>JAMJFZ010002981.1:692500-1412500 GCA_026225945.1 Cricetomys ansorgei
TTTCTTCCTAGCTACCACACAGGCCTTTCAATGTGATCCTTTGCTAGAGCAGCCATGTTGCTGGATTTAATGATTAAATATTCCTCTACATTGACCCCTCTTACACCCCATGGCTCCCCTCTTAACACCCTTCCCCCAGTCAATTGCTCCCCAAGCAATTTTGCTTTTCACAGGTGCAAGCTGTTTCCCCACCAATTCCCATTTCCTGCCACATTCCTCCCAGAGACAACATGCTGTCTGCACAGCGGATCCAGGTGCCCCTTGCACTACTGGCTCTGGGCACTCTCCTTCCCGATTGCCCTTATTCCATATCATTTCTAGGACACCCTACCCTACCCAAATCCCTGCTGTCTCTCCTACACGACCCCCGGTCTGCTTGCACTTCCTGCGTGGCCTTGTCCCTGTCTCAGGCACCGCTCCCTGTCTCCACCACAATGCCCTCAGCCTAAAGCTGCAGCCTGGGCCTGTTCACGTCCCAGTGGCTCCTGCATCTCTGTGCACGTGTCCATCAGTGTCTCAGCCTTCACCTCTCCATCACCAGGCTCTGCTGTTCCTGCTCTGCACTGCCCACTCTTTACTTCCTAGCTGCCCAGATCACAGCTGCCCGTGTCTCTGCCGCCCTGTTCCGTGCTCCTACCCAGCCCACCAGACTCCTAACTTCACTGACCTCAACATGAGTCCCATCTGGCTCTAGCCAATGCTCTTCTCGTCACCCCCTGCCCCCTGGCAGTCACCTGGCAGTCACCAGCTCTCGACTAGTGCTGCGGTGGCCCCCAGGCAGGCTTAACCCTGTGCGTGCCTGCCTGGAGCGGGTCTCCCTGTTGTGGACAAGGGTCCAGCTGGACACAAACCTCTGAGTCTGACCTGGCATCCCAGCTCTACCTTTCCTTTGGTTGTGGTTCATACCAGTGACTTTTCAAATTTTCAAGTTTATTTTGGATTTATCTATTTCATTATTTTATGTGTATGTGTGTCTGGCTTGCATGTATGCCTGGTGCCCTTGGAAATCAGAAAAAGACATTGGATGCCCTAGATCTGGAGTTATAGATGGTTGTGAGCCAGCACTGGTGGCTTTAAGGAAATGAGTATGTGTGTGTGTGCAGGTGTGTTGTGGGCACATGCTTGTATCTGTGAAGTCAGAGGTCAGCCTCAGTTGTCACTTCTCAGCAGCCACTCACCTTGTCTTTTGAGACAGGCTAGGCCAGTGAGCCCAGTGGTCTGCCCGTCTCAGCCTTCCCCAGTACTGTATGTGTGGTATGTGCACGCATGCATATTCACATGTAGGTGGGCACACGTATGTGGGTGTGTGCACGTGTGTGAATGCCTGTGGAGGTCAGAGGCAGACTTCAGGGGGCTTCTTTAATCACTCTCCACTTTATTTTACTAATTACCATTTAATTAATTAATTACTATGTAATTACTCTTTTACTATTCCCTCATGGAATCTAGAACTCAGAATAAGTAAACCGAGCTAGCCATCTCGCCCAGCACCAGGATTGCAGGTAGGCTGCCAGACCCGCCTCAACGCTGAACATCTCCCCAGCCCGTAGCCGGTTTCTGTGTGGGCCGTGGCGGTCAGACTCAGGGTCTCAGGCTTCTGAGCTAGCGTCTCAGTTCTCCCCCTACACCCGCACGCATGCACACACGCGTGCACACGCACACCAAGCTCCCACTCTGTGTCCACGCTGTCCTTCAGCTCTTCACCCCTCAGCCGCAGCCTCCAGCTTCAGCGGCCCGAGCGCTGGGATCACAGGTGTGTGCCACCACGCCTGGCACATTTGGGCTTTTATGAGAAGAGGCAGAGATAGCACCCTCTCTCCCTCTCTTTCTTTGCCTGGGGACCCTACCAGCCTGCCCCAGACGATGAATTTGCCCTCTTGCACAGCCCCGCCCCCCAGCAGGCTGCTCCTGTCCCAGCTGTGCCTCTTACTCTGCACTGAGCCTCCCTTTGTCCTAAGCATCCTTGACTCTCTTCTCCCTGCTTCAGCTCATTGGCCAGATTCCCTCCCAGACGGTTCACCGCCCTGGCCTTGTATGGCCACCCCCTGCCTTACCTCCGACACACCCACCTTACGCGTGCCATTTCCCCTTGGTTATGTAACATACTGTCTATTTTGTGCATCTTTCACAGTTTCTATTTGTCCTCTGATCACTAAATTGTGAGTTCTTTGAGGCAAGGATTTTGCCAGCATCCCCAGGGACCTGTCCTATAGTAGGTGCTCAGTAAACATTATCCCAATGTTAATGGCTGTGAGAAGCCAGGCACTTCCCCGACTCCTGCATCTCCCAGTGTCCTCCTAGGTCCTTGCGTGGTGTTTGTGACCAGTGTGGTTTTGTGGTTGTCACGGGGCAAGCTGAGACATGCCCATTTCTCACATCGGTCACTTGCAGTGTCCCCAGGCTTCAACACAGCACCTGGGTTTCTGTGGGGCTGTTTTTTGTTTTGTTTTGTTTTTTTTAAAGACAGGATATCATATAACTCAGGCAGTCCTTGAATTCACTATGTAGTCAGGGCTGGTTTGAGCTTCCCATTATCTATACTGCCTTCTCCTAGTGCTGATGATAGGCCTGGCTCACAGCTCTGTAAGGCTCTATTAACCGTTGTCTGATTGCTGGCCATGTCTGTCTGATTCCTCTGAGCAGGAATCTCAGGCCAGGCTGGCCAGCTCCGACCCTCTTCTGTGGTCTTTCCTTGGTGTCCATTTTGAATTGAACCTCAAGACTGGGGTGCTCCCACTTCCGGCTCAGGTTCCCCCAGCTGTGGCACAGTGCCAGCTTCCAGGGGCCATTCCTGCTCACTTCCTGTATAGAATGGGCCCTTCACACCAGCAAACTGGGACAGACAGACCCTTGGCTCCTATCAGGGCAGAAGCAGAGGCCGTCTGCAGGTCAGAGGGATATGGGAGAGGTGGGATTGAAAGGTACCATTGTCCTGGCCAGGGTTTTTTTTTTTGTTTTTTGTTTTGTTTGGTTTTTTTTAGCCTTCTAGACCATCTGAGGGGGAGAAAAATAAATTCTGTCTGTGGCTGCATCTCTGATAGCTCAGGAGGCAATGGCTGCATCCTGCCCTGATCTTTCCAGACCTCCGGTTCCTGACATGGGTCACCCACCAACCCCCTTCTCTGCTCTTTCCCTGAGAGTGCTCCTCCCTAATACGTTGTCTAAGCTGAATCAGGGGTCCCCCTGCCTTTGCTTCCTGAGTAGCCGGGCTCCCAGGCCTCCTCTACCAAGACTGGCTCACAGAGGTTGCCACTGGCCCTCAGGACCTTCTAGGAGCAGGTGGGCTTAGGCTTTGGGGAAGCAAACCACACTGAACCAAGTAGGCCAAGTTTCCCCGAGCTGTAACGAAGACACACAAAGTTGGGCAGGAAGACAGGAAAAGTCTCAATTATGATGACATTTGGGAATGGGGAGGGGTAGGACATGTTAGGCTTTCCTTGGAGTCCCCTCCCCAGGTAGGTGCAGCTTCTGAGCATCCACGTGTGGAGCCCCACTAACAGGCTCAGCTCTCCTTGGTCTCTCCAAGGAAACCCTATAACAGAGAAGGCCTAAATTGCCAGTACTCCTGTGTCCCAGAAACAGAGCTCGGTCCTTGGGGAAAGCGGGCTTGCCAGATCATCTCCAGAAGCTGTGGCCCTTCTGCCTGGCCTCAGATCATTCCCCAGCCTTGCCTGGAGCCTAAGGCACTGGAGCTACTCTCCCTCCCAGGCCAGCCCCCAGGCTGACGCCCGATCCACCTTTCAATTTGATCTTAGAGGTCACTTGCTCCAAGAACGCGAGTTCCCACCGCAACCCGTGCCAACCAGCACATCGACGCTCCTGGAGAGGCCTGAGATCGCGCCTGTCCTGTAGGCCGCTGCGTCCCCAGCACATCCAAGTGGAATGAATGAATTGCGCCGGGCAGGGACTTGGCCTCGTTCACGTCCGATTTTCCCGGCCGCTCCCCGCCCACGCCGCCGGGGAGCGGGTGGGGGGGGATGATCCACGGAGGGGGTGGCGCGGCGACCTCCCAGGCGTCTCCGGAGAGCCAACAGGAAAGGGGGCGCTTCAACGCGGGGCGCACGCCCGGCGGGTGCTGGGCGGGAGGTGGCGCCGGGCGCTGAGTGGCGGCTCCGAGTCCACCCCTGGCGCGCCGGTGCGGGCGGGAGGCGGGGAGCGCAGGGGCGGCGGCGGCGCAGCGGCAGCGAGCATGTGCTGCGCAGCCCAGTAACCAGGGACGACCGCGGCTACCGAGCGCCCGCGGCTGCGGCGCCCAGCCCCGCGCAACTCCGCCGCCGTGGCCGCCTGCACCGCCGAGGCCTGGCCCTCTCCTCCGGCTCCCCGAGGCCCCTCGAGCCAGCCGTGGTCGCGCGGCGTGCCGGAGCTCCGCGCACGGGACGCGCGGGCACGGCCAGACAAAGGCGCGGCCCCGGCCCAGCCCGGCCTGCCGGCCTCCGCGCGCCCCGGCCCGCCCCAGCCGCTCCGGCTGGGCGCCCCGAGCGGGTCCGGCCCGGGGAGCGGGGGCCGCGGCCGCCGAGCATGGGGAAATCCAACAGCAAGTTGAAGCCTGAAGTTGTGGAGGAGCTGACCAGAAAAACCTACTGTGAGTGTGGCCCGATCCTCGATCCCCATCGCGCCGCGACCTTCCCTCCGCCCTTCCCGGCCGCGCCCCTGCCCCGCACCTGGCCCATTGTTCTACCCGCGCCCCCGCCCCCGGCCCTGGCAGCTTGTCGTCTGTCAGTGTGCCCCAGAGCACCCCAGGTCCTCGGGGCATCCCCAGCTCGCCCGCCGACCCCCTCGGGTCCGAAGGACTCGGCTTGTGCCGTGGCGGGGGGCGGTGGTCCCGAGAGGGGGCGCCCGGGCGTAGTGTGGCTCCGCTGCTTGGAGCTGGGCGGGTGGGTGATTCATGCCTAATGATGCTGCTGCGGCTCCTGCCGCTGCGAGGTTGGCCTGTCGCCCCCTCCCTGGCAAGTGTGACTGTGTGTTGAGAGGGAGAGGGGTGGTGAGACTGGTAGAGCGCTCAGGCAGAGACAGCGAGGGTCCAAGGGTCCTGAGCGCCTTCTTGGACTGTTAGGATGTATTCTCCGGCTCATCTTTTCCTTGCTTTGCCGCACCAGGAAATGGGGTTATACAGCCTCAGCTGACGGGCGAAGGAAGGTCTGTCCCGCTCCACGCTTCTCTAGATCAGTCCCAGGTGTGGCTCTCCACTTGCCCAACTTCACAGATCTCCTGTCTCTGTATCTCCAGTGTCTCCTCACCAGGTGTCCCTCTCCTAGCAGCCTCTCCAGGGGTGGCCCCGCTCACCAGGGGCTCATGGCTATGGGTCCTGACCACCGTCTTTTTCTTTGGGAAGCAGGAGATGGACGAATGTTTGGAAGGGCTTCTGCCAGGTTGTTTGACTTGCAGTAGCCTGGTGTTGGTGCAGAATCCCCGAAGTGGGGCAGCTTTGGCTGAGCTCTCCGTACCACCCAGTAAGACTGGCAGTTGACTGGGCGGGTGGGTGATGGAGGTAGATGGAGGTTCTGGTGCAGCACGTGGCCTATGTTCTCCCCAGCCCCGTATTTCAGTCATCTAGGCATGTCTGCAGGACTTGGTCAACCCAGTGCCTTAGCCCCGTGTCCCGATAGACTTAGAACAAAGGGGGCTTTACTGACTGGGCTCTCCTGGCCCCTGCCCTGAGGTATTGGGCACCAGGGAGGTCAGATCTAGGAACTGCTCCTGGAGGGTTGCCCCTCCCAGCCCAGGCTACCCACTCTCCCTTTCCAGAGTAGGTGGGTGGCCTTTTCTACCTTTTGCTGCTTCTGAGGATGGCTGGACCCTCCAAGGTATAGCCCACAGTCATAGCAGGTAGGCTGTAGATGGGATCTGCTTGGCACCCCAGGGTCTAGGGAGGGCAGAGGGTTCCATGGACTTCTCCAGGAACGGTCTCCATGGTGGTAAGTCGGGGACCACCCGTGAGCCATGTGAAATCCGTGACCTGCTTACTCAGTGTGTCACGCACCACCAGCTGCATCGTTAGCACAACTCCATACCAAGAACTTGGCATGTTCTGGGCACTGCTGCTGTTCACGGAGAGGAAACGGAGGCTGAGAGAGACGAGATGGCATACCTAGGTTGTCACAATCTCTAGTCAGTACTGGAAATGGTACCCAGTCTATTGCTCTGAACATGTCCAGGGAGAGCCTTCAGGCTTCTGCAGGAGCCTTTCGTGCTTCACTTTCCCTTCCTGGCCCCTGCTGGTGGATCCCAGATTTGACAGACCCTGGGGGTCATGGTCCTTTGCTCTGGCCCCATCTCTGTAGGGCTGGCCATCCACTTGAGAATGAGGCCAGCAGAAGGCCTGTTAGCCACTGGCCTGGTGGTGCTAGGCTGAGCTATTTTTAAAGGCCTTTTGTGATGTGGAACAGTTTTGGTCAGGGATGGAGGTAGGCTGGATGCTTTCCCTCCACCTAAGGCCTCATTAGGGGTGGAGAGGGGTTCAGTTGCCTCTGGCCTGTCTCCCTGTAGAAGTCAGCTCCTTCCAGGCAGGCCTTTGTGTGGCCAATAGCCATCTCCCCCAGTGTGGCACTTAATAGGTCTGCAGATCTTTGTGGAAGTAAAATCATCTCACGTAAGGCAGAGAGTGCCTGCAGCCTGTGACAGGCCCCTGGTGCACATGATGTATGGCAACATTTACTCTTTCTTCCAGGGGAATTCTTAGTAGGGGTCAAGAGAATAATCATCCAGGAAGGGTTCCCAAATGCCACCATCTCCTGAAGAGTTTGCAAAGTCCCCGGTACTTGGGCTGCTCTTCTCTTACATCTGGGCTGAACTCTGGGATTGGATCCTCGCACGTGTGAGTCCTAAGGCTGGAGAGACGGCTTGGTGCAGGCATGAGGAGCTGAGTTCAGGTCCCCAGTACCAACCTGTGTAAGAGGTGGATACTGTGGCTCATGTCTTTAACTCCAGCACTGGTGGGGCAGGCACAGACGGATCCCGGGAGCTCACTGGCCAGCTAGTCTCGCTGAAATGGTGGGCTCCAGGTTCAGTGAGGTGAACAATAGGGTGGAGGGGATGGAGAGATGCCTTAGCCATGAAGAATGAGCACTACTCTTTTTGAAAGGCCAGAGTTGGACTCCTCCCACCCACGTCGGTGGCTCACATCTCCCTGTAACTCCAGCTCAAGGTGGGCCAAAGCCTTTGGCCTCTGTGGGCTCTGCATCCACACGCACAGCTCCCCGCACTCCCCCAGGCCTTTAGAAGCACAATAAGGTTGACAACACACCTGACTTCAGCCTGGTTGAAGGTGACCATGTGTCAGGCTCAATGCCCTGGAACTTCCAAGCTCTTTCCGTGAGACGAGATTATTTACCGACACTATGCACACCACCTTCACTAGAATTTCCTCCGTCTCTGAAGGTAGCAGGGATAGCAGAGGGGAAGACCCTTCTACCTCTGCCCCCCACCCTAGGCAGGATTCACAGACTGGCATGAGCAGTAGTAGGGCTTCTGGGGGCGTGCCTTACTCTCTTGGAGCTGGTCGGCGAGGCTGTGCATCCCTGTGTATTCAAGCTGAGAGATAAGCCCTCCCTCTTCCCTAGCTGAGCTTTGCTTTCCTCCTTTGCAAGATGGGTGTAGTCTTCTTGGTAGTAGGGAGTGTGCATGGGTGTAAGGTGGGTAAGTAGCCAGTGACTATGCCCAGACGGGTCATTATCAAGTTGAATGCATTATTCACTCTCCCTTCTCCTCCATTGCTGGGATGGAACCCAGGGCTTCACACGCAATAATCACATGCTCTATCGATGAGCCCCAGCCCCAGCCCCAGCCTCCAGCTTCATCATGAACCAGCCTCAAACATCTTCTGTGGGTGGGTTTCATCTCTGCAGATTGCTCTTCCTGCCATCCTGGTCTTTGTGCCCAGCACCACTTGGTATGGAGTGTGTTCTGGGCTATTGTTCCCGAGGCCCAGTAGGGCCTTGCTTCTACATGGCAGCCGACCACCTCACTTGATCATGTTGGAACTTCCCCAGTGTGCCATTCACTGAGTGCCCACTCTGCTGGGCACACAGACACAGAAGGAATGAGGGAACAGTTCCTGCCTCCAGTGGAGGCTGGCCAGGTGGCCCTCAAATCCTTTGTCCTGGTCTCAGTACATGCAAAGGACAGAGATACCTGTATCTTCCTTTATTCTTCCCTTCCCACACTACTGCTGGCTTCTACTCAGAGACCTTCTGTTCAGGAGTTGGGGGGAGGGGAGGTCGCTTCTTGTCGCTTGGTGGATTTCAGCTTGGCCTTGACCTTGCCTGGCAACCTTGAGTCTCTTCTGCCTCTTCTCTGGTATCTCTGCAGTTTTCTTGCACATTGGAGATTAGGGAAGAGAGGGAGGGAGTGTGCTCAGTGGCTGGGCAGCAGTGGACATCACTGCCCCGCTCTGGGGGACATCCCAGGTGGACCTGGGGTGGAGGATGGCCTGGTCAGATGGGGTCAGGTTGAGAGGTGCAGGCAGTTACCAGTTGAAATCTCAGGCTTCTGGTCCGAGGCTGTCCAGGGACCCAGAGAAGTCTGTTGTATGGATAAAGAGTGTCCCCTGATCAGTTACCTCTACCCAATTCTATCAGAGAGCAGCCTTGGGGAAGGCAGTCTCTGACATCCATCTTGGGACAGATTCCAGAGCTGGACTGATGGCCTCACGGGGATGTGGTGGGCAGGTCCCTTACCAGGAGAGGGAAGGATCGGAGAAAGGGGTTTCTGTTGTCCTGAGGACCTTCCTTCCTTTACTTAGGGCAGAACAAAGCTGCTAGAGAAACTTAGGCGAGACTCGGTGCTGAGGTAAGCATCTAAGTAGGACAGGCTAGCTCTGTGGAGAGCAGGCTAGGTCCCACAGGCTCTGTGGCCCTGGGTAAGTCACATACCTTCTCTGGGCCCCAGTGTATTTGGCTGTGACACCTGTTAGAACAGCTGCATGGCTCTACAGGGAAAGACAATGCTCTGAGGGCCAGAGAGAACATGGGGCCTCGGGGCAACAGAGTCCCTGGGTGGGTCAGGGCTCAGTAACCTAGATATTGGGAGGCTCTAGCCTTTTCCTGTGGTGGAGAGAAGACCTCCCTCTGGAAAATGGGTTTCATGATGAGCCCTGGAGTTGGGGAGGATTCAGGGTACCTGGAGGGGATAGTGTGATTCTTGGTGTTCAGTGCTTAGGAGACCTTCAGATACCGCCCCCCTCAAGCAACCTCCAGCCACAGCCTCTCCAGGCTGCACATGTGTACATCTGACTGGTCAGGGCAGGACCTGGCCATGAAGCCTGGACTCTTCCCTGTTCCTGCCACTCGGAGCTCTGTGTAGGATGTGGCTGGCTCTTCCTGTCCCCTCCCCAGAGAGTTCTCCCAACCCCAAGTGTCTCTGCAAGTCCTTGTCCTGGCAGCCCACATCACCTCAAGATTGAGCCCCCTCTGCTCCAGGGAGAGGTTTGAGACCCTTGTGGCACAAATTGTGGGGACACTGGGCATGAGTGGGCCTGACCAGAGTCACCCTCAGAAGGCCATGGGGAGGAACTTGAATATTTTCCAAGATGAGGGGAGCTGTGGAAGGGAAGTGTCAGAGTTGGGGGGACACAGCAAAGTTAGGTTAGGAAAGAGCATTCTTGGCTATAGTCTAAAAACAATGAAGGACGTTGTCATGGGGACCAAGGAAGATGATGGCAATGAAGTAGGTGTGTCACTAGGGATGGCCTGACAGAGTCCAGAGATACTGAGAGGAACACTCAGAGGGACTCGGTGGATGCTCTTCACCGTTCTGTGCCTTTGGGGTTGTCAACTTTTAATTTCCAACTTTATTTTTTTGTTACTTACATTATTATTTGTTTTCTATGCCAGTGTGCCTATGTGTGTGTGTGTGTGTGTGTGTGTGTGTGTGTATGCACGTGTGCTAGCTTAGGTCGGAGGACAAATTGTGGGAGCCAGTTCTTTCCTTCCACTATGTGAGTCCTGAGATTGAACTCAGGTTTCCAGGCTTGGGGGAAGTGTTTTTATCCACTTAGCTGTCTCACTGGACCACGGGGTTAGTTTTTGTTTGTTTGCTTGTTTTGTTTTTAGTTTTGTTTGTTTGAATGTTGCAACATGCGAATGCAACATGTTTTTATTTAATCGTCTGTTATTAGACAGCTTGCTTCCCCCCATCGTAGAGCTGTGAAGGCTATTTCTGCTCTGAGCCTTTATACACGGGCTGGGGATGCGGTTTAGTTGGTAGAGCCCTTGCCTGGTGAACCCGCATGAGTGAGCCCGCATGAACACACACATGTACACGCACGTGCACGAGCACACACGCATGCATGCACGCACCAGGGCCTCCAACTACGTGGCCCCGAGAGTGTTCCAGATCAGAGATTCTTCAATTCTGTTGATAGTAATGAAGGAGATGAACTTAAGACCATGAACTCTGACTTTCCTTCTCCGTGAGAATTGCAGCTGTGGAGTCAAATGGTGACACCCATTGCTGGCCAGAACGCAGGAAGGTGACTGGTACTCCCTGAATGCTGCTCATAAGATGCTTAAAGCGTCCTGGAAAGCAAGTCAGCCCAGAATGTTCAAGGAGACCTGGACTCAAAAGAAAAAAAAGCCTTTTAAAATGTACCATGGCTTTAACTTCTTAATCCCATCTGGAGTTATTTATCTTTAAGGAGAAACATGTACAAAGATCCATCATGCATGTGTGCATGCATGCATCCATCCATCCATCCACCTGTCCACCATCTACCCATCCATCCATCCATCCATCCATCCATCCATCCACCCATCTATCCATCCATCCACCCACCCATCCATCCACCCATCTATCCACCCATCCACCCATCCATCCACCCATCCATCCACCCACCCATCCATCCATCCATCCATCCATCCACCCATTCACCCACCTATCCATCCATCCATCCATCCACCCATCCATCTACCCACCCATCCACCCACCCATCCATCCACCCACCCACCCACCCATCCATCCACCCACCCACCCACCCACCCATCCATCCACCCACTCACCCATCCACCCATCCATCCATCCATCCATCCATCGTTGTTAGTTTTTGAGACAGTCTCATGTAGCCTAGGCTGACCTCAAATTCACCATGTAGCTGAGAATGGCCTTGAACTTCTAATCCTTCTGCCTCACTTCCCAAATGTTGTGATCACAGCTGAGCAAGACCCCACCCCGTTTATGTGGTGCTGGGCTGGAACCCAGGGCTTTGGCAAGCTAATCAAGCACTCCGCCAACTGAGTTACATGCTCAGCCCTCCATGCCCTGATTTTTCAGTACCTCTCCTAAGATTTTGCACCAAGTGTGAGGGACTGAGGCCCTGGACTCTTGCCAGGGCGCCTTCCATTTTGCCAGAGTGTGTTGGGGTTTTGGTGGGTGTATTTTCTCTTCTTCACTGAAGACTTCTGCTGTGGTGTGGTTTGTTCTAAGTAGTTCTATCAAGTAACTGCTCGTCACTGAAGGTTTCATTTTTGCTTATGTGTATGCATGCGTGCCTGTGTGAGTTTATGTGCAGCATGTGCATGCAGGTGTCTGCAGAGGCCAGAAGAGGGCATTGATTCCCTTGGAACTGAAGCTACAGGCAGTGTGAGCCGCCTGATGTGGATACTGGAAATCAAACCCTGGTCTTCTGCAAGAGCAGCTGCTAGCCCTGTTCTCATGTCTGGGTTCTCCATGTGTCCTCATCTGGGAGCTGAGACGATGATACCCCAATAATACAGGGTTGGTGGGGTTGGACTTATCGGCTCCTCTCAGGCCTTCCCCCTCCCGCCTTGATCACCAAGGGCAGTGGAGAATCTGGAAGCAACAGATGACCAGAATCTGTGGTGGCAATGAGAGACCTGTATGATACATGCTCCCTGTGGCCAGCGGATGTTCATCATCAATGTCTTCCAGGAGCCCTGTATGGTCCCTCTTTCATAGATAAGGACAGGGAAGCTGGGGGATAGGGTCGGGGCACGAAAGGAGCTGGACTATGGCTACAGTTTGGCAAGTGATGCATCTAGGGTTTGAGCCGGGTCCTATCCAACACAGGGCCTGAGTATTTAACACTCAGTCTGTGCTGGTGGGAGGCACTGAGAAGGCTCTGTGAGGGGGTGTGGATTAAGTGTGAGCATGTGTGGGTGCCTATGAGGGTGTCGCAGGCTGGATAGGGGCTGAGGGCCACATGTGCAAGCTCTGACTCACGTGTGCATGTTCTGAGTGTGACGAGGTCATGGCATGTGTCAGGAGTGGGTGAGCCATCTCATTCTGCGCACGCATACACATCTTGTCTGGGTGGGTGGGGGTAGCTCTGTGCAGGTTGTAAATGCAGATGTACCTGGGGGTGGTGGCTGGAGAGGGACACCTCACATCAGAGGCCACCTCAGCCAGTGGCTCTGGGACTGGGGAATGTGGCTTCTGCTTCTCAACCCCTCCCTTGCCCTTTCCATGGTTGTCATCAGAGGCCAGCTGCTGGTGGGCATGAGGGAGTGCCGCTGAGATGAGGGATGTAATGGGGACTCGCGTATCAGGTGAGAGCTTGGTGTCAGGAGTATCAGGGTGCAGGTGTCACATATGGCCTCCATGACTGAGAATGGGGACCAGTGCCCACTTTACAGAAAATGGGGAGGAAGCCCAGGCAGGCTCAGGGACATACCAAGGTCTTTTAGCCAGTTAGCATCAGCCTTGGGCTCAGGCTAATCTCATCCCTGTGTGGCCAAAACCATGGTGTCTGTCATGAGCATGCTCTCCTATGATGTCTGAGCACAAGGGCAGTGAGCACCTCTCCCTGGAGAGTCAGACACTGGCCAAGTGTTCTGGAATTGTAGGATAGGTATGAGGCCAGGCAGTGAGTAGGCATCTTTCCTCCCACGGACATTTGGGCAACTCCTGCCATGGCTTTCTGCAGGAAGGAGGCAGAGGCGAGGCCCTGTGGGAGGGTGATCATATTGGAAGTGTCCAGTGAGTGTGGTCAGCGTGTGCAGGGTACTGCTGATCCCTGTCCCCAGCCCTCAGGGCTCCCTCATCCTCCACCTCCACCCAGGTGAGGCAGATGCAGATAATGTGCCTGGCTGTGGGGTCTCACGGAGGACCCCGGCCTCTGAGCTTGAGCAGTATTCCCCATCAGTGTCTGCACTACCCTGATTCATGTGTGTGCACTTGCATGTGCTTACAATGGATATATGTGTGGGAGGCCGGAGATTGCATCCTGTGTCTTCCACCTTTCCTCTCCACCTTATCTTTTGAGTCAGGGTCTCTCACTGATCCGGGAGCTCACTGATTGGCTAGATTGGCCAGGTAGTGAGCTCCAAGGATCCTCACGTCTTCTCAACCAGTTTCACAGTAAGAGCTGACTGATTCTTGGGTTCTCTGGCAGATGCTATACTCACTGAGCTGTCTCCCCAGCCCCCTGTTTCTGCTTTTATGGCAGCCTGGGACTGAGCCATGAGATGTCCAAGGGAGAGGTGTGATCAGGGATGCCCTTAACTGATGTCCTCCCAGTGCTTGACACAGCCTAGCTGCCTTAGGGAGTGTCGCTGGATAAAGGAGGAGACCCAGGCCTCACGTATATGATGTGGACTGAGGGACACAGTGAGGGAGAGTCTCCAGTGACTGTCAGCTCTTCGAGGCATAGACCATGTCTTGTGGCTTTTGGTAGCTGTGCAGCAGAGCACATAGCTGCCATGGGGCAGGTAGGTGGATGTGGCTTCCATTGTTCCCATAAGTTTTCCAGACCATTCTTCCTAGGTCCTTGCTTGGCTGAACTGCTAGCCAGTGGTACCTGGGACTTGCGGGGGGGAGGGCGGTGTCCAGCCAGGGCCTTCTATCTGGATAGAAATCTCCACCTTCTCGTTCGTTCTTTTGTCTGTATGGTGTGATGTTATTGATTATGCAGCTTGGGGGAGGCTCTCCCAGCCTGAGGGGCACAGGTTGGGGGCCTGGAAAAGGGTGCAGGGCTGGCTCTGATATGCCTGGCTTTCAAAGGTGGCCCAGGAAGCCGGTGGACTCAGAACCCCTGTGTTCTGGATTCCGGCGAGTGGAGGAATGTTGACTCTGAGGAATGTTTAACCCGGGCAGAAATAGCACACTTTGCTTTCTTTATTTTGGGCTCCATTCCAGTTTTCAGCAGAGGGTGCCACCGCTCTCTCCACTCCAGCCTGAGGCCCAGCTGCCTAGGTCCCCACAGCTCTGGCCTTCTGGGCAGACAGGGGCCTCTTTCTCCAGTTTTCTATCACCGTCATCATCATCATCATCATCAGCATCAGCATCAGCATCTATTAACCAAAAAGTTGCCGTGGGAACCAGAAAACAGTTCAGACTTGGAAGCACATGCACAGGCCTTCTGATCATGCTCTGCCCCTCAGCCTTCGCCTCTGTGCATCTGGGGGAAGGAGGGACATGGAGCCCTGAGGCCTGTCTGCTGTCTGTTGTCTTCTGTGAGAACTGCAGCTCAGGGATTCCCTTCCCCCAAGACTAGTTCCAAATCCGTCTCCCCACTTACTACAGGATGTAAGCTCAGCCCTTTCTGCAGAGCCCAGAACAGTCTGGAAAATGCGCAGCGTGGGGTACCCTGCCTGGAGGATTGGACAGACGAGCAAAGGGAGACACTGTGAGGGCCTGCCACTCTCTCTGGCTGCATCCTGGTGGCTTCACACATCCAGGGAGGGAGTCACAGCCCTTTCAGGCTAACTACAGCGTGGGTGGATGAACTTTGAACTGTGCTTCTCATGCACAGAGGAGGCTGAGCATATGCCAGCCCCCTTGTCCCATCCTTACCCACTCACAGCTGGCACCAAGGCCCAGTGGCCCTGCCTGCAGTGTCTGTCTTGGATGGGGAAGTGACAGTGTGTTCAGCTCCCCTCTGCTTGGCTGTGGGCTGTGGGGCTGAAGCTGGGACTCTGCAGGGCTCACTGTTCTGGTCCGTCCCCTCCCCCAGCACATTTGTAGATAGGGATAGAAAAACAGCCAGTGCATGGTCCAGGCTCCTTCTGATCCATCCTGAGCCTGCATCCCTACCCCCCATTGTGTGTGCTCCTTTCTCCTGAGACTCCTGGGTCTGGGCCTCCAGCTTTAGCAGGCTGGGCCTAGTGGAGACCTCAGTCCCCTGTGAATTTTGGTGTCTGAGGTGACAGACAGCCACTCATCCCTCCTTCCCACCCTCCCGCACCTGCCTCTTGGTAGGAACCAAAGCTTCCCTTCAGAGCAGGAGATGGGGCTATTTTTGGCACTGTGGGGGGAGGCGAATGCTTTCCTTCTGTTCAAAAATACATGATGTGCGCTGCGCAAACAGGGAGCTGGGCCTGCTCAAAGCCTGTGCTCCTGGGTACCAGGCCCTTTGCCATGGTCTCAAGCCCTCCGGGGCTCTGTAGCCTACACAGCCAGCCAGGCAGGGTCACTATTGTATCCTCACTGCTTGTCATGGGGCCCTTGCTGGGCTCGGGGGAGCATGATCTTAATTAAAACTAGCAGCAGCCATTGAAATATAGAGGCTCCCTTTAGGGGCTCTGGCTGGGGTGCCTGTTTCCCTGGATCCGAGAAACTGAGGGTGGCTTTGACAGTGCCCTAGGGCATTCTGGGAAGGATGCTCAACAGCTTTGGGAAGAAGGCAGAGGTCCCTGGGCCCAGGGAGAGGCCCGGGACAGGCTGAGGGGTTCCTTTGGCTGCCTCTAAAACTCTTGTTTTCTGGTCGAGAAATTGGTTATGGACTATCTGCCTCAGTTTACCCTGTGGTGCTGACACAGGCAGCCTGGGCAGTTGGTTTCTCTGGCTTACATGACATTGTGGCATTCATAATCTGGTGGAGAAACAGAAGTGAGGCCAGTTTAAATGTCAAGACAAGCCGCTGGTATAATGGGGACATACCTGTCCTCAGCACCTCTGGGAGGGCTCTGTGGTATCTCCTGTATTCCTTTGCTGATGTGGGTGGCCCTGCTGGAGGGAGGAGGAGGAGGCAGGTAGAGGAGGTTTGGGCCAGGTTTGCTTGACAGCAGCACCTGGTATGAAAGCATTGGACAGGGCTGCTCTGAGCACCAGTGGCCAGAAGGTAGTTTGGGAGGAGAAGGGAGCTGCTACAGGAGTGTGCCCACCAAGTGCTCCAAGCTGGACAGGTGAGGAGGTGAGTTGCCAGGCTAGAGGCAGGCCCAGCTATGTCTGCCTCTGGATTTTCCGTGTGTGTATATGTGTGTGTGTATGTATGTATGTAAGCCACAGGCACAGGCTAGGTGTTTTCTCAATTGCTTTCTACTTATATTTTGAGACAGATCTACCATTGAGTCTGGAGCTCACCAGTTGGCTAGACTGGCCAGTGAGCTCCAAGGGTCCAACCTCTTCTCCCGGGTAGTGGGATTATAGGCACACTACCCACCGCACTTTTTCATGGGTGTTGGGGATCTTAAGTCAAATCCCTATACTTTCAGAACAAAGGCTTTGCCAGCAAACCTTCTCCCCAACCGTCTTTCTTCCTTCCTTCTCTCTCCCTCCCTCCCTCCCTTCCATCTTTCCTTCCTTGACAGCATCTCATGTAGCCCAGGTTGGCTCCAAACTCCCTGTGTAGCTGAGGATGACCTTGAACCTCTGATCCTCACATTTCCACCTTCAATAGTGGTGCTGCCACACCCGGTCTGTGAAGTGCTGGGGACAGTTCAGGACTTGTGCATGTGAGGCGAGCACTCTGCTAACACCCCCAGCCTCCCACACTTCAAGTACCTGTCCACAGAGGGAGGAACAGGTGGTCTCTGCGGGGCTTGTGGCTAACCTAAAGCACTCCCCCACTCCTTGGGAAACAGGTTGTAAGGTAGCTGGGAATATAGGCCTAGGAGATGAAGGTTCCAGCAGGTGCTGTGGTCAAGGTCACAGCCCAACACCTTGGTGCTGCGTGCTTCCACCTGTGCCTCTGTACCTGTCACTTCCACCCTCCTGCCCAACCTGCCTGGGGTCCTCCAGTTCCTCTGCACTACACAAGCACTGTAGTGAGTCACTGAGGTGCCTCCTCTCTGGAAGGCAGGTCAGAGCCACGCCCCTAACCTAGCTCTTAAAGGGCCAGTCCCAGAAGCAGCACTTAAGCACATCCTTTACCTGAAGCTGTGTACTTTCCAACCCTCCTGGCCAGATACCCTGAACTCACTCACACCCTGGAACTTTCCAGGGTCTCTGCTGGAGCTGGAGCTCAGGGAAAGACCTCTGGGTCTGCAGGTAGGTTTCTAGAGCAGGGCTTCTGAGTCCTGGGCAGGAGGAAAGGAGCTGGCAGAAGGCAGGGCCACTTCCCTCCCAGCAGGGTCCTTGCCAGTTCCGCTAGTTATCCTCTGGGCTGGGGCTTTGCATCCTTCTTTGGGGTGGTCTCATTTCACCCTCTCCTTTGTTCCGTCTTAGAAATCCCTCACCTCCCTTCCCCCACTCCTGTTCTGGGCTTCTTTGCTTCATGGGTTGTGACATTAGCAACCGTGACTGATCAGGCATGGCTGAGCTGTGATGGTGATCATCCTGATGTGTTTGCATCCAGGGTTGGGGGAGGGGATCAAGAGGGCAGGCACTGAAGTCTAAAGGCTGTGGGACAGGAGGGAGGTGGAGCTTCTTGGGATTAGGGTGGGGGTGCCCAGGTCCTGCCAAGTCATGGCTTCTCCTGTGGCTGCTGTGACACCTTTATTAGTAACAGAAGCAATTGCTAATGCTTCTGGACACTTGTCGTGTTCTCTCTGCTTGGACTGCAGCAGCCTCCTGTGTCTAAGGCTTTGTTCCGCCAGCATGTGGCCACCGGAGGTACCTCCTGTGCTCTGGCAGCAGCTGCTTCTGGCAGACCCACTCTCTTCTGCCTGACAGAGGACTGCTCTCTGCTTCTGGTTAAACCTTCATACACACAGCCTTGTCCTCCACAGGGAGCACCATGAATCTCTACGCCAGGTGGAATCCTGCTCTGCTTGCTCCCATACTATCTCCCTCCTCTCTCAGACAGGGTCCCATGTAGCCCAGCCTGGCCTCCAGCTTGCTGTGCAGCTTGCCCTCCGATCCTCTTCCTTCCAGTGCTGGGATCACAGTGTGCAGCTCAGTGCCAGTCTTGTAGGTGCTGGGGTTGAACTCAGGGCCCTGTACACGTTAGGCAAGTGTGCTACCAAGTGAGCTATGCCCACATCCTCATTTCCACTTTTATTGCTCTGATCTTCCTATTTTGTGACATGGGTGACTACACAGCTCTGTGGCTGTACTTAAGGTCTGTCCTGTCTATATCAGGGGCGTGGAGGACAGGAGCCCATAGGGGTCACTGGGGTACCTCCAAAGCCCAGCTCAGGCCCTGGCCTGCTGTAAATTGTTTGATAGATGAAGAACTGAAAAATCCTGTGTACCTTAAGTTCATCCTGTCAGGAAGGCACCACACTCCTATTTTGCAGATGAGGAGACTGAGGTTCAGGGAGGTGAGTTCAGTTGCCCAGAGTCACAAAGGTGCACAGAGAATGACTAAGCTTAGTGAAAGTCCTCCCGTGAATTGAATGTGCTGTCTCAGTACCACCTGCCAGAAGCAACAGTAGACACGGGAGCATTGTGGAATTGGGCTATATGAAACCTTGGAGAAGTGCACCCCCAACCCCAGAGTTTGCAGGGAACACCTCACACCAGCATCTTCCTGAGGGACACAGGTGGCATTCACCTATAGGACTATCTCTTAGGAGGTTCCCAGTCTGGTGGTAGGGAAGGCTTGGGCCAGAGGACAGTTCCTGGAGCCTTTTGTGTTGCTGTGTGTGTGCGTGTATGTGTCCCAAAGAGACACAAAGAAGGCGGGGACACTGTAGCAGCTACTCCAGCTACTGAACACCTTCTGCAGGGACGTGCGCACTAAACATCCACTGCACACCAACCAGTACTGTTCAACTACCAGTCACGGCACACATGTCCTGTTCACTGGAGCTCGTGGCAGTTGGGAAGGACAGGACTGGACATTCAGTAGTGGTGGAGCCGTTTCTCATGCTCCTCCCCATGGCCACAGTCATTGACATTTGCCAGTCTTTTCTTATGTGTGCAGCTCTGATAGGTTTGAGCTCCCCTGGGTTTTAGTTTCCTGAAAGAAAAACCAAGACCTTGAGAAGTTAGCTGATGTGTCTGCTGTTACACAGCTGGACATAAGCAAGACTGGACCCGAACTTGGGTCAATCAGTGCAAGCAGAGGGCCTTTGCTATCTAGTAACCAGCAAGCCCTGATGCTCAGTCTAGTCCAGATATTTGGAACCCTGTGAGCAGGAGCGGGTGCAGCATTCCTGTTCTGAAAATCATCACCTTTGATCAATGACAAGAGACTCCTGTGGAAAGTTCCACACCTGAGCTCATGGCATGGGTTGCAGCAAAAACTAGATTGTCCTAAAAATCCTGTACAAAATCATCCTCAGGTTGTTAGTAGAAGGTGCGTGTTGGGTTTTGACTTGGACCCTCTCTCCTGGATGTCTCATTATACATATGCAAGTTATCCCCCAACCCAGAAGAACCTCAGGATCTGTGGAACTTTTGATAAGGACTCCTAAACCTGTGTAAGAATTGGATCAGATGTAAAGGAATCAACTCCCAGCATGCACTTTGGGGATGTCTCAAACTTAACCTTCTCCAACACATCCTAGAGTTACCCAGACCCTGGTTCTGGTTCTGCTTCGACTACAGATGAACTTGGGTAGGTAGCTTCACTTTTGGGTGACTCAGTTTCCTCATCTGTTGTGTGGAGAACATCAAGCCCTTTGCCTGATGGTGTGGTTCAGGTGTGTAATAGGATGAGTGCTGGTGGGGCATGCTGGGAATGCCTCTTGGCTACTTCTTCCTCACGCCATTGCTGGAACCCACAAGGCAAAGTGCATCTTTCTATAATTTGACTTCAACAATCTGGGCAAAGTTTGTTTGGCGTACATAGAAATTAAAATCACTATAGCTTATAATTTTGTTTCTGGAGTAAAATAAGATCTGTAAGTGATAAGGCAGGTAATAACATTTAGGGAAATATTTGAATCAGAATATAAACTTTGAACCAAAACTTGCCTTATATATGTGTGTGTGTGCACGTGTGTGTGTGTGTGTGTGTGTGTGTGTGCATGTGTGCGCACACATACATATACATGCATGTGGTCAATAATCAGGTGTCTTTCTCAGTCTCTCTTCACCTCACCTTCTGAGACCAGGTCTCTCACTGAGCCTGGAGCTCACTGCTAGGTTGGCTGTCCAGCTAGCTTCAGGGATCCTCCTGTCTCCACTTCCCAGGACAGGCAGGCAGGCAGGCGTTGGGATTACAGGCACATCATACCCAGCTGTTTGTGGCTGCTGGGACCTGAACTCAGGTCCCCGTGGCTGCTTGATAGGCACCAACTGAGCCATCACTCTATCCCCCAAACGTTGCTCCTGATGGCTGCTTGGAACCCAGTCTCTTAACCCGAGGGATGTCATCAACCTTCTCTCCTTAGGGAGTCTGTGGGGAGCACCTTGAGGGAACTCCTGGCCTCCTTCAACCCACAGCCCTCTCCAGAGGATGAAGCACTTTCCTTTTGAGTACTATTAATCTCCTTTGTCAGTTGAGGAAACTGAGGCTCAGCTTGAGGATTGAGGCCGATAAATCTAAGAGCAAGGAGGATCTGAGCACGGGAAGCAAGGCAAAGCCTGGCTCTCTCGAGAAGGGCTGTGTTGATGGCAAATGCCCCAGATTCCCTGCTGGACAGTGCACCTCAAGTCTCCTAAACCCACCACACAGCTGGTGCTTAGCAGGGGCTTTCCCCAGCCTAGAGGCTCATGTGACCACCCCAGGCTTGGGCCTTTGAGCCTGGGCTTAGGACACAGGTTGACTGGGCCTCCGCTTCCCTTTGCCCTGCCACTGGCTGTGTGATTTTGGTGGCATGCCATCACCTCTTTGGAACCTCAGGGTTTTCTTACTCACAATGTGCTGGCAGGGAGCTCTCTCACCCCAGGGCCTGGTGCAGCCCCCCAGCTCAGCCAGTGGAAACAGCTGGGCTCAAGAGGGTCTGAGGGACTAGGAGGAGAATGGGGTTGAATTTGAGATTTGAATGGTTCTGAGCAGCCTGGCATCTGTGCTCCTTCTGGAGCCTGGCTCCCCTCCCTGACAGCAGCCGGAAGCTGTCCATTTTGGTGTGTGGCCCTGCCAGCTGCGTCTCCTACCTCCCGCTAGAAGGCAATGAGAGCCCCAGTGTTTTATTCTGGCACCACCACTGTCACCAGTGTAACAGCAGCAATATCCCTGTGTCTGGTGCTGGGCCGCTTGCCACGTGTACTCTCCTGTCAGCTCTGTCCGCGGTCCAATGCCCAGAGGAAGCGAGGCTCAGAGTGGCACGCGGGTGCACTGACTAGGGGATATAAAAGCCTTGCCCGTATCTGCACCAAGGCTGTTGGTGAGAGAGTGTGGGTTCTGGGTGCTGTGAGCTCAGGGAGGTGGGGTGTCATAGAAGTCAGGGGGCAGAGCTGATTCAGTCGTCAGAGGCTGAGAGACCCTGTACTCACCATACCTGAACCAAGGCATTATTAAATCTCCACACAGGGAGACCAGGTGGCAGGGATTGAGGGGAGGAGGTGGGGTGCTAGGGGCCAGAGGGAGAAGCCAGGTCAGGGGTGTCTGGTTAGCCTTGTGAGCTCAAACATGGGATGAGATTCTTGCTTATGAGTGAGGTCGCTGTGTCACACAGAACAGAGCCACAGCCTGTGACTCCTGTCCATGTGGGGCCCAGATGCAGCCTGGGTGAAGGGCCTAGCGTGTGGCCAATCCAAAGAGCAGTCTCCACTGGTCGACACAGCATCTCTGTGGGCAGGGTGAGGGGAGGGGAAGGCTGTTGCACGGAGGGTGCAGTGTGGGGGAGGTAGGCAGGGCCTGTATGTCTTTCCTGTTGACTTGTGGTGTGCCCAGCCCTGAGCCACCCAGCTGGGCTGGCACAACTAACATGGGTAGGAAAAGCGCCTTCCAGCCAGAGGCTGGGCCGCTGCCACCCTACTCCGGGAGGGGCCTGAGGAAGGCTGAGCCAGGAGCCCTGCTCTCTGTGTCATGCTGAGGGAGGCCCAGGGACTCTGGGCGGGGTCAGCCTCTGTCTAGGAGGGTCAGTCTCTGGGCTCTCCAGTAGGGCAGAAGCTCTGCCTTTCTCTCCCAGGCAGAGGCGTTGGGTGGTAATCACGGTAGCATTGCTGGCTTGGTGCCAGGCCCTCTACATGTCCTGTCATGTTATCTCTGTCTGCTTGGAGGTCAGTGATTCCAAGTGCTGTTGCTTAGAACCAGGTAAGGTCCTCACACACCACAGCTGGGCCCACCTTCCAGGACATGAATCTGTCATCCTGTCCGTTCCCGTTGCTGGATCCTCTTCCTGGACCTTGTTTATGTGGCCAGGGTTGGTCATCTTGTGGCAGGGATCTGGGAATCTCTGGAGTCTTTCCCTGGGATTGAAGGGAAGCGCCAGGGCTAAGATTGTACATTCAGTTAAAAGCCTAAATGAGCTGCTCAGACCTCCGCCCCTGCCGCCCAGTGAAGCATGCACTGGAAATTGGAGTACAGGAGACCGTGGTGGCCTGAGAGTTAGGCACAGGGAGTTTAACCCTCTTTTGCCCAAGCTGCCTCACTCTCAGGAAGATGAGGCCCAGAGAGGATGGGGCCGCTAGGTTCTGGGGGAGTCACCTTGCTATCCCTGCTGGGACTCGTATCTCCTTGAGGGAGTGTGGGCTCTGTCTGTAGGACGTAGCTGAGCGCAGCGGAGTACATCGAATGTGTCCCCTTTCTCTGCGGAAGCCCTGTCATTGCCGCTGTCCCAGTCTGCTTTCTGTTGCTGTGATAAACATCACGACCAAAGTGACCTGGGGAGGAAAGGGTTTATGTCATCTTACAGCTGACAGCCATTCATCTACAGGACAGGGTCTCAAGGGGGCAGGAACCCAGAGCTGATGCAGAGGCCATGGAGGGTGCTGCCGACTGGCTTGCTCCTCATGGCTTACTCAGCCTGCTCTCTTATACAACCCAGGACCAGCAGCTCAGGGAGGCGCTGCCCGCAGTAGGCTGGGCCCTCCCACCTCAATCACGAAATCAATGAATTAATCAATTAATCAATTAATCTAGAAAATACCCCGCAGAATTGCCTACAGCTCTGATGGAGGCATTTTTTCAATTGAGGATCTCTCTTCCTAGGTGACCCTAGTCTGAGTCAGCCACCAAGAGGGGGGCTGAGGGGACTCTTCTGTGTTGTGTAGAACTGAGCCAGAATGGGAGTGAGGGAGGGGCCGGGCTACGGAGATCTTTGAGCTTTATCCCCATGTAGGAGAGAGAGATGGAGTGAGGGTCTCAGCTGGATGGGGTGGGGGTGTGGGGTGCAGATTGGCTCTGGAGAGCTTGTGAGGGCACTTGAGCTCAGGAAGGCCCGCTGCCCCTCTGAGGGAGACTGTTGGGTGACTGAAGGCATCAGGATTGAAGGGACTGTAGGGTGGCTGAAGGCTGGGGCGAAAGGCCCTGTTTTCTCTCGCTTGTGTGATGCTCCCAAAGTCCCCTTGTTAATGCAGCGGTGAGGGTGGGTAACCCAGAGGGTAGTCCTTGTGTCTGGAGACTGGAGTGGGGCCCAGGTTGGCCACAGGAAGCCTGCCTCCAACTCTTCCTGCTGCAGCAGGCACCTCCCCTCCGTGGGGGCTGCCAGCTCTGCCGTTCTGTTCCCACCGTGTTTGAGCTGAGCTTCAATCAGGAGAGAGGTATTTTGCTTTAGGGAAATGAAGATCAGACTCAACATTTATCCTGGGCTCCTGGGACTGGCTCTTGTGTTCGCTCTTGGCAGACAGGAGTTGCAGGGAGAGGAGGAGAAACCTGAAGGAGCTTTGGTAGCCGCTGGGGATGGGAGGAGGCAGTGGGTGCTATGGGCATCTCTACTCAGGCGGGAGGGTGTCAGCAGGCCTGAGGGGGTAGAGGCTGGTGGTGGCCAGGGGGTGGATATCTATCTCCCTCTACAGTTCTAGTTCTTAGCAGGGCCAGTGGAAGGGGGATGGGTGCCCAAACCCTCCTCCTCAGGTCTCTGTGCTCCAGCCCCCCTGAGCTGCGGGATTCTAGGGAACCCCTTCCCAGGATCCCGCTGTGTTTATATGCGGTTTTAGAGCATTCTGAGGTTCAGCTCAGAAGTAACCCAGCCTCCATGTGGCCCCAACAGGGTCTTGATCAAAAGATGCCACACCCTTTGGGACAGCCCACATCTGGTATTCATCGAAAGCCTTGTTCTCAGTGGTGCGTCCGGAGCTGGCTACAGGAATGTGCTGGAGAGAGGAAGTCGGCCCAAACCAGGTGTGCTCACAGGAAACACACTTCAGGGAGTTCTAGTCCCAGCCCAGTAGCTGGGCCAGGAGAAGTGTCTTAGTCTGTAGGGCTGCGGCCAGCTGGAAAGAGAACATGCTTCTGTTGGGTCCTGCTGGCACTGTGCACATCCAGGGTGTTAAGTTCATTTCCCCATGGTGTACCTGTGAGGTGGAGCTGCGGGTCCTGTCTGACAGACTAGCAGAGTGAGGCGCGGAAAAGTGAGTGTTCAGCATGACCGCAGCACTGAAAGGGCAGGCAGCCTTGGCCTGCATCGTTGCCTGGTTGACTCGGGGTCTGTTTTCATGGTCCCTTGTTCCCCCCACCGGGTCCTCACTTGGTCAGACCTCTGATTGGCCGTGTGTTGGGGTGTTACTGGGGAGCCAGTCCTGTGAAGTGTTGTGGAAGGGCCAGGGAGAGGGGCTCTCAGCGGGGCTGAGGAAGGTGGACATGTGTCACTCGATGACAGAAGCTGACAGCACTCCGGGAGCTTGCATAGGTTGAGCTGGGGTGCTGGCAAGGGCATCTGGGGGTGACTGCGCGAAGTCACTGGGACGCCTCAGCTTTGAGCCTGAGTCTGGAACTCTGAGCCCTGAATCTGAGTCCTGAGCTCTGAGCCTGAATGCTAAGCCCTGAGCATGGATCCATGGAGGGAAGCCTGGGGGAGGCCCTGTTAATATCACAGCTGGCTGGAGGCTGAGTGGGAAGGAAGGGTAAGGAGGGGCTGGGATGGGGTTGGGAGCTGCACCCTGGGAAGCTCCCCTTTCTATCTGGTCCCAAGGCTGAGGCAGAGGGAAGCTGGATCCCCAGATTGCTCTTTCCAAGTGCCTGTGGCGATCTGATCCCAGGAGCACTGGACCCTGGGCTGCTCCTGGCTCTCCCTGCATTGGGAAGGGCACATGACTGTGGGGTGAAGATAGTCATTTCCCTTCAGCTTTTCGTTTGGAGACTTGTGAATGTAGCAGCACAGGAAAGACTCAGCTGGTGCTCTAGACCTGCCCCGCCCCAACCAGCTTCCCCTGTGGCGTTGCTTTTGTTAATAGCACCTTAGCCTTCACTCCAAAGTGCTCCCAGGATAGGGGTCCTGCAGCTTCTTCAGTCCAGGTGCTACCCTGAGCCCTGACAGAGGCCCTGTGGCATCAGCTCACAGTCGGACTGATGGTCTAGTATTGTCCCACATTCTGGATCAGTCCACTCATGGCTTCTTGATTAGACCCTGTCATTTGACAGGCGAGTGCCATGGGTAGCAGGTCCTTAACTGCACCCAGTCCAGGGTGCCTAATGTCATCTTCTGAAAAAAAATTGTTTTGTTTTGTGTATGACTGTGTACCATGTGCATGTTGGAGCCCTGGAGGTCAGAAGAGGGCATCGGATCCCGTGGAATGAGACACAGGCAGTTGTGAACTGCCTTGTGGGTTCTGGGAACCAAAGCCAGGTCCTTTGTAAGAGCAATAAGCGCTCTTAGTGACTGATCTGTCTTCAGCAGCCCCCCTACACTCTTGTCATCTTCTCTCCGTGACCTTCAACGAGGGTATTCTAGGGCATTTGCTCTTCATCTTAGTAGTTACCTTTTGCTGAGTTTGGGGAACTAAACCACTAGCATGCAGCGTAGGGAGTTTTGTGGATAGTGTTGCTTAGAGCAGGAGAGCTAGAGAAGCAAGCAGAAACGAACTGAGACAGTGAAGCAGGAAGCTATCAGCAGACAGGTAGCTCAGCAGTTAAAAGCACTTGCTACATCAGGTAGTAGTGGTGCATGTCTTTAATCCCAGCACTCGGGAGGCAGAGGCAGGCGGATCGCTGTGAGTTCCAGGCCAGCCTGGTCTACAGAGTGAGTCCCAGGACAGCCAGAGTTACAACAGAGAAACCCTGTCTCAAAAAAGAAAAAAAAAATTACTTACTGCTTTTCTAGAAGTCCAGAGGTTCAGTCCCCAGTACCCACATTGTGGCTCACTGTGACTCCAGTTTCAGAAGATCTGATACCCTCTCCTGATTCTCACCCCATATACCAAAGTAAAAAGAAATTTTTTTTTTTTTTTCCCGAGACAGTGTCTCTCTGTTATAACTCTGGTTATTCTGGAACTCACTCTGTAGACCAGGCTAGCCTCAAACTCACAGAGATCCACCTGCCTCTGCCTCCTGAGTGCTGGGATTAAAGGAGTGCCATCGTAGCCCAGCTAATCTTTAAAAAATTTAAAAAGTCAGTGAGTCTTGGGACAAGTGACAGTCCAGCTCCTCAAAGGGGCACGTAGAGCTGAGACAGGGGACCCTTTGCCTGTGTCTAGGGTATGTTCCACTGTCACTAAGCTTCTGCAGTGTAGGCTATACACACCTCTAGCTTGTGGTGGCGCAGGCCTGCCTAGCCTATGTCCAAGCACCTTAGCTGGCAGAAGGATTGTGGTGGGTGGCCAGACCCCAGAGAGGTCCCCGGAGAGGTCCCTTGACACCCTCCAGGGACCTCTGAGGCTCTAGAAAGTGAAGAGTTAGGATTTCTAGGAATCTCAGAGACAGGACACATGGTGGTCTCCAATATCCCATAAAGCTGAAGTAGCTATTAAAACTAGGTAGAGCTTTTCTCCCCAACCTCATTTCACATCCCAGAGGCTTAGCTGTCTGCTGGTCACTCAGTGTCCTATATTAGAGACAATTCTGGTGAGAGAAGAGTGGACCATGCCTTACAACCACCTGAAGTTTTGGGGCTGTGGTTGGGGAAGGTTGACTGAAGGCAGAGGTCCTGGCAGGCTTTGGAAGACTGTAGGCAGGAAATTGAGGCATCAGGCTTCCTAGGAGGGCTTCTCTGGCCTCAGGAGACCTAGCTGAGGTCTTCAGTGCCATTCAAGCCTCTGCCACTGCCTCCTGCCATTTGGGGTCCATGATGCCATCCCTTGTTAAGGTCACACGAAGTCATGTAGCTCATTGGCTGCTTCAAGGTTGGAAGAAGCATTCATTCTGGCCCTGGAGGCACCGTCTGTCCTCGGGACAGTGATGTCAGGTAATCTCAGTCACAGCACATAAGTAAGACCCTCTGAACCTTAGTTTCCTCACTAGGAAGATGGGAGGGCGTGTCCCACCTACCATGGGATTCTTGTGAAGGCGGAGGTCCACAAGCCTATTTATAGATGCAGAAATTAGGGCTCAGAAGGTGGAAGCTGATGGGCACACCCAGCCTGTAAGCTGGCCTGGAGCTCAGGTGTTCAGCTCTGGCCCCGGAGCCTGACATCCTCAGAGGCTGGTGACCTGTGCCTCCAAGGCTCCTCCATCTGCATCTGCTACTCCCAGAGATGGCGGGGATGGTAGGCCGAGCCTGGTGGACTGCTTAGCTTTTTGTCAGCTTGATAAATGCCTCCCTCAGGTTGGTGTGGAGGCGGGCTGTGGGCGTTTTCTTGAGTAGGCACATTAGAACTGAACTCATGTGGAATGGCCCAGCCCACTGTGGGCAGCACCACCCCTGGATGGGTGGTCCTGGGTGGCATAAGAAAGCAAGCTGAGCAAGTCTTGGAGAGCCAGCCAGCCAGCAGCATTCCTCTGCAGTCTCTGCTTCAGTTCCTGCCTGGCTTCCTGCTTGAGTTTCTGCCTTGGCTTCCTGCTTTGATGGACTGTGAGCTATAAGATGAGACAAACCCTTTCCTCCCCAAATTGGTTTTGCTCAGTATTTTCTCACAGCAAGTCGTCCTGCCCCCCCACCCCGGCATTCCCACGCCTTGCCTCCCAACCCTGTAGCTTCTCCTGCAGTCTGCTCTTAGGGCTGTAGCTGCGCATTGGCTCAGGCCTCCCAGAGGCCCAGTCTCTGGCTCTCTCTGGCTGCTCTGGGATCCTGCTCCCTGGGATCTGTGTGTGCTGCTGGGAAGGGTGCTGTGAGGAAGCATGAAGGCCTCCAGCCTGGCTTCTGACCCTGGCTTCTGAGCCAAGACCTCAGGTCTGAAGCCCCCCTGCTGCTTCCAGGCCTCTGTGCCTCACTCACTCTGCCCACCTGGGAGCTAGGCCAGAGAATTGCTTTCTGGGAAGTGCTGGATTTGTGGCTCAGTCACAGCACAGGTGACACCTAAGGGCTATGTTTGAGTGTTTGGAGCACTTCTTGGAGAGGGGTCTCCCTGAGTCTGTGACCTTTCCTCACCTCCCTGGGAAGATATCCCAGCTGCTTTCTCCCCGCTGCCTCTCATGGACCTGCTGAGTGCCATTCACTCTTCTTACAGGGGAGCCAGGGCTGTCTGCATCTGTTAGGACAGAGTTCCCAGGCAGTACAATTTCTATACCTGCTTTACATGGAGAAACTGAGGCACAGGGAGCCCAATAATCACCTCTGTGGTCACCCAGGCAATGAGCTTGTGGTCTTGAGGGTGTTTTTTGTTTTTTGTTTTTTTTTGTTTTTTTAAAACGGTCTCATTATGTAGACCAGGCTGACCTCAAATCCACAGAGATCTGCCTGCCTCTGTCTCCCCACTGCTGGGACTAAAGGTGTGCGCCTACACACCTGGCTTTGAAGGTGGTTCGATGTTCTCATTTGGTGATATGTTGGAAGCTTGGTTTTCAATTTCAGCTGAAACTGCAGGGAAAAAAAACAAAACTGGTTTCATTCATTCTGCGGTTCAGTAAAGAATGGCTATTTGGGCTTGGCAGGAGCTTCAGCCATTTATGTGGCTCCTTTCAGCTTCCATATCCAGTCATTTCTTGAGAGTAAAGACCTGGACTGTTTACTGAGAGGGCTTCAGCGGAATGAGGAGGTTGGGGGGCTGGCTCTGAGAGGCTTGGCCTTCACTGAGAGTCTCCCGGCCCTGTGCCAGGCCTGGAAGCAGCGCCCACTCTGACCCTCCTGTCCTGGGGCTGAGAGCTGAGAAAGGATGTAGACCAGGCTGGCTTTGAACTCAGAGAGATCTGCCTGCCTCTGCCTCCCAAGCTCTGGGATTAAAAAGGCATGCGACACCACCCCTGGTTGAAGGAATGTACCTTAAGTTGTCTCCTGGGCAGGGAACCCAGATGTCTGAAGGAGGTGCCCTCCATGGCAGCTCAGTAGCATAGCAGGCCCCGGGGAAAGTATGACGTAGACCTACCATCTCCCCCAGGGTCGGAGAGCACTGACCTGGGAGTCTTCACTAGGGCCGTGTTTCCCTGTTCAGAGCAGGCTGGTAGTCAGGTGGGGCAGACAGCCCGTGAGTAAGGAGATAGGAGGGAACCCCATCCCTGCACATGCCTGTGTCCTGGGCCTCGCCTCTGACCTCTGATCTTCTTTCTCTTGCAGTCACCGAGAAGGAAGTGCAGCAGTGGTGAGTAGACAAAGCTACTGTGCTGGGGTCAGGGTGGGTGCTGATGGGTGCCCATGGCCTGTGTGATGGGAGGGGCCCTGGAGACAGGCATCCAAACCCAGTTCAGCACCCCCCAATCACGTGGGGTTGTGCAGTGTCCATTGAGCAGGCTGGGGGAGGGTAGTGACTCCTCCCCTGATTGTGTGTGTGTGTGTGTGTGTGTGTGTGTGTTCATTCATGTGTCAAACTCAGGAGTCACCCACCTTGGTTGTTTTTCTTTTTTTAATTTTTATTCTGTGTTTGAATGTTTCATCTGCATGTATGTATGTGCACCATATGCATGCAGTGCCCGTGGAGGTCAGAAGAAGGCACCGATCCCCTCACACTGGAGTTGTGGGTATCCGTGAGCTGCCGTGTGGGTGCTGGGAACCAAGCTCTGGTCTCTGCAAGAGCAGTAAGTGCTCTTAACCACTGGACAGCTCTCCCTGGCTTGTTTGTTTTGAAACAGGGTCTTAACTATGTACCCCTGGCTGGCCTGGAACCCACAGAGACCCACCGCCCTCTCTTCAAGTTCTGAGACTAAAGGCTTGCACCACTACTACCTGACCACCTTGTTTATGGAGACAAGGTCCCTCACTGGCATTTGACTAGGCTGGCTGTCTAGAGAGCCCCAGAGAGCTCACCTCTGTTTCTTCAGTTTCCCCAGTACTGGGACTGTAACTGCATGTTACCACATTGGGCTTTTACCATGGGTTCCGGGGATCTAGACTCAGGTTATCGTGCTGGCAGGTACCCTACTGACTGTGCCATCTCCCCAGCCCTAGTGGTATCCAGTAAGCCTCAAACTAGAGGCTGGAGGGATGGCTCAGTGGTTAAGAGCACTGGCCGCTTTCCAGGGGACCTGGGTTCATCCCCAGCACCCACATCACAGCTCACAGCCATCTGTAACTCCAGTTCCACCATGCTCTTCTGGGTACCAGGTACACATACAATACACAATAAAACTAAAATGGTCCAGCAGACTGATGGAAGACCCTGCTCACCAAACAGATGAGAAGAAGTCAGGGGATTGGAGTCCAGTCCTGGCTTCATCACTAAGTCTCTGGGCCTTGAGAAGTCTCTTCCCCACGTTGGGGCTCAGTTGCCCCTTTTCCAAAACACTAGATGAAGCCAGGCAGTGGTGGCGCACACCTTTCATCCCAGCACTCAGGAGGCAGAGGCAGGCAGATCTCTTGAGTGTGAGGCCAGCCTGGTCTACAAAGTGAGTTCCAGGACAGCCAGGCTGCACAGAGAAACCCTGTCTCTAAAACCAAGCCAAAAAGAGAGAAAAGAAAGAAGAGAAAACACTAGATGAAGGGTGGTCCGGGTTTCTGCCGGGATGCCAGCTCCGCATAGATGTGCAGTAGCTATCTGAAGCACTCCGTTAGGAGATCTGAAGTGGCATGCCGTGGAGCAAATGGAAGTTGAGAAACTAGTGAGGCAAGCCTGCTCTGGGCCTGTGGGGGAAGAGAGCAGGCTGCGTCCGTCACAGTACAATATGAAGCACGCTGGAGAGGCTCCCACTGTAAGGTGAACCCCAGGAGGGGAGCAGAGCCCAGATCCTCCGGGGCTGGTCCCTAAACTTGCACAGCAGATTCCATGCCACAGGACGGCTCTGCTGGCTCTCACTGAACATCTGGCTAGGTGAGCAGAGCAAAGACCATTAGCTGGCTGGGCTCTGCAAGGGAGAGGAGGTGTGAGGAGAAGCTAACCCCACAGGACGGAGTGGGGGCCTGACCTGGCTCTGGTTATTTCCTGCTTACCCGCCTCTTCCAGGAATATTCCAAAAGTCTGCCGTTTCCACATCTGCCTGCCCCATGCTGTCTTCCTAGCTTCTCTGTCTGTCCATCTCCCTGCCTCCTACTGGCAGTCCGTGGGTTCTGTGGAGCAAGCACCTGCAAATGGCAGACTTCTGTTAAACCCTCTCCTCCCCTGGGGAAACGCCTCACCTAGGCTCTGGAATTGGGAATTCCCTTAGGTCCTGCCCTGTGGACCCCTAATCTCCAGCTAGCCCAAGCTGGGAGTTCCTCCAATTTGCCTCCCTCCCCAGGGCTTCCCGACTTTTGCTTGACTTAGGCTTTTCCTGCAGGAAGCACCCTCCTACTGTAGATGGGCATTAGTAATGGATGATGGATTATGGCGTTCTGATCAGTCTCCAGTGTTGTGGACTGCTATAGAATTGTTACCACATAAAATGACCCATTTGTTGTTCCTTGATGTCCCTTTTTAGCTTGGGACTTTGTCCACAGCCTGCTGGGTTAGAGGTTAGACCAGGGACCTACCTTTCCTGCACCTGTACCCCCAAAGCTCAGGACCCTTTCACAGCTTTTCCTGTTCTGAACAGACAGCCCAAACCTCAGGGACCCTTCCACCATGCCACTGTCTCCCAGCCACTCTTATGCTCCCTGCACCCCATCCCTCAGCCAGTGCCAGGAGAGCTGGAGATGGAGCCAGTCTCTTGAAGCCTCTTTGGAGCACACCCCTCAGCTTGCCTAAGGCTCAACTCCTTGCCCTGGCCTTTGGGGCTGCCTGGAGGCTCAGACCTCTCCCTCGCCACAGGTCCTGAAGCACGACCCTCACCCTGGCCCAGCTCATGCCCCTTTGGAGCCTTCATCCTCTGATAGCTTTCTGGACCCTCAAGGCCATATCTGAGGTCTCAGGCAGAGGTTCCCGTGTGTCCAGCACCACACGGATCGCCTTGTTTTGTACTGACTTCTAACAGCTGCTGTTCAGGGTCTGCAATGTAGAGAGTACTAGAGGAACCAGGACCAGGACTCAGGGTCTGGGTTGTGGGGGCTGGGTCGGGTACCTGGGTCAACCAGCAGGGACCCCATCACCCAGTTCCCAGTGACCCTGACAGTGTCTGCTCTTTTGCAGAGGAAAAAGGCCCAAGGCTCACAATGGGTCTGCAGCCCTCCTGTGCTCCAGGCTCTCCATCTTAGATCCCACTGCCCACAGAGCTGGGTTCATCCTTGTGGGAGGTCACAGGAACAATGGGGCCTGTGCTGAAGCTTCCAGTGTCCTTGGAGGTGATCAGGGACAGCGTTCTGAGTGGAAACAACAGTTTCCCAGATGCTCAAATCCAGGCTGCAAAGCAAGCTGGGAAGGGAGCCAGGTGGCATGGTAGGATGGTAGGTTGTAGGTACTTTCTCCCCTTGTATTGCCTCTTGTCCAAGTTCTCTCCTTTGATTATTTTTATAATTACTAAACATCCCAGCAGTCAGCAGTGCAGTGGGTGAGAGCAGGAGCAGTGTCTGCAAACGCCTGGCAGGGCCGGCGTGGACCCACGCAGCCGTCCTGAGGAGCCAGGTCTTGTCCCCAGGTCTTCTGTGGGCAGGTGCTGTGTTAACACTTAGCACTCTACAGGGAGTCCTGAGTCCTAGGAGTGACCTCATCTTGATGATGAAGAGATGGTCTCGTTGGGGTGGAGAGAGACTTGCCTAGGCTACTTCGTGTGTTTGTGTGTGGGGGAGTAGTTTGGGGCTAGCTTGTTTCCCCTTCACATTCTGGCTGGTTTCTTGCTGTGAGGGACCCATGAAACCCAAAGCCCTGAGGGAAGGGAGGGAGGAGGAACCCTCCTCCTTCAGGGAGCTGTGGGGAGGCAGGGGTGGGCCCAGGCAGCCAGGCCTTTGAAGAGCTGACAAGAAGAAACAGTTTCCCAGGGAGGCCTTCCTGCACTCCTCCCAGCTGTGGCGGCTGAGCCTGATCACAGCCCCATTCTGCTCCAGTATTCATCCATCCAGCTACTTATCTCCCCATTCTGCTCTGTAGGAAGCAGATGTTGTAATTATGGAAGCATGGAGGGACAGGGATAGTTTCCCTGCAAGGACCCAAGGACAAGTTTCTCCAGATATCCTAGCTGGCTGGGGTGTGTGGGAGATGCCCTGTGTGGTGTGGGGGGCCTTGCCCAGAGGGTCTGGGGGGAGAGAGAGGGCATGCTGGGATCGCTGTGTCATGGAAAGCACACACCCCACTGGGAGGCTTTCACAAGTGGCAGTCACAGCCTGTAGGTTTTTGCACCCCCACCACAAACACTGTTTGGCTTCACCCCAAGCACAGTGTCACATGGCTGGAACCCTCCTGCCCTGCATTTTGTGGGCCAGGTAGAAGGTGGCTCTCTGTTCCTGAACTCTCCTGGCTGCCAGCTGAATGTCCCCTATTATCACCAGTGTTGTCTGCTCTGGCTCACTGGCCTTTGAGGCAGGTGCTAGGTGGGTTTCTCACCTCAGCGATGAGGAAACTGAGGCTTAGTGAGGCAGAGTCACCTGTTTAGGGTCTTACACATGTCAAGGATCAAGAGACCCAGGAACAAGCCAGGTTTGCCTTGGAAGCCAGAGCCTCCTTTAAGAAAAACGGTGAAGCTGAGATTCAAGGATGTGCTCATTCAGCAGAGTAAGGACCCAAGTTCATGTCCCTAGTGTCCACGGAAAAGCTGAGCACAGGCTGGGGATCTGGCTTAGTGGTTAAGAGCAATTCTTGGCCCTGCTGGGTTCTGTTCCCAGCAATCACATGGTGGCTACCCTGCACCCCCATCTGCATCCCTATTTCTTGGAGATCTGACACCCCACACCCTCCTTTGGTTTTCTCAGCACCAGGCACATACACGGTACACATACACACATGCAAGCAAAATGCTCATATGCACAAAACAAGAGTAAGTAAGTCTAAAAATGCTGGGTGCAGCCAGGCAGTGATGTACACCTTTAATCCCAGCACTCAGCAGGCAGAAGCAGCGGATCTCTGTGAGTTCTAGGCCGGCCTGTTCTACAGAGTGAGTTCCAGGACATCAAGAGTACAACCCTGACTTGAAACCGCCCCCCCCAAAAAAAAAGCTGGGTGCAGTGCTATTTGTCTGGAGTGAGGAGGTATGGGGTCAAGAGAGCAGCTGAGAAAGATGCTGACACTGGCCTCCACACGCTACCTGTAGGCAGGTGTGTGTTGGGCTCAGGTAGCCCAGGATGACTTCAGAATCACTATATAGACAAGGATGGCCTTGATCGGATCCTCCTGCCTCCACTTCTGCAGTGCTAGGGTGGCAGACCTGTGCCACACACCCGACTTGAAGCTGTGTCTCGACATCCCCAAGCTCCCGTGTGTTCAGTGCAGGCTAAGAACCCAAAGGTCACAAAGGTGCCAGTGACGACAGTCACAGCTCTTGCTCCCAACTGCCCACTCCTGTCTTCTGTGAGTGATGCACTTGTATGAAGTGGGGGCTGTGGGGTAGACCCCCACCATCTGTCCTCTCGGCCATGAGACCCCCTTCCTGAACTGCTGACAGTGCCGGTTTGCAGTGAGCTCATGTGACTGTGGCTGCCCCACGGCCACCTCTGCCCATTCCCCGCTCTGATCTGATCTTGCTGTGGTGAGGACTCTCACCCCTCTGAGGTGCAGAGCCAAGCTGGAGTGCTGACCCCTAGAGCTTCCAGTCCCCACTAACCATCCCAGGCCAGACTCAGGAGACACAGCCCTCTTCCTGTCCCTTCTTCAGTTGTGGATTCTAGGCGCTGGGGTTGACCATCAAAGTTGTTAGACAAGGGACTCCATTTGGTACTCACCGAGAGCCAGGGGTCACCAGAGCCTCCTGCCGTGATCCACCTGTAGCTACATAAGTCACACCTGACAGTCTCAAGCCATGACCGTGAGAGCTGCCACAGACTCAACCCTGGGAATAGGGGGGACAGGACTCTGTATGCACTGGGGAAGGAGGGTGGCGGCTGAGGTGCGGGTTTCTCCCAGAGGAGGCAGCCAGGTTTGAGAGAGGGGAAGAGAGGGCTAAGCAGAAGAAATAGCCACTCCGTCAGCCTCAGTTTCCTTGTCTAGAAAGTGGGTACCACAGTCCTTGCCGCCCGGGCTTGTTTAGACGGTTTGGCAAAACGATGCTTCAAGAGATCGGACCTGACACTTGGCCCTCAGTGGGTGCATCCTAAGAAGAGCTGCTCTTCCTGGGGCCCAGGCAAGCCAGACATTGTGGGAGACCCCCTGAGTTTAGGGCTTCCAAGGCCGCCTGCCCTCAGCCTGAGTGTGGCTCCCCAGTGTTTGGAGGAGAGGCTGGAGAGGCTGCTAGCTAGGGACATTGCTAGCTTTACTCCGATGCCCAGAACACCCCCTGACAGAATGCCGTGTGTGAGGGAGAGGGAAACTGAGGTACAGTGGAGTCCACCCTCTAGCCCTCCAGGGTGGGGCCAGGAGCACAGCCCCACATGCTGGCGGCTGGCCAATAACAGTGCTGCCCACGGACCAGAAGAGGAGGCCTGGGCCTGATGCACTCGATCCTGGCCTGGGGTGGGAACAGGAGTCGGGGCTCATTGTTGCGTGTGGTCGTTGGGGGCTGTGGGACAGGCCATGGAGCCCCCCTTTAGTCAGCCAGTGGTGCACACAGCAGAAGGAGGCAATCCCTGTCCTTAAGGTGACAGTTTTCAGGGTAGATTAGAGGACTGAAGGCAAGCCAGTGTCAGAGGACCTCAGGCTCTGCCCGGCCACACCAGTGCAGGCAGGTGCCCCCCTCCACGTTAGAGGGCGAATAGTGGGTTATATAATGTTTGGGTGTAATCGCTTTCCCAGCCGCTGACATGGGGGTGGTGCAGCCTGGATCTCCTCCCGGAGGAGAGACTGGGAGGTGGGGAGGCTGCAAGGTAGGGGCCCCGCTTTTGCTAACAGACTGAGTTACCTTGGACTAATATCTCCCCCTCTCTGGGCCCCAGTACCTGACACACACACAGTTGGCTTGCCAATCTTGTCTACGGAGCTCTGTGGTTCTGACTGGGGCCTCTAGAGGATCCTGTTTCAGGGGCTCAGAAAGGGGTCCTGCTCTCAGCTCCACCCAGAGCCTGTACGTTCATTCACCTCTCCGGGCAGACACTTACTGGATGTATGTTAGACAGCAGGTCATGTGCAGGCTGTCAAGCTCAGGCCAGCCAAGATCTGTAGGCAGTGCTGAGTGAGGTGGAGGGGTACCATGAAGGCCATGCTTCATGGAGGTCTTGGCTAAAAGTGGAGCAGAACTCTATCCCTAGCCGGGTTGGACAGGCTGATACCAGGTCAGGGTGAGTGGATCACAGAGCTTACAGAACTCGGGGATACTGAGCAGCAAGGGGTGGTGGAAGGTGCTTGGTGGGGGCTTCTGTGCAGGCTGACACTCCTGGCTTCCAGCATCACCTCGGGGGTGGCTTCTCCAGCCTCCTATCAATGGGGTTGGGTTCAGTGACAGCCTCTGCAGGGGTAACTAGATACTCAGTAGAGACTGGCACTCTGCCACCAGCCCCTGCGGCTGGTGTCAGTGCCAGTGACTCCCGCTGGTGCAGTGCAGGGAGCCTCCCCCACCCAGGAGCTGACTCTTCTGGGCCTCTTGCAGGGCTCTCTGGGTCCAGGAGACACCTTCAGGGTTTTGTTTTGATTTTTCCTTTGCTTCATCTCTGTTCATTTGGAGATGGGGTCTCACTGCTTGTCCAACCCTGGCTGGCCTGGAACTCGCTGTGTAGACTAGACTGGTCTCAAACTCACCAAGATCTGCCTGCCTCCACTCCTGGGATCAAAGGTGTGTGCCACCATAGCTGCCATTTTTGTTACTTTTAAGTAATTGTCATGGTCATCAAGCCGCAGGCAGCATTGGAGAGAAGTTAGAGGGATGGTGGGAATGAGAAGGGAGGTCACGTGGCCAATGGGCGTATCTCGCACAGATTCTGCAGTTTTGGCTTTGAGTCTAAGCCAACCTAAACCTTTGTACCGTGGCCCTGGGTAGGAAGCTCAGACCCAGTGTCCGGCTCCCTCACAGCCCTACATTGCCTCATTCTTGTGTGTGGCCCAGTAACAGAGTTCACAGGCACCCAAGGGTTACTAGGGGTGAGCAGACCCTTTGAGACCTGCCAGGGCAGAATGCAGGGACCTCAGTGGATTGATGTGGGGACATAAACTGGCAGGCAGAGGACAAGAGACACAGGGCAAGCCATGGCTGTGGACAGCTGGGTGGCCTGAGTCTCAGTGCCCTCATCTGTAAAATGGGATTCTTGTCCTGCCTCTCATGACACTGTGACTGGCTCTGTGGGTGGGAGAGAAATAGTGTCACAGGAGGCTTCTAGCTCCTGACTCCCAGAATCCTCTACTTTGAGGATGGTGGGCAAACGGAACTTTCTCATGGGTAGTGGGGGACCATAGAAAAGTCAGTGACCCAGATTCTCTGAGCATTGGCCTCCTCAGTTCACCTTCCTTCCCATCACAGCACCAGGATGGGCTGAAGGGTCTTCAAGTAACTTCCTGTCTCGCAGTCTCAGTCCACTATCTAGAAAATAGGCTCTCTCAGTACCTTGCCCATAGGACTAGTGGTCCCTGGCCTAGATGGTGTTGGTGGTTGAGGCCAGTCACTCTGACTGCCGGTGTGGAAGGAATGGGCCACCTGGGGGCCAGAGTTGGCCTCAGCTACACACAGGTACCAACTTAAAGCCACACATAGTTAATGTCAATGTGCTGACGGTCACACTAGGAAATGTTTTACGCAGCTTTGTGGCATTGCCCCGTAGTGGACAGTGGACTCTGGTGAGTTATAATCTCAAGCCCCAGGGTGACATGCACCATGCCCACCCAAGTCTAGCAAGATGGATGTGGTAACCATCGCTCTTCATACACGAGCGTTCTGAGAGGTGAAGGCACGTGCTTAGGTTGCACAGCCTCATGCCTGAATGGCTGATTAGACCAGGGCTTGGCCTCCCAAGCACCCTCGGTGGCCTGAGTACTGGGGCATGGGGGGTCACGCCCAAGTGGAGTGCACAGGGCCTTCTGAGCCCCACACGTGGCTCCAGTGGGTGTTTGCTCTCCTTTAGAGCAGGGGTGGGTAGAGGTGGTTCCGTGCGGTGGCTGTGTGGTGCCAGGAGTGAGGCTTCCTGGTCATTTGGTGACTCAGCTACTCCGTGAGGAGTGTTGGACTGAGAGGCCCAGTGTGCCGGATCCAGGTGAGTTCCTGTGTCACCTCTGATTTCCTGTGAGAGGCAGGAGTGTGAGCCCGTGACTGTGGCATCTGGGTCCGTGTTCATCAGACCACGTGACACCGTTACTAGTGTCATGGGGCCCTGTGTCTTACAACAGGTTCATAGCTTTCCTAGGTCCCTGGCAGAGGCTCCTGGCGGTGGGCGGTGGGCGGTGGGTAATGTTCTCAGCCACCTCTCTGCTGTCCGCAGGTACAAGGGCTTCATTAAGGACTGCCCCAGCGGGCAGCTGGACGCGGCTGGCTTCCAGAAGATCTACAAACAGTTCTTCCCCTTTGGAGACCCCACCAAGTTCGCCACGTTTGTTTTCAACGTTTTCGATGAGAACAAGGTGAGCTGCAGGTTGCTGCTGTGTCTGCCCCAGCCCTGAGCCTCCATCTGCAGCAGGAGGCTCAGCAGCACTCCCAACCCAGTCTCCCCTCATGGTTTCCGCTCAGGACTGCGCGCTCACGAGCACACGGGCACAGCGGCACACAGGGGTGTGGCACCGACACACGCGCCAACGGATAAAGTCTGACGCATGCGTACATGTGGCACACCCACCCACCCACGTGCTCATTTGTGTGGCTGACACACTCAGTGCTCGACGTTCGTGTGTACAACTACACAGACTTGTACATGCAAACTCACAGAGAGCTGCATACATGTTTGAAGGAATAGCGTGTATACACGTGTATATATATGTGAGTTTTCTTATGGAGACAGAATCCTCTAGGAATAGTAAGATCAGTGGTTGTAACTGGTGTTCACGGTGTGACGAACTCTAGGTGTGGGTTGTGCTTAACAGGCCTGACAGTCATCTGTGGAGCTGGTGGTTTTTGAGACAGGGGTCTCAGTTGGCCCAGTGTCTTAGTTAGGGTTTCTATTGCTGTGACCAAAAGCAACCTAAAGAGAGAAGGGTTTATTTCAGCGTGCAGGCCCCGGGCCCGGTTCTTAAGGCAGGAGTCTGGAGTTAGGAACTGAGGCAGGGACTACGGAGGAATGTAGCTCACTCTTCATGGCTTGCTCAGCCTGCTTTCTTACACAACTCCAGACCAGCTGCCCAAGGTAGCATCCACATCAATCATGAATTAAGAAAATGCCCCAAAGTCTTGCCCACTGGCTGGTCTAGGGGGGTATTTTCTCAACGGGGGCTCCCTCTTCCCAGATGACTTTGGCTTGTGTCAAGTTGGCAAAACAAAACAAAAACAAGACCTGGCCGGCCCACCCAGGCTGGCCTTCTGTTCTCTGTGTAGCTGATCCTGGCCTTGAACTCCTGTCTTCCTACCTCTGCCTCCCAAGTGCTGGAATCACAGCTGGAATTTTATGTGCCACCATGTACTGTGGTGTGGGCGCTTTCAGTGCCCCCACTTCACAGATGAGGAAACTGAGGCTTAGGGTGCGGGGCCTTTGTGTCTGGCTCTTTCACTGAGTACCACTGAGCACAAGTTTTCTACACTCACGGTGTGAGAAGTGAGCGTTTCCCACACTGGCCTAGCTAACCGGCAGCTGGCCTGTCCAGGGTTGGGGTAGCTAGGCTGGCAGACTGTCCTGAGATAACGTTTTCCCAACTTCGTGATGTTCCTGGGATCCCTGTCAATCCCTCTGTACTCCTGACTCAGTGGTTTCTGCTTTATGGCCTCAGGTCCCCCCTCCACACACACACCTCGCCCAGGTGCTCCAGTCCGGGAGTCCCCCTGCCTGGCCCTGGGAGGGGTTCTACCCGCTCTAGACCTCAGATTCCTCTTGGGTAAAACAAATAGGTAGAACTAAGCTGCCTGCAGGCCTCTCTCCTGAGCCTCCTGCTCTTGCTGTCCCCGCCTCCTTGTTGCTGGCTGTGCGTGAGCCCCTCCTGCCCCTCACTGTCTCTCTCACTTTCCCCTCTCCCAGCTCTGCCTCCTCCCCTCCCCCTCCCCTCGCTCTTCCCTCCTGTCCTCTATGAGCGGTCATGTCCTGCATCTGCTGTTGCCCACCATCACCATGGGAGTCTATGCTGACCAAGGCCATCCCCTTTTCTCCCTCAGGATGGCAGGATCGAGTTCTCTGAGTTCATCCAGGCGCTTTCGGTGACCTCGAGGGGGACGCTGGATGAGAAGTTGAGGTGTAAGTCCCCCACCCCTCACCAGGCTGGAAGGGTGCAGCCCCGGTTCTTGCCAGGAGGAGGCTCCAGACACCTGCAACAGTGACCACCTGCTCTTGGGAGGTCAGGGCATTCCCAGAGGCCTGGGCAGTGGGCCCTGGGCAGTGGACCGAGTGTGGCCAAGTAAGCAGGCCAGGCCATCTGTGCAGGGCCAGAGCAACAAGAAGCCCTGCCCTTCCAGGACAGATGAAGGTCCCAGAGGGAGGATTTGGGTTAGGTGAGACAGAGTCCATAGTCAACCATGGGACAGCTGCAGGGTGGGAACAAGAGTGACACTCAGGCAGATACAGGACTGGGACAGTGGACCCTGTGGGTGGCGTCACGGCGTCCAGATCCCCGTGGGCCCAGGTCTTCAGCATATTGATGACTCTCATTCACTTACTCATCTAACAAACATTAGTTGCTGTACCAGGTGGGAATTCTGGGTCTCGCTTGGCCTAAGGTCCTCGCTGTAGTGGTTGTCAGTCTGTCACAGCGACACAGTTCCAAAACTCCCTAAAGCTGCAGGGGAGGCAAGAGGAAGGAGGTGCCAGTAGAGGAGGAGCCTGATGGGGGGGTGGTGTCATGGCGGAAGGGGGCTCCAGTTCAGAGCTGCACATGACAGGCCGCAGCAGGAAGGCTGGGAGGGAGCCACCGAGGCGAGGACATGCAAGTCCTGGGTGGCCCCTGGCTGACACGGTGGTAGCGGGGGAGTTTTCTAGGAGAAGAGGGGCGGGTTGGCAGAAGGCCTTGCCTGGTGGCGCTGTTCTGTTCCCACAGTGGCTTCTGTGTTTAGGAACAGAAGGGGATTTTGTTGCGTACCTCATGCGTTGTCTTATTTTCTCCTGTTGCCCACTGTGGGAGAGGCACCTGAGGATTAGAGGTCACGCATGGGAGGCAGAGCCACAGCGTCAGGCATTTGTGGGGGACTCCATTGCTGTGCTGGCCTCACGGCCCAGTACAAGGACCTGGCTGTCTCCTCCAGGGGCTCCCAACGTGCCTCTCTCCCAGGGCTACCCTTTCTCATCAGGCCATTCCAGCCACGGTCTAGTCCCTGTAGACCAATACCTGCTTATTTATGTTTGTCATTGAGCTACAGCTCCAACCCTTGTTTTTTTAAGTTCTCACTATAGAGCCCCGGCTGGTCTAGAACTCACTATGTAGCCTAGGGTGCTCTTGAACTCACGATCGACCTGCTTCTACCTCCTGAGTGCTCAGACTAGAGACATGAGCCGCTGCGCCTGATTCCTGAATTTGTGTTTATTTCAGCTCTAAGTCTGGCTGCACTGTGTGAATGTACCCCTCTGACATTGGCCTGGTGGCTAGCAGACGGTCTGATCTTAGGCCCCGTATTGAGTCACGGGGTGGGGGGGAAGGCGTCGCTGCTGCCCTGGGCCAGGTTGACCCCTATCTGGCTGGTTGATCGCAGGGGCCTTCAAGCTGTATGACTTGGATAATGATGGCTACATCACCAGAAATGAGATGCTGGATATAGTGGACGCCATTTACCAGATGGTGGTGAGTCCCAAAAGGGTGATGGGGAGGCCATCAGAGGGTGAGTCCCAGGAGGGTAGGAGTGGCAGGGCTGCCACCTATGACCTACAGGACCCAGGAGAAACCCAGAGTCACTCTCCTGTCTCTGGACAGTACAGGCCAACCAAGTACTGCGCTGGGTGAGTAGCCATGGACATCTCCACCCAGGGGTCAGGCAGGGACTAGGTGTGTGGCGGGGCCAGGTGGCTGGGATGTTCCTTTGAAAGGTGGCAGGGCTGGAGAGTGAGAGAAGTGGTCCTCATTGCCACTAGCCCAGGGCATCCAGGCAAGGGTTTAGTTACGAACTCAAAGGCCAAGGTGCTGGCCTGGTACCCTGGTGGCTGGGCAAGGGCTTAGCTCAGCCGTGACCCCAAGGCTGCCACACTGGTCTAACCTCATGTTCATTGACCTTGGCAGGGGAACACCGTGGAGCTTCCAGAAGAAGAGAACACGCCGGAGAAGAGGGTGGACCGGATCTTCGCCATGATGGACAAGGTGAGGTGGGACACACGGACCATTGGGCCTGGCCAGGCTCTGCCACAGATCCTTGGGGCAGTCAACCTGGTGGTACATCCTGCAGCCGGCAGCCATTCAGACTTGTCTGTGAGTTTCCAGGAAGGTTCCTTGTGCTTAACCAGGGCCCTGGGCCTTCATTTTTCTGTCCTGGACTCTTGATGTTCTGCAGAATCCTGACTTCTCATAATAACAGCCCCAAGTGTGTGAAAATATTACTCTTACAGCAAAAAGAAAGCAGACTATTTTGGGTTGCTTCTGAGACATGGTTAAAGCCACGCTTCGGGGTGTGGCTCAGTGGTGGAGGGCTTGCCTACCATGTGCAAGGCCCTGGGTTCCATCCCCAGCACCAAACTAACGTGGTGGCCTTGCCCATCGCCTAAGCCGTAGCTTTGATACGGGCAGCAGCTGTGTGGCAAGGTTGTGGTGCCACTGGTTCCGATGGTCATCTTAGGTTCTGGAGAGGGGGAAGACTGTCGGGTCCCCCTTATCTGTGTTCACAGACCTGCTGCATTGTAGCCACAGACCCCGGGCGGAGAAACTGCTTTCTCTTGTGTATGTGTCGCTGTCATATGCACGTGTGTGCTCCTGTGCATGCGTGTGGAGGCCGGAGGATGGTAGCAAGTGTCTTCGGTTGCTCTCCACCTTATTTCCTGAGAAGGCTCTCACTGCACCTGGAACTCACCTACTCAGACTGGTTGGCCAGCGAGCTCCAGGGATCCTCCTGTCTCGGTCTCTCTGGCACCGGGGTTCCGGCACGTGCCACCAGGCTGTCTCCCCAGACCGTCTTGCTCTTCCCTTCAGAACTGATTTCTTTGACCCTATGACGCGCTTCCTCCATCTTTTCTGGTGGTGCTGAGGGTCGCACCAGGGCCCTGTGCAGGTGCAAAGGCCGTGCTCTACTCCAGCTATACCCCAACCAGAAACAGGTTTGTTTTTTTTCTTTTCCAAACTGAAGTTTGAAACTGCGCGGTGAGGAAACAGCCTCTCCAGCCTCCTCGAGAATATGAATCCCTGCTTCCTTCCCGTTTGCTGTACGTACCAGGCTTGCCCCAGAGCTTTGAGTTCTTAATTAGGAAGGGTGATTAGCACTCGGGAGGAGTGGGGCTGGACTCCTGCTGGCCTCAGAAAAATTCCAGGTGGAGCGCAGAAGCAGCACCAGCCCTCTGTAGCAGGACCCCAAACTGATCTTTGCTAAGGCCATGGACCTATTAAGCACCCCATGCCTGTTGTAGTCGCACATCTTCTGTTTTTGGAAAAGCCATAGACCTTGGATTTATAGGATGTGGTTGTGGTATCCCTGGGTTGGTGACCCTAGGCCAGTTCCCTTGCCAGACCACAGGGGACAGGTGCAGCTCCTCCTTTGTAGGGTGACCCTGAAGATTGGGGGTGGGGGGCACTGGGTACCACAGGCGTAGGCTCTCCGCTATCACGAGATTGGTCTTACCAGGATGGGTGATGCCTGGGCCGCCTTCCCTCATGTGGGAAGTGCAGTGAGTGGGGCCCGAGGCCTAAGTTCTAACTGGGCTCCTTCTTGGGACTCCTGGTACTTGATGTGGCCTGCTCTGGGGGTGGCTTAAATGCCCTTTCAAAAGAGACCCCAGGGAAATACATGGAGCATTAACCCTTAGGACTGCCCACCATTCATGCGACCTGTGTGCATGTGTGCACACTCATGCACCTATATGGGGAGGCCAGAAATCCCCTTTCCCAGAAGCTGACCCACCAGGGTCTCTCACTGGGGCTTGGCACTCATTGATTTGGCTAGACTGACCAGCCAGTGACCCACAAGGCTCATCCTGGCTCCACCTCCAGCATTCTGACATGGGTGCTGGGGATCGAACTCAGGTCCTCATGCTTGTATGCAGACCTGCGCCCCTAGCGCTGGAATTTTCTTTTTAAACTTGGAAGTGAGATAGGATCTCTACAAGTACTCTGCCCCTGAGGGACCCCAGCCCTTTCTGTATCTTTCAGGGCCTGTAAGTTGCCCAGCCTGGCCTTGAAGGACTTGAAGTCATGAGCCTCCTGCTTCAACCTCCCACGTAGCTGGCTATAGGTCTCAGGCACTGAGCCCAGCTTGATTTGGAGAATTAATGGTAATAAGAATATACAGAGCAGGGTGTGAGCCAGTATGGTTGCTCTGGCTGATAAAAGCCCGGGAAATGCAGATGTCTCTGAGTAGACACGTGGGGTGTTCATTCCCCAGGCCTATTGCTGTGCCTCTCCCTGGGCCCCAGATGGGGAGCCAGAGGCTGAGAGATGTTGTAGTTCGCTGCTTCTGGAGCAGCTCAGCAAGGATGGCAAGGAGGCATTTTCATACGTGGAAGCCCTGCTAGACTCAGCAGAGGGAAACACCACCATGGCCAATGCCAGACTTGACAGCAGAACCCTGAGCATCTGAACTCAGGTGTTTTTATTGATTCAGAACTCCTCAGGTGCAGATCATAAGCAATCAAACATCCCCCACAGAAACCCAACGACCTGCAGACAATACAAAATGCCAAGGCCTATGCATCCCTTTTCCCAACAGTGCACAAAACAATTATTCTAAACACAACTGAAAATAAACTCTCACAACTGGGAGAGGTGGGTTTGGAGTGTCAGGTCTGTCTGATACTGCCTTCTCACCTCCTCTGAAGACCCTATTAAACTCAGGAAGTTCTGTTGAGATCAGCTGTGGGCAAGCTTGGATGGAGACCCCTGTCCCAGAAGGCAGATGGCCACCTTCAGCCACCTTTCTGTTTGCAGAATGCTGACGGGAAGCTGACGCTTCAGGAGTTCCAGGAAGGCTCCAAGGCCGACCCCTCCATCGTGCAGGCCCTGTCCCTCTATGATGGGCTGGTATAGTCCAGGCCAGCTGGGGTGAGTTGGAGGGGTCCCAGGGCAGGGATGGGGGTGAAACCCACCCACAGGACAGCCAGCACAAGCTGCCAATTCTCTGTGTTTTCAGGGTGCTTGGGGATCTGCCCATATGGAGCCATAGGGCAGGGTGTTCAAGTCAGCCACAGCCCCATGGGGTTTTTCATTTTTATGAATCCAATGAAGCCTCTGGTTAGCTTTGAAATAAGTTTTCCTGGGTTGAAGACACTGTAGGCAGTCAGGGCTGGCGTTGGGGTGGAAAGTGAGAGAGCAGGATGCTTGGCCCTCTCTCTAGCTCAAAGGCTTGAGCTCCATTTTGAAGCTTTCATTAATATTATTCAAAATATTTATTTTTATGTTGTGTGTATGTGTGTGTGTGTGTGTGTGTGTGTGTGTGTGTGTGTGAATGCATGTACCTAAAGGGGCCAGAAGAGGGCGTCAGATTTACTGGAACTGGAGCTAGAGGCAGTTGTGAGCCACTGGATTCGGGTACTGGGAACTGAACTTGGGTCCTCTGGAAGAGCAGTCATTGCTAAGCCATTGAACCATCTATCTGGTCCCTCTATTAGAATTATTTTACACAGAAATGCTTTATGTTGACATTAGAATTGATGTTTACAATGAAAACATCACTAAAAATAAATGTAATAAACCAAAAATTTACTTCCAAAACTTTCCCATCTGACCTACACATAGCCATTGTGGCCAGAATTATAACTTTCTTAAAGCCACACTCACTTATTTATTGTGCATTTGCTCATGCCATGACACAGGGATGGCAGTCAGGACCAGCTGCTACGAGCTTCTGCCACCTTCCCTGCTCTGAGCCTAGTGGGACGAGTCCCACACTGCCGGGAAGTTGACTCTGACCGATTTGCTGACCTTAATAACCAGATTTTAACAGCAAAGCGGCCAATGCTTGCTTCTTTCTCTTATCACTTTCCAAAATGAGCTAGTTTGTGTGTTCACGTGTTTATGTGCAGAGACACCAGGTTGGCACTGGGCGTCTTCCTCTACTGAGATGCACATTTCTCACTGGACCTGGAGCCCATCAGTGGTTCCCCAGTGCCAGGCTTACAAGCATGTGCCACCAAGCTCAGCTCCTTTGCATGGGTGTTGGGGATTGAACCTAGATCTTCATGCTTGTTTGGCAGGAACTTTACCAAATGAGCCATCGCTCAAGCCTTGAGTTAATTGGTTTCCTGACATCCTTTAAAGGCAACCAGTGACTCTCAAAGAATCTATCATCGTGAACTTCTGGATTTAAGTGTACTGATGAACTTCTGGATTTACAGCTTTTTAGCTGCAGATGCAATGCTGTGTCCATCAGGAGTCACATTTCAGCCAGAGCTTCCTGCCATCTCAGCATTCAGGAGGCTGAGGGACCACAATTAGCCTTGAGTTCCAGTTTAAGGCCAGCCTGGGCTACATAGAGTTTCAGGCCAGCCCGGGCAACAGTATAAGCTCATGTTTCAAAGCAACAACAAACTTGTCAATACTAGATGGATAGCACTTGAGCTGTAGCAAGAATAACAGCGCAAATCAGAAAGGTCTGCAGATCACGGAGGCAGAGAGGAAAGGCCGCCGAGACCCCACAGCGGTCCTGTCCCACCTACTTCCTCCCTTTACTCCTGGCAGCTGTGTCCTGCCTGGTCCTCACAGTCTTAGTCAGGGTTACTGTTGCTGTGATGAAACACCATGACCTTCCTTGGGGAGAAAGGGGTTTATTCAGCTTACACTTCCTATCACTGTTCATCATCAGAGGAAGTCAGGACAGGAACTCGAGTAGGGCAGGAACCTGAAGGCAGGAGCTGATGCAGAGGCCATGGAGGGGTGCTGCTTACTGGCTTACTTCCCATGGCTTGCTCAGCCTGCTTTCTTCTAGAACCCAGAACCACCAGCCCAGGGGCGGAACCCTGGAACACAATGGGCTGGCCCTCACCCATCAATAACTAATTTAAAAAATCCTCTCCAGGCTTGCCTACAGCCCAGCCTTTTCTTACCGAGGTTCCTTCTACCTATTTGATGACTCGCCTGTGTTAAACAGATATAAACTAGACAGTACACTCCCTGTGGGGACTCCTACTTCCTTCTAGGGACACCACTGAATCCCTACTTTCCATGGTGTTTGCTCCTGAGAAAAAAACCAAATTGGCCCAGATAAGGGTCTCTGCTCCTCATAGATCAGGAAGCCCACCTCACTGGGGCAGGTTTCTACAACTGTCCAATCAGGAAGCCTCCAGGACACCCCATATTCTATATTAACATGGCTGAGAGGCTGATTGGTTCCAGGGAGGGTTCTGTGGACTTGAAGACAGAACTCTGTGTTTTTTATAAGAGAATCCATGAGGGGAACTCACTTGGTACAAAAGCAACCATTTTAAAATGGTCAGCTCAGCTAGACCTGCCGTCTCCCTGTTGTCTCTGTCATCCCAGCTGTTCAGAGGCTGAGGCAGGAGTCTCTCCAGTTCAAGGCCTGCCTAGACAGCTGAATGACAGACAGACCAGGTCTTAACATAAAAAATAATGAGCTGGTGATGGAGTGGTATGGGAGTACTTGCCTGGCACCCAAGAGGCTCTGTGTTCAATCCCTAGAGTGTGCATGTACAGACATGTGTGCACACACACACATACACACACAGACGCATATATACACACACATGCACACACACACATGCACACACATATAAACACACATTCAACATACACAAACACATACACACATATACATATACACACGCAGACACACACAGGTACACAGACACAGACACATATACACACTAACGGTTTGGTGGTATTTAGTATATTTGGTGCTATGCAACAGATTGGCATTCTCTGAAGTCAGGCTACACACCCAGCTTCTCCCTAACCCTGCCTGCCAGTCTGCTCTCTGTTTCTTTGGATCTGCATATTTTGAAGCAGCCTTTTGAGTCTGGCTTCTCTCCCTTAGCACGCTTCCTGGATCTATGTGTCAGAGCGTGTGTTGCAACTTCACACTGGGATGTTTGTTTGAGACAGGGTCTATTGTGTAGCCCAGGTACTCTACACTCAAGCCACATCCTCAGCCCTGTGTATCTTAGTGCTGTTGACATGAAAAACACAGCTCTTGGCCTAAAGGGGTAAGAAATAGTCAATTCTGGAACCAAAATGGGAGTGAGCGTGACCCAGGAGCACAGAGAAGCAGTTTCATCCGGTTTTATAAGTGGCCTAACAGAGTCATAAACCAAGGCTGTTTTACAGTACATTGGTGGGTACGTCATAGACATGGGTCACATGAGGCAGCTAGGCCTCAGGCACCGTCGATGCACCCGCTGTCGAGCAAGGCGCAAGGGCCCCAATTTCCCCGTGCTGTTGTTGACACTGGTATCTTCCTGTGAGTGTATATCAGCCGTTCTCATGGGATCAAGAGGCGCAGCATCGTGGTTCTGATGGGTGGCTCCTCGGGGACTGACTGGCACACACATGTGCATCTTAATGGTTGCAAACTGTTTTATCCTGGTTATTCTGGTCCCCTGGTATTGGACACTCAGGTCAGACTTTCACCATGAAAGACAGAATCTCATTTCTTAGAGATAAATATGAAGAATGCTGTGGACGAGTCAAAGGCCAGGCATTTTCAGGACTTCCAGCCCAGAATGCCGGCTTGCCCTCCAGATTCTCACTTTTTCACCTGTGACCCCTGTTTTGACTGAGAAAATTTGATACAACCCTTGGTATATAAGTATATCAAGTAAACATAAAATTAAAGATTGTTAATAAATCATAAAGGAATTTATTTTAAAAGAAGTTTTTATTATTCAAATAATTTTATTATTCATTAAAGATCAAAAGGCAAATTTACATATGAATGAAATGAATGTTGTTTACTTTTACATAAAGATTTAAATTGTGGTTAGAGATTTGACACCACAGGACTTAGATCCTCTTTAGCATTTTTCAGAATTGATGGGTATTTTTTATCCTCACATAAGTGCATGGTACAAATGGCAGAAGTGTGCCTTCTGGAGCCATTCCAGAAATTGTTGGACATTCTGTTCTAATCCCAGGCCAAAATTCATTTAGTAGTTGTTCTTTTTGATAAAATTCAGGTCAGCAACTCAAATAATAACTTTATCTATCTATCTTTCTATTTGATTTTTCAAGACAGGGTTTCTCTGTTATGGCTGTCCTGGAACTCACTCTGTAGACCAGGCTGGCCCTCAACTCACAGAGATCCATCTGACTCTGCCTCCCAAGTGCTAGGATTAAAGGCGTACGCCACCACCGCCTGGCTTCAAACAACAACTTAACATTTAAAAAAATTATCCTTTGACAACTTCATGCCTGTATATAAAGTGTATTTTGATTGTGCTCACACACACCCGTAACACCTACCCTTTCCCACTCCCTAGGGAGCCCTTTTTCTTTTCAACAAGCCTTTTAATGTTTGTTGGAAATTTAATATTTTTATTTTATGTGGATGAGTATTTTGTCTGCATGTATATCTGTGCATGTGTACGCCTGGTGCCTGGAAGCCAGATGGCATTGGATCCCATGAAACTGGAGTGACAGGTGTTTGTGAGCTGAGAGTTGAACCCAGGACCTCTGCAAGAACAAGCATTCTTAACTGCTGAGTCATCTCTCCAGCTCCAATGCTTAGTTTTCTCAAATGACAGCTGAGTTTAGTTAGGATTGCTTGTGTAGCCTGGGTGCGCACCTATTTACTAGAGCATGGGTGACTTCCTCAGCCAGGGGTGAGGTGCCATGTGCTCCTCCCTCTTCCCTGCTGGAACTCAGACAACTTTTAAAGCCGGATGTCCTAGGGACTGGAGAGGAGAGAAGCTCAGCAGTTAAGAGCACTTGCTGCTCTTCTAGAGGACCCTAATTTAGTTCCTAGCATCCATGTTAGGCTGCTTACAACTGCCTGCAACTCCAGCTCCTGGGGATCTAGTGCCCTCTGCTGGTTACCAAGCGTGCTGCGCCACACACACACACACACACACACAGAATAAAATAAAATGTTCCAACAGGATACAATTTAAAGACGTACTAATTTGATACATGTGGAGACATGACTGTGGAAAGCATCATCTTTTTCTGTAGTTAAACCATAATGTTTCTGTAAGAACAGAAAACCTCGTAGATTCAGTAAACAAAACCAAAAACCACTGTAATACACATTAGCGTCTCAAGCCTGAGGCGAGCTGTCTCAGGCAGCGTTGGTGCTGTGTGTTGTTCCAGCTTGTGAAGGGCACAGGGTTTGCGCTCTGAGACAAGGCTCCAGTCAGGTTGTGAGATAACACGTGGGTGACCACCAGAAACACCTCAGATTCGTGACGTGGTTGACTTTGAATTAATTTTTGGCTGTGGCACATTCAGAGACCTTCCACTAAGTGGAATACTAAGAGGGCTAAAGCCTCTTGTTACTTCACATTTAGTTATTAAACCCAAGTGGGCTCGCAGCCCTGAAGCTTAGAGGCCGGGCCCCAAGGGCTGGCCCCTTGCTGTGTCTCTTAGTGTATCACACCTCCCTCTGTCACGCAGATGTGTGGGAACCACTCGCCTGTCCTGTGCCATGAGGCCACCGCAGCCTGACACCACCCCCGTGCACACCCAGCCTCTCCTGTCCACACACAGCCGACCGCCTTGAGCCTCCAGGTCCTGGTTCTCTCCCGCCCTGCCCTGCATCAACCTGCCACCTGAAGCCGCTGGTTCCAATTGTCAACACCCTCCGCTTGTCCAAAACAACTGAACCGGAATGGGAGAGGCTCCGGCCCTCTGCAAACCGAAGGACTTGGCTGCCTCCCCAGGGCAGCTGTTCATCTCCCCTGCTCTCCTGCGTGTGTGCTTTCTTCTTTTTATTTCAAATGGACATTGTAAAAGAAAACAAACAAACTACTTTCTGTTCTAGAAGACACTGACCCTCGGGAGAAGGCCTCTGGTCGCAGAGAACCAGTCTCTGCCTGGTCCCTTGCAGCGGTGGCCTGTGGCCAGGGGCCAGCGCTGCCGGCGAGGGCTCTGTCAGCTCAGCCTTTAGCAGTGAGGCCACTGGCAGACAAGGCTGCTTAGTGATGATGGTCCATGTGATAACAGTATTGTGCGTTTTGTGGGGAAAGTGAGTTGTTTTTTATACTCATATATAATCGAAACTTTTTATTTATTGGTTGTTAACTATTGCTGCTACCTTGTGTGTCTGAAACTCCCAGGATGCTGGGTCTCCGTTTACATGTGCACACCCTCACCCGCCCGCCCACCTCACTCAGGAGGATGGTGGCCTGCAGTGGCCAAGAAGCCAAAAATCTTTTCCTCTTTTTTTTTTCAGATACTGTGCTCCATATTTGGAGAGGGGAAGGTGAGCATTCCTAAATGGCTGATGTACTGTTTCCCCAGCTTCTGCCCTGCAGCCCTCACCTCTCTCCTCTGCTCTCCTCTCCTTGGAGTCTATAACACTTTTTTCAAGGACAAATGGACCTTTTTTTTTTTATATATATATATATAATTTTGCAGCTCTTGCTTTGAGGTTCACAGCAGAGAGAACATGGAGAGCCTTGTTCTGGGAGCGGGAACCGGGAGAGGGTGTCGGGCACGTAGTATGGAGAGTATGAAGTGGGTTTCTCTGCACACTGCTGGCAGAGGTACCGATGCCTCTTCCTCCTTGATGCTAAAGGGTTGGGTATAGCCTGTGGATGCCTCTGCTTTCCTGCCACTGTCTGCCTTTGCAGCAGGCCATGTGGGTTCTCTGCTAGGAGTCTGAGGAAGGGATAAGAAGACGAGACCAGCCATGATGCCAAGGGAGGCTCTGCTCCTCAGAACTGAGTCCAGAGCAAGGAACGGCTCCATATCTGTCACCGGGCACACCGGGCAACCTTGGACCAGAAGCAAGAAGCCCAGGGTCGGGCTTCTCTGGGATTTTGTAGTCTTTACCTTTTCAGCAGGGCTGGGAGGCCTGGTGGTTGGTTTGCTGACATTGTCTGATACTCAGCCTGGTGCTTGGGTTCCTACGTTTGTGACACTGTTTTGTGGCTGTGTTTGCCAGGCCCTGGAGGGCACAGGATTGTCTGAGTGACAACACAGCCCGGTTTGGTGTTGTGGTGCATCCTCGGTTGCTGGAGTGTGGGGTCTGGCCCAGAGGCCGAGTGTGTCTGATAGCACCCCCTTTAACCTCTCTTTAGTATTCTCCAGACTCTTGAGCTCCTTTGGGGCTCATCCTCACCCCTGGTAGCTTTCCCAGGTGAGACAAGGCCTCCTAGCATCAGAGAGTCAGGCCTGGGCAAGAAGTTCTTGCTTCTAATTTGTGTAGCCTCTCTGCCCTCCACCGAGAGGAGACACTGGCGCCTGGATTTTGCTCTGCTCCATTCTCCTGTAACCTCCACCACACTTCTGGGAGGCCAGCCTCTTCCTTGTTAATGACCCGTGGGTGAGTAGCTGTCAGATGGAGGCGCCCTTCATCAAGAGGTGGCATTGTCCTCCTGCCTGTCGACATTCCTGGGCTTGGGGATGCTTAGCCAATCCACAGATAAGCCCTCCTCGTGGGCAGACTCTTTGCTTATGCTGAGCCCGCTGTCAGCCTCAGGCCCCACAGGGCTCCAGTTGCACAGGCAATTTTCTTTGAAGCCTCTTTGGGTCACTTTCTAGCTTGGCCACTGATGGAGTAGTGGCCTTGACCTCTAGGACAGAAGTAGATGTGCTGATACGGGATGAGAGGGGACCTTCACTGGTCTCTATAGCCTCAGTTTCCCCTCTGTCAGTAGCATGTTTGGTGGCTTCAAGACTCAATGGGTTCCTAGCTGAGGCCTGTTGAGGGTTATGCACTTGGCCCCTCAGCCGAGGTGTTGGAGTGTGTGCGGGCCCAGGCTTCCTCCCGGTGTCTTGGCTCTTTGGTTTGCAGCCTCAAGCGTGGCTTTTGGTCTTCACAGTTTATGTCCCTGGGCCCCAGCCTGCACACTGAGACAGTCCTGGGCTGCCTTCTTCCTGGCAGGACGCCAGAACCTATTTTCATTCCAAGATGCGTGCTGCCTGACTTCCTTCTCTTTCACCAGCCGTTAGCTGTGGCACACAGCACGCCCAGAATCTGAGGCCAGGCCTCTTCTGAGCAGCCTAAAGGCGTCTCCCCAAGTTCATTTCCTCGGAGGCCTCACCCCATCTGATGCTGCTTTCTTTAGGGGTGTGGCCCAGCCTGTGAGGCCAGGCCCCTGGTCCCTCCCAGACTCTCCTTCCTAGGGCCGGGGATGCTGTGCCGCTCTCTTCTTCCCAGCATCTGCTCCTCACTTGGTGTTAATGGTGACTTAGGAGAACGGTGCGACTTTGTGATAGCTAGCCATGTTTAAAATAACAAGGCAAATCTGTGTTGCATTGACATCTCCTCCTTTAAATGCTCTGCAGTTTGACAGTTGATTTTCTAGGAAGGTGCATTTGGGCTTTTGGGGACATTGTCTCTTTTAGGGGATGGTGGAGTGTGGGGTGCCTGGGGATCCCTGGCATCTCTCCAGAGAAAGCCCTGCTACTGGCGAAGGTGAAAGAAACCGCCAATGATTCTTCCCAGGGTTCTTTCCGCGTCTCCCTGATCCATGGATGCCCAGGGGCGCCCCCTGGTGGTGATGAGCCGCAGTGGCACCTGCGGGCTGCAGTGGTCCAGCAAGTGTGAAGTTGGAGGCTAGAGGTGGGGAGGCCAGGGGGGCTGTGAATCCAGAGTTATGTGCCCCACGTAACTGGCAGCATGTCTCCCACCTGCCCCTCTGCTAGGTCATCTGGGACTGGCAAGGTAGTTGGCATAAGGGCACAGTGGGAAGCTTTGCCCTCCCAACTTTAGTTTTTTTTAAATACCCGCAGAATAAACCCAATGGTTAATTTTTGAATGAATAAAAGGCTTTTGTTGAATAAACAGTTGGTCCCATCTTCTGTCTTGGCATTAGGTTCAGGTTTTGTGTGCTCCCTAGGGTGGGGCAACACCCATCACCCTTCTCCACTTCATTCCTGGACAAACTCAGCCTCCAAAGCCCCGGGGGACTTTAGAGGAGTCATTTCCTCATTGGCTCTGTTTCTCCATGCCTCAGAAGGAGGCTGGCCAATTCGCAGGGGTGTTGTGAGGGCTAAGATAGCTTGAGGCCTTGCAGGAGTAACAGGCCAGAGCGGGTTGAGTTGCTGCCTCTCACGGGTCCTGTGGCTCCCGAAGGGCCTTGGGTAACTTAAAAACCAAATCCAAGAAAGGCTATGTCCCGGCTCTGGTTGCTTGCATCCTTCCCCGCTTGCGTCCCCAGCACCCTTGGAGTCTCCTTTTGGGGTGCTGTCCTGTCTATGTCTTGCGGGGAGAAAGGGAGGCCCTAGCCTGGTGGTGCAGGCCAAGGGTGATGGCTCCGTCGCATGTCCAGGCCTCCTCCCTGCTCCCGCTGTATGTCGTCTGTGTCTGGCCAATTAAACACGCTTCCTGGACCTGTCCTGCCTCCCTGTGTGGGCCTGGTGCTTTGTCTGTCTCTGTGTTTCCGTCTGCTTTACAAGTGTGTGAGTACACCAGCTGAGGCCTGCGGGCCTTGACGTCCGATGTCAGAACCTCTGCGGGCTAAGCAGGTTATCTCCTCCTTAGCGGGGCAGTTCCCCACCCATCTCCCTGCTCGAAGAAACCTCTCCTCACAGTCTGCAACCAGCTGTGCCCTCAGCAGCTGGCATCAGAAGATGCAACAGTGAATGCCTGCTTCCTGGGCCGGAGGAAGCTACACTCTTGCCTACAGCCCAACAGGACCCCTATGGTGAAGGGGTCTTTGCAGGTTTAGGCAGAGAAGCAAACACTCAAAAGAGATAAGAATGACAACCTGGTTCACATTGACTTTGTCAACCTGGATCAGACTCTGGGGCGCCTACTCCTAGTCTGTTATTCCCAACAGTACAATTTGTTTTGTTGTTTCCATTTGTTTGTTTTAGTTTTATGGTTTTTCAAGACACGGTTTCCCTCTTGTAACTCTAGCTGTCCTGGAACTCACTCTGTAGACCACCTTGGCCTCAAAGTCACTGAGATCCTCCTGCCTCTACCTCTGCCTCCCGAGTGCTGGGATTAAAGGTGTGTACTACCACTGCCCGGCCCAAGCCCAGTACAATTTGAAAAGAGGTTTCCTGGTATAATTCAGTATCCAGCGTACAAGGAAGCATAATAACATTGAAACTCAACTCAGGGCAGATGTCACTTCCTAAGAAGATGGACTCTGGAGATAGGCTACCTGTGCTGGCTTAAGGGCCTAAGGGTCTGGCCCCGGCTAGGTCATACAGATAGTATAGAGGTCATTTGGACTATTAGCCACCTCTGGTCTTGGTCCTGGGAGCTTGGGAGAGCCTCTGGCTGAAAGGCTCCTTTAGACTATTAGGTATCTCTGGTCCTGGTTGTGGGAGCTAAAGAGAATGGTCTAGAGTCTGGAACATTATTCTAGGGAGTTGGGGTGAGGCCTGTTCCTACAGATAGCAAAAAGGGCATCAGGTTGTTAACAACCCCCATTCTCAGGAGCGGGGAGACACGCCCGAGTGATTAACATTCCTGGTTCTCTTCGCGCTTCTCTGTGAGTACAACCTTGAGCTCTCTACACTATGGGGTACCACCTGGCCAGAGCTTCTCCAAGTGTGGTTCCCCAAACTGTGTCAGCATAACCTGCCAACTTAACTAGGAATGCAGTTTTTCTCAGGACTTGGCCTGACCTCCCTTTCTCAGAGACCCTTGGCAGTGGCTGTGGAGGAGGTGGTGGTGTGCCTGCAATCATACCACTGCTCTCTCGTGCCGATAGGCAAACCCTGTGGGGCAGAATTAACAATAGCATGCATATGGGAGGCTGATGGTCTGTGCTTTGGAGAGCTGGTTACAAGGAGAGTCTCAGTCCTCAGGAATTGTCGCTAGGTGGAGGGAGTTTGGAGGCCATTTACATACCCACACAGTATTGCTTCTGTGGAAGCATCAAAAATAAATGGAATTGGAGAGATAGATGCCTCAGTGGCCACGTACTTTCTCTGCAAGCATGAGGACCTGGGTTAGAATCCCCATGTAGTAAGCTGGGCATAGCTGTGCCCATGGTTGGGTTACAGAGACAGATGAACTCTGGGAGCTTGTTGGCCAGCCAGCCTAGCTAAAACAGCCAGCTCTGGTTCAGTGAGAGACCTTATCTCAAGGCAATAAGGCAGAGAGTGATAAAGACATCAGATGTCCTCTGGCCTCTGCATGTGTGGTCAAGGGAGGGTACACCTCACACATGTGCACACACCATGTAATACGCATGTACACAGAATAATTATGCATGAGTTTGTCTGCAAAAATAAGGGTCTGTCTTGAAAGGCCTCTGTGAGGGAAGCCGGACACTGTGTGTGGCATGGTTATGCTTACTGTGGGCACTGTCTGCTGGCAGAATAAAGCTTGAATCTTCTCCAGGCAGCCTTGGAGGGGCCACAACGCACGGTCCCTGGGCTGACGGCATGGACAGGTCAACCACAATGTCTCACTCCACTTTGAGTGATTTACTGTGAGTTATGGCTTCACCTAAGATTTCTCCCTCCTCCACAGCTCTCTGTGGTAGCCTAGCCGGGTCCCTCCCAGCTGGGGTCTCCCACCTTGCCGTTCTCCACCCCAAACTCAGGTCTGTGTGCTGTGACCACATACCCGACAGAAACAGCATAATGGAGAAAGGTTTATTTATGCTCACGGTTTCAGAGGGATTTTAGTCCACCACAGCAGGGCAGATGTGGTGGGGAGCAGGACCGCCTCACACTTCCTCAAACAGAGAACTCGGGCAAACCAGAAGTGGATATAATCTTCAAGGTCTATGCTTAGTGACCCACTTCTGCCAGCTAGGCCATCGTCCACGTGTCCAAAGATCCACAAAATCCCAAAACAGAACCACCAGGCAGGGACCAATAGCAACGTTTAATGTATCAGCCTGAGGGACATCTCACACTCACACCATAACAGAAGTCATGTCCTGAAATACTCAGGGCACCACCCGGCATGGACAGGAACAGGCAGAGCGGAGCAGGAGGTGTACTGCGGACCCCTGTGGTGGTCACTGCCTCCCTGCATCTTCCTGGGTTGGGCCTACTGTGCCTGCCAGCCCTCTCCCACCGTGCTGGACATCCATCCACCTTGTCCTCTTGACTTTCTCTCCAGAAAGTACATGCTCAGAAACTCTTATCCTCTGGGTCTCCTGGCCATGGCAGCGGACGTGGAAAGGCGTTAAAAGCTCGCGAGCTTGGGAAAGTAGAGCCATCTGGCAGCCTCCTGCGTTCCCTTTCAGCGGGCAGAGTGTGGAGCAAAGGACTACATTTCCCAGCCTCCCTTGGGCAAGGGCAGTCATGTGGTTCAGTTCTAACCAATGGAACGAGAGCCAAGAAAGAAGCCTCAGCCTCCTCATGATGGCTGGACCAGACTCCAAAAAGAAACCTTTCTAGAATTGTGTCCCCAACCCCATCACCGCACCAGCCCAAGACTGAGTCTGACTAGGAAGAGAAATGCACGTCTGTCTGTGTTACCGTCCCGATTTAGATCCTCTCTGATAGGTTGTGGGAGCCTCTGGGTCGATGTAAACGCCCCATTTGCCAAAGTGATTAAATAAAAAACTGCTCCAGTGTGGTGCGGTGCTTGAGGTCATTGTTCTGTCCCCAGCCTACCCAGCGTCTCTTCCTCGCTTCTCTCCGCCTCCGCCTCACAGAGAAAGGATTCCTGCGGGGGATATCTTTGTTTTGCTTAGAGACTTGGGATCTGGCGGCTCTGGACTGGTCCCGTGGGATAGCAGCTAGGAGTCCACAAGGCAGGCACCGGGCGGTGGCCTCCTACGCTGCCCAGGAAGGACTTTGTCAGGGACCCTCGGATCAGGAACCACGACTCATGGTCTGTTTCATCTCCTGTCTCAGAAATTGTGTGCTTTTCCCAGGTGAGACTCCCCCAACACACACACACACACACACACACACACACACACACACACACACACACACACAGAATCAGTTAGAGTGGAGAGTGATGTGACTTCCGGAACAACCACAAGATGGAGGGTGGCTTCCTCAGTGTTCTGTTGCTGTGAAGAAAAGCCATGACCACAGCCACTCTTATGAAGGAAAGCATTTATCTGGGGCTGGTTTACAGTTTCTGAGGTTCAGTTCACTATCATGGCAGGAAGCGTGGCAACACACAGGCCAACACTGCACTGGAGAAGAAGCTGAGAGTTCTACATGTGGATCTTCAGGCAGCAGAAAGAGACACTGGGCCTGGCCTGAGCATTTGAAACCTCAAAGCCCACCCCCAGTGACACACTTCCTCTAACAAGGCCACACCTCCTAATCCCTGTCAAGTAGCACCACTCCCTAATGACCCAGCCCTGGATGAGCCGGTGGGGGCCACTATTCAGACCCCACAGAGGGCCTGTCCTGGGCTAGCCCCTGGAATCACTGATGTTGTATTTGCCCCACTGAGGTTTCTGTAGGTTACATTCAGTGTGTGTGTGTGTGTGTATGTGTCAGAGGCTTTGCTTAGGAAGACCAGCGAACTTCTGTGTTGGAAGGCAGAGCTGGAACCTGGATGGTGTGAAGGATGGGGGAGGGAGGGCCACATCCTGAAGGAGTCGGCACAGGAACAATTGCAGGCCACCAGAGCCTATGCATTAACTCCATGAACACAACATGGTTGCCGTCTGTGGTTTCCAGGCAGAAACCAAAAGCTAACCAACATCCTTCAGTAGTCCCCTAGGTAAGGAGCTGAGCCTAGTGTGCAAGTGTGGGCAGCCACCATGGCCTTTGATGCACGTGAGCTTGGTTAGAGAAGCCTCCACCACAGATGGACCAAGTGACCCATACAGGGCAGGTTTGATCTGTCCATTCCACAGGCAGCCTCAGGTGGGGCTTCCTGGAGAAGGACCACATCTGCCCTTAGAGATTTCGGGATTCAGATGGGTGAGGAGAGGGAAGGATGGGAACAGCTGGTGTGAACGTGCAGCAGTGGATTCCAGCGGGAGAAGAGATGACGGCAGAGGGACAGGAGGCACTTCTGGGTACCTGCACTCTTAGCGTATAGCCCGAGTTCCTCCTCTCTGTGCTTCTCAGGAAACCTGGGAGGGTGACTCTTCTCCATAATTCCTTAGCAGAGGCTTGACCAGCTGGCACTGGACCTGGGCTTTGCACCAGTTTCTCTAAGCCTTAGCTCGTTTAATCCTTGCCGAAATGCCCTCTAGAGGCTGGAACTAGTATTACACTCATGTTTCACAGAAGGCTGCAGAGGCAGCCTTTTATAGGAAGGGGGCTTCTGTAGGAAAGGGGCTTCCAGGCTCCCAGGCAAGCCGCCTTGGCCCTCCATCTGCTACCTGAGTAGTAGGATGAGTGCTGTGGAGGGGTCCTGTGCGGATGGGAGATCAGAGGTGAATGGGGTGCTGGAGCAGGGGCGATGCTGGAGGAGTGTCCTGCTCTCAACGCTGGGCATCGAGGCATAGGATTCTCAGGGTGTCCAAGGCCTAGAGTCCCACAGCAGGCAGAGAGGCCTCGGAGGGGCAGTAAGGGGAGGGGCTGGGCAGGAGTAGCGTGTCTGGGAGTGGGGCCCCAAGGTGCAGGGATGGGCTAGCCTGGGCAGGCATAGTCCTAGGGTTTCTTCAGGACACACCTGAGCCACCCACAGAAGTGGACCTGGAACTGACTTTGCACAGCCCACCTAACGGAAGGAGCCACAGCCCCTGTGCAGGGACCGCAGCGGCCACTGCTGCATCATCTTCTGAGCTCACAGCAGGGCTTGTCCCATCTCATCCGTGCCTCTGTGGCCATTGCGCCTGTGTGCTGTGACTATTGTCACTGTCCTCAACCAACCCCAGAGAGGTTCGGTGACTTGCCTAGGATCACACAGCTAATAGGCACTACAGCTAAGATATGTGGCCAGGCTTGCCGGCCACTAGTCCCCTGACTGTCTCTGTGATTCATCACCTTTGGCATGGTATCCTCTCCCTGGGGTCAGCTGGAGCTGGCACGTCCCAGAATCGGGAATTTTCCACCAGACTGTGGGGTTGAGTCCCTGCGTAAGGGAATACCGCTGTCCTCATGCAAAGACAAAGTGGATATGTGACCCTGGACCCTCTCACACCCGGTGGCACCATGCCATGATCCTTCCAGAAGTAAAGATGTCATGAACTGACATCCCGGCCCTATGAAAGATTTCCACTTATTTATTTATTTATCTGTGTGCTGTAGGCGCCCACATAGAGGTCAGAGGGCAACTGGTAGGAGCAGGTTCTCTCCTTCCACCATGTGGGTCTGGGGATGGAAGCTGGGTTGTCAGGCTTAGTGGCAGGTGCCTTTACTGCCTGAGCCATCTTGCCAGCCCTACTTGGCCCTTTTTATGTGTATGTAGCCACGATGTGTACATATACGTGTGTTCTCGTATGTGTGAGTACATGTGGAGGGCTGAGGTTGATGTCAGGAGTCTTCCTCAGTCACCTTCCAGCTTGTTCTTTAAGGCGGGGTCTCTCAGCTGAGCCCAGAGCTCACTGGTATGGCGAGGCAAGTCTAGCAGCTAGCTTACTCTGGAGATCCTGATCCATCATCATCCGAGCACTGGGCTTATAGCCCGCTTGCTGGGCCCACCCAAGGTTCACAGGGTTCCGGGATCCGAACTTCAGTCCTCACCCTTGTACAGGGGCGCTCTATCCCCTGACCCATCTCTCCATCGGAGAGCGGGGGATGGGTCTCTCCCACGGGAGGAGGAGGGGTCTGATGGACTGTCAGGCAGCCTGGCGAGGCAGAAGTCCAGACACAGGGTGGGGCCTGGGAAAGCTGCTCTCTGCTGGTCCCTTGGTGTGCACCGAGGCATCTCAAAGCTACCACACTGGTTCCATTTGTCTGCAAATCAGGTTCTGGCAAGCTTCTCTTCCCCTTTAATGCTCCTCCAGGGTCCGGTCCTGGACCCACCCTGGCCAGCTGTGGGCTGTGGGGCAACAGCAAGTGTGGGCCAAATGGAGGCTCAGTGTCCTCACTTGCCATGTGGGTAGCAGAAGTGCATGCCTTAACTGGTTGTCATTGGCAACGTGAGACGTGACCTGAAGAGGCCATGTAGCACACCGTCTTGTCACTCGCCCATCGCTGTGACTATACCTGACAAAAGCTACTTAAGGAGTCTTGTTTGGGTGCACAGTTCCAGTGCAGTCTAAGGTGAGAGGAAGCTGTGGCGGCAGGAGCGTGAGGCGGCTGCTCGGACTGTGACCCCGGGCAGGAAACTGAAGTCATGAATGCTGGTGCTCAGCTCCCCTTCTCCTGTTTGTCTAGACCCAGGATGTCTGGTCAGGGTCTTATTGCTGTGATGAAATAGCACAACCAAAGAAACTTGGGGAGGAAAGGGTTTATTCAGCTTATGCTTCCCACGTTATAGTTCATCATCAAACGAAGTCTTTGGATCTCAAGCAAGGCAGGAACCTGGAGGCAGGAGCTGCAGAGGCCGTGGAGAAGTGCTGCTTACTGGCTTGCTCCTCATGGGCTTGATCAGCCTGCTTTCTTATAGAACCCAGAACCACCAGCCTAGGGTCGGCACCACCCACAGTGGACTGGGCTTCCTCCACTGATCACTAATTAACATGCCTTACAGACCTAATGGAGGCATTCTATCAGCTGAGGCTCCCTCCTCTCTGATGACTCTAGCTTGTGTCAAGTTGACATAAACTAGCCAGCACACCAGCCCATGGGGTATTGCCACATCTAGGGTAAATCTTCTCACTTCAGTTAACCTAGACTAGAAAATCCCTCACAGACATGCCCCAAAATTCCCTTCCACAGTGATACAAAATCCTGTCAAGGCTGGATAGTGGTGGTGCACGCCTTTGGTCCCAGCACTCGGGAGGCAGAGGCAGTTGGGTCTCTGTGAGTTCAAGGCCTGGTCTATAGAGTGAGTTCCAGGACAGCCAGGGTTTCAACAGAGAAACCCAGTCTCAAAAAACCAAAACCAAACAAACAAAAACCCCAGATCCTGTCAAGTTGACCATCAAAATTACCATGGTTGCCACTGCCGGATTCTCTCCATCCAAGACTACTACTATTCCTGCATTTGGCCCAATTCGTTTCATTAACTGGAGAGGCTGCACTGAAGTCCCAGGTCCAAGTACACAGTTCTGGAGAAGAAGATGCTATCTGGAGGCAGTCCATGGCTAAGAAACATTCCCACTGCTCAGAAGGCTGTGGTGCCTGCCCAGAGAGCTGCATTTGAAGCATGCCAAAGAAGAGGAAGAGGGCTCTCACTCCCTGCTTGCTGTGGTCTAGGGAGTTTGGGATCCCCATCCTCCAAGGTGAAGCTTCTTCAGTGCATCGTGTGCGTGTGCGTGTGCGTGTGCGTGTGCGTGTGCGTGTGTGTGCTGACCTGCTGAGGCTGGGGAGGTTGCTCAGTGGTTAAACACTTGCTGTACAATGCAGGACCTGCATTCAGATCCTCCAACGTAAATGCTGGCCACCTATAATCCCAGCTTGGAAGGTGGAAACAGGATTCCCACAGCAAGCTGAGGAGTGAGTCTAGATGTACTGATTAGTTCTGGGTTTGGCTGAGAGTCTCTGCCTCAGTGGATAAGGTAAAGGAGTTATGGAAACCCAATAGGCCTCCAGCCGCCAGCCTCCAGATGCATGCAAAGCAGTATGCATGCATACCCACTCCACATGCAAACACACATACACATGGGAAAGTGAAAGTGGAAAAAAAATCCTTTCTTTCCTTTCGGAGGGGAGTGGGAACATTGGCTGGAAGCCAAATGCAGCCCCAGAAATTTCCAGATCAGCACCACACACAGGAGGCCGAGCCTTGTCCAGACCCGTCGGGGAAGCGTGGAGTAAGGAGATGCAGCGATGGAGGAGGAGAAGCTGAAGCTCCTCCTGCAATGAAATGCAGTAACACGTGACCTGGCTCTGCATCTCCTCACCAGCTAGAGCGGCCTTGCCAGGTAGCACTACCCAAGGAGACCCCCAGCCCCTTCCAGGTCCGCCCGGTCCTGTCGGTGTCTGTGGGCTCCGTGGTCCCAGGGCTTCTTTCCGCTCTGGTGCTGTGGTTTTTCTTCTTTTTCAGTCTTGCCGCAAGTTTATCAGTTTATATGTAGTTTTTCAAATATTCAGGTTTGCGTTATTATTTCTCTTAGTCCCATATTATTGACTTCAACTTTTTATTTCCTTTTCTATGCTTGGGTTTCTTTTGCATGTCTTTCCTTTCTTGTTTTCGTTTGTTTAATTTTTGAGATAGAGTCTCTCTATGTAGCCCAGGACAGCCTTGAACTTGGAGTGACCATCCGCTTCAGCCTCAGGAGTACAGACCTACGCCATCATGTCCCGCTCTTTTTCTGGGTTGTGGTGGTGTTTTTCCATTAAAAGCTAACATTTGTTTAATTACTGGGTGATGTGAGTGTGGGTACATGTAGGTGCCATGGCGTACACATGGAAATCCAAGAACAACTTTGAGGAATCATTTATTTTTTTTACCTTGTTGGGGTGGTGCGTGCGTGCGTGTGTGTGTGTGTGTGCACGCACGCACACGCTGGTCAGAAGACAACTTGTGTGAGTTGGTTCTTTCTTCTACCTCGTGGTTTCTAAGGACTGAACTCTGATTACCATCATGGCAGCAAACACCCTGACCCACTGAAACCGTCTTGCTGACCCACTTATTAGAAAAGTAATAGCTTACTTCTTTATTTTCATCTTTATTTATGTGTGTTTATCTCCGTGTAGGTATGGGCGTATGAGAGCGGTGTGCGTGGAGGCCAGAAGAGGGCGTTGGATCACCTGGGGCTGGAGGTGTGAGGGTGCTGAGTGGATGCTGGGAACTGGACTTGAGTCCTCTGCAAGAACAGCAAGGGCTCTAAACCAAAGAGCCATCTCTCCGTCTCCAAGATCTCTCTTTTTCTCAGAGCGTTTTAAGGCTGTAAGTTATCCCATGAGAGCTGCTTCTCAGGCATCTGGATACTCAATACAGTGTGTTTATTTTCCTTATTGATTTCTAGTTTGAATACATTGTAGCCAGAAAACATGCACTGTACATGTTTAGTTCCTTAAAATTTGTTAATGATCCAGGACATGGTGACTGTTCCTGGTGCAATAAAAAAGAACGTGTGCTCTGATATTGCTGAGTAGAATGTTCCAGAAATATCAACGAGAGATGATTCATTCTGTATCCTTACTGATTTCTTTTGTCAATTACCGGGAAAAACTGAGTCGCCATCTGCATAAATTAGTCAAGTCCGGGTTAGAAGGCCACACCCGAAGGACAAGACGCCTTGTTTGTTTGAAAGCTAAGTCAAAGCACATTTCCTGGGCACCCTCTCCTGAGGCAGGTGCACATGCATTTGGGTATAGTGGAATATTTAAACCTGTTCTCAAATATCGTAAAGCTACACGCACTTCTGTGCAGTAAAATGACCATGAACAGCTGCCGTATCTGCCAGCAGAGCTGCTGCCAGAAGGTCCCCTCCCTCAGCTGTTAGAACCAGCCTTTTCTGCATCCAGGAATGCTGTAGCTATCCTAGGTGTGGATGGCTACGGCTTTCTTGGATGCAGAAAGAATGCTAGAGCATCAACTACAGTCTAGTCAGTCACCCATGGAGGAAGCAATTGTTCAGATTTGACTTTGCCCACTGAGATCTTTGAGTTGAAAGCACCAGATTGTATCATTGCTAATATGGAGGAGCCTCCCATGGTCTCCTCCCCCACCCAGCCTAAGCACCGGTCAAGGAATGCCTTATTCCGGTCAGCCAGCTGACGTTGGGAGTTGATGCACTGTGGAAGTTCTATTCATTAAGCAGTTAAGACCTTTGTATTGGTGGGTGGTGCTTTTCTTCAATAAACTACCCGTGGGCCACAAGCTCTGGGTCAGTCCACGAGAGAGGCTCCACCCTCTGCAGTGGCTCTGGCTTGCACACCACGACACACTTGGGGCTCGCCTGTCCGCTGCTCTCTGTGTAAGAGTTCACGGGAAATGACTAACTTCCAGCCCTCACCTGTGCACCCCCAAATACATGTTTAGAACTCATCTGCATGTTTCTTGATGGCGTCTTTGAAGAGGGAGGTTGATCACTTTCTGAGAATCCACTGCCCCCTTCCCTGACACCCCTGCTGAAAATTGTGTGGATTTCCCTGAAGCTTTGTGGGCAACTGAGGGGAAATGGGTAGAAAATGGGCTAAGTTGTGCTAATGGGCTCAGTGGGTAAAACTGTTTGCTGTACAAGCCGCATTCAACCCCGGAAAGGACGTAAAGAGGCCAGGTGCAGTGCCTGCATCTGTAGCTCAGCACTCTTCCTGGGAGATGGGATCTGGAGACGGGAGGATGGCCTGGAAGTCCTCAGGAGTACACAGCAAGGCAGAAACAAGAGAGCCTCCATCTTAACAAGGTGAAAGAAAAGATTTCCCAACGTTGTCCTCGGACTGCCATGTATGTGCCATGGCACACATGCACCCAGACTCACATCACACACCACACACACATTATTAATAATAATAAACCTAAATTTACTTGCATTGAAAAACAAAAACAAACATGCCAGGTGGTGGTGGAGCACACCTTTTAATCCCAGCCAGCACTCAGGAGGCAGAGGCAGAGTTACAACAGAGAAACCCTGCCTCAAAAAAACAAAACGAACAAACACCAAAAATACCTCACCCCATTGCTATTAGGAGGGGAAATAAAATCCTAAGTTTGGAAGGGAGTGGAGGGCCGGCGGGAGGCGGGGGAGAAACCTGGAGGCAGATGCAAGAAGCAGAGACCTTCGGCAAACACGCTGAAGCTGAGGTGTGATCTCCCCTTTGGTAATACCCTGGGTATTTCAGTGAGGACCAGCCATCTCTCTGATGCCTGAGTCTCTCCTGTATCATCTTGGCTGTGACACTTCACTGAGCGGGGCCTGAAGGTCAGATGGCAGTCAAGCTGGTATGTTCCATGCTTCCATTCAAGAAACACCCCACGGGAGCCCTGGTGGGGTGGGTCTGCTTTCACGTCAGGCCCAGGAGGTTTGGCTGTGTTCCTCACCACTGGGATGGGGACCTGGCAGGAATGGTGGTCAGAGCTGACACCCAGGGGACAGCTTCATGACCGAAGCATCATGTTCAAAGAGATCACCTCCTCCAACTGCCGGTCATCAACTCCCTCAGTGAGCAGTTTTTGGGTTGCATCATATGTATGTGTGTATGTGTGTGTGTGTGTGTGTGTGTGTATGTGTGTGTGTGTGTGTGTATGTGTGTGTGTGTGTGTGTGTGTATATATATATATATATATATATTTTTTTTTTTTTTCTCTTTTCAAGTTCACAGAGCTAGGAGGGACCATCTTGGCGGGGAGTGGCGGGGGTCTTACTCAGAGCTGTTTGTTTGGAAAAGGGAAAAAAATGAACTCATCCCAAGTCCTGAGCCTCCCCTTTCCATCCACTTACACCTGAGCTGTCAAAGGGAAGGTTCTATAGGACCGGAGGGGGCAGCGGCTCGTCTCTCAGCAAATACAGAGTGCTTGCTGGATGTATCCAGTTCAAGGGCTTATGAAGGACCTGACATGGGAAAGACGGTCAAGGCCTGGGAGACACAGCTCTGCTTTGGCTGGAGGCTGTAGCTCAGTTGGGGAGTGCATGAGGTCCTAGGTGTAAGTTCCCACGCTGGCAAAACAAACGAACTACTAGAGCAAAGGTTATGTTTTAGATTTTAGTTGCTGTGCCTAAGATATCTTTAAAAGAGAAACAGGTAACGTCCTGGAATGCTAGGTGGGGCTGTTCAGGTGAGACAGTCTTGAATCTCCCTTGTCCAAGACATAACCTCTTGGATTATGGGAGTGGCTAGATTCCAGGTTGACCCTACTGCACCAGATGTGCTCCAAATGCACAGGATGTGCCTGGTCACTTGTAGGTGGGAGATGACCCAGACAGGAAGTTCATCAGGGTAGGTGCTTGCCACTGATTGGACTGCCTTTTTAAGCACCTGTGCCACATGATTCAGGGCCATTCTGTGAGAGCTCTGGAGCTGACAGGTTCACTCCATGAGTACCTCAGAATGGTCCTGGTCATAGTTCATCTCCCTGGATAGTATTTAATTAAAGTTTGCTTGCTTCACATCTGGCTCCGTGGCGGTGGTCTTATTCTCAACCAGATTTGGGATTTACGAAACAAAACGGAACAAGCAAGATGGCTCGGTGGGTAAAGGAGCTTGCCTCTGAATCTGACAGCCTGAATTTGTAGATCCTACATGGTAGTAGCGGATAACAGACTCCTGGAAGTTGTCCTCTGATGTCCACCTGTAAGGAAGGAAGAAAGGAAGGAAGGGAGGGAGAGAGAGGGGGGGGAGGAAGAAAGAAGACAGGCGTCAGGCCGGCAGCCAGATCAACACTGTTCCGTGCTGCACGGATTTTACCCGTCAGTTGCTATCTCCAGAAGAAGCGAGCCTTTAGGCCATCTCCCTCCCATTTAGGGCGCAAACTCCAACCTGAGCAAGCCCAAGCTAAGAAAGGGGGATGCAACCCTTCCCATTGTCACTGTGTGTGTGTGTGGTGGGGGGACTCCGGGGACACAGAGCTTTTCTGTTTCTTTTTACTTACCTTGGCTCCTCTCCAACCCCAGGTTTCCTCCTGGGGTCAAGAAGGCGCGAAGCAGGTCCGCCTCAGGACTCCAGAGGTCAGGAGAGTCTTCTCTGGAGTGGAGTCCAGGGAAGGGAGCTGATTGGCTCTGTGTGAATCACATGCCCATTCGTGAAAGCACTGTTGCCAGAAGGAATGGGCCAATATGATTGGCTCTCCCTGGGTCACAAGCCCACTCACTTTCTGGGATGTCTTAGCCTGGTGTCCGCAGGTTGTGGAAGCTTAAGTCTAGCTAATATAAGCAGTGCTGCGAGTTCTCTGGCGGGACCGTGTGTTGTGCCTGAGCCCCAGGGTGATGAGCAGAGGCTGCAGCTCTCTCTGCTGCCTCTTTGGGAACCAGGAACTTGATTTTGCCACCATGGCCACCGGCATCGTTGCATCTCTGGCTCCACATCCGCAGGCCAGTGTGGCACTGGCCTCTGTTGTGAGAGAGGCAGGAAAGCTGGGCATGGGCCCAACCTGAGTCCTCCTTTCCTCAGAAAGTTCCCAAATCGGGGGTTGGGGGTGAGGGGGTGGCGGGGAGCAAACGCATCTGTTGTATCGGCTGCGTATGTAATAGCCGCCGCTGGTGTTGTTCTTGAAGCTTCAGTCACTGCTTGTCCTGGATGCCAGCTTCCAGTAAACATCAGAGATACAGTTAGAAATAGCTTTTTACAGGAGGCCACTGCCTAAGACCCGGGCCAGGTACTCTGCAGCCGGGAGGTCACAGTGATGCCTGGGCCGCAAGCACCATTTGTCCTCAGGTTTTCCAAGCATCCGTCTTTGGGCTAACAGTTCCAGGCTGCAGCGATCGAAACATCTTTAATCTTGTTCCTTCTGCAAGCCTCTGCTTTTGTCAAAGGTCAGCTGTGTCAGCTCGCTCTCAGGAGGTTCTGTTTCCTCGATGGAAATCATCTTCAGACCCTGTGAATTCTCTAGTGGAGACCTCTTGAGGGTAAATTGATTGGCAGGTCCTTAAAGGCGGGGAATTGGAGTGGATGGGGAGAATGAGCCTAGGCCAAGAACCCAGCATGCCTTCCTCAGGGGCTGCGCCCATCCTTGCTGAAAGGTGGAGGGAGACCACTGCTGGACTCCTTTCTTGAGCTGTGAACCCTAACTCCGGGCTTCCATCTACCTATCTCTGGCAGTCACACCCTTCTCTTGTATAGAATATCAGAATGAAGCCTAGCAGAGCCCCGTGTGCCTGTGGGGCAGTGTTTGTGACTAATACCATACTTTATCCATCCTCTTGCTCTTGAATGGACATTTGCTCGTTACTCCTTTGGGCTGCTGAGGACAATAAGGATAAGCCTTTGAGTGTGAATGTGTGTGTGTGTGTGTGTGTGTGTGTGTATGCAATTGTGCTCACTTATGCATATGTGTGGAGGATAGAGGCTGACACTGGGTGTCCTATGTATTGCTCTCCACTTTACTTTTTGAGACAGGGCTTCTTATTGAACCTGGAGCTCACCATTTTGGTGAGACCTGCTGGCCAGTGAGCCCCGGGATCCTCCTGTCTCCACCTCCCACCCCCGGTGCTGGACTCACAGACACGCACCGCCATGTCTGGTTGTTATGTGGGTATGGTAGCTGAACCTAGGTCTGCCCGTTTTCATTGTAATCATTTCACCCATGAAGTCTCCCTAGCCTCTGAGAGCCTACTTATTTATTTTTGAGACAAGGTCTCATTATGTAGTCCTAACTGGTCTGGAGCTTGTTATGCAGACCAGGCTGGCCTCAAATTCATGAGTCCACCTGCTTCTGCCTCCCAAATTCTGGTATTAAAGGTGTGTGTCACTACACCCAGCTGGACGCCTGTTTTTAATTCTGTGGGGGTGCAAACCTAGCCATGAATTGATAGACTCTTTGGTAATTCCATGTCTCAATTTTCTGAGGCCCCACTGTAAGCCCCATCCCTCCAGATGTGCCAATGGACAGGCCTGGTCCCTGAGGACCTCAAACTCCCAGGTTCCACCTCACAGAACCAGCTAATGGCCAGGCCCTGCCCTGGAGATGGAGAGATGGCCAAGCCCTACAGAGAGCTCCAACCTGTAGGTTAAGAAGCCAAGAGGTCAACTGGCGGCTTGGAAACCCACCAATCCCTGAGCTTGTTGTCCGGGTTCAGGCCACCCTGGAAAACTCCGCCCCTAAGAAACCATATATCAGCCTGCCTGTCCCTTGCTCTGTTCTTTGCTCCTTCTCTCTTGAGCAGAGGCAGCCATCTCCTCTGTTTTCCCCAGTGAATCTCCAGTGTGAGGTTTGTTGGTTGTGTGGTGTGACTTTATGGTATTCCTTGGCTCCCGACTGCCAGGGCACCCTTCCCCTCAGAGCTGTAGCCCCTGCACTGCACTGGGGATACCTTCCCTCACACACCCTGCCATTTTCCTCAGCATTGCCACACCTCACTTCCCAGCTCAGGACCCAGCATCTCTCAGAGCTGGGAGTGACTCCTGGGCGTCATCCTTCCCTCCTGTACCCTTGGAGTCAGGCTCTCAGAATCTGCTGTTGGACAGAGTTCTGTGCTGTGTGCATATGTAGGCCCCTGCTGGAGGCATGCCCACATGCACTGAGTGTTGCTCTGCTGCCTTCCCCTGCCTGGTTGCAGCAGCATGGGGTGGCATGGCACTGGAAGCAAAGGGGGCCTGTCTGCAGCCTCAGAGCTGGTGTGGGGCTGAGGGGAGGTCTCATTTGGGTGCAGGCATGAGCCCAGGGTGCAGGCCCTTGTAGGCCAGCAAGTGGCTAGACCATGATGATCTCCCTCCCCTCCAGACCTCTCTAAAGGACATAATGGCCATTCCCAGCCCCTTGAGGTGGGAGAATAGCTAAGCCCTGCTCCACAGACCTCTATAATGGCCCAAATGGCCATTTCCAGCCCCTCAATGGCCCCTCCCCCATATTATTCAAATACAGTAAAAAATCCCACCAATCCCAGGCCACCTTGAAAAGCTCTACTACCTCTCAATACTATATAAAGAGTTGCATTCTGCTCGGTGCAGGGCATAGCTTTGGCAGCTGCCTTCCTCCCAAGTAGAGGCAGCCATGCCCAAGAAACCTCTTTTGTGAGATTTGCTGCACGAAGCTGTCTTTATTGTCCAGGAAACTTATCTTGTAGCAGAGCAGAGTGCAGGTGTTACACTGTAACACTCCAGCTCAGCTGGTGACGCCTTCCCCACCTCAGAGCTGTGGATTCCTGGCTTCTCCACTGCCAGGGTACCTTTCCATTGAGCACACCTTCCCACGTCAGCCATGTATCCCTGGGCTCCGGACTGCCAGGTATGTTATCACTTCCATTGGGGACACCTTCCTCACGTTAGATCTAGATGGTTCCTTAGTTTCCAAATGCCAGGGTACCTTTCCATGTCCATCTGAGCTGGAAAAAAAAATCACTAATACATTATCCCAGGGGCTCCTGGGTGAACTTCTGACTTCTGCTCAACACTGAGGAAGGGGTGCTATTTGGTGATGTGCAGGCTGGGTAGGAACCACAGTTGGGACAGCAGTCTTGATTTGGGGGCAGATGAAGCTTTGTAACTTGCTGGTTTTGATGGCCTTTCTCCTCAAACACAAGGACCCTCCAATTCTGACCACATTCCCCACACATTTGGGGGGGATTATTATCATGATGGGAGAGTGTATGCTAAGGGGTATTGAAGAACCAGAGCCCAGGCGATAGCACAATCAGTAAAGTATTTGCCATGCAAAACATGAGGATATGGTTTGGAATGCCAGGACGCACATATAAAGCCAGGCATGGTGGTGTGTGCTTGGAATCTCAGTGCTGGGGGGATGGAGACAGATGGGGGCTCACTTGACAAGTTCCAGGCCAGTGAGAGACCCTATCTCAAGGAAAAAAACAAAGATGTGTTGTGCCTGAGGAACGATAGCAGAGGCTGTCCTCTGGCCTCCACGTGCACCCGCGCACACACATGCACACGGAAGCCAGAAGCCAGGAGACAGCTTCTTGTGTCTTCACTGCCCTGAAGTGGGTTGGGGTTTCTGAGACAGCGGAAATCAAAGGGCCCGGGCTTCCCTGGGTCTAGCATCCACCTACAGGACACTCGTTGATTGTTTATCGAACTTCTGCTCTGTGCAGTGCTCCACTCGTACTACCCCTGTTTATTAAGGTCCTACTGTGTGTCCACTGCAGGGTTTGGAGATGTGAATGGAAATGAGTCAAAGATCACTTCTGCCCTTTGGAGACATATTCTCATGGGTCACTTTCTTGACCCGGGATCACTTTCTCCGGTGGGCAATCCAATTCTTTCTTCAGGAGGTCAGATTCCCAAATCAACATCTAAGGAAAAGTTGAGGTATAGAAAAAATTGCTTTAGACAGTCAGTGTGCAAGACTGTGTTAATTGCCTGAATAGAAGTAGTTATATAAAACTGACTAGCTAACTGAAGGAGAATGAAATGAAAAACACCGCCACAGGAATGCTTCCCGGATAAGGATGCCTCTAGGGTGGGGATGCTTCTGGCGTGGGGATGCTTCTGGGTTAGGGATGCTTCTGAGATAGGGATGCTTCTGGGGTGGGGATGCCTCTGAGATATGGATGCCTCTGGGGTGGGGATGCTTCTGGGGTGGGGATGCCTCTGGGGTGGGGATGCTTCTGGAATAGGGATGTTTCTGGAATGAGGATGCTTTTAGCTGCACTTTAACAGAGAACTCAGTATAGTTCAAGTAATTCCAAAGAATAATTCATAACAGGGAAGCCATTATAAGACACCCCTTTCTCTTCATATGCTTTTCTGACTGGCTTTCTCATGGTTTCAAGATAGCTGCTCAGCCCCTCACATGTAGTCATTACATCATTAAGCAGAAGAAAAAAAAGCACGATTCTCTCTCTCTCTCTTTCTTTCTCAACTTTAAAAAAATTATTTATGCATTTATGCACCTGTGTTTATGTCTGTCTGAGTATGCCCTATGTGAGTGAAGTGTCAGCAGAGGCCAGGAGAGGGCGCCAGGTCCCTGGAGCTGGAGTTACAGATCTTTGTGAGCCTCTTGATGTGAGTGCTGGGATCCAAACTCCAGTCTTCATGATTGAGCAGCACACATTCTTAATCCCTGAGCCTTCTCTCCTGCACCCCATTTCTAGAAACTCTAATTTAGCCTCTACACAGATCTATCAGTCATCTCTAATTAGTTTTGCGTAAAGTGTGAGTTAGGGAGTGGGGCTCATTATTTCTTCTTACAGATATACAACTGTCCCAACATTGTAAGTTGGAAAAACCTGTCCTTTCCTGTTGGTACCACATGTGGGCCTCTTTCTAGACTCTCTAGTCATTCCTGTTGAGCTCCTTCTAGGTCACACCTTCTGAATCACTGTTGCTTTAGACTAATTTCACACCATCAAGGGAAAGGCCCTTGGCCCGCTCTGTGTGCCTCCTTGGGAGACATCCTGGTACACGGACCCCTGCAGACCAGGACAGTGTCATGTGCCAATACCTAGCCCATCCTCAACCAGGGCTAGGGGACCACAGAGAGCCCCACTTTTCAGGATTTACTATGGAGAGAAGCAAGTGACTCTTCCTCAGGTCACCCAAAAGGAGTGTAAGTACCTCACCAGAAAGCTGAAGAGGCTCAAAGCCAAGCTTCCTGGGAAGAGGATGGGTAAGAGTTTAAGGTAGGAAACTCAAATACACAGAGTTTGGTGTGTGTGTGTGTGTGTGTGTGTGTGTGTGTGTGTGTGCGCACGCGCGTGCGCTTGTGTGTGCATGTGTGTGCACATGTGTGTATGTATGCATGTGTGTGCGTGTGTGCCCTTGCATGTACATGTGTGTGTAGACCAGAGGACATGGGTGTCATTCCTCAGGAGTTATCCAACTTGTTTCTTGAGACAGTCTTTCACTGGGACCTGACAGGTTCTCCAGACTAGGATGTCTGGCCAGAGACATATCCCCACCTCACCTTCTGCCCCCACCCCCATGGGCAAGCATGCGTTTCCATGCTCAGCTTTGTTATGTGAGTTGGGACACAAACCTGGGTCCTCTGCTATTAAGTGGAGCCATCTTCCTAGACTAGGGTGGGGTGCTCTCACAAGAAGCATGAGATCCACCCCAGCCCATGGTGGATGTTGGTGTCAGCCTTCAACAACACCAGTGAGGGTGAGAGAGGCATGACACCATCAATGAGCAAAGACTTCTGAGAGGAGATGTGCTCTCCTCCCAGCAATGTTGGGGAAAAGACTGAGCAGTGCAGGCCCTCTGTCCTAGGGACCCCAGGGCAGCTGGGCCAGCCGGGGTGGCGGGCGTGAGCCCTGGAGCGCTGTCTCTGACCCAGCTTTCATTTGTTTGTTCTTGAAAACATGGGGATGGGCAACAGTTGCTGTTGTCAAGTGGCTCAAATATTTCTTGGGATGGCTTCAAATCATTCCTGCAGTACATGTGACTTGGAGGCTGGTCCCACAGCGGGACTGGGCTCGGCAGTAAATCCTCCAGCCCTGGCTGCGGGACCACGGCTGTACGGCTGGGACTCTGGCCGCCCCTCTTGTCCTCAGGAGCTCTGCCCATTCTAGTCATCAGCTCCTCTGTCTTTCATGAGCTCTGTCCTCTGGGTCTCCTGGGGAGGCTTCCCATCTTCCTGGGGGAGAGAGCAAGCCCTAGAATCTGTGCTACCCATCCTAGGAAAGTGTCTCCTGCTCCAGCCACACAGTCAAATCCTCCGTCCCTTCCTGTTCACAGGCTCTTCAGTAAAACACTGGTGGGTTAGGTCTCCCACGGTCCTGCAAAGGTGCAAGAATGTCAAAAGTTTGAGTCAGAGGTGTCCCTTCCACCCCTGACAGCATGGTGCCGGAGAGAAACCTGAGGCTCTGGGTTGGTTCTCGAAGCTCTGCCCAGGGGGCTCCTGTTGGAATGCTTGCCCTGAATTTCCAGGCTAGCCATGAGTAATGGATGGATCCCTGGCTTTCTCAGGAAGACGGAGGCATGTGCCAAGTCTTGTCTGACCCCAGAACTTTCCTTTTTGGAACCCTAGTTTCCCTTTCTGGAGGGGAGCAGCTGCTTGGTCTAGAGTCTGGTATCCAGTAAGGATTTGACACAGGCTGTCCCCAGTGATGCTGTCAGTCACACACACGAGGAGGGAGGGCTGGGTAGGACAAGGTGAGCAGGGCAAGCTGGGCTCAGCTTCTGACATGGTGTTCAGACCAGGGTGCATTTAGGGGCCAAGTTATAGAGAGGGCAAGGAGGGTCCTTGAGGGTTGTTGACTAGCCAAGTGGCCTAGGTTCTGATGCATCCCCTTGGCTGCTCTCGGTTCCCCTGCACATACAGGAGAGGGATGGTTACGAGCCAGGACACAACGGTGTGTGCTTCTCTTAAGCAGACAGGCACAGGGACTCTCCACGGCAAGTAAGTGGTGTGTCAGGAAACAAACAACCCCACTGAGATCGCACCTCTGGAAACAGTGGAAAACTGTGGGCTCTCTTGAGTTCATAAAAGCAGGTTCTCAGGGGCCTAGGGAAACGGAGGTGTGGAAATGGAGCTGGCTGCCATGGCTTGGCTGTGTGGTACCCACACGCCATAGGTCTCCCTGGCATGGCCAGGTTCCATGGCCGTGGTTACACCCCTGGGGAGCCCTGAACACCTGGGACACCTGTGCTTGAGGCGACCTGGGTGGGCAGTGGGATCAGGTGGATGGCAAACGCCTGCCTGAGGTTCCCTTCCACGGGAACTGGGAGAGGTCAGGCTCAGACCAGCTCTGGATCTTTCTCTCCATCTGTGTCTCTGAAGGATCCTGGTGGTTCTTGCGGAGTGGGGCAGCAACGAGAAAGGTCTGCTGCTATCTCATCGTCTCTCCTTCCACCGCCGTAGAATCTTCTCGTTAGATGCATTCATTATATTTCCTGTATGAGTGTTTTGCTTACTTGTATGTGTATGCACCTCATGCATGCTTGGTGCCCATGAGAGTCTTAAGAAGGCATTGGATCCCCTGGAATTGGAGTCAGAGATGACCGTGAACCACCATGCGGGTGCTGGGAATCAAACCCAGTCCTCTGCAAGAACAACCATGCTCTTAACCACTGAGACATCTTTCCAGTCCCCTCCCCTCTATCTTAAAGGTAGTACTTCACTGAAGGTCACCAGGCAGTTTTAGAACCCAAATCTAAATCTGGGTATGGTGACACATACCTATAACACAAGCACTTGTGAGGCTGAGGGAGGAGAATCCCTGGGTTTAAGGCCAGCCTGGGCTACATATTGAGACTCATCCCCTGCCACAAAGTCACCAAGACCCAAGTCCCTGGTTCTCTCCATCCCTTGTGCCAGCATAAGGAGAAGCTCTTGCTTGGGGTCCGTCTTGGGGTCCGTCTCTGCCCTGACGTCCTTGGAGGAAATTTATGGCTCCTGGGCACCTCCAAGGTCTGTCTTCTGAACTTCAGCCACTGTGAACTGTCTGAATATGTTAATAGCCAGACCAGGCTGCTTCCCTATTAATATTCTCCAGTAGCCCCCAGGGCCTTTGGGTGAAGTATGCGAGGTCCTCCAGGTTCTACCTTTGTCCCCTCCTCTGCCGTCACCTCCTTCTGAGATGGGCGACCCACTGGCAGCCCCTCTGCTCTCTTTGCCCTTGCACATGCTGCTCCAGCCCTCAGAGCCCTTCCTGTCAGTCTTGCCGGCCTCTCAGGCTTGCTTCATGGCCTCCTGTGACCTCTTGGGCTCAGCCCCTCCTCCCTCTGGGCTCCCAGAGCCCTGGGTAATTCTTCTGCTAGCACGTATCTCCCTGACTCAAAATTATTTGTTTACACATCCTTCCCCCCAGGGTGGGGACCGCACTCCATCTGATCCCCAGTAGTATCTCACCGAGCATCTGACATACAGTTTAGGCTCTGCAAATGTTTGCAGATGGAATGACCAAAGTCCTCTGTCCTGGGTCTGAAATGTCACCGTTTGGTTCCCGGCTCCTGGTCGTCACTGCCTTCCCACAGCTGGGGCTTCTCTTCTCACTCCAATAGCTGACCCGGCCCTGCCCAGGCTCTCAGGACAATCACAGCCTTTACCCAGCAAGATTGAAAAAGCCAGTTTTTACAAGTGCAGGAGATTCAACTTCCCATCGAACTTGGCTGCAAACTCCACTCTCAGGCCTTGGGGACCTGGCTTCTGCCGTATCCCATAAGACAGACAACTCTTCAAGAGAGGTTTTTGGCCACCATCTAGACTAGAGTCTGTAAGACATGCCTGCCCCCTGCTGTGGCCAGGGCTCAGTAACCAACATCTCTGGTCCCGCTTCCCTTTGCAGGTGGCAGACAGACCGTTGCTGGGCTCCTGTCATGTGCTGGGCTCTAGGTCTCCATTGTCACAGGGCTCGGTTGCAGTGGAAGCGCACACACCCGTTCACAGTCCTGGTGACACAGTGTAGTCAGAGATGCTGTGGGTGTAGGACAAAGTGGTCCCAGCAGCCTCAGAGATGGCGGAGCTGGGGTTGGCGCGAAGGAAAAGAGATGGTGTGGAGTAGCTTTCCTCCTGGCTGAGGTCTCGGAGGAAGGGCCTGGAGAGTGACAGCCCAGAGTGCTCAGGTGTGCCCAGGGTCTAACCTCGCCCAGAACACAGGCTGCTGAGCTTAGAGGAATGAAGTGCCCTTCCCGATCAAGCAACATTTAGTGAGTCCCCACCCTGAACCAGGGACTACAGTAGGGGACACCCGGTCTCCCCTCCAAGGGGCTCTTGGTTTGTAAGGACTAAAAGCAGCCAGGAGTGAACAGCCTGGGTGAGTGACGGGCTGCAACAGAAAGGACGGACCCACCTCTGCCCGGCCTGAGGGCAGACAGAGCATTCCACCCAGCTGAGTGATGGAGGAGTATCCCTACCAGTCCAAAGGCAGAGAGAGCACCCCCTGCTCAACCTGACTGTAGAGAGAACACCCCTACTTAGCCCAATGGTGGAGGCAGCACCCTGGCCCACCACACGGCAGGCACCGTCAGGTAGTGGATAGCTAACCCCAGCCCAGGCAGCCCCTTCCATGTGTCCAGTCCCTTCACAGGCAACCCATGAGTCTGGTTAGGTGACCACACGAGTGTGTGCCTGGTCCTCTGGAATCCCCATAGGACCTGAAGCAATGTCTTACAACACTCAGAGGGAGACAAACAGAGCCCAAGGAGTCGGAGCCCTTCTGTATTTGGCTTCTGATGCTGCCCTACACCTCTTAGCCAATGGGTCCATCTCTCTCTGAGCCTCCAATGGCCTGTATCAAATAGGCTTGGTTTTAGCATCTCCCTGGGATTGCAGCAAGCTTCTGGAAAATAACTGGGATGCTGTGCCCATGGTCCAGGCTTAGGCTCGTTGATTCTGACAAGAATAATTACAATAATTACAATATCTGAGAGGCTCAGAGCCAAGGAGTCCCTGGGACGACTGGGTGGAGGTGGCTGTGAATGCAAAGCCTGCCTGAGCCAGACTCAGATGACTCCTGCGGCCTCTCCGCCCCCGCAGAAGGGCCTGCAGGTGTCCACGGATTCCCGCACCCTCATCCCTAGAGCTTGGCCGACGCCCCACCTCCCTCCTGCGGTCTGCCCGGCGTCCTCCCCTAACCTCGAGGCTGGACCAGCGAGCCGCGGGGCTGGGAAAGTTTGAGTCACGCCTGGTGGGGTGGGGGGAGGCGGAGTGCGCCTTAGGAACCGCCTCGGGCTCCCAGCAGGGGGACCCCTCCGCGCCCCTGTCTGGTGCACCGGCTGGAGCCAGAGGCGCTGCCACTTCTCGCTGCGACCTGCGCGCCCCATCGCGGCTGCAGCCTCCGGCTCAGCATGACGCCCGGGGCGCTGCTCCTGCGGCTGCTGGTGGCAATCTCCTGGCCGGTGGCGGTGGTCACGTCTGACGGGCCCACGGCGACGCTGTCCCCCGCCACGGGAGACGCCACCCTGGCCTTCGTCTTCGATGTCACCGGCTCCATGTGGGACGATCTAATGCAGGTGATCGACGGCGCCTCGCGCATCCTGGAGCGCAGCCTGAGCGGCCGCAGCCGAGTCATCGCCAACTATGCGCTAGTGCCTTTCCACGACCCAGGTAGCGCCCGCGCGGTCCTCGAGGTCGTCCCCCACCCCCACTCCATTGCGCGCCCGGGCTTGCGGGGTGCTCCTGGCCTGGCGGAGAGCTCGGTGGCAGAGCTGAGCGCCTTCTAGCACATTCCCGCTGCATGGCCACGCCCTTCCCTGATCTCCCAGGCTGGCACTATCCTGGTTGAGTTTCTAGCAGGCTACCTCACCCTCCTTAGCCTCATCTTCTCCATCTGTGAAATGGGAAAACTTGCTGAGATGTTGGCAGAAGGCGCCAGGCTCCTGTGCGGTTTTCCTTTCTGGACTTTATTATTCCTTCCTGCCTTCCTGCCTTCCTGCCTTCCTGCCTTCCTGCCTTCCCTCTTTCTTTCTTTCCTTCCTGCTTTCCTTCCCTCCTTCCTCCTTCTCTCCTTCCCTCTCTCCTTCCTTCTTTCTCCTCCCTTTTTTCCCTTTTGTGAGGTAGGACTTCATGTAGCCCAGGCTGGCCTTGCATTCGCTATGTAGCCGTGTATGATCCTGAACTTCTGGTCCTCCTGCTTCGGCTTCCAGAGTGCTAGGACCACAGACCTGCACCAACACATCCCCTTTATCGGGTGCTGGGGACTGAATCTGGGGTTTTGTGCAGACTAGGCAAGAACTCTGCTGAGTTACTTTTGGTGAGATTTTAGGCTTTCCATAGAGTCCTCTCCCATCTGGCACGTGGGAGGCCAGGACACCCCAAAGGCTGCCCTTTTGAGGGAAGTGCAGCCCTCTGTGGAACCCATGCTGTCGCGCTGTCCCCTTTGCCTGCCTACCTCAGCAGAGCGAAGGCCCTGGCAAAGCAGGACTCCTTGATGCCTGGTGGTTCTCTCCAGTAACGAGCCCCCACCTTTTGCTCAGGGCTGAAAGTGCTCCCCGGGAGGCCTCTCCGTGGGAAGCCCCTTGGACACTGTGGAGGGATGTCCTGAGTGTCCCCAGCCCTGACTACTTCTCTCAACATATTCTTTTTTTAATGAAAAAATTTTAAGCTTACACTGACATAGGAGAGGAGCAGGGATTTGAGCTACATCTTGTTCTCCTCAGAGCCTGTTGCTCTGCCCGTCCACGGATCTATCCAGGACAACTTTAAAGGCCTCACTGCAAAGACAGATTCCATGCAGCATCTATGGTACTGAGGAGACGCACCAAGCTGACGGCGCTGTATCGAGCCCCTCAGGGGCATGCACTTTTGTTAATCACAGAATCTTCCAGGGGTTTGACCCTGCCCCCTGCACCCTAGTCTGCGGTCTGTGATGTCTGAAGATTTGCTCCTCTGATCTGTCGTGCTCCCAGGTCTAAGCCCAGGAGCCAGGGCTCTAGGAAAGACTCTCAGGAGCCCCAAAGGGTAGCTAGAGTGGATGTCGTAAGGAGTGAGGCTCTGCTGGGACACAGTCAGCCTGGCTCCCCAGCTCTCTCCCCACAACGTTCTGGGTTTGTCTTGGGCTTCCAAAGGCATATTACACCAGGGAAGCTTAGACATGATCCAGTCCACCCATTTCTCTTCCAGTTGGAGTGACTGAGATTAGGACACCAACCAGGCTTCCCGGGGCCCCCTGCCAGATGATGCCTTACTGTGCTTGTCTCTAAAACACTTGGCTCCCATTGCAGCACGGGATAGCAGCCTTTGAGACAGATGGCGTCCTGAGCCCAGAATGGGGCTCCCGAAGGCTGTCCTTGCTGCCCCTTCCTGACCACTAACTTCAGATGCCCTCTGGGCACTGAGTGGGATTGTGGCCCACTAACCTTCAAGGCTTGCCCCTCACTCCTTCCCCTCCCTTCCTCCCCCTCCCTGCCTTCCTCCCCCTCCCTGCCTTCCTTCCTTCCTGCCTTCCTTCCATTCTTTGCTCTTTCTTTCCTTTCCTTTATCTTTCTATCTTTCCATGTTTTTCTTTGTGCTTCCTTTTATGTCTTTGATCCTAATTTTTAAATATTTATTTATGTGTGTGCATATGCATGTGCCATGGGGTGTGTGTGGAAGTCAGAGGACAGCTTGCAGGAGTTGGTTCTCTCCGTCTGCCCTGTGGATCCCAGAGGCTGGAACTTAGGGTGACCAGCTCGATGGCAAGCATCTTTACCCACTGAGTCATCTCTCCAGACCTCTGTACTTCATTTTAAATCTATTTTTTTAACTTTCTTTCTTTCTTTCTTTCTTTCTTTTTTTCTTTATTTTTCAAGACAGGGTTTCTCTGTTGTAACTCTGGCTGTCCTGGAACTCAATCTGTAGACCAGGCTGGCCTGGAACTCACAGAGATCCACCTGCCTCTGCCTCCCGAGTGCTGGGATTAAAGGTGTGCGCCACCACTGCCTGGCAAATTTATTTATTTTTATTTTTTACTCTTTAAAAAAAAGATTTACTTATTTTATGTATGAGTGCTCTGTCTGCATGTACACCTGCACACCAGAAGAGGGCATCAGATCCCAATATAGATGGTTGTGAGCTTCCATGTGGGTGCTGGAAATTGAACTCAGGACCTCTGGAAGTGCAGCCAATGCTCTCAACCACTAAGGCATCTCTTCAGCACCAAAACTTATCAAATTTTAAATGATGCTCATCTTTTAAAAATCTTGGTAGTAAAACACAAGTCCAACTTCTCATCAAAATGAAGTTTACGACAGATGTGCAGGAACTTTCCAACTGAAAATGGCTGTCCAGCTGCGGGAATGAAAGCTGCGAGATACAGAAGCAGCTTACGTGAAAAGAATCCGGTGGTCGTCATTATATAGGATGGTGGCGCACACCTTTAATCCCAGCACTCGGGAGGCAGAGGCAGGCGGATCTCTGTGAGTTCGAGGCCAGCCTGGTGTACAGAGTGAGTTCCAGGACAGCCAGAGGAACAACAGAGAGACCCTGTCTCAAAAACCAAAAAACCAAAACAAAACAAAAAACAAACTCCCAAAGTGTGTGTGTATGTGTGAGAGAGAGAGAGAGAGAGAGAGAGAGAGACAAGCATACAAAGCTCCATGGCCCCGTCCTCTGCTCCTTATAGCACCAGCTTTGAAGGGACTGAGGTGCTCTAGAAAGGACCGGCCTGCCCTAGAGACAGCTGGTTGTGAAAGGATGTAAGAACCTTTTGTGCTTAGCATCCCAGAACTTTGCCATCACCACTCCACCTCTGTTGCAGGGAGCATCTGTAGACCCGGGTGTAGTCTTTCTTCGCGCAGCCTCGTGTTTCTCTCGAGTTCAGGTTTCCACCGTGCATTAGAATGCACAAACGTTTATTCTAACAACTCGACGTTCAATTTTACAGCATGGAAAGAATTTTGGGAAGGACAGGATCTCAGGTAGTGAGAGGAAAGGGGCTCCCTTTGCTTGGGTCTGCAGAGCATGTCCCTCATCTGGACACCCTGGTAGCTACCTCACTTAAAAAAAATCACATGCATGTCTGTATGTCTTGTGTGTATACATGTATGTGGATGTGCCACGGTGAACACGTGGAGGTCAGAGGGCAAACGGCAGAGTCAGTGTTCTCTCCATGGAGCCACTGGGATTGCTGCAACAGCCAGCTCACCGGTCCCTCATCTTTTTTTTTTTTTTGTAACAAAGCAAGAAACCCATCAACCCCCTCCCATGCCACCTCAGCCATCCTCCCTAAAGTTAACCCCCAGATTCCGCGTGGAGAAGATCTCAGAGAGCTAGAAGGCCCACAGTGGGAAGGGGGCTAGGATTCATACCGAGGAGCTCCCCCACCCCACCCCAGACGAGTGGGGACAGTTTGAGGGTGCAGAACATGAAACGTGAAGCTGGGCGTAGTGGCTCACACCTGTAGTCTCGGCCTCTGGTGGCTGAGGCAGGAGGATTGAAAGTTCAAGCTCAACTTCAAGATACTGTCCGAAAATGAGAGGTGGGGAGGATCACTCAGGTATAGTCGTCACTCAGTCTCAAGGGAGAGGAGGACTGCGGAAGCCGCAGTGGTACAGGAAGGAGCACTGGCTGCTCCTGCTAGGGACACACTTGGAACAAAGGATTTCCTGGGAGGAACGGCTGGTGAGGGCTGGAGGACAGTGGGAGTGGAGGGACAGGTGTGTGTGGGAGTCGGCAGCTCCCCCGTGGAAGTGGGCGGGGCGGAGCTGTGTGCAGCCAATGGCGCTGCCGGTAGCTGCCAAGGACTGGGAGGCCTTGAATTTCCTTGTAAGGACTTGGAGTGCTGTGTCTGAGCAGGCACCGCTGCTGGGGCCTGGCTGCGTCTGCTGAATCAGCAAGTGGAATGCCCTTCGGTAGAGATGAACTTGAGACATAGGGGTTTCCAACCAGTTCTGTCTCCTGGGGGCGTTTTCTTGAAGCCGCGGGAGCCACTGGAGTACAGGGCCTCAGTGGCACTTCTAAGAACGCACAGCTTTGGAAACAAAGGACTTAAGCTTTGGTTTTTTTTTTTGGGGGGGGGGTTCATTGTAAAAATCAGGGCTAGCAAGATAGTTCAGTGTATCGGCGCTTACTGCCGAGCTTGATGACGACCTAAGTTTGATTCCCAGATGCATGGTGGAAGGAGAGAGCCGACTCCTGAAAACTGTCCTCCCTTCCATGCCTGTACCCTCCCAGTAAATAACGACTAAGGGGCTGGAGAGATGGCTCAGCGGTTAAGAGCTCTGGCTGCTCTTCCAGAAGACCCGGGTTCTATTCTCAGCACCCACATGGGGCTCACAACTGGAGTCTGTAGCTCCAGTTCCAGAGAATCTGACATCCACTTCTGGCCTCCGCCTGTGTCAGGCACACACCAGGTGCATGGGCATACATGTGATCAAAATACCTGTGTACTAAAATACCTGAAAAATTCAAAAATGTAAAAAAAAAAAAGTTTTTAGAAATCATAATTGGGTATGGTTTCAAATGCTTGTGATTCCTAGGACCAGAAAGGCAGAGGCAGAGGCAGAGGCAGGACGATTGCATTAGAGAGCTTCCAGACTACATAGTGAGCCCTATTTCAAGTGAACCAACAAGCAAATGAGCAAAACTAGACAATTTCTAAAATAGAATAGTGGCAAATTTTCTGTTTCGTTTGACTGGAAATTTAGAAAGTTTTGCACTTCCCTCCAGTAAACGTCCCATTCTGGGGTGACACTGTGGCTTTGTCTGGCTTCTCTGTGATGGAATTCCTGGTTCACTTTTCTTACCGGGTATGGGTGGTGGCTCTTCAGGTCTGTTCTTAGCACAGCAGCTCGCAGCCTGGGAGTTAGGGAAGCAGCCAGCTTCTTGTTCCAACAGTTCCAGCGGCTCAGTACAGTTTGAAGTGTTCATTAGAGTGTCCTCCCTCCTCCGTCCCTCCCTCCTCCTCCCTCCTCCCGCTGTGATTTTCTTCTACGCATTGTCAGTTTCACTGTTGATTCTTTTTTGGGGTTGGGGGACACAAATGGCTTTCTTCCTAATTCACTTGAGGACATTATGTTGATAGCAACAATTTGTTGTGCTGGTTGTTGCTGGATGGAACCCGTGCCTGTCATGTGCCCCTGCTCAGTGGTTAATATTTTTCCTTGTCAGTTACCGTTCCGTATTGTTTGTGATCCCTGGGGTTCGAAGGTCTTCAATGTTTATAGAGAGAAATCTATTGGCTCTTTTCTTCTTTGTATTTTTTTTTTTCACTTGCATACTTAGGATGGTATTTTTTTATTTTTCCAATCAGAAAATTAGTTAGATGTAAATTTATTTGTTCTGTTTTTATTTTCTTGGCATTAAACCCTTTTACCTGTAATTAAAAATAAACTGGCCTGCAGTGTAAAAAAAATCTAACATAATCTTATATTATAATTAAATATATTTTAGAAATTTATTAAATTTTATCTTATGTGCATTGGGGTGAGGGTGTCAGATCCTCTGGAACTGGAGTTATAGACAGCTGTGAGCTGCCATGTGCTACTAGAAATTGAATCTGGGTCCTTTGGAAGAGCAGCCAGTGCTCTTAACCGCTGAGCCATCTCTTCAGTCCCTAAATATAATTATTAATAAGTAGTTACTTACTTAGGTTCATCTTATAAAATTATCCTTGCTCTGCGCATGTGTGCACATGAGCATATGTGTGCCAGTGAGAATATAACCTCATACGTGTATGTGTGTGCACATGAGATTGTATGTGTGTTATGCATCTACATTTGCTCATGTGTTCATGTTTGTGTGTGCACATGCATGTGTGTACATAAAGGATAGATGTCGATGTCGTCTTATTTTTTGAGGCAGGATCTCTCACTGAACCTGGAGATCATTAATCCTGCCTTGCTGGCTAATGGCATGCTCCTGGGCTCCGCCTGTCTCTGCCTCCCCCAGGGTCGGGGTTTCTGCTGTCTACCACTGTGTCCAGCTTTCACATGGGCTGGGGATTTGAACTCAGGTCCTCATGCTTGGGAGGCAGGCACTGACTGAGACAGCTCCCCACCCAGACCCTTGCTGTTTCATCACTTGGCTCTTCTTTGTTCCCAAATTACCTAACAGAGTAGGAATTCACCCGGTTTTTCTGTTCTTTCTGTTGCTTGGCAATTCTTGAGCCAGGAGCACACTATTGTAATTGTTAGTCTTAATAACAAATGTGAAGAGAGGAACTCCTATTCTCTGTTACTATGATGATGGCTTTGTTTCTTTGTTTGTTTGTTTTCTGAGTCAGGGTCTCACTCTGTAGACCAGGCTGGCCTCGAACTCACAGAGATCTGCCTGCTTCTGCCTCCTGGGTGCTGGGAGTAAAGGCCTGTGCCACCACTGCCCGGCTTTACCTTTTCTTATAAAACTTAAGTCAAGTTTTTATTTCATAACAATTTTAGATTTGGGAATTAATGTGAAGATAGAGCAGAAATGTCCTGTATGCATTTTATGTACATGTGTGGTGTATGTGCAATGTACACACATGTTCATGCATGGTGTACAGATGTGTGCATGTGTGTGCACATGTGTTGTACATATGTGTGCACATGTGAACATGTGTGTGCTCATGTGGTATACATGCACGTGTATGTAGTGTGCATGTGTCTACATGTGTGATGTATGCTTGTGTGCATGTATGTGCATGTGTGGTATATGCATGTGTGTGGTATACATGTGTGCATGTGTGGTGTATGTGTGTGGCATATGTGTGTGGTGTACATGCATGTGTGTGTGGTGTACAATGTGTGCATGTGTGCTACATTATATGCATGCGTGGTGTATGTGTGTGGTATACATGTATGGGGTACATGCATGTATGTGTGGTATACATGTGTGTGCATGCGGAGGGTCAAAGTCTACTCAGGGGCTGCTTCTGTTGCCCCCTCCACCTTATTCTTTGAGGCATCTTCTCTTTGAACCTGGAGCTCACTGTTTAGCTAGACTGGCTGGCCAGTGAGACCCCGGGATCTTCCTGTCTCCACCCTAGCTCTAGGACTGTGGGAACAGGGCACACTGCCTTGTCTGGTTTTTATATGGGTACCGGGGCGTGGACTCAGTTCCCATGCTCGTGCAGCAGACGCTTTGCCTACTGAGCCATCTCTCCAGCCTCTGCACATTTTATTACCATATTTTAGTAGTTAGGTGTTGGTTTGGGGTGGAGAAGAGCGAAGAGACCCAATGCTAGGGCCGCCATATCTGTGAAGGGTGTGCACTTCCAAAAGGGAAGCCTGCAAACCTGCCTGGGCTGCTCAGGTGCTGGCCAGGGCCCTGTGGTGTGGGGAATTCTTGCTGTCTTTCCCTGCTGTCTCTTTGGAAGGTGCAGCCCACTCTTGCAAAGGGAGAAGGCCTGCTGCCTTCCCTGGAGCAGCTTCAAAAAGTGACTGGGAGTTTTCTTCCTGGAGGGACTGGTCTTTTCTTTCTCATTTATTTACTTATTTACCATGTATTTCATTTGGCATGGAAGCGCAGTTTTGTTTTGTTTTTTTTGAGCTTGGTTCTAATCCTTGACTATCTTGTTTATTTCCTGGCTCAGACTTTTCAGGCTTTGGTCCTTGGAAGCTCACTTGCTTGGCTTCTGTGTCCCTATGGCATATTCCTCGTGCAGCACAGGAGAGTTTTAAAGACATTGCTCTTATTTACTGATACATTTATAATCTTGATATAAAGTCTCATGTAGTCCAGGCTGGCCTTGAAACTTGCTGTGGAGCTGAGAGTGACCTTGAACACCCAATCCTCCTGCCTCCCCTCCCCAGACACTGGGGTTCCAGGTGTGCACCACGTCTCCTTATGCCTCTCTGGGGACAGAACCCAGGGCGCAGTGCATGCTGGGCAAGTGCTCTACTAACCAAGGAGCCCCAGGCCCACACTGTTAACTTCTGAGCAAGCGCTCCTCAGCACTGAACGATGCTGCAGGCACACGTTGTATAGAACTAGCTGTTTGCCCGAGGACTGCTGGTAGTTTTGATTGGAGAATGATGTCAGAATTAGGCTCTGGCGCTAAATGTGCTTGTAGTTGCTTACGGGTCTCTGCTTCTGACCCCCTTAATGACAGAGCAGGGAGATCTGCATATATACAGAACTTGCCTGTGCCTCTATCAGTATTTCTAGTTTTAAAAAGTATTATTACATTAAAAGATTATTGGGAGGGTGTCAGCAGGCATGTGCCATGACATGCACGTGAAGGTCAGAGGACAGCTTGAGGAGTCAGTTCTCTCCTTCTACCTAGTAGGTCCCATGGGTCCAGCTCAGGTTCTAGGGCTTGGCAGCAGGCACCCCTTCCCGCTGAGCCATCTTGCCCGTCACAGTGTTTCTAGATACAGCCGTCAAGTGATGGTCAACTTTGTTGGCTCGACTGGATAAAGAAACACCCGGAGCATTAATGAGGCACACTCTTGCCTATACTTGTAAGGGGGTTTCTAGAAAGGATAGACTAAGAGGGAGGCCCACCCTAAATGCAGACAGCAGACCCTTTCATCTGGAGGCTCCAACTGAATAAACGGGAGGAGGAGGAAGCCGGCAGAAGCTGGTGTTCCCTGCCTGCCTGCTACTTCCTGACCTGTAGACCCACGAGGCATCCTGGTACCCGCTCCCCGCACCATGAACTGTACCATCCCTTCCCGGTGTGATGGTCCAAGTACACCCCTCTCCTCTCCTTTGCTTCTGCGGTGTATCTCATCACAGCCCAGGAAGGACGCCTAACACAGCCGAGGCGCTCCAAGCAGGACATGCCTTCGTACTGATGTCTCTAGTGCTAAATCACTACCACATGCGCCGTGGTAACCTCTTCCCACGTAGAGACCGAGCACATGTGGCTTATCTCTAACCCTCCGCTCCAGCAGTGACAAACCTGGCTTCCACATCTGTCCTCCATCCACACACTTCATCGTTCTGTTCTACCGTGGACAGGCGCGGGCTCAGAATTGTTAACCTCTAACCCTGAGGGAAATGTCCTTATTAACTAAGGCCCAGTTTGTTCTCCTTTGTCCTCTAGACACCATTTCTAAAGAGGCTTAAACCAATTTCTTCTTCTATTTTTAAACTTTGTTTCATTTACTTGCTTTTATGGTGCTAGAGACAGAACCCGGAAGCAGGTTCTTGCTTCTTATTGTTTTGAGACAGAGTTTCATGTAGCCCAGGCTGCCTACGTACCGTAGGACGGTCTTGAACTTCTGATTCCCCTGCCTGTACCCTCCAAGTGCTGGGACTGCAGGGCTCACCGCCATGTCGATTTCTCATGAATTCTAAGCACATATACTGTGGTTTAGCAGCACCCCATCCTCTCATATTCTTCATTTTCAAACTATTCTGAAGTATTTATTCTTCCAGATGAAATATTAGGTACCAGGAAAACTCTGTTGACTTAAAAACAAAATAGACTGTGGGCTGGAGAGCTGGCTCAGCAGTTCAGAGCACTGGCTGCTCTTACAGAGAACCAAGTTTGGTTTCCAACATCTACTTTGGGTAGCCGAAAGCAGCCTGCAAGGCCAGCTCCGGGGGACCTTGTGCCCTCTTCTGGACTCTGGGACATCGACACCCACGTGCACATAGCCATACAGCTGTGCACATGCTGGAGCACATGCTTAAATATGGGAGTGTGTGTGTGTGCGCGCACGTGTGCACGAGTGAGCACACACAGACACACACACAATACAGGTGTGGTGTGTGGTGATGCACGTTTTTAATCCCAGTGCTCAGGAGTCAGAAGCAGGTGGATCTCTGTGAGTTCTAGGTGAGCCTGGTGTACAGAATGAGATCCTGTCACAAAAAAATAAATTAAGCAGCTAAATTAAAATGAAGTTAAACTCTTCTAAAAGTGGACTGTGATTTTGCTCGGGCTTTTGTTAAATCTTGAATTTGGTTATAATTATCATTCGGAGGAACCCACCTGTTCCCCTAAAGTCCTGCCGGCCCCTCCGCTGGCGTACTCGTTAGCTGGGCTCTAGAATGCTTTTCCCACACGTTCCTCCAGTTCAGTTAAAATCATTTCTGTGTCCTTTCCACCCGTCACCAATTTGGCCAGGATGTTTTTATCCATCACATTCATTTTGAAGGTCAGTATTTCTGGGATATTGGAAGCCATTTGATTTTATACATTTATTGCCTTTCAAACTTTACTGAAGGCATGTGTGTGTGCACTTACATGCGTGTTTACGTGTGCTCAGGTGAGTGCACATGCTTATTGTGTGTGTGGAGGCCAGAGGCTCACATTGGGAGTCTTCCTCAGTCTCCCTTTCCTTGTTTTTAGGAGCAGAGTCTCTCCCTGAATCTGGAGCTCCCAACTAGGCCAGGCTGGCTGGCCAGAGCCCCAGAGGTCCTCCTGTCTCTACCCTGCAGAGCCGGGGCTCTGGACACCCCCCCCAGCTGTGTTTCCATGTTTGCGTCTGAACTCAGATGAGCTCAGGGCCTCACCCCTGCAGCCGGCACGTTACTACTGAGCCCCTGGAGAGGCCCTCAAGATTTTTCTTTAAGCTTTGGTTGGGTCTGGAGCTTCTTTGATCGATGCACAGTGTGCGGGTGCGCAGGTTCTGACCCCGCTTTCCTTCCTCCTCTGCGCTCACTTTTCTCCAGTGTCCGCCTTGTCAGAAGGGCTGTGCAGAATGAGGTCAGAGAAGGACGGTGGCCGCAGGCACCTCCTCTTCTTTCTGGTTTCACATCATTTAGTGTGTGTGTGTGTGTGTGTGTGTGGTTGGTTGATTGTTTCTTGATGGTGGCATCAGATTCAGGGCTCTCTGTGCGGTGAACACATACTCGACCAGTGAGCTACAGCCCGAGTCCTAGGACGCTGGCTCTTGCTTTGAAGGTGTGCTTTCTGTTGCTGTGGTGGTTGTTTTTTTCCGTTTTGTTTTGTTTTTGTCATTAGGCGGAGGAGGACACTTTTATTTCTAACACCCAAAAACAAAAAGCACAAAAACTGAACCAGAAGAAAAACCTAAATAAACAAAAAGCGAGACAAACAGAAAGGAAAACAGAAAACAAACAAACAAAAAACCCCAAAGATGGGGCTGGGGCTGTCACCCCGTTGCAGAGTGTTGCTGGGCACGCACGCGGGCCTGGTCTGCACCACAGCTGGGAGAGGCCATGCGGCTCTGTAGTCCTGGCACTGGGAGCTGGGGGAGGAAGAGGATCAGAGAGTCAAGGTCAGCCTCCACTACACAAGGAGTCCGAGGCCAGCCTGGGCTACAGGAGATGCTGTGATAAAACAAAATAAAACACACAAATGAAGCAAACGTCCTCCATGGGTTTGGAATCCTCCACGGGTACTGCTTTTAGCAGGTAAATTTCCAGCTTTTGTTGTGACGTTGCTAGGCTGTTTCCTGTTGACCTACATGTGCAATCCCTTCGTCGTGACTGGTTCCCACATTCCTCGCTTTAGTCCCTGGTCACGGTGGCTTTTCTCTTCAACAGTAAGCTGGCTTCTTGCTGAGAACACGTGCAGGAGTTTTGCCTTTGGGTTCAGTCTGTTCGAACCATCCAGGAAGCTATTCCTTTCTGCTCTTTGTCAAGCTTTGGCTCGGGGTTCAACTCTTCCAGTTAATGATCTGTTTCCTTCAAACACTGCCAGACTGGGGCTGGGAGTGGAGCCCAGTGGCAGAGCACACATTTCGGCTGCACGAGGCCCTGGGCTCCATCTGCAGCACCAAAACCAAATCCAAAGAAGCAGCATTTATAAATTATACATTTATAAAGCTTTCTAATTATACAATGTTCAAGACACACAAACTTTAAGATTCTCATGTCCTTCCAGGCAATGTGTGTGTGTGTGTATGCGTGTATGTGTGCATGTGCTCATGTGTTCATGTGCATATGTGTTCATGTGTATAACACATACATAGCCAACTCATCGGACTTACACACATGTACTCTCCTTTCTTTTACATTTATTTGTGTGTGTGATTACATGAATACGAAGGTCAGCAGAACACGTTTGGGAGTCCATTTTCCCCCTTCACCATGTGGATTCTGGGAATTAAATTCAGTCCATCAGGCTTGGTGACTCATGCCTTTATCCACACAGCTGCTTTCATATACATGTGCAATCTCCGTTTTTTTCAAAGTGCTCACTTAAAAAAAAAAGATACATTCATTTTAATTTTATGTGTGTATGTGTGCCTACTTATCTATATGAGCAACACATGCATGCAAGTGTCCACAGAGGCCAGAAGAGGGTGTCAGATGCCCCTGGACTGAATTATAGGTGGTTGTGAGCCACCACGTGGATGCTAGGAACAGAACCCAGTTCCTCTGTAAAAGCAAAAAGGGCTCTTAATAGCTGACCCATCTCTCCAGGCCTCCACAATCTTAACTTTTGTTTTGTTTGTTTTCTGAGACAGGGTTTCTCTGTTGTAACCCTGGCTGTCCTGGAACTCACTCTGTAGACCAGGCTGGCCTCGAACTCACAGAGATCCACCTGCCTCTGCCTCCCGAGTGCTGGGATTAAAGGCGTGTGCTGCTGCCTCCGCTGCCATCACCTGGCTACAATCTTCACTTTTCATTTACAGTAAATGGAGTGTTTTGAAATCCCCCACCCCAGTGAGTACTACATTATGGCTATCTTTCGATGATGGGATATTCACTGTCTCTACATTGTTTTGAAGGCTATAGAAGTCACCGCAGAAGAAATTATCTCAATTTTTTTCAGCCATCTCCTACTGTGCAAAACTGGTTCCTTTCTGTCTCTCTCTAGCAAACCCACATGCGTGTGGAATGTGTTTGCAGGATGAATTCCTGGAAATGAAACCACGCTGTGGAAGTACCTCCTCCACCTTTTGCATTTTGATCAGTGTGGAAAGCCTCCCTGCACTTTGCCCTGCCCAGGACACACTGGGAGACTGTGTTTACCCCAGCCTGGCCTGCACCTGTGTCTGTCTAGTGTGCTATAGGGACTTTTATGCTAAATTGATAGATGACAGATGTCTGACTGTTGGCCAATTTAGAACCTTCCAGAGTCTCCCCTGCCTTTGAGTCTTCAGGGGTGCTGCCATCTTGAGGGAAGAGGTTTGGGTTCACTGGGCTGGGCTCATGGCTGGGGCAGCTTTTTAGCATGGGTGTGTGTGTGTGTGTGTGTGTGTGTGTAAGTCTTTACTGCCTCCCTGCACTCCAATTTTATATTACCTCCCCAGCCCAAGGAGCTGCACTTCCTTGGTCTGACAGTCCTCCCTCCTTTAACCTAAAGGTTTTTACCCCTTAGCCCAGGAGTCCTCTTTCCTTTAGGCCAGAGGTTTTCACCCACTTATCCTGGGGGGTTTTCCCTGCTCAGCACAGGGGCCCTCGGTCCCTAAGCCTTGGGTTCTCACCTCTACAGCAGGAGGGTCCTCATTTCTTTAGCCCAAGGGTTCCCCCTTAGCCCGAGCATCCTCACAACCTTGGTTTAGCTCGGGCCCTTCGCCAGGGAGGCAGGCACCTGTGAAGTGTCCTCTCATCAGCTGGTTCCCATCATCTGGACAGAGTCATATACTGGGGAAGCGAATCCTGAATGTATCCTGGGGACCAGCCTGGCTTATGTCATGTCAGTGGCCAGGAGCGGCCTGACTGGGCCAGACAGTTCCTTGTCAATGGTTTTTCCAAGTCTGAGTCTTTGCATGGGAGGGATGTGGGGTGGGGAGAGAAGGAGAGGTGGGGGCTGGGTGCCTGGGAAGTGTCTGCCAGGGGATGAGGGATGATGGGTCTGACAGTGGAGGCCCCCAAACAGGCAGGGGTGTGGAATTGGGTCAGTCTTACCCAGTAAGGCTGGAAGGTGCCAGCTTGCAATGCTGTCTCAGTGCAGCCGGAAAGGCCCGGAGCCCCCACTCCTGGATGTCTAGTCATGGTGGCAGTTGCTCCTGCAAAGACATTCCTGAGTTGAGCTGCCAGCTGGGTGGAGAAGGGGCAGACAGGATGTGGAACTGCATCTTGGGTATAGGGAAGAGCAGAAACAGAAGCTCTGAGGCCAGCAGGACCAAGGTCCAGCGTATACCGAATGAACATATGAATGAGCCAAGACCCACTGAGTGTTCAAGAAAAGAAGCTCTGGCAGGAGTTCTGAGGGGCTGCTGGTCTCCTGGAGGGGACAGGGAGCCTCTCGGGCCAGTTTTCCTCTTTGAATAGAGCCACCAGCCTAGTGGTTCTGTCTCGCCATGTCTGTCATTTGGAGACATCTTCAAAGGTCATCTTGGCTCAGGCCCAGGAAATGTCAGGATCCCAGCAGCCTAGAAGTCACCTTCTCCAGCCACTGCCTCCTAGAGACAGGGCAACTGAGTCCTGGGGAAGGTGGGCACCATGATAGCAGGTCAAGGAACTCTGTTGAGGTTACTGTAGGCAGGAGAGAGGTGTGTATATGTGTGAGTGTGTGAGTGAGTGTATGTGTGTGTGCGTGTATGTGTGTGAGTATATGTGGGTGCGTGTGTGAATATGTGTGTATATGTGTGTATCTGTGTGTGTATGTCTCTGTGTGTATGTATGTCTGTGTATATTTGTGTGAGTGTGTGTGTGAGTGTGTGTGTGTGTGTGTATGCGTATATGTGCCTATGCCTGTCTGTGTGTGTATATATGTATGTGTGTGTGTGTGAGTGTGTGTGTGTTGAGAGTCACCTATGGGACTCAAGTGCTACTGACTATGGGGAAACAAAGATCTGAGCAGAGTACTCGGCAAGGAGATGAGAGGCTGTTACAGATGAGGTCTGAGGGCCTAACCACAGCCCCAACGATTCCCGCAGGGACTTCCATGGCCACACAAGGGTCTGGTGAAGCACCTGCACTATTCCAACCTTGTATGCCCTGCACATGCCCCAGAGAGTTCAGGGCTCACTGCTCTTCATTTCCATGGAGAGACAAGCTCCCTCTGTAGCTAGGCCAGGCTTCTGGGATCAGATGCAGGAGGGTGGTTGAGGGGAGTCAAGGTCACAGGCTTAATCGTTCTCACGGCCAGGACCAGCATTCCCAGCCTTAAGGGGCTGCACGCTACATCTGCCCAGCTGTTTGGCAAATGTCCACCTTCAGTCACGAACCTCCCTCCCTTCTAGGAGTGATGAGGCCCAAGGAATGAATGACACAGAGCATCTGCAGCCTCTAGCCTGGTTGACAGCTTGGAGCTGGGGTCAGAATGACCCAGATTCTAGCCCAGTCTCTACTGATCCCTGCTCATAATTCCTTGGTCAGGTCATTTTGTCTCCCTGGATTCAGCGGTAGACTTTGTTGTGCTAGGGGTGTTGCTCAGTGGGCAGGGCAATTACCCAGTACCACAGAGCCCAGGTTCCACAGAACACTGCAAGACTGAGCGAGACGATGCACACTTGTAATCCCAGCAACTCAGGAAGTTATCCTTGGCTATATAGAGTGCTAGGATAGCCTGGGCTACATGAGACTTTGTCTCAAAAACAAAAAAAATCCCACCTCTAACAACAATAGACCTCATTTACACCATTGCCACAGCTTGTATTCCCCTTTAAATTCCTCCGTAATGTGGAGCCCAAGGGAGGGGTTTAGGTCAGGAGGCTGCACCCTCAGGAATGGTTGACAGTGTTTTGTTCTGAACTGAGTTAGCGCTCCTGAAGTGAGCTAACATCATGCTCCTGTCTCCACTGTGCTCGCTTCCCCTCCTGACAGAATATAGCAGGTGCTGTATTCCACTCTTGGACCCATTAGCCTCTAGAACCGTTGGTGGAAATAAACCTTTCTTCTCGATAAATCAGCTAGCATCAGGTATTCTGTGACTGCAACGGAGAAATGAACTAATACAAATCAGCAATAGCAGCCAAACCTCCACTGTGCTAGGAAGGGTCCACATTGGCACACAAACAAAGCTACTGGGATTTGATTTGATTTGATTTGATTTGATTTGATTTGATTTGATTTGATTTTTTGTCCAGAGCCAGCTGTTCCAGGCAGGATAAACTAGAGAGAAGGAGAGACCCAGTAATCCCTCCCACAGCTAAACTCTCAGAGGGACAAACCCGATGTCTTGCTCTATCTGGCTCTGTACCTAGTGTCCTGCTGGGAGCTGGGTATGAGAATTGCCAACCTGCCCAGTAGAGGCACAGGCAGACAGCATGCCATACATCTCTGTTGCTCCCCAACAGCTGGTGGGTGGTCTCTGAGTCCTCAGCCCCTGGTGTTTTAGGAGCTAATCTTGCCCTGGGATTGATGGGACCAGGGAAGGCAGTGTGGTGCCTACTGAGATGCAGCCATGTTTGCTCACTGGGGCAGGAGGGGGTCAGATAAAGGGGCAGCTGCTTTGGGGTGACGTGGTCTCCCAGAGGTACCTGCCCCCTCTCAGGATGGACTATCATAGAACCTGGGTGGTAGAAGGCCGAGCCTTAGATGTAGGGTCCAGGAAGCTCACCCTCCAACCCTGGGCTGCCCAGGTACCCCATCAGCAAAGCGACTGCTCACAGCTGGGGGCTGAGGCAACAGGACAGAGGTTAAGAGTACTTGATGCTCTTGCCGAGGGACCAACCTGGGTTCCCAGCGCCCACATGGTGGCTCACAACTGTTTGTAACTCCAGCTCCAAGGGACCTGACATCCTCTTTTGGCTTATGCAGGCATGTGCACACATGTGGCATATCACATACAGGCATAATACACATAAACAAAAATAAGTCTTTAAATGAACCAAGGAGGTGGCTCAGGTGGGAAAGGGCTTGCAGTGCCAGTGGGAGATCTGGAGTTCAGATCCCAAGCATCAGGTAAATGCCAGGTGAGTGTGGAACCCACCGGCAACCCCCAGTGCTCAGAGGGATGGAACTTGGGGCGAGCTGCCTAGACTAGCTGAGTAGGACAGCTGAGTTCAGCGGAGAGATCCTACCTTGATGTGTAAGGTCGAGAGCAACTGAAGAAGCCTCCTGATGTCAAGTTCCATCCTCCACATCATGCATATGCATGAATACTCACATAAACGTGAACACGCTTACATATGCATGCGTGCCACACATACATACACGCAGGCAAAAGGAGAACATTATTTTTTAAAACCAGTAACATAAAACACCCAAATAAAAAGCCATAGAGGAAGCCTTGAGCAGAGACCAACATTCTAGTTCTATCCTTGCCATGTAGAACAATAAAAAACAAACAAACAACCCTTAAACTCTCCATGTCCTTCTGAAGAAGGAAGGGCGATCACCCATCAGCTGCCGTCTAAATATCTACGCACCCATCCATCGTCTATCTCTCCATCTGTGCATCATCTGTCTTCCATTCATGCATCCATCCTCTATCCACCCATGAATGTATCCATGCATCCGTATCTATCCATCTATCTATCTATCATCATCATTTATCTGTCTGCCTGTCTGTCTGTCCACCTATCTGTATTTTAAATAGCCTGGGCTGCGTGGCACAGAAACAACCCGGGGCTGAGCAGTGCACAAGCGCGAGCACTGCCGAGGCTGTTGAAAGATACCCAATCCACAGACACCAGAGCTCGTGAATCTCAGCCATGTGCTCTCAACACGGCACCCCGTGTAGCCCACACTCCTTCCAGGCTCTAACCGCTGCCTTTTGCAAGCTCCTCCTTCCCACGGGCAGCCCCTGCTTTGGCTTCCTACCGAGAGGCGTGTAGTACGCACACTCCCAAGTCTGGCTTCTTTCTCAGAGCCCCCTTCATGCGAGACCCACGCACACCCTCACCTAGTGGTTTCATCTGTTTTGTTGCTGAGTTTGGGGACTGATCACTTTTGTTTCCCGCTATCTACAGCTTCACATTCCATACCTCAGTTCCCAATAATCCACCAAGAGCCAAGATTATTAAATAGGAAGTTCTAGAAACCACTCAACTGAGCAGAAAGATGGAGTCTCACTCCACCCTACTCTGTCCCCAGGAGAGCAAGTAATGCATCTTGCATAGATCCACACTGTGCATGCTGCCTGCCCATAAGTCACTTTTTAGCTGTTGGACTCAATAACCAAGCAAGATGGACTCTTTAAGAACTTTGCCACCAGGCAGTGGTGGCGCACGCCTTTAATCGCAGCACTCAGGAGGCAGAGGCAGGTGGATCTCTGAGTTCAGGCCAGCCTGGTCTACAGAGTGAGTTCTAGGATGGCTAGCGCTACAAAGAGAAACATTGTCTCCAAAAAACAAAACAAAAACAAAAAAAGAACTTTGCCTCCAGCTTGGCGCCGTCGCAGACGTGATCCTTAAGTACGCCTGAGCCGAAGGCTTTATAAGCAGCAGCCAGTGTTTTAACATTACTTGTTTAAATAGCTGTGAGCACAATGCCGGGCTCTACAGACAGCTGTTGATCTTGCAGAAACTGTGTTCTCTTCTGAAGCAGTGGAGTCTCTTCTGGCATTCCCTGCCACACATCCCCACGTTCCCTCTACAGCTCCGTCTCCGTGCTGCATGTGGACAGTCCATGTGTAGGTGGACTTTCTGTGCTTACTGCTGGCCTGGTGTTGGCCGCTTGCTGTGTGTTCCAGAGTGCACCAACTGTTCCCTGTTGGGTTTGTCTTCCCAGCAGCCCTTTCCCTTCAAGTGTAGGAGTGGGTGGGATGGCAGAGTGGGGACGTCTTAGAGGGGGCTTTGGATCACTGTTGGAACGGGGAATGGTTTGCTCTTGGCCCTTCTGTGCTCTGTGAAGCCCACCTGCGTCTCTCTCTTCCCACAGATATTGGCCCAGTGACCCTCACGGCGGACCCAGTAGTGTTTCAGAGAGAGCTGAGAGACCTCTACGTTCAGGTGGGCCGCCACCATCTTTGTTGTTCTTCCTCTTCCACGTCAGAGTCCAGGGCCTTTGGCAGCCAAGACAGTGTCCTCCTGTCTCTCCCTCAGCCTGTGGCAACCCTGTTCTGGCAGCCTGTACCTCTTGGGCTTCTTTTCTCGCTCCATGAAACAAATACTTCATGGAGTTTCGGCGCACAGTGGGTGCTATTTTAATGAACGAGTGAGAGAAAGATGCTGCTCCCATTGAGGGTATGTGTAGAGGCTCGAGGGACAGCTCAGTTCAGACCCCTAAGCTAGGGCTGAGCCTGGGTCACACGTCCTTAGCCACCTGAATGTCTGTGCCTCACAAAATACCTGTGTCCAATATCTGTCCTCCTGACTGCTGAGGCCATCAGCTTCCTGAGAGCAGGGTCTCCACAGTGGAGTCTGCTCTCTGCTGGCTACCCTACCCCCAGTGCTTGGAGCAGGATCTCAGCACACCAGGGGCCTGAGAAGTCCTGGGATGAAAGCGAATTAAAAAGGAAAGTTGTGTTGTGAGATGTGGGCCTGTAAACAGCGTGTGCTCTCACCCCACAAAAGCTCCAGGTGCTGCCAGGCGGGGGTAGAGTATGTCTCCTTGAGGACCGATGCCAGGGCAGAAAAGGTGGCCCTTTTCTCTTGCCCGGTCCAGCTCCACTGCAGTCTTTCCCCCTAAGCCTTGGCTGTCACAGGGCTTCTTGAGGCTGTCCTCAGTGGCTGCCATTCTGCCTTCCCTTGTCACGTGACTAAACCCTCCTGAGCTGGGGGACAGCTCACTGGGAAAGTGCCCGCCACACAAGCATAAAAATCTGAGTTCAGATCACCAACACCCACGTAAAAGCCAGGTGTGGTCGCCCTGGCATTGAGGAGGAGGAGATGGGGGTCCCTGGGGCCCACTGGCCAGTGTGCCTAACAGAGTCAAGGAGCTCCATGTTCAGTGAGAGACGTGTCTGAAAATACAAGGTGAAGAGTGGTAGAGGAAGACAGGCGGCATTGGCCTCTGACCTCTGCACACACTTGCATACATGTGTATGAGCATCCTCACACCCCTGTGCACACACACAGCAATGCATATGCAAACACCACGCATTTACACACTCGCACGTATGAAGTTTGCTCATGCCTCCGCTGCTCCATCCCGTATCCTGTACCTTCTGCAGGGTGGGACTGTCACAGTCACAACAGGCGGATGCTGGGAGGGACAAACAGGGACCACAGCCTGACCCAGTGAGCCACACTGAGGTGGTTCGAGGTGGCCCCCGACTCCCACTGGTTTTAGAGGTTTGTCTGCATGCTTGTAAAAGACACGGGTACCACTGACCCACTTCCTCCCTCCAGGGAGGTGGTGACTGCCCAGAGATGAGTGTGGGGGCCATCAAGGCTGCCGTGGAGGTCGCCAACCCTGGGTCCTTCATCTACGTCTTCTCGGATGCCCGTGCCAAGGACTACCACAAGAAGAATGAGCTCCTGCGGCTCCTGCAGCTGAAGCAGTCGCAGGTGAGAGGCCAGCTTTGGGGGAGGGGCTGAGCAGGAGGCCAGAGGAGGGAGGGTGAAGCCCCGCTAGAGAGCGGATCCAGGCTTCTTTCCTGAGCTCCAGAGCCAACCCTGCCAGTCCCAGCCACATCTTTCTAAAGGCTGGGTGGTTGCAGGCTCTGGTCCTGTGGGCTCCCACCTCCTGGTGATAGGCTACTGTGAGAAGAACCCTGAAGAATTCTAGCACATTCTAGATAAGAGAGCAGCAGTGTCCTCAGAGAAACAAGCTGTTTCTGTTCCATCAGAGAAACAAGCTGTTTCTGCTCCGGGTGCAGACCCCACCCCTCCTTTCACACCCCATCGAAGCTTGTGCACCCTCCACCCTCATTCTCAGATCCCGGTCTTCGCAGCTCTTGTACCCTTGTTCTCGTGTCAGGACCCAGAAAATAGCTCAGGATTCTGCCTCTTGCTTTTGCACAATGGCTGCGGAGGGGAGAAGGGCCTGTCTATTTTTGGGGAAAACCTCAAGGTTTGGGACAACACTGCTGGTCTCTTATCTAGAATGTGCTAGAGTTCTTCAGGGTTCTTCTCACGGTAGCCTCCGGGGCCACTCCAAGAGGAATCCACTCCGGTACCGTTCTTGTAATAGACGTTACCTACTCATGAACGCCCACTGTCTCCTTGGCTGTGCGAGCTCCTGCCCGTGCATCGGCTCCTGATCCCCAGCCACAGGACACTGTCCTTGTCCCCGTGTCTCTCATGTTGGGGTCCTGCCTCTCCAGCTACTGTAGCGTATTTGCCCATCTTCCAGGTGGTCTTTGTGCTGACGGGAGACTGTGGTGACCGCACCCATCCTGGCTACCTGGCCTACGAGGAGATCGCCTCCACTAGCTCTGGGCAGGTGTTCCAGCTGGACAAGCAGCAGGTGGCAGAGGTGAGCCACCGCAGGCAGAACTTCACTGGGTGGGGTTGTTGGGTGTTGCCACTGAGTGGTGCTGAGTGCCCGCCTCCAGGCTCTGCGTCATCTCATCAAGCCTCTGGAACCCCCGGGCAAGTGCTTGGGAAACACCCTGAAAGTAGAAGCACCCCGGGGTGCTGCCTGTGTCTCACAGAAAAGCCAGAACTTGACAAATTCTGGTAGAAGAGTGACTGTGGGGTTGTTCTAGACTATCCCAGAGTCTGGGCAAGGGAACCACAGACTGGGTCCAGGATCCTGGGGATTTGGCAGGAGAGGGAACTGCTTTGACTCTACCACCTTAGGATTCAGCTTCCAGATTCACTAAACCCAGAGCATCTATACCCAAGTCCTGTTCCCTGGCCAAATGTCGGCCACCCTCTCCCCAAAGCCCATCTTCTTTCTACTGTGTCTTTCTTCCTCAGCAGCACAGGCCTAACCACCTCTAGCTGAACAGAAGCTCAGTGTTATAAACCTCCAGCATTAGCTGAGTGCACGCCATGGTCATGGAATCACCAGACAGCCGGAACTGTCAGTCAATTCTGACGCCCAGCTTTCTTGAGCCTGTGTATAATATCCCCTGCGTACCACAGGACACTGCACCCAATCTGACCTGCCTGTCCCTCCTGTTGTCTCCTGCTGCATATCCAGACCCTAGTCAGAACTTCTGTCTCTGTTTCCTCTCACCCACTCCTCATAGCCCAGCCAGTCTCTCTCCTGCCCTTCTGGCCCCAGGACCTTTGTTCAGGCTTCCTTCTCCCAGCTTCTAACCTCCTGCTATACGTACCTTTCTGGGAAGCCATCCATAACCCCCTGTCATGGTCAAATCTCTTTCTACATCCCTTCCCTGATCCCTGTGCTGCTTTACATAATTGTCATTTTGTGTTTGTGTGATTACTTAATGCTACTAGCTTATGAGCGCCTCAGGGCTCGGCCATGTAGAGCACCCAAGCTGATGCCCAAGAGAGTAGCCAGTGCTGGGAAGTAGCTGGAGGACAGGGCGCCTGGGGTCCCTGTCTGTGCCTGCTGCTCAGAGGCAGGCTGTGACCTCCAGGGTGGATTTTGTGAGCTGTGTATTTATGAACTGAGAGGACCAGTCTCTGGGGCCGTGTTTAGATTAGCGTGCCTCGGCTGCCTGTTGACAGATGGCGTTTATGCTTCTCTGTGACACAGCAGGCTTTAATTTCTGGCTTGTCAGCCCATCTTGGCCCGGAGCCCACGTGAGTGCGGGAGGCATTTCAGAGTGGAGGGACAGCTTCGTCCCTGCTTTTAGGGGAGACACTTGCTCCCTTCCAAAGACAAATCAGACAAAGAGGCAAGGCACAGCTTGCCAGGACCCCTGTCTTCAGGACCCCCAGGTGAGCCCATAGGCATCTTGCTGTGGGAGTCTCACTTGGTAGGATCACTGATGGCAGGTTGGGCTGATCTGGGCAGTGGCACTGGTGCTCCTGGGCACAGAGCGCCTTATGCCTTGGATCTGGCACTCTTTGGATGTTCCCAGGCACTCAGCAAGCCTGGGAAAGTGGCTGAGACAGCCAACGCTGTTGTCATCCCCCAGGGAAGCCAGGCCAGTGGGGCTCTCACTGGGAGAAGTCTTCCAGACTCTGAGGAGGCACGTGAAGCAAACTCTTTAACCTCCACAAAGTGCATCCCGTGCAGCAGGATCTATATGCTGTGCACACTTCATTGTAGTCATTTATTAAGCACCTGCTGTATGCCCCACCAAGGAGGAGGAGCCAGTCTGATCTTGGGGCCCTCCATCTTGGGGCACTTACTTCTTTCTGGGTTGTGAACTTGGCCTCACAGGTGAAGGAGCCCTTTTGAGTTTGTTCCAGAGTAGATGGGGGAAGTTGGCAAGGCATGTTAGGGCTCTGATCATCCTGGCACAGTAAGGGGCTATATGGGAGGCAGACGATGTGAGCTTGGGTTTGTGCTGGGGTGTGTGGTGTGTGTATTTGCACGTGGAGGCCGGAGGTCAGCACGGGTGTCTTCCCTTGCTCTCCATCGCACTTTTGGAGTGACAGCATTTCAGTAAACCCAAAGTTTACCAGCTCAGCGAGACTGCCGGGTCAGCGAGCTCCGGGATTGCCTATCTGTGCACCTTGCTCACAGCTCCTGGCTTCCATGTGGTGCTGAGGGTCTGAACTTGGTCTTCATTTGTGCACTGTGCACTTTTATCTGCTGAGCCGTGGTCCCAGGCCCGAAGTGGGCATTTTTAAAAATCAAGCTTGGGTAGGGCCACGGCCTCCTGTGTGTGGCACCCACAGGCTTTGCCCAGTGTGGGCTCAGCTACAAATGTCAGTGAGGTAGGAGGGTGACAGAGGATGGGAAGAGACAGAGGAGCCGACGCACCCCATTATCTTGCCTGGGAAGTCACCCTATAATTTCCCAGGAGAGCACTAAGCTGTCAGTCTCCCCTGCATGGCCCAGTGCCCCCCCCACTCTTCAACCCACTCTTCAGCTTAGCTTGTTTTGGGAGTTGGACACATCTCCTGTTCAGCAGCAGCAGGTACACCTGACAAATCACCCAGATTCTGCAAATCCCTTTGAAGAGAGGGACTCCATTTCTACAACAGTGGGGATAGGGAAGCTCCTGCCAGGTGCTGGTTGATGGATGAGGAGGGCCTGAGATGACCTCATCATGAGCCCCCCTGAGAGGCATTCGGGGTAGCGGAGAGGCTGACACACATGGGCTGCTGGGGCAAGACAGAGGTCACAGCTTTGTCACCTCAGGGGGACCTTACGCCCTCTACTTAGTCCCGTGTGACAGGATAACTCCTCACTCTCTCCCTTGTGCACGGTTGTGCTGATGGGCCCCTCTCCTTTTGAGGTGGTGGCCAGGGTGAAGGAAGTGTTCTGGGCATGGGCAGGGGACCTGGAAGGCTAGGTGAGAGATGGCCAGGATGGGCAGGAGCAGAGGTTTCTCCCCTCTCCCACTCCACTGAAGCCCCCTGAAGTGTAGAGGTACACTCTAAGAGTGCTCTCAGCAAGGTAGAGCTGGGTAGAAAATCTAAGGTTCACAGCTGGCCAGAGACACAGTATTGGGACTCGGTGGGTGCTCCTTCCATGACTGTAGGCTGAGCCCTCAGTTTCCCGGTCTGTAGCTGTGAGCCTCATTCCTCCTCCTAGTGCCCCCACCCCACGAAGGCTTCCTCAGCTGCCCTGGCTGTCAAGCATCCTGGGAGTGCCTCTGGGGAAGATTTATCAGCCATGAAGGGCCCAGCAGCAGTCTGGCAGAGAGTAACAAGAGATTCTTTCCTTCCTTCTCCTTCAGTGACCAGAGCCCAGGCCAGCACATGGCTGCCTCCCAGGCCCCACCCCATAGACATCTGGAAGCCATCACACTTCCAAATAAACACTGCTTGCTTAATGAAGGCACTCTGCTCGGAAGGCTCCTCAATTCCACTTGGGAGCCTTGGCAGCATGGCCAGGTCCAGAAGGCCTTGACCCTAGGCCTGGTCCTACAAGGTGGTCTGGATTTGCCTCGAGCAAGAGATTCACTCTCTCCTCTCTAAACCTTAGGGCAGGCTGCCTCATGCTGGGGTCATTAGGGTGCTGCCCATGTCCCAGCCCTCTTTGTGGCTTGGTAGCCTGAATTGCTAGGCGTCCTCTCTCCACCAGAACATTCTAGAACAACTTGCAGTAGCCCTGGCAGTGCAGTAGCTGATGTAACTTGTCTGGGCGATCGTCGCCTGGGGCAGCTTTGCTGGGTCCTCATCCTCTGCCCCCACTGTGTGACCTGAGGAGCAAGCAGTGGGTGCAGAGTTGGCATTTCACTGTCTGGTAGCCTCACCCTGACTTCCCTGATTCCTTGGCACTGCCGTCCTGCCACCCTCTCCTCTGTAGACGAGGAACTCCATCCTGCTCCATCAGCTAAGACAGGTGGAGCCTTTTTAAGACACGTATTCTCGGAAAACTATGCAAAGGCAGGAGAATGGAGTAGCTCCAAGTTTGGGGAGAATGTTGCATTCTTATCCCGTGATCACTGGGGTCTCACGGCACATGCTCTAACTCAGTCTCAGGAAAACACGCTCCTTTTCAAGGTCTCGGGCAGATCTCCTAATTCCCTTCCCTTCTGTGAAAAGTCACGAGGTAGGCAGAGCAGGCGGACTGCCAGTTAGGGCCAGAATGGTAGCAGGTAGCACACAAGCCACTATCTTCTAATTACATATCCTTCGCAGACATTGCTAATCAATCACAGGACTTTTTCTTCTTTGGGCAGCATGCCAGAAAGCTATTTATAGTCAACTGACATTGGCAAGCAAACATCATACCCAGGTGTATGATAAACTCATGACATCGTTAGCATTTTAAAGTGACTTTTAGTTCTAGAAATTTCTATGAATGGCTTCAGCATGGTGGCACATGCCTTTAATCCTAGCACTCAGAGGTAGAAGCAAGCAGATCTCGGTGAGTTCCAGGCCAACCTGGTCTACGTAGTAAATTCTAGACCAGCCAGGCCTACATAGACCCTGTCTCAAAAATCAAGCAAGCAACCTCCCCTAAACCTTGTAGCTACCAACTATTCAGCACTTGCTTGCATTTTTCTCTTCTTTACCCCTATGGATTTTGCTGGCTCATGATTCTTTACCCATAAATCATTTAGAATTAATTTTTTTAAATCTAGGCTGCCGTGAATGGGACCCAGGTCTCACGGTTGCTACGAAAGTGCTCCTCAACTAACCTTTCCTGGCAAGTACCCACACTGTCCCACACAGTCTAGAATGTTCTAGTAGAATTAATAAATTTTCTCACTGTGATCTAGTACCAAATCCTTGCTTGGTTTCTCCCAGTGGCCTCAAAATGTCATATCTTTTTTTTTTCATGTATGTGTATGGTGTGCATTTGCGTGTGTATGTATGAGGGTCCACGTGTGCCATGTGCATGTGGAGGTCTGAGGTTGACATCAGGTGTGTTCCTTGGCCACTATGCATATCCTTTACTGATGCAGGTCTCTTGCTGCTCCTGGAGTTTCCAGGTTGGGCTAGTTAGCTAGCCCAGTTGGTCCAGGATCTCATCTTCACCTCCCAAGCACTGGGATTACAGGCGGATCGCACCCCCACCTGGCTCTTTATCTGGCTGCTGGGGATCTAAACACTGGTCCTCACTTGCATGGCAGGTGCTTTATCCTCTGGGCCGTCCCCCCAGCACCCCACAGTGTTTTCTGAAGAAGCTGTGCAGCTCAGCCTTTCACCATCACTGGAGCCTCTGCCCCTTCTCAGGAACCCACCGAACAGGCTCTGACATGTCCCAAGTTCTGACTTCTAGCCTTTGCCCCAAGGGTCACCAGCATCTCTCCTTGCTTTCCACTTCCTATCTAATCTGAGTTTGTCCCAAGGCCTGGGTAGGCTGTGGCTGGCGGGTGTGAAGGGGTGTCTTGGGGTTGGTGCTGTGACTTCTTCCTGCTTTGTCTTGGCATCAAGAGACAAACAGCACCTCGTTGATGACAAATCATGTCACTGGCTATGGTGGTGACAGGCAGCCGTGTATGGCGAGGCCATGTCTCCCTGCCCCACACTGACTTCAGTGCCTGTGGGTGACACCCTCACTCTGTGTGGATACTTGGTCTCCATCAATCTTACACCCTGTGCTTTTAACATCTAAAGAGGATCCCTGCCCAAAATGATTATTTCATTAGTAGTTGCGAGATGATGGTTTCCTGATTGCATCATTCCTTCCACACGTAGCCGAGGGCGTTCTTCCAGAAAGGCTCTGGGTCCTTGGGAGGGATGCTCTGGCTTCTGAGCACCATTCCTATTGAATGCAGGAGTCACATTCAGTTTTCCCCTGAAGCTTTTTCAGTGCTGAGGATCAAACCCAGGGCTTCCTGCATGCCAGGCGAGCGCTCCACCAGCGACCCCCAGCCACACACTGCAGATTTTTAACTTAGTGTACTTGGTCGTATACAGGTCCCCACAGTCCTGGTTAGAGGATCAGCACCCTGTGAGGAGTCTGTGGCTCCACCTCTCCCAGGTGTCCCGTATGCACCAGGGACTTCCTTGTGGTGCCAGAGGCAGATGAGAGGCTTCGAAGCCTGTGCGTGCTCCTCTCTGCGCCGTCACCTGGTGTTTTCATACAGGCATCGTTTGGAAGCCATGGAAACCAAGTGGGTAGAGGAGCCAGTCATGCCTAGTGGAGGACAGTGGCGAGTCCGTGGCCTTGGGAACTGAACAGATGTGTGCCACCCCAAATCCATGGGGAGTGTGTGGATTCCACACACAGTGGAAGCTGATTGGAGCTGCATCAGATGACCAGACATGGCAAACCCTGGGCACGCCCATTAGTTCAGCTTCTGCATCCTTCTCAGGTGTTAAAGTGGGTGGAGTCAGCAATCCAGGCCTCCAAAGTACATCTGCTGTCTGCAGACCATGAGGAGGAAGGCGAACACACATGGAGAATCCCTTTCGACCCCAGCCTGAAGGAGGTCACCATCTCACTGAGCGGGCCGGGGCCTGAGATCGAAGTCCGGGACCCACTGGGTATGTGCTCCAGGGCTAACCTCCTCTTTGGATCTGGGTCTGAGCTGGAATCCAGGATGAGGCAGAAGGAGGCTATGGGAGGAGGGGAGTAGGCAAATGGCTCAGTCAATAGTGTCTGCTTCACAGACACGAAGGTCTGAGTTTGAATGGCCAGCACCTATGTAAAAATCAGAGCGTGGTGGCCACACCTGTAACCTCAGCACCAGGGGGTGGAGTCAGGTAGGTCCCTGAGATCCGTGGCCAGATTGATGAGGCCCAAGCGCAGTGAGAGACCCTGTGTCAAAAATGAAAAAAACGGGCCAGTGAGACGGCAAGTGGGTGAAGGTACTTGCTGCCAAGGCTGAAGACCCAAGTTCTATCCCTGGATCCATCCCAGATGGTGAAAGGAGGAAACCCACTACTGAAAGTTATCCTTTGACATATGTATGAGTGTACACACGTGTACACACATGCCCATGCACACGCTCCCACAGACATATACCACACATACTCTCACACTCCACAAAGAGGTGGTAGGGGCAGGGGGTTCATACTCAAGGATATAGAAATTAGGAAGGAGGGGGCACCAGGTGGAGCACAGAGGTGTCCCTGCAGGTGAAGGAGCAGGAAGGCTGGCGGCAGCCGACCAATGGGGACTTAAGACGACGGTCTTGTCAGTCCTAGGACATCGGAGACTGGTGTTGGCGGGCGGTGGGTTCCTGGGAGCTCTGGGAAAAGATAGAGGACTGAGTGACTCATGGGGCTTTATCCACAGGAAGGATCCTGCAGACGGATGAAGGTCTCAGTGTGCTTCTCAGTATTCCAGACTCAGCCAAGGTTGTAGCCTTTAAGCCTGAGCACCCTGGGCTGTGGGCCATCAAGGTAGGGACACTGGGTTTCAGCTGGGAGTCTGGAATGTGTGGGCAGCGTGTGGGTTCATCAAGAAGGTCACAGAGTCAAAAGAGCTGAGGCAATGCAGCCTGCTTTGCGATTGTGAGGGATGGAGTGGCTTGGTATTCAGAAAGGTGGAGAAACAGATTACAGCGAATAGCCAAATTGGCACGTGGCTCAGACGCCTGTCCTGGAGAGAGTGTAATCGAAGCAAGGGTGACTTTGGGAGGTATTGCTAAGAGAGACAGGACTGGCATAAGATGCTGAAAGCCAGGCAAGAGCACAGGCTTGGCCTGAGGAGGGATGGGAGCTCCTCCTGCTGATTGAACATACACTTACTGGACACCTACCAGGTACAGGGCATTGTGGAAGCTGCTGCAGGTGCTGCCATTCCAGACCTGTGTGTCTTTGATACTAGAGCTGTAATGCCCCCAGGGAAGGTGAGGCCGGAAGGTAGATAAGCAGGGAAACAGGCAGGGCCTGCGGGAGTTAGGACAGAGCAGAAAGAGGAGCCTCCAGCAGGAAAGTGAGTAGCTGGGCTTCTGTGTCTTTGGGGAGCAGGGACATTGCCTGTGTGCCAACAGAGGTGAGAGAGCTGGAACTGCAGGCATGGGGCTTTGCCAGCTGTGGTGTCTGGGCTGGAGCTGGGGTCTTGAGGCCTGATGCTCTGGTGATGTGGGTGGGGCCTGTGCCAGGTGTACAGCAGCGGGCGCCACTCAGTGAGAATATCAGGCATCAGCAACATCAACTTCCGAGCCGGCTTCTCCACGCAGCCCTCCCTGGACCTCAACCACACCATCGAGTGGCCTTTGCAAGGTACCAGTCTCTGTCCCCGAGGAGGATGGCTTTGGGAGGTGGTGGGTGGTCCAGGACAGGCCTGTGACAGGCCAGGACAGGCTGCGTGAGCCCTTTGTGATTCTGGAATGAGTCCTGCTGAACTGAAGCTGGGCTACTGTTCCAGACCACAGGGTGAGAACCAAACTCTGACCCAGCTTCCTCTCCCTAGCCCAGGTGGTAGAGTTCACCTTCAGAGTGCCCTTCCGGCCAGCAAAGGGGTCCCCCCCCCAGGAGACACCGTGTGGTCCTTTTGTTCTCCTGTCTGTTTGTTTTCCTGTGTTCAACTATGTCTGTCTGAGTACACGCGTGCGTGTTTGTGTGTGGGGGGACCAGGGGGCTTCCTCTAAGGTCATTTCTCAGGGTACTGGCCTCTCACTTTTTTGTTGCGTTTTAAAAGTTTATGTGTATGTGTGTTTTGCCTGCATATATGTGCACCATGTGCATGCGGTGCCTACAAAAGCCAAAAGACTTCCTCTGGAATTGGAATTCCAGGAAGTTGTGAGTAACATTGTGGGTGCTGGGAACTGAACCCCAGTCCTCTGAAATAGCAGCCAGTGTTTTTAACTGCTGAGCCATCCCTGCGGCCCCCAGCTATCAGTTATTTTTGAGACCGGCCTTTCGCTGCCTGGAGCTCACCAAGTAGGCTAGGTTATCTGTCCCTCAAGCAGCACGAAGCCACACCCACCTACCTGTGCCTCCCCAGTACTAGGAGTGCGTGTGCTGCTGTGCATAGCTCTTCTACATGGGTTCTGGGTGTTGAACTCAGGGACTCATGCTTGCAAGGTGAGCATTTTACCTTTTCTCTTCTTCTTTTATTCCCCCCTGTTGAAACCTATATGGCTGTAGTCCTGCTTCTTCCTGCTTCTTGTCTGCACCCTGGTAATTAAGAAGGGGGCAGGTGCCAGTTAGCAGATGCCTTACCAAAAGGGGGACACCATGTCTTCTGAAAGAGGAAGTGTCTTGGTGATCGTGTGATAGAGATGGAATGGGAGGGTTGAAATTGGAAGTGAGGTTCCCTAACTGGATTATGATGAGCCCATAGGCTTCATTTGGTGTTTACTTTCCAGAAAGAAGGTGAGGGAAGTGGAGAAATGGGCCCTCCTGACAAGATACTTGAGAAAAGATATTCTAAGGAGGGCCTGGTGGCACCCAAGGGCCAGAGGCAGGAGGATGACAAGCGTAAGGCTTGCCTGGATAACTTGGCAAGACCACGACTTAAAATAGAAAGTAAAAAAGCGGACCGTTGAGATGCTCAGTGGGTAAACACCCTACCACCTGAGTTCAACCCCGGGGGCCCACACTGTGGATGGAGAGAACCGACAGCACAAGTTGTTCTCTGACCATATGTGCTGTGATGTGTATGTGCACATGCACATGTGTGCAGATACTCACAGGCTTTCTCCGGAATTCACATGTAGACTCTTCCATGTCATATGCAGACTCGGCGATTCTTTAAAAGTTTCTTTAAAGCCATTTTAACCATCTGAAAATGGAGAGGCACATTGAGAAGTTAAAAAGTAAGGCTAGGGATAGACCTTGGTGGTAGAATGTGTGCAAAGTGTCTGCAAGGCTTTGGTTTAATCCCCAGGACTGCAAGGAGGAGAATGGAATGAAGAAGAGGGAAGAAGACGAGGAGGAAGAAACTGGAAATATTAAAGAGTGCTTGGCACTTAGCCTGTATGCTGGGAACATTAGGACTTGGGGGAGTCTGTGGCTAACTGGACATTGGATGCCTGGACCAGGGCAAGCAGCTGCTACATACCATTAGTTGGCCATAGGGGACCATCCCTACACACCAGTGGGGAGCGTCTGCATACTATTGGCTGAGTGCTGCAGCGTGGGCCGGAGCCTGACACTTACAGGCTTGGCTTTCCAGGAACTCACATTTAGATCCTTTCATGCCATGTGCAGACTCGGTGTTTCTTTAAAAGCCATTGTAACCATCTGAAAAAGGAGAGACCTGACCCAAGCTCTCAAATTAAGGAAATGGTGAAAACTGAGTCCAGTTCTGTGCTTTTGGGAGAGGTTGGGAAGGAGTCCCCATGCTGGGCCAATCATAGCCAACACCATGGTAAATAAGGACTGGGACATATGACTCTTCCCCGTCCCATCTCACCAGGGTCTGGGTTTGCAGAAGCAGCAATGCAGCTAGTCCAGGCTGGCAGTGTAGAGGCCATGGTGTTTCAGGACCACGGACAGCGGCCACGCTGCTTCAGTATCCCACCTCTTAGCAAGCACAAGGAGAGAGGGGTACAGAACATGCAGAATGGGTGAAGTGGGGTCAAGCAGGCTGGGTCCCTGAAGCACAGTCCCAGAGCCCAGCACCCATTCCCCACTTTCTCTTTGCAGGCGTACCCATCTCCCTGGTGATCAACTCTACAGGCCTGCAGGCACCTGGTCACCTTGACTCCGTGGAGCTCTCACACAGCTCAGGAAGGTCCCTCCTCACTCTGCCCACACAACTCCTCTCCAATGGATCATCCCATCAGCTGTGGGCTGGACCACCCTTCCACGTATCAAAGGAGCGCTTCTATCTCAAAGTGAAGGGCAAAGACCACGAGGGAAATCCCCTCCTCCGTGTCTCTGGAGTTTCCTACAGCGGTGTGGCCCCAGGTGAGTGTCTCCCTGGAAGCCTTTCCTGGTTGGGTCAGCTTAGGAATTCTTCCATGGGGAGCTGTTCCCTGTTAGGTGCTATGCTAAATCCTGACATACTTCAGACATGGACTCTCATCCATCTACCTACTCTCTTTCCTACCCTCCTATCTGCACATCCACTTGCCCATCTATCCACCTATACACACACCTTCCCCTCCACCCAACCATCCTCCCATGCATCCATCCAGGCACGTATCCATCTACCCATCTATACACTCATCAACGGCTTACTCATCCATACGTCCGTGTCTATCTATCCATCCATCCAACTACCCACCCATTCATCTATCTATCCAGGTGTATTTATTTGTTTTTGTTTCTTTTGTTTTTTTTCTTTCTTCCTTCCTGCCTCTCTCCCCCTCCTCCCTCCCTCTCTCTCCCTTCCCTCCTTTCTTCCTTCCTTCCTTCCCTCTCTCCCTCCCTCCCTTCTTTCTTTCTTTCTTTCTTTCTTTCTTTCTTTCTTTCTTTCTTTCTTTCTTTTTTTCTTTCTTTCTATCTTTCTTTCCAAGACAGAGTTTCTCTGTGTAGCCCTGCTGTCCTGGAACTCACTCTGTAGACCAGGCTGGCCTTGAATGTACAGAGATCCTCCTGCCTCTGCCTCCCGAGTGCTGGGATTAAAGGCATGCACCACCACTGTCCGGCTTATCCACATGTATTTATCCAAGCATCCATCCATCTACTTTGCTACATCCAGCCAACAAGCTATCTATCCACTGATTTACCCACCCACCATCCAACTCCTTATCTAGCCATCATTTCGTCCATCCATCCACCCACCATTTTACCCTCTCATCCTCTCTCCCATCTACTCATCCAACCATCTAGCCATCCATTATCCATTTATTCTGAGCCCCACTAAGCTAAGTGGACACCATGATGCGACAATGTGTGGGCCCGGCACTTGCCCACTTGTAGCAGTTCTGAGATGAGTGGTGTGTCTCCACTTATAGGTGGACAGGGGAGCCGAGCAGAGGCAGGCTGATCTCTGTGAGTTCAAGGCCAGCTTGGTCTACAGAGTGAGTTCCAGGACAGCAGGGCTGTTACGACAGAGAAACCCTGTCTTGAAAAACAAGGAAGAGAAGGAGGAGAGAAGAGGTGGCGGTAGTAGACAGAGGGACTGCCCCTCACTGAGCACAGGGAAGTTCTGGAGAGTTGTGACAAGGAGATAGAGTTCAGCCATCTGCTGGAGCTGTTCTAAGGGCTCCAGAATCCAGTGTGCGCACGGCTACACAGGGATGCCTGAGACCACACTCAGCAGCTGCCGATGCCGTTTGCCATCATATTGGCTTCTACCAGTCAGCCTTTCCTGGCTCCTATGCCCCCAAGGCAGGAAGCTCCTAGAGCAGGACAGTCTAGAATCCCCAGCTCCACCTCTGGTCCTGGCAGGGGCACCTGGGCTCATGGGCCACCTGACCTCACTCCTGTGCTCTGTTACCCTCCCCCTGGTCTCTGCCCCCCTCCCCAGAAGTGCCTGGAAGTTCCCACAGAAGCAGATCTCACTGACAGCCACACTTCTTTGTGTTCAGAACCCCCTGTCCCTTTCCAATAAGGGTACAGGGAGGGCAGGAGGGAGGGCTGGCTCCTGAGGCCACCCATGGTGTCCACACAAGGGCAGTTCTTGAAGACCTGGCTGAGGTCCCTTCCCCCTTCCCCTTCCTTCTGCCTCCTGGTCTTTGGGTACCATTCTGCTATTCCTGGGCCTTTCTCTAGAGAGATTTCCTCAGTGGAGACCTGTCTCCTTTTTCGTCCTCTCAGATGGAGCCAGGAACCTGGGATGCAGCTGTGGGCTTTGGTCTCCATCGCTATCCAATGGGGGCAGGGAGGGATGGGCCAGGGTATTATTTCCTCTCTACTTTTCAGAGCTGAGGAGGCTGGTTGGCTCTGGATTCGAAGGTGTGTGGTGGTCTAAGGTCCATGAGCACTTTCTGTTCAGAACAGGGGTAACCAAGCTGGCTGAGAGAGGCTTCCAGATTGTGGGGGTGAGCAGCGGTTGCACACACAGCTGAGGACGTGGCTGGAAGTCTGACACCCCTCTCCCTGGGGATGTGGCAGGCAGCCCAGGGCATGATGTCACCCACCATGCTCCCCAGCCCCAGCCTGGGCTCTGAGGCGGTCTGGCGCATTGTCTCACCCCTGGAGCATCTTTGCTGGGCCCCTGTCCCCTCTGGCTGGGATGCAAAGAAGGCAGCCGCATGGACCGTGTACTCGCCAGCACCACGGCTGCGGCCTCCTGAAGACAAACATGGGAAGAGACTGTTGCCCCTGAGACAAGGGTCAGGTGGAGAGGCCAGCAGTGTCTGACAGGGGCCCCTAGGGACTCATCACAAGCTGTGAGAGTTTCCTTGAAGCTTTTTGCTTTATCTCAAAAATGCTGTGAATCTCACATTCACAGCCATCTTCCAACTGTGTTTATTTTTTCATTGGAAAGGGTTCCCTCCAGACAAATCTGGGTGAGCTGAACCCTCCAGACAAAGAAGAGCCCATTTCACAGCCCCACCCACACGGAGGGCAGCATCCAGTCAGATCCCAGAGCTAGTCCCAGGCAGGTGGGGTCAGCCCCAGGCAGGTCTGTCTGCTAACTGGCTTCCTCAGAAGTTGTAGTGAGGTTGTGGGGTACTCGCCAGCTCCTCATAACAACACCACATGCACACATGCACAGGGCCATCATGACCCCCATTTTATGGCATCTTATTGATTGTACCAAATAGACTCCATCTAGAAACTAATTAGGTTTACAATCTCTTAACCTTTGCTCAATATTTTAAAAAATGTTTTCTGCCGGGCAGTGGTGGCACATACCTTTATTCCCAGCACTCAGGGAAGGCAGAGGCAAGTGGATCTCTGTGAGTTCAAGGTCAGCCTGGTCCACAGAGAGAGTTCTAGGACAGCCAGAGTTACAACAGAGAAACTCTGTTTTAGGGGGAAAATCCCTTTAAAATGCTTTCATAACACATTTTATTTATGTAATATGTGTTACTGGGTTTCACATGACATTTCATACACGTGTATAATGTAGTCTGATCACCTACCATTTCTGACTCTTGCCCTCCACCCACTTCCACTGGTCCCCTTCCCAGCTAGTTCCTCTTTGACTTTGGACGACCTGATGAGTTTCCCTGGGGTTGCTTCTGGGAACACTAGTGAAGGCTTGTGTGCAAAAACATGGGCATTCTTCCAGTGTCTACACAACTGAAAAAATGTCCCCTCCTCATCCACTGACACTGTGTAAGGCCTCACAGAGGGGAGGGCCCTGTGAACTCGTCTCCACTCCGTGACAGGATGTTTACAGGCTAGTGCAGATCTTGCACGTTTGTGTGCAACGGTCATGTCATCCCTGGAGTCAGCTTGCATGTCATTTTCTCACTTCCTCTGACTCTTACATTCTTTCCACATCTTCTCTGTTGTTCCCTGAACTTTGGAGGGATCACCCCCATTTTGCAGAGGTGGAAACTGGGGTTCAGAGAGGTAAGCGACCTGCCTTGGGTGACCCTGAATGGGACCACACATTGCCTCTGGGCTGGCCTCTGGTCCTGTTTATTTCTAAGGTCCTCTGTGTGACCGAGGTACCAGGGACAGGCTTTTGGGATGATAGGGCAGAGCTCTGAGCACTGTGCTTACTTACAGGTGCGCCACTGGTCAGCATGGCCCCCAGGATTCACGGCTACCTACAACAGCCCCTGCTGGTGTCCTGTTCTGTGTATAGCACCCTCCCCTTCCGGCTCCAGCTACAGCGGGATGGAGTGAGACTGGGCGAGGAGAGGCACTTTCAGTGAGTGGCCAATGGCTAGTAGTTGTTCCTGTGCCCCAGACAGATCTCAAAGAGTGAACAGCAGGAGAGACTTGAGCTCAGTTTAATCGTCATCCTGATCAGCGTGGTTGGGGATGGGGAGAGTGGGTCTCCTGGCCATGAGTGGGCCCAGTAGTGAGGGTCAGGAATGGAGGGACACCCCCCCAGACCCTTCCCTTAGGATGGAGTTCCAGAATTCAGAGAGGCGCGGCTCACACAGCCTGTTGTGGAGTTTGCCTGGCTCTTCTTACTGAGCCTCACTGAGGATTTGGAGTTCCCTTTTATGCAGGATTTGGGGCCTCAGGTCCCAGAGTCTGAGATCCTAGTTGGGGTCAGAGTGACCACACTGCCTGGTGCCTTTGCAGAGAGTCAGGGAACAGCAGCTGGGAGATCCCGCGAGCCTCCAAGGCTGAGGAAGGCGTGTACCAGTGCATAGCGGCCAGCAGAGCGGGGACAGGCCAGGCCAACGCCCAGATTGTCATCACAGGTCTGTCCCTCCCTCTGTGTCCACTGCACTCCTTCCCTCCCCTTGGGATGTCCTCTCTTGCTCAGCGTGGCTACCCATGCTAGCACCTGCTCACTGACCCCACTTGGGGCTTGTAGCGTCAGGTGCCCTGCTCGATGTTGGTCCCACGCCTGGTGTCACCACTGAGCCCTAGAAGACTGGAGAAGCCATAGGCAGTCTCGGAATGAGATTGTATTTACTCTCTAAAGTCAGAGACTCAAACTGTCTTGTAGAGAAGAAAGGAAGTGCATTTTAATGACCCCACATCTGTTTATAAAAAGTTACACAGGCTCCTGGCAGAAAGACTGGAAAACATAAACCAGGACATCGAAGCCATCTACTCCTACCAATCTAGCATTTTGATGAGCTCCTTTTGTGTGTGGTATATGCATGTGTGTGCTCACGCACTCGCCTGTGCACATGTGTGCAGAGGCCAGAGGTCGACATCAGGTATCTCCCTCTATTGAGCTCTACCATTTTGGTTTTGAGACAACCACTCTCGTGGATCCTAGGAAAGCTGGCTGGTTTCAGCTAGACTAGGGGGGTCAGTAAATACCAGGAACCCTCCCATCCTCGCCCCCTAGTGCTGGGGTCACAGATGTGTACACATGTGGATTTTATGTGGATGCTGGGAGTCTAACCCTGGGTCCTGAGGCTGCACAGTAAGCACTTTACCTATGGAACCATTTCTCCGCCCCACCCACTCCACCCCACCCTGCCCAGAAACTTCTTTTCAGATCATTTTTTGGGAGTGAGATTACAGCCCATTTGGACAACCTGATCCCACCACCTGACAGCACAGGGAGAGTGGACATTTATAAACAACCAGCCCAAGTGTGCACGGTGGCACTGGCCTGCCATCCCCACACTTGGGAAGCAGAGGGAGGGTTACTGAGAGTTTAGGACCAGCCTGCTTCACACAGCCAGTTCCAACAGCCAAGGCTACCTAGTGAGACTCTCTCAATAACAAAGAAAAATATCGTGCTATTAAAAGTGCTTAGAAGTGACATTTGGGGACAAACAGGGCAACTGGGCTATAGATAAAAGTAAGTAGTACAGAAGTATTTATACTTTGAGGGGTGTGTGTGTGTGTGCGCGCACACACACGTGGGCATTTTAAAACATTTATTTATTTTTTATTTTTCTTCTCTCATACAGCTTAACACATCCCGATCCCCCTCCTCACCTCCATCCACCCCACCAGCGCCTTCCATCTCCCCAAGATGTACCCCCATTACCACCAGCAAACATCCCCCCGTTTCCCCCCAGACACTTGGACATCTTTGTCTCTCGTAGGTGCACGTGGCCTGTCGGTCCTGCTCCTGTCACCTTAGTGGCTTGTGCTTTGGAAAGAACATTCTTAGCCATTATTTCCGTGTGGCTCTGTGTCTGTCTTGGGCTGCGTGTTATAGGTCACCCTGCTGAAGACAGATGTTTCCAGCTAGTTCCTCCCTCTCCTGGCTGGCTATTCCCTGGTTTCATCCTGCCCGAGATGTTTGGCTGGGAAGACCTGAGCAGGGCTTGTTGAATGTGCACTGACTGTGGCTTGTGAGAGCTCCGGGGTTTGATAGCACCCTGGGGAGAATGTGATGGGGGACACGCAATCTCCCCAGGGGCCAGGCGTCCCCGAATGGAGAGCAGATGTAGGCTGAGTGCTCTGCTGGCTGACGTGTCACAGGGGACAGCTGTTCCGTGCCCCAGCTTCTCAATCCCTTCTATATAACTGTCCTTGCAGACCCTCCACCACAGCTGGTCCCTGGCCCCAATGTGACTGTATCCCCAGGGGAGACCGCCACCCTGTCCTGCCTAGTCCTAGGTGAAGCTCCTTACAACCTGACGTGGGTCCGGGACTGGCGAGCCTTACCAGCCACGACAGGCCGAGTCACTCAGCTGCATGACCTGTCTCTGGAGGTCAGCAGCATCATCCCCAGCGATGGTGGGAGGTACCAGTGTGTGGCCAGCAATGCGAATGGGGTCACAAGGGCGTCTACATGGCTCCTGGTGCGAGGTGAGGCTCCCACTCTTGCTGTTCCCCCAGCATGTCACTCTACCTCGCGTTCACTGGGAACACCATAGCCCTTCCCTCAGTCTCGGAACCTTTAGAGATGGAAGATTCTGCCTCCTTCTAGCTAAGTGAAGTTCATCCGACTAGGGCTGGAACGGTGTGAGATCAGAGATCAGATGTGCCTGGGCACAGGTTGTGGGCACTGGCTGGATGGTGATAGAGGAGGCAGAAGAAAGGGCATCCTTGAAGGAGTTTCAGGACTGGGTGTAGCTTCTCCTCCGAACTCTTCTTCCTGGGGTGCCAGTCCAAGTGTGAAAACCCAGCAACTCAGAAAGTGCTCTTTATTGAGCCAACAATTCCCATTGGTACCAGGAGTGTGTTGAAAGGCCTTGTCTGGGTTCTATAGGACAGAGATTGATTAGTTATGTCTTCCTTGGCATAGAAGGGAGTACATTCACCTCTTCAGGGGATTTGGCTGGGAGTTTGGCTTGAGCTTCACTGGGTCTATGGACCGAGAGTATCCAGTTAAAGAAACCTAATTCTGGGGTCAGTTTTAGGGCAGACCATGGGGTTCACCTCATGGTCACAGAAATATAACTGTCCCCAGTCCTGGCATCTGCTGGGTGCCCTAGGCCTCCAGGGTGCCCAGCTTAAAGCAACTATCCAGGCCATGAGACTACTGGAGTCAGTGCCTAGTCTCCCCATCTCCAGGGAAACCACCTGGGGACTCTGGCTCTGGGGCCTGTTTTTCCTCCTCTGCCTCCCCTGCTGTGGCTGAGAGTCAGACAGGGCCAGTGTGGGGAACCCAGGCTGGTCAGAAGGGCTCTTCCCATTCACAGAGGCCCCTCAAGTCAGCATCAGTGCCCGGTCCCAGCACTTCTCCCAGGGTGTGGAGGTGAGGGTCAGCTGCTCAGCCTCGGGGTACCCAACACCCCACATCTCCTGGAGCCGCGAGGGCCTCGCCCTGCCAGAGGACAGCAGGTAAGTGAGTGGGGTGAGAACCCTGGGCCTGGCAGTAGCTGAGCAGAGTGCTGGAGGAGAATCTCAGCCTGGGTCTTCTCAAAGAGGGGTGTGGCACCTGCTTGACTTCTGCCAGGGAATTGTCTGAGCCTGGGGAGGAGCTAGCAGTGTGGCCTGGGTGGTCAGGCACTCAGGCATCAAAAAAGAGCCTGGGGAATTTAAAATGACAAATTGTTTAGTCTGCCTGTCCCAGAGAAACCTGCCAGTGTCTTAATGCCAGTGACTAGTGACATTAATTCATTATTAATGATGACTATGGAGTCACCATATGGCACATGCTTTTCTGGCACAACTCCAGAATCAGTGTGGATGCCCAAGGAACACTCATCATTCAAAGAGTAGCCCCAGAGGATGCTGGGAACTACAGCTGCCAGGCTGCTAACGAAGTCGGCACAGACGAGGAAGCAGTTACCCTCTACTACACAGGTACTTGGGTCATACGATCTCAGAGCACACCATTCCCTCCCTTCTGCTCAAGGACATTGAGTATCTGTGATCCCAGGCCCTGTGGGTATAGTTGTGAGTGCATGGTTCCTGACTTGGGGGACACATATTCATAACACCGGCGCAAGGGATTGGTATTCCAGGGGGTGGGGCCAGGGAAATAAGCATGGATGTAGAGGCAGGTGGAGAGGGGAAAGGAATCTCTCTCCACTGATGTAGCTGTTAGGTGGTGTTGTGGCTCAGCAAGGAGAACAAGGAGACATATTCATATCTGCAAACTCTGCCAAACCTCAGCAGAGGGAACCACCATCATGACAAGCACCAGACTGGACAGTGGAACCCTGAGTGTCTGAGCTCAGGTGTTTTTATTGATTCAGAACGCCTCAGGTGCAGGTCGTGAGCAATCAGACATCCCCCGTAGAAATCCAACACCTGCAGACAATACAAAACCCCAAGACCTAGCAGCCCCTCACCCAACAGTGCACAAAACAACTATTTTATACATAACTAAAAGTATACTTCCACCACACCCTGAGGCTAGGGAAGGTCGGGACTCAGAGTGGCCAGTCCCATGTTCCTTCTCTCCTCTGGGCCACACAGACCCACCATCTGTCTCTGCTGTCAATGCTGTGGTTCTCACAGCCGTCGGGGAAGAGGCTGTGCTACTGTGTGTGGCGTCTGGAGTCCCCCCACCCCGGATCATCTGGTATCGAGGTGCGTTTGATGGGGAGAAGCCCAGGAAATGTCACCAGGGCCCTGAACTTACAGTTTCCAGAAAGGTCACTGGCAGTCAGGGACTCCAGACAGAGAAGTGGGGGGAAGGTGTCTCAGGGGAGCCTGCTGATCCAGTGCTTCCTTCCCACAGCCTCATAGCCCACCAGTACCCAGTCAGACCTGGTTAAGGGGACCCTGAGCCTCAGTGTCCTTATCTGGAAATGGGCTGTGTGAGGATTAAATACGCACACACAACTGTGTGTGTGTGCTTAGAGCAAGTCTGAACTAATACCTAACTGAGCTTAACTGATGGACAGGGCTGCTTCCCATGCCTGGCAGGGGCAGTCCCATGGGCAACTTCTGAAGGTCAGCAGGCTCCCCAGAGGTTCTTCCCACCTGGCTGCTCCACCCAGTAGCACCTGTCTGGAGTCTCATCAGAGCCCACAGGAGATTTGGGATTCCTGGTTCAGTGTTGGTGACCCTGCATGTTCTGGCCAAAGCCTCTTCCCCCTGCCCCAGACCCACCCATCAGAGAGGGTCTTAGGGTGGCACACTCTTCAGCCTTAGGAGGCAAGGGGATGTTGACACTTGCTGTGACATTGGGGTACATGAGGACAGTGTGGAGAGGTGGCAGGCCCGCTGAGACATAGAGTAGTCAGCATTCCATTGGCATGAGGTCCCAGAGCCATTCATGGGGACAGATACTGTGAATGTGTGCATGCATGCACGTGTGCATACATGCATGTGTGTATGCACATGTATGTGTCGTGTGTGTGTGTGTGTGTGTGTGTTGTGTTTAATGGACTGTTGCAGTGGCGAAAATGGGAAGAATGAAGCAGCCTAGAGGCAATTGATGTGATGTCTACTCAGCTCGAATGTGTTTAACGCCAGAGCTGGACACTTAGCGCCAGGACAGCAAGTAAAGTACACAGTACTTTAATCCAAGAGGAGTATCAAGATGGGGCGGACACAGGGGCCTCGGGCGCCTAGGAGAGATGTCAGGGAGGCAGGCATGAGAGAGGTGTCTTCACTCAGGCACCCCCACTTTTCCAGTGCCCTAAAGGCAGATCCCAGCCTCAGTGGGACCTGGGGTTGAGAGCTGTGAGGCAGTAAGGGGGCCTGGGTGAGGAGACCCTGGGGGAAGAGCTTGCCATATCAGACTCTGGGTGAGTCCCAGCCCTGGCCAGCAAAGGGGCTTAGGAAAGCCTCACCCCCGACACACCTTTAGGACTGAGCCCAGGAGCCATGCTTTGGGGAAAACCACCTGCACCCACCCTCTCGTAGCCTGGAGCCTTGGGCCAGGAAGCCTGAGACCCTGGCTCCATGATAACCGAAGGCCCCAGCCAATGCCTTTTGTCTTCGGTTTAGGGGGTCTGGAAGTGATTTTGGCTCCTGAAGGCTCCAGGTCCGGGACCCTGCGGATCCCTGCGGCTCAGGAGAGAGATGCTGGCCTCTATACCTGCAGGGCCGTTAATGAGCTGGGCGATGCCTCTGCCGAAATACAACTGGTGGTTGGACGTGAGTGTGCAGTCAGCCCTACCCACCCCCACTCTCCTCCCCACACCTTGTTCGGACTCTAGCAAGGAAGGTAACGTCTGTAGTACAGACTACCAGTGTGGAGCTTGGGAGACCTGGAGGGAGCTGGGGCAGGTATTAGTTCTGGCTAGGTAACAAAGCTTTGTGGCTGTGGCTAAGAAAAGGTCTCCTGTATCTCAGGCTGGTGTGGAACTCCCCAAGGCAAGCTAGCAGAGGCATGGCAGAAAGTGGGAAATAATGATAACTCTACCTGTTATGGGTCACCCCAACCTGGGGAGCTCCCTGCTCCCTGGGGAGCTTCATGCTTAGGCTGTTACCACCATGGCTGGATGTCAGTAGGGTAAGACAGATGAAGAGCCTTGTTAGTCCAATAATAGAAACAAGAACTGTCACATCCGAAACATTTGCCAGCTCTGAGCGTGTTCCAGGTGCACACCCATATAATCTTCATAATCCTTGGAGGTGAGGGTCATCAATATCCCCTTTACAGAGGGGGAGATGGACATGAAGAAGGCACATGGCTTGCCCAAGGCCACACAGTTAGACATGACAGAGTTGAGAACTGAGCAGTGGCTCTGAGCCCTTGACCCTGGTGTTCAGGGCAAGCACTGGACAGTGACCAGCAAGGTGAGTGTGGACACCTTTCCTTTCTCTGGGCTCCAAGTTCCTCCTTGACAAAATGCCTCTGAGAGATGCATGCATGAGATAAGGCAGGCTCACAACATGGGATCCCGTCATCGTCTTAGCTGGAAGGTTCTAGAAGACAGCCTGTGGTATTGCTGTGGACATTAGCCTTGGCTCCACATCTGATTGCCTTTCAGCAGAGCCTTATATCTTTGGGGTCCAGGCTAAGGTTCTCTTTCCTTTGACAATCTGCTGTTAACAGTGGAGCCATCTACTCAGCTCAGAGGGAGGAGGCAGTGAGCCCCTGGGGTGGGGGTAGGGCAGAGGTGAAGCATAGCAGGCAGCTGTGGGTCTTAGGCAAGCCAGCCTGGCAGTGATAGTGGGAAATCAAACTTCCTGCCCATCCGGGCAGCAGCTGTGGTCCATGGCCATGCTGGCAGATACTGGGGACAGGTGGATGCCATGGCTACTTCCTGCTCTGGCTCTGGGAATGGGTTTCTTGTAGCATGTTGAGCCCAGACAGAGCCTGCAGTGTCAGAGCAGCCTGAGAGCTCAGACACTTTCTTCTCTGTGGCTGGGGGGAGTAACCAGAGCTTGGCGCTAGTCCCTGGAGGTCCCTGGAAGGCACTTCTGAATCACCTGCTAGGCCTGGCACTTGTCAATCAGGAGTCCTGAACCACATGTTTGACTGAGTGGCTTGCCCCACTTTACCCTCTGTGTGGCAGGAGGACTGTCGTGGGGCCTTGCTACGGGAGTCCTTGACAGACTAAATCAAGACTGTGCCTGACTCATGTCCCATGAACAGCTGAATCAACACACTTGGGTGGCTGTTTCCCGTGCCCAGTCCTGGCAGGCCGACAAGGGCTCCAGAATGTGGGCGACTCCCCATATGGCTGATGTGCCAGCTTTGTGCCAGCATCCCATCTCCAAGCTAAGCTGTCTATGTCACTGTTATTTGACACTGGGTCTCAAGTGGTCCAGGCGGACCTCAGACTTGCTAGCTGAGGCTGACCTTGAGTTTCTGTTTCCGCTGGTCAAGGCAGGGGCCAAGTGTCTCAAGATTCTTGGCTTCTTCTTTAAGGAGTTGAAATATAAGTTCACACAGATTCGCAGAAATAGCAAGGAAACTTTATTAAGATCAAAGCAATGGAAAAAAACTGGAATACCCTGTAATAAAGTGAGGGTGCTCAGGGGCCCCATTGCTGTTTGGGGCTTCCTTTAATGGGGTTCAGGAAAAAGGAGCCTGAGTACTAAGGGGAAGAGTGAGTGTAGTTCTCTGTTTTGACTGACAGATTAGGTCATATAATTATTCTTCTACTGCATGTGTCCCTTCCCATGATGCATCTGATTTTAATCATATGTGCATTTCATTATGCATAGTCATAAGGTGGTAAATAGAGTAGTTTCCTTAAAAATTTACCTAAGGGCACAATTTCGCTTTACTGAACATGTACCCAGAACCAGTCCAGGCTGGATTGGCCCTCTGGGTACACAGTTGTACCCAGACATAACTGTGAATGTGTTTGGATAGAAACTGCTGATGATGGTTGCAAGGAAAAAGAAGCTTAGTCTGTTGTTTGGAGAGGGGCGCACGCGTGGCCCAGAGCAGAGGCGTCTGCTCGGAGAGGGCTGTGTGCACAGTACACACAGGGGAGGGAGCTAGGCTGCCATGTGCAGCATCTGAAAATAAATTTATTTTTATCTTATTTTAGTGTTTATGAGTATTTTGCCTGCATGTATGTGTGTGCACTGAATGTATGCCCGGTGCCCACAGAGGCCAGAAGAGGGGATTGGATGACCTAGACCTGGAGTTACAGACAGGTGTGAGCTGCCATGTGGGTGCTGGGCATTGAACTCAGGTCCTCTGAAAGAGCAGCCAGTGCTCTTAACTGCTGAGCCATCATCTCTCCAGCCTCCCTTTATTAGAAAGGAGGTAACTAAGTTGGGTCCCAGGTTACCTAACTATCTCTGTGCCTGTCTGCCTCTCTTCTGGTCCTTCTGCCCCGGCCCATGCTCAAGGCCAAGGCAGAGAGAGAGCCACTCCCAGAAAAATGAGACGGATGAAGTCATCGCGAGATCCCCGCCTGGGCTCTTACAGAAGGTCATGGGAGTCAGTGTGGAAGTGAGGCCTGAAGACAGAAAGCTGAGCACACTGGCCAGGAAAGCATAGCTCCAGCCCCGAGGAAGGCCCTGGCTGGGCGTGTGGCCCCATCCTGACCTACCACATTTGGCTCAGCTACCGTTTGCCCAATGAGAGACCCAACCAGGAGACCTTCAGCTGTGACACATCACTAGGTTCTGGGGTCTCAGTTAGGGGGTTCTGGGTAAAGAAGGGCAAGGATAGGCACCCGAGACATCAAGTACCAATTTCCTGTGCGGGGCCTATGGCAGGGCATCTCTGTGACTGACCCCTGCAAGAAGGTGTAAGAGGCGGCTGCCACTAGGCAGCCACTGCGTGGTCCTTGAGCAGCAGCACCTAGGGGGCCACGGGGGAGAGGGGAGAGCCTGGGTCTCAGCACCTGCCAGACCTGGGCCCCTGAGCCTAGCTCTGCCATTGACCTAAGGTGGCTTCCTTGATCTTGGGATTGTGATGCCACCTGCTGAGCTTCCTGGGCCATTTGTGAAATGGTATCTCTGAAAGCATTTCCTCCCTTAGAATGCATCCACCACAGCCATTGCCCTCACATTAGGGAGTTGAGCTTGTGTGAGATAGCCCACAGCAGGCCTGGAGTGAGATAGGAAGAGTCAGGAGGAGCCAAAGGCCGAGCTGAGCAGGGAAGAGGGTGGAAGAAACACTAGACAGAGTGGCTTGGGACCTGGGGCCGGCTTGGAGGAGGTTGCAGCTGGTCCCCATCATGGTGAACACTGCAGAGCAGGACAGGGGCTGCACAGGGGGGTGGGGGGCAAAGCCCGATCTCTGGGGACCAGGCTCTGAGCTGGGTTCTGCACTCAGGTGGCTGCAAACTCAGTAAAGAAGGGCCCAGTCTGAAGCTGGCTCACAGAGTCTTGAGTCTTGAGTCCAAATTGTATCAGCGTCTCCTTTTAATATCCTCAGTTCCGAAGCCAGGAAGGAAGTTCAATGTCATCTGAAGATGGCTGGCAGTTTCTGGAGAGAGGGGAGGAGAGAGAGGAGATCACTTTTCCGTGGCTCTAGATTCACCCTGTTAATGAGAGACGACCAGATCAGAGAGTGGATCAGAGAGTACCAGGACTGCAGGGGAGGGCTGTACCGTCTGGGTTGGGGTCCCAATCTGGGTCTCCTAGAGGACAGGAGCCAGAGTGTCCATTCCAGGGAAGATAGCCTGATTCTTCTTCCCCTCCCTGCAAAGGCAATAGTGTACTCACAGGAAAAGCCAAAACTCCACCAGCTTCCTGGGAGAATTGAGTCTGGAGTCCCTGGAGCAAGGAATAGGGAAATCCCCACTCTTTTCTCTGTGCAGGTTTTTATGGCTTACATGGCTGGTACATCCTTGTTGTGGGCCTTGGGTGCTTGTTAATACGTATTCACAAGCCGGCATCCCACTTTCGCCCATCAGATGCAAGGTCACGTGTAACAGGAATGTTTTAATTTGCAATGTTTCACATGCTAATTCAGAACAGTTCCTGGTACAGGGACAGAGGCAACACAGAGCAAGGAAGTCCTGAAGGCTTTGGATTGGCTTGAGACAGACAAGGCCATGGCCATGGTAGATATGGGCTTCAGGTTAAGCATGTCAGAGGCAAACCTCTACCCACCTAGGGCTCCGGAGGAGGTGAGTTAGACAGGGGAGTCTGGGAGGCAGTGGGGCTCACCTTCCAGCCCCTGTGTGAACTCTGATCCCTCATTGGCTGCATCTGCATCAGCCTCAGACCAGAGTCCTGTGACCATGCAACTCCTTGCAGGTAGTAGGCTTCTAAGGAGGTGCTGGGGGTGGGAACACAAATGTCATCCTCCATACGGGTATCATCGCGCAAGCCCCCGCCCCTCCCCGCCAGGCTCCCGTGGGAGAGTGGGAGATGCACCCACCCAAACTGGTGCACTTTACTTCATTTCTGGAATCCTCTAGAGGTGAGCTAGCCTCAGGTCGGCCATGGAGCTAGGAACAGGAGAGCCTTTAGGTTCATGGGGTGAGCTTGGACAAGGAGACACAATGGATGAGCAGTTCCCTGGGTGCCAGCTCACTGGGGCTCCCCAAGACTGATCCCTTCCCACAGATGCACCTAGATTGACGGAGCCTCCCAAGGATGTCACCGTGGAGCTGGGCAAGAGCTCCTTTCTCACCTGCCGGGCCACAGGCCGCCCACCCCCGACTGTCACCTGGCTGCGTGGAGACGGCCAGGCCCTGGAGCTGGGGAGGGGGAGCAGAACTGGCCAACGGGACTCAGGAGTCTTGGTCTTTGAAAGTAAGAGAAGGGAACTGGAGCAGGGTGGGCTGGGAGACAGGGTTGGGGAGGGCAAGGCCCTGATCCCAGCACTGGCTGTATTAGTTACTTTTCCTTTGCTGTGATATAACATCATGACCAACACAACTTAGAGAAGGAAGGGTTTGTGTGGGGGCTTACAGTTCCAGAGGGACAGGAGCCTGTCACTGTCACAGCAGAGAGCGTGGCAGTAGACGGGCAGGCGTGGTGCCGAGAGTCCACATCTTGATCCACAAGTAGGAAATAGAGGCACACTGGGAATGGTGCAAGTCTTTTGAAACCTCAAAGCCCACCTGCACTGGCACATCTTCTCCAACAAGGCCACGCCTCCTAATCCTTCCTAAACAGTTCCACCAACTAGGGACCAAGAATTCAAACATATGGGCCTATGATGTCCATTCTCATTCAGCCAGCCATGGGCAGGTTGATGCTGGCTCATATGGGTTGGTGGCTCTGGCCAAGTCATTCCATTATGAGTTGGGTCATCATCCTGATGATACTAAAGGTCTCCTCAACAGCAGGCCAGCCTTTCTTCACCGTCCTGTGGGTAGCACACATGAGCGGCTCAGCCACAGGTCCATTCCTGTCCCCATTCCTCAGATGAGCAAGTTGAGGTCCAGTGGCATCTTCCTCCCTCTCTGATGCCCTCATCCTCCCTTGTATGTGTGCAGGGCCTGGCTATGTACCTGCAGTGTTAGAGTCTGTGGGTTCCTGACAGCCAGCCTCATTCCTCTTCTCAGGAGTAACCCTTGAAGATCAAGCCCTGTATGCCTGTGAAGCTCGCAACGTGTTTGGGAAGGCCCAGGCTGAGGCCCGGCTGGTGGTCACTGGACATGGTCTGTGGGTGAATCTGGAAGCTGTGGGAAGTGGGAGGCAGATGCTCCAGCCAGGCCGTGGGTGCCCCAGGGGGCTCCTGGTAGCTACCACATTGGACCAATGTATCTTTGTATCCCTGCTTCTGGGGCCGTATCCTAGGGCACACCTGACCCTCTAGGCTCTCCAGTCTTTATACACTCATGGGCTTCTCGAGGAAGAAGCAAGGGGTGGGGGAAGTCTCTGTCCCTCAGACCTGTGTAATGGCAGGTCTCCTCCTCCCACAGCACCCCCACAGATCGCCAGCAGTGCCTTCGTTGTTCGTGTCCTGGAGGGACAGCCTGTGTCCCTGACCTGTGTCATCCTGGCAGGGAGGCCCCTTCCTGAGAGACGCTGGCTCAAGTCTGGCCGGCCTGTGAGTGTTGGGCTTTCCCAGGGCTGTGGGCAGTGGTCAGAGAGGGGGCTGGCACTGCCACCTCAGCCTTGGTCAAGCAGCTGCTCCAGTTCGGAATGTTCCCTTCCTCCTCCCTCCGTCCTGTCTCAGCTCAGAATCACCTGTCTCCCACACTGCTGGCATCTGCAGCCTCGCAAGTCCTGCCATCTCCCTACTTGCTGCCCAGTGGGAGGGTCTGAGGAGAGGGGCTCCAGGGGTGGCCAGGACACTCTGCCACAATGGTTCCAGGGAAGAGCTGTGACCCATGTGGTTTAGTTCATAGCAGAACATGCAGGGCCATCTCTTCAGTTCATGGCACAGAGCTGTCTGCACTGTCACCCTGCTCCGTGTACCTTTTCTCAGACCTTCCTCTGTCCTCGCTCTCGAAGGCTCTGTGCCCTTGCAACTATAAAGGACCCCCTCACTCTGTGTTAGTCTAAGGCATCAGCAGACAGGATGCCTTAGCAGACAACTGGTGCTTGTTTGTGCTTTCTACTCCTGATACCCCGCTCCTGGCCTGACCCAGCCAGCAGGCTGCAGGAACAGCCCCAGCAGTACTGTGGCTCCTGCCAGGACCACCTGCCACCTGCAGGCTCAAGCATTTCTAGGCATCTCACCACCGCCTCCCTATCTCCACATCCTGTCTTAACTGTCTTATTGTGTCCCCATCAGACTAGATAGGCACGTGTCTGTGCCGTAGCCCATGCTGTTTCTGCCTTTCCAGGCACCCTATTCTGGGCTGACGGCAGAGCCTCCTGCCTATGCTGCTCATCCTCTGCATCCCCCACACCTAGCTGGGGAGGAGGATCTACCATTTCCCCCATTTTACAGATAGAGAAGCTGACTGGGGCTTAGAGAAATTAAGCCACATGCTTCAAGTCAAATAGCTAGTAGGTGGCCAAGCTGGGCTTGAACCCTGTGGCCCGTGCTTTAAAACTTCAGAAGCATGAGTCTGTAGGCCATAAGTGTCCCACAGTATGTTTTGTTCTAAATAAAGTTTTATTGAAACACAGCCCCTCTCAATTAGTCTATGTTTGTATTAAATTAGGCAGTTGAGACAGAGATCATATAGCCTAAAATAGTCCACTTCTGATGCTTGATGCGGAAGGTTTGCCAACCCCATTCCGAGTCCCACGTAGAACGTCACCTCTTTTGCCTTTGCTCCCCCAACTTGAGATGGTTTCCCATGATGTCCTTCTAGTGCGGGTGTAATTTAGAGTCTCTTTGGGAATGTGTTGTTTATCCTGGCCTCAACTTTACCAATGAAATCAGAACCTCTGGGGATAGCGATCATGACTCTGTGTTGTTTAGTTTTAAAACTTCCTAGGGTTTTCAGTATGCAGGCAAATTTGTGAACCACACTACAGAGGAGCATTAAAGGTTTCCTCTGTTAACTTAAACTTGAGACCAAAATGCACAGTACTGGACTCCCTGCCCAGACAGCTCTGCACAGTGAACAGTGCCCTGGCCAGCCTGCCTGCCTGCCTCCCTCCCTCCCTCCCTTCCTCTCTCCTTCCTTTCCTCCCTCTCTCCCTCCCCCTCCCTCCCTCCCTCCCTTCTTTCCTCCCTTTCTGCATTCCTGTCCTCCTCCTTCCTTCCCTGGCCTGCTGGGCTCTGAGCGGGTGTGGTTCTGTGCATCCATGTGGCGCACAGGACCTAGACGTGCATGGGCCCTACCTAGGCAATCTTTAGTCCCCACCACCTCCTTTGCAGTCTGTGTAGTTAAATGACTGCGGAGTGGCAGAGTGACCTCTGAACACTGAAGCCTAGAAAGGAGCCCGCCAGGTATCTGGGAAGAGGTGGGCCTCTGTGCACTCAAGGGGGGAGCACTTGTGTGGTAACCTCCCCACCCCCCTGCAAAATTGCCATGTAAGGAGAGATCCTTTTGGGCTCACTCAGCTTGTGACCTAGACAGCCCAGGGGCTCACCTGGGGTGTGTATGTAGTTCACTTCTCTCTCTGGGGCCTCACTGGCATGGAAGGGCTGCCACTGCCCAGCAGCCTGAGCTTTCCGCCCCAACTCCACATTCCTCTTACTAACTCTTACAGAACAGCTTTGGGTGGTGGGTGGCCCTGGTCCACCTACCTACCTGCCCAACTAGCCAAGGGAGAGGTGGGACCAGGATGTGTAAAGGTGGGCCCCACTTTACCCTGCTGGTCTCAAGAGGTGGGGGAGTCTCAGAGAAGGGGTGAGGCCGGGAAGTTACGCTTTCACTCACCAGGCTCCTCTATAAGCTCTGGCCCCTGGCCTCTAGTGCCCCCTGCAGGCCTGGAGGCCAGAGGAGCTCCTGGAGGTAGCTCGGACCTCTCCATCCAAACTCCTGCCTCTCTGCCCTCCCCAGCTCCCTTTAGGCAGCCGGCATGTTGTCCGTGCTGACGGCAGCCTCCACCTTGACCGGGCCCTGCAAGAAGATGCTGGGAGATACAGCTGTGTGGCCACCAATGTGGCGGGTTCTCAGCACCGAGACGTGGAGCTGGAGGTTCAGGGTGAGTCTTGAATCCCTGGATGGTGGCGATGGGCTGAGGGAAGGCACTTGAGACAACTTGATCTTGAACACTTTTGTTTGGAAAATTTGTGAAAATGACATGTCTTTGCTGCAGGGAAATTAGGGTTGACGCATTCCTGTAATGATAGATAGAATGCCAGTTGTATCTTTCCATACTTTGTACGTGTGCCCTGTCTGCGGCTGTTCCTAGGTATCCATGGGAATCAGTTTCCAGATATCGATTATAAATAATCTGTACATGCTCAAGTCTCTCTCTTAGAATGAATGCTACTGACTACGCATGTGGCTCAGTTGGTAGAGTGCTGATCTGGCATGCACAGGGCCCTGGGCCCCTTCCCAGGCCACAGATGGAGGCAGGAGAGTCAGGAGCTCAAAGCCACACTCAGCTGCACAGTGAGTTAGAGGCTAGCCTGGGCTACATGAGCCCTAGGTAGGGTTTGTACAGGATGTGCACACACCCCTATACACTCTAGGTGGCTTCTGATGCCTAGTAGAATGGAGACATTGCACATGATCATTATACTTTAATTACAAAGGAAAAAACTGCTTTTCAGCTTAGGTATTTTTCTGAATATTTTACACATAAGGTTGGTTAAACCTGTGTAGGAATACAGGGCTGGCTGCCTATAGATGATACATATTCAGAACAGTCATTTATGCATATCCTGTGAGAAAATATATATCTGTTATGTATAACATCTAAACATTCTTCATATGGTTTGTTATTGTTATCCTTGTTTGTCTGAAACTGGGTCTCACTGTGCAGCCCTGGCTTGTCTGGAGCTCACTTTATAGACCAGGCTGGCCCAAACTCAGAGATTCACCTGCCCCTGCCTCCCCAGTGCAGGGATTAAAGGACCGCCATGCCTGTCTCTTCATATGTTCTTTATATGTGTTGTATATAGATTCTGTTGATATCTATCTCCCCTGCCTATCATTTCCTTACAGATCCATGTATTTATTTCTGTGTCCAGTGCATATGTGTGCATGTATGTGCTTACATGTGCAAGGTCAGAGGCTGACATCAGGCACCTTCCACATGGCTTGTCCTTTGCCTATTACTGTCACATTTGATAATTTATCACGTGTGCGCACGCACCGTGGCGTGCGTGTGGAGGTCAGAGGACAGCCTGAGGAAGGAGGTCCTCATCCGACCATGGGGGTGCAGGGCTAGAACTCAGGCATTGGGCTTGGCATCAGGCACCTTTATGCACTGAACCGTCTCACAGCCCATTCGCCAGATTATTTTTGAGCTAGGATCTCCAGCGGATCCCGTTGCCTAGACTGGCCAGCGAGCTCTAAGCTCTACCTCCTCTACCACCATCCACCCTCTCCACCACTGCCTGCCCCAGTTGGAATTATAGATGTGCCCAGCTATGTCCAGCTTTCGTGTGAGGGCTGAGATCCTACCTCAGGAGGCACTTTAACAACCACCTCCCAGCCCTGTAAACCCATATTTAAAAAAGCTAACTGGCCGTGTCTACTGTTGTTCCCGTGACAGTACGCCATGGCTGTGTCCTTCCACTCGTGGCTTCAGAAGGACCAGTGTAGAACCTGCAGACCTTATGTGGATGCATTGTGATGGTCTAACCTGCCCTTCTCGTGTTCTCATCTTACCGGGGGACATGTGTCCCTGTACATGGACATGATGTTCTGTGCTTTTAGCCTTGGTAGTGGTACATTTAACGCCATAAACTTACTTTACGCAGCTGTCCTTCTCAGGGGTAGGACCTCAGCTCACCCAACCACGTACCACCATCTTCTTTCGCTAAGATGAGGAGCTAAATTGGGATGTTGTTGTCACTTGCCCGGGAAATTCTCTTTCCATGGCGTTTCTTGTGTGAAACTGTGCAGGAGTGAGCAGGAAGAAGCAGGCCTCCTTAGGTGAGAGAGGAAAGCCAAATCCATCAGGGGCTGTGGCAGGGAAGACTTGGCATCCTGCCTCTGCAGTCAGATTCTGCAGATCAAAATCCTGCTGAAGCCTGAACTGGAGCCCAATGCCAGGCCTCAGCTAGGTTTCCTGTGTTTCTTCTATACACACGCACACTCACACACACATCGTTATATCTGTGACACTGGTGTGGTCTAGCCTGGTCTCTTGGCTTCATCATGTCTGTTCTACACATACCACTCATATGCTGGGAGCACAAGGCAGGCGTTTTCCTCCCTGGCCGTACTCCCTGAGCCTCCAGGCTCTTGGCTTCTGGCTTCCCTCCCGACCTCTTCATGGATCCAGAGGGCTCCCAATATGCCTTGGCACCTGTTCCTAAGTTCACCCTGTCCTGTGAATGTTGTTTTCTGTTATTTCTCATCAGACTGTCCCCAAAGCCATGAGCAGGGAATCAGAGTCAGTTTAGCTTCCTGGAGCATCCAGGAATACAGGGACTGGAAGATTAAGTGGTTTACACAAAGTCCCGAGCAGAGAGACTGCACAGATGTTCCCAGCATAGGCAGCCCGTGTCTGGAAGGATTCAATGACCGACAGCCATGTGGCCACAAATATGAAGCCAATTTTCTTCTCCTGTTGAATGTCCTTTATATATTAGACCAACAAAAGATTTGTCATTCCCAGTGTTTTCTAGTGTTGAATCCAATGGTGTAAATCACATTCACAGACATCACCCATTTCTAAAACTTTCTGTCTCTCTGTCTCTGTCTCTCTGTCTGTACCCCCACCACCTTCTCCCTTTGAGACAGGGTCTTACTATGTATCCCTGGCTGGCCTGTAACTCTGTGTCAGTGGTTCTCAACCTTCCTAATGCTATGACCCTTCAATATAATTTCTCATGTTGTGGTGACCCCCAACCACAAAATTATTTTTATTGCTACTTCATAACTGTAATTTTGCTACTGTTATGAATTGTAGTGTAAATCTCTGATAGGCAGATGGTCTTAGGCGACCCCTGTGAAAGAGTCATGTGACCCCAAAGAAGCTGTGGCCAACAGGTTGAGAACCACTGCTCTATGTAGACAAGACTGGCTTTGAACTCACAGATCCCCACCTGCTCTGCCTCCCGAGCGCTGGGACTAAAGGCATGTGCCATCACGCCTGACGTAGAGCTTTCTGTTTTTTGTCTCTTGGTGTATGTCTTATGCACGTACACGTTAGCGTGTGTACACTTAGAAGTCAGAGGTTAACACTGGGTCTCTTCCTCTGTCTCTCCCCACCTTATGTTTTAAGATAGATCAGCTGGTCCGAGCGCTCCAGGGACCATCCTAGCTCTGACCACGCAATGCTAGGATTGTAGGTGCACATGGAACCTGCACGTATGTGGGTGCTGGGGACCGGGCTCGGGTCCTCCTGTCTGTGCAGCCAGCACATTACTGACTGAGCATCTTCCCGTCTCCCTTTTTTTCTTCCTTCCCTCTTCCTCTCTCCCTCCCTCCCTCCATTCCTCCCTCCTTCCATCTCCCAACCCACCCCCCCTTTCTATGGCTGTGTGCTTGTTAGGCAAGCAATTTGCCGCCAAGCTATATCCCCAAACTCTTACTTATTTTTAATTTTATTTTGAGACAAGGACTTAATATATTGCCCAGGCAGGCCTTGAACTTGGGATCCTCCTGACTCAGCCTCTGCAAGGTAGCTGGGATTGCAAATCTATATCCTCAAGAATGGATAGACTAGTTTTTCGGGTTTTTTTTTTTTTTTAGATTTCATAGAAAAATTGAGCAGATATGCAGAAATGTGTGTCCCTTCCCCCTCACCTGCAGCCTCACCCAGTATCAACAATCCCTTCACCACCGAGGGTGGCCCATGCTGACAGCTGACACAGCCTGTCATCACCACCAAGTCCATGGTGCGCAGGAGGCCCGTGGATTTCTATAAATCTGTCATAACATGTTCCTACCATGATGGTCTCAATTTGAGGTTTTTCCCTGTCTTAAAAACCTTCTGTGCTCTGCACCCCAACCCCTAACACACAGCAGCCTCTGGTGGTTCTCTGTACCCCCACACTGAAGACCCAGCCGCCACTGATGGTTTTAGTGTCTAGTTTTGGCGTTTCTAAAATGTTGGGTGAGAGTTGGATCAGTTCCCTTTCTTCTGAAGGCTGAGTGCTATATCTGATCACACCCCATTCGTCTGTCCAGTCCCTGCTGCTGGACACCCGGGTCGCTTCTGTGCCTTGGTTGTTAGGAACTCTGACTCAGAATTTTTAAAATTGGTCTGTTTATAAAAGTGCCACCTAGAATCCATCCGACTGCCACCCACCACATCACCAAAGAAGGGGTACCAGCCTCCCTCCCCTGCATGGCTTCAGGCGTTCCCACCCCCACCATCACCTGGACCAAGGTAGGCAGAGTCTATAACCTTGAGGGGATCCCAAAGAGGTCAACCTTGTGCATCCTGGGACAAGTACGAGCTCTGATGTCATCACCATGGCTCTCTCCTAGGAAACCAATACCCTGACCACCAGAGGTCACTACAATGTGAGCAAGGATGGTACCCTGGTCATTGTCCAGCCATCTCCCCAGGATGCAGGTGCCTACGTGTGCACAGCCACCAACAGTGTGGGCTTCTCCAGCCAGGAGATGTGGCTGTCTGTTAATAGTGAGTATTAAAGGGTCCTGATAGGAGAGTGGGTCAGTGGGATGGGACCTCAGGGGCTCAGCCTTCTGCGGCCAGTTGAGTCACAGCATCAAGCCCTGAAAAGACACAGGACCGGCCTATCCTGGTAGCTCCTTATCTACCTCTCTCCTCCATCCTTCTCTGCCCCCAGACTCTCTGACCTCTTCATTTCTTTGATGATCTAACCTGCCTCAGGGCCTTTACACATGAGGTTCCCTCTAATGCGCTTCTTCCTCTTGGACCAACCCACTTCTCTCATGTGTCAGACTCCAAACTGGATCGAACCACCTTGTTGTAAATTCTGGGTGGGACATCCCCTTAGTAGCACCCACTGAGATTAAGCAATCAACTGCATACTGGTCAGTTGGGTCCCAGTGTTCCCAAGGACTCTAAATGCTGTCAGGACAGGAGTGGGACTCTGTCCCAGCCATCCCCTTAGGGCTGGGCCTTCAGGGAGTGAGTCCGGAACAGTGAGCCCATGCACAAGCAGGTCATTTTCTGTTACATACTTTTACACCTAGTATTTTATGTCACAAAACAACGAGGATTTGGGATGTAGCTCAGTTGGCAGAGCACTTGCCTACCATGTGAGAAGCCCTGAGTTCCATCCACAGCATCACATTTAAAACAAGTCTGTCAGGCGTGGGAGAGCGTACCTTTCAGTCCCAGCACTCAGGAGGCAGGGGCAGGTGATCTCTGAGTTTGAAGCTAACCTGGTCTACATGGTGAGTTCCAGGATAGCCAGAGCTACAAAGAAAGACCCTGTCTTAATAACAACAAAACTGGGTGTGGTGGTGCACATCTGTAAATCCCAGTCTTCGGGAGGCAGAGGCGAGAGGATCAGGAGTTCAAGGCCATCATTGGCCACATAGAGCATTTAAGTCCAGCCTAAGCTCCCTGGGACCCTTCCTCAAAAAGAATAATAATAAGGGGATTTCCTGCCAGAACTAATGATGTCACAGACACAGGAAGCTGTGGTGGTGTTCAGATGCCCCCCCCACTCCCCACTCCTGCCATGTGGCTTGTTCCTGACCAAATTCCTTAGATGTGTGCATGCTGGGCAAGCTGTGGGGGTGGAGTGGGTACTGAGGCAGCCTCTTCCTTCAGGGATCTTTGACCTAACAGAGAAATGATGTGCATAAATCCCCCTCTGGGGTTTGAGGAGCCAGAGAGGGAGAGTTCATGCTCCATTTTGTAGTTCTACCCTGGGAATGAAAAGGTTGGACCAGTGGGGAGATGGCAGAGCAGAGTGGCAGATGGTCCAGGGGACAGACCGAGCGGCCAGGCCCGTGCTTTCAGCTGTCACGAACCTTGGCGTCACTTGCTCTCTGGACCTTGCTGAAGTCAAGGACATTTCACCCTCTGCTATCCCAGGGAGCCCTCTGCTGTCCTCTTGCTTCTGCTCCCCACAGTTGAATTCTCCCAACAGCCAAGCCCAAGATCAAGATGAATGGGTCCCAGGCTGTAGATGCCCCTCTAACAGTCACAGTCAAGGCTGGTGAAGAGGTGATCCTGGACTGTGAGGCCCAAGGCTCCCCAACCCCGCTGGTCACCTGGACCAAGGACGCCCACCCTCTGCTGTCTGTCACCAACAGGTACCCAGCCCCAGTGGGTGGGGTTAGGAAGGGGCCAAGCTTCGGTTAAAAGGAGACTGGTCTCAAGGTGGCTGTGACCCAAGCAGGTGCATGTGGCCTTAAGGACGCTCAGGGAAGCCTCAAGGGCTTCTGCAAAGATGGCTCATGACAGAGTGCACATCTCGAATGTCCCACGTCCTGAGCTGCAGGCTTGAGCTTGTTTGTCCCAGGTACCAGGAGTCATCTTGCTTCTCATTTGCCCAGTGACCTTTGCTTTCTGTACTACACCAAGATGCTGAGTGTTCCCAGGGTGGGGTGGGACTCTCAGGGTCACTGGAGTAAGAAAGGCCAGAGCTGGAGTTGGAGACACAAGTTGTCTCCACAGCCATTCTGTGGACCGGGTGTCTGGTGACTTGGCTCTGCTGCTTCTCATGGGGGACCCTGCAAGGGTTGGTGGCACAGAATGCTAGCTTAGGAGGGTGCTGGTTCCAGCCAGTAAGTAAGTCTCTAAATTCCTAGAGTCCTTGACCTGAAGTGGGGAAGAGGCACAGCAGCTCAGGCCATGAAATCAGTCCTGGCAAAGTGTTTGAGAAGGTCCAGACCAAGAAGGTCTCCAGCAGCCGGCTCCCCACCCCCCATGTGTCCCTCAGAACATCTGCTTGCTGAATCCTTCCAAACCTTGCAGCCGTGTATCCCTGAATTCACATGGAGCTCAGAGAGCTGGCCCTGGGTGGGCTCTGCAGTGTTCTCGAGCATTCCAAGGGATGAAATGGTGGGATAGGGTATGGCAGGTGGAGGGTGGGGTAGGGGAACCTACATCTCTCCCTGAGAAAGGCTAGTTTGGTCCTTGCTGGGCGGTGGCTGTGGCCTGTTTGTTTATGGCTTGTTGCTGAAGTGGGAAGCACATCCTCATTGTTCACTCCCCCGCCCTGATGCATTAATGGATCAACAGGGAGCCATAAATTTCCCAGAGCCTCGTGAGCAATAGTAATCATGGAGCGTGTTTCTCTTCCTTTGCTCTTACTGGCATCCTTCTGGAAGGCTCCCGTTGCCTTCTCTGGATTTAGGCTATTCTAGGAGTTTGTCTCCAGGGGAAGTCAGTGTGCCCAGGATGAGGGTGAGGAGGAGAGTTCAGGCCTGGGGAGAAATTATGGACACTCCTGGTCCCGCACTATCTGGGAGAGCACAGGTGGCCCCAGCTGCTCTCAGCCAGCTTTGATTTCTGTAAAGTGGACTTTCTGTAGATCCTGCCCTCCTGCCGAGATGGGTGTGGGATCCTTGGGTGTTGTAGATGAGACAGCCATTTGCTTTGCATCTCCTTCCTGCTGCTGGTCACAGACCCACTGAGGCAGCACCAGCAGCTTCTAAACAGTTGCCATTCTGGGACCGGGAAGATGGCACAGCAGTTTAGAGTACATACTCCCAGCACTCAGACTAGGCAGCTCACAAGCTCCTGTAACTCCAGGAATCAGTGCCCCCTTCTGGCCTCTGTGGGCACTGCACTTGGGTATACATCCTCTCACACAGACACACACACGCAATTGAAAGTAATAATTTTTTTTTTTAAAGTTACCATCCTGGGTCCAAGGGGATGATGGCTCAGCGAGTAAAGGAGCTTGCTGCCAGGTCTGCTGATGTGAGTTCAATCCCTGGGACCTACTTGGTGGCAGGAGAGAACCGACTCTCTGACCTCCATACATGGACCATGACATGTGCATGCAGACATGAACATGCACACACACACACACACACACACACACACACACACATAAATAAATAAAATTAAAAATTGTTTAAATTACCCCCCTGGGCCTAGGGAGATGGACCAGTTGGTAAAGTGTCTTCACGAGGACCTGATTGGACCCTCCGCACCATATAAAAGCCAGATGTGGTATCTGGAGACTGAAACCCAGTGCTGGGGTGAGGCAGAGACAGGAGATCTTTGGGGCACACTGGCCACTCGAGCTGAATCAGTGGGCCAGGCTCAGCGAGAGCTTCTTCAAAGGATAAGGTGGAGAGTGATAGAGAAGAAACCGGCTGACCTCTGATCTGCCCATGCGTGTGCCCATTCGTGCACACACATGCACACACGCCACACACAGCTCTCATCTTACCATGTCTCTTGCCTGTTGAACTGGCCCATGGCTAGCTTTTGGGACTCCCCCCTCTAACACAGGACACCCCACTTCATTCACTTGCCCAATTCAGTGACTTTTATTTTTAGTCAACCCACAATTGTGCAGCGATCACCACAACCGGCTCTAGAACGTTTCTCTTCCTCTTGCCACCAACTAATGGCATACAGGTGCTTCTATCTCTGGGCCATCGTTTAGAGCCTCTGAGCTTTGAGTGTATTTTAAACAAGCGAGACGTGTGTTTGAGGTTTTTGTAGGGCTTTCTTGGAGCCCAAAGCTGAGCATGAGAGCAAAGTGCAGCCACTCACAGACACAGGGCATAGCTCCCCCACCCCCACCCCACACACAGGCAACATAAAACAGAGATTGATAAGCCTCGGGGGACACACAGCAACAGAAGACGGGAGAGCCATGGACCTACTGTCTGTGCTCTACTCCAGCCCTTCCCCCACCCCTCCTGACTACGCCTTCTCTTCAGCCTCCATCTCCTTCTCAGGGGAGCCCCAAGGTTCAGTTCCAGGCCTATCCTAGAAACTGAAAGGCTCACTTCCTTCCATGAGCTGGAGGTGTCTGCTTGCCTCAGGATCCAGCTCGGTCCCAGCATGCCTCAGGTGACCCTCCCCCTGTCCTCTAGTGTTCTTGTCCTCTGTGCCACACCTGGCCCGAGGGTCTCAGCCCTAGACTGGCTTTGCCTTGCCTCAGCACCCCTGGGCAATCTGTGAAGGAGGCTGGCTGGAGTTGGAGTCAGGATGAACTGGGCCCCTACGGCCTCTTCTATCCCGGTTTGGCCAGGAGTGGTGGGCCCAGCCAGCAGGCCACCCTGGAGCTGGGTGTGGTGAATGGCGTCATGCCGAAGCCATAGAGGAGGAGAGGGAACCAGGGGCTGGGGGAGGGGGGACTGGACTGAGATCTTCCTCCTCTCGGGGCTGGACACACGGGGACAGCACACACAGACACGAACACACTCAGATGCACACATAGAGATGAGACACACACACATGTACACACACATGCCTGTCAGGCCTCTGGGTCCTGGACAGGCCACTTCTTTTCCCAAGCACTTTGAAAATAATTTTCTGAATTCCAGAGTGTCTCCAACACCTGCCAAGTCAGAAATTCCATGGAGAAAGTGAGCTCAAGGGGCTGGACGGCCCAAGAGACCCTGACTCCCACCTGAGTCCCCTCCTTTCCAAAGGCCTCATACACACTACATGCTCCTATGTGAATTTGGTAGGTCTGGATTCTACCCTGATCACTGGGTTCTTTCTCGAATGGCCAAATGCCCGGTCCTTCCGGCCCACTCCTGCTGGCGTGTCTATATGCTTTCTCAGAAGGCAAGCCTGCATTCAGGTTTCCTGGAGATACTAAGTGCCCTTCTGTTTGGGTGTACTTATACTTCTCCACCAGCTTCCTGGTGCTTGACGTCTCCACTCACACGCTCCTCTCTGACTCCTGGGTCGCCTCCTTGGGGGGTTGGGCCCCAAGACAGCCAGCTAAGGACAAGATTAGGGAATGGTCTTCAGCTGTCTGATCTCACGGTCCTGGAGCTGTTGTTTCTGCAGAAGCTCCCTAGTCATCAATGCAAAACTAAGGAGACTGTGCCGACTGGGAACACCTCACGCCAGCCCAGTGCCAGATCAAACCAGACGCTGCAGGGCCCTGGGGACCCTGCCCAGAGTTACCAACTTGCTTGGTGAACTCAAATAAGACCCATCTCCTCCTCAGGCCTCAGTCTTCCCATCTGAGATGTGAAAGGGTCCAGCGGGTGATGGCAGCCAGAGAGCATCTCTCTCCTCAGCTGGGATGCTGGGCTGGGGCGTGTTGCTAGGCAACAATGTTTAATGTTTGTTTTGGGATTCTGCTGTGGAGTAGGGGCAGCTGGAAGTGCTCCTGGCTTCTGCTCCTGCTCCTGAGGCGTCAAGCCAGGGACCCACTCAGGGCCAGATCCCCAATTCCAAAAGGGGAGTGGTAGCGAGGGGACATGGCTGCCCCAGACTTCCAGTTGTCACACTCCCCCTTCGTTCTCTGCCCACCCCCTAGGGCCCTGCAGGACAGCCAGCCCACCCACCAGTCTCTTGCAGGGGCTGCCTAATGAGAACCAGGCCTGGTGTGGGGTCTCTGCCTTGGTGGAGCCCCAGAGCTTCTGCTGGTGGCCAGCCTGCTGGCTCTGACATCTGGCCGTCAACCTACCATGACCAGTGGCTCTCTTTTGTTAACCGAACATGAGACCCAAAACTTTTGGTCACCATACAGTGATGTGGACATAGTGGCAGGATCTGAGGGCCAGGTGCCACTGCTCCTGGGTCAGCCGAGTAGCAGAGTCACAGAGCTGGTCACTCTGACCTCTGCTTTGCTGAACATAGTGATGGTGCCCACTGGGACTGTCTCCTGAGGTCCAGCTGGGGAGTGTCAGATGAGAAGGTACCAAGCAGGTGCTCAAGCATGTCGAAATATATAAGAAGCACACAACTGTTGGCAGCCATGGCTGACATCGGTACTATGATGAACAGCCTAAATTTTTATTATTTGATGGCCACTGTGCAGCCCCCCTCTTCCCCTCTCCCTCTCTCTGAGACCATTCATCCCCTTTCCTCAGTTTCTCCAGCTCAGCTCTTGCATCTGTGACTTCCTGATGAGGGATTGTGCCACTAGGCTAAAAGGTTTCCCATCCTGGGCCTGAGATGCCTGGGTCCAACAGACAAGGCTGCACCCACCAGCACACAGTAGGCATATGCTGACAAGTGTGGACAGTGGATAGGATAGTGTCTCCAGTCTCTAGACCTACTGTGCACCCCTGTAGTAAGGTAGAAAGCACTGTAGAATGACCTTTTAAAGCCAGAGGCAGCAAGATGGCCCCTGTGGCAGTGGGAGGGACCAGGGCAAACAAGCACCAAGTGCTCTCAGCGGCCCAAGAAGAGGAACGCAGGCAACGCACTAAGTGGTAAATAGCAAAGGAGCTAGCTAGCCTAGGGTCTGGAACCTTGACTGCCTGAGAGCGTCTGGGGAAGCTTCATGGATGGGCTGGAGTCAAGTGCTGCCTTGAGGAGGTCCCGAGGGTAGCACAGCTGTATGGAGACTGTGGCAGAGGAGACTGTGAAGCAGGGAAAGGGAAAATGCCCATGGGGGGATGGGGGGGGGAGGCAGCTGTAATTTTCCACCACATATTCATGTGCACCTACTATGTGCTAAGACTAGGAAACTGGGAACACCTGATTCCTCCCAAAGTCAGGGAACACAGGTATGGTACATACCCTTCTGGCTTTGGGAGCTAGCTGGACAAGGGCGCAGGGACAAAGCAGGCAGGTGTGGGCTGTGGAGGCTTTCCCACCAGCTGAACTTCCCACCAAGTGCTCCCCACCACATGTACTTTGGTCCGTCTGGGCAGATCAGGAGGCTGTTGGCCAGTCCTCTGCCTGGGGGGGACCTGCCAGGGTCAGTGGGCCCCTTGCAGGTCCCCCAGCCCAGCATTCTGACATCTGTGTGTGCCTGGCCCTGGACTTCAAGGCCCCAGCCAGACGGACATCATAAACAGGAAACTCCCCTTGAGTCCAAGTACTCTCTTGGGTGCTGTGGAGAGCCATCTGGCTGAGTAGCCTTGGAGAAGTCCTCCTATTGATGGAGCCCCCGTCCCCAGCAGCTAGTGGCTTGAAAAGTCTGGTATCCTGTATACCTCCTCCCATCCCCAGCCAGGGCTTCCCTGCTGAACCTCTGGGAAGGTGCAGGGAGGATTGTGGGTAGAGGAGCAGGTGGAAGTTGCCTGGAAGCCCCTGTCCGGATCCCAGCCACAACCCAAGACACTGGCTTTACCTTTTCTCTGAGCCCTGTTAGGAGTTCAGGCTGGGTCACCATAAAGGCATTGCTCTGTGCAGGATCTGGGTTGGGTCTAGTGATGAGGGTATCTCATTGGCACCTCTGGTAGACAGGCTCCTGGTGTCATAAGCTGGGTGAAGCTATGGGAGACCAAGGGCGGGCTTGCCAGCCTAGGGCATGAAGGTAGCCTTCTTGGAGGAAATGATGCCTGTTGAGGAACTTTTAGTTATGTACAAAATTTTTGTGCACTGTTGGGTGAGGGACTGCCTAGGTTTTGGCATTTTGTGTTGTCTGTAGGTGTTGGATTAATGTAGGGGATGTTTGATTGCTCATGATCTTCGTGTGCCATCAGTAGAACACCTGAGGAGTTCTGATAAAACACCTGAGCTCAGATGCTCGGGGTTCCACTGTGAAGTATGGCAACTGGCCAGGATAACAGGTCTCTTCGTTGAGGTCTGGCAGGGATTACATCTACAAAAATGCCTCCTTGTCATCCTTGGTGAGCCTCCGCAGGAGTGTGCTGCTACAGATGCCTGCATAATGGAGGGAGAACAGGTGCATCCCGGCAGATACAGAGCAGCCTGAGCTGTGAGGGGTTTGACAGGATGAGAGTAGTAAAGGGGAGGAGAAGGGATTCTCTGCATAGATCACTACGGGCCATGGCAGTGTGCTTGAGTTCTGTCCCTGCCCACCTCGGCACTCAGAGCAAGCACCCATTCTTCTGGGTAGGCCTAGGTCCCCTCGGCTCTTGCAAGCTTCAGCTTGCTTATCTGAATCATGGACCCGCAGTTCTTCATTTCTTCCTTATGATGCAGTGAGTCCCACCCACTCTGAACCAACTTCTGTAGAAAGTGAGCTGTGATTGGTTATAGAAAGACAGGGTGTTGGGGGCCTGGAACGTAGTTCATTGAGTAGAGTGCTTGTCGGCTGGCATGTCACCCACATCTGTGTACAAGCCCTTCTGGATACTTGGACCAGCTAGAGGGGTTCTGGGTGGGTAGGGGGTTATCACCTTGCTTTACAGATGGGTGGATAGAGCCAAAGCCAGTGCTGACAGCCTGGGTGTGGTTGGAAACTGTGCACCCTGGCAGCAGCATGGAGTGGGGGTGGGTGCTGCAGGGCTGGCTCCCAGGGATCCCGCCAGGGCCCTGTGATACAGAGGTGGATTCTTGGTATCAGCAGGGAGGGGGTGGGGGGCTGGGCTGAAACCCATCCGAAGATCTCAGGCCAGCTCTAGGGTGACAGTTGACCCTGGGATCCTCCCTATTCTGAGCACTTGTTCCTAGGCTAGTCAGGGCCACAGGCTGCAGCCGCCATCCCTCAGAGCCAGCACATATGGAGTTGACATCATGTCTGCCGGGCTCCCTGAGGTCCATCCCAGCTGCTGGAGCCTGGCTAGGGTCCTGTAGCTTTGGGAGAGGGTCAGGTGACTTACGGTAAAGTGGACAAGATCTGGGGGAGGGTCTGCAAAGGTCCTTCTCATGGGTCCTTAAGATGCCTCCAGACGGTGTGTAACTCCCCAAGAGGCCCTGGGCTTGGGTTCAAGAGAACCTCGGGAGCCCAGACACTGAGGGCTTAGGGCTGGTGGACTTTCCCCTGGAATCAGAAGGACTCTAGCCTCCGGACAAACAGATGTGCTGAGGACAAGGGCATTGCCACCAGCTGACAGTGTGACATGGAGGGGGGTGGCCTATGCCAGAGCCCCGGAGATGAAGGCCCATTTTATAGATGAGGAAATAGAAACCCAGAGAGGTAACAGATTATGCCCTGAGTCACAAGGCTAAAAAGGTTGGGAATGTGTATCGGGACGAAAGCATCTTTCTACATGCTATACTGAGAGGGCCTGGCCTTGGCTGTTGGAGACAGGGCAGGGGCTGGATTTGAGGCCAGAAGATAAGTGCTTCCTGGGTCTGGGAAGGCTGCCTGGGGTGGGGTGGGGCAGGTGGATCCTTGGAGGTGGTCTTCAAGCCTTTCTGTGGTTGGGGTGGCATGAGATCTCACTGGTGTCCCTTCCCCCACAGATATGACCTCCTCCCATCAGGCTCTCTGCGCCTGGCCCGGACCCAGGTGGGTGACGTCGGCCACTACGAGTGTACAGCCAGCAACCCTGCAGGCGCCACTTCTCGCCACTACGTCCTCAGGGTTCAAGGTAGGGCCCGCGGGCGCTGCCTCTCACTCATCCCTGACCTCCATGCCTTGCTTTCCCTCCACCATCTGCAGTCCACCGTGCCAGACTGGTACCTCTTTTTCTGTCTCTTCCGGATGGGGCCTGGGGAGGCTGTTAAAGGGGCGTTCCAAGAGCAGAGCCCCTTGGGGACTAACAATAGGGGTACATAAGGGCCGGTGGTTCCAAATGCCTCTGTCAGTTGGAGTCACACAGCCTGGGAGCCCAGTTCTGGCTTTGCAAAGGCTCATGGGGTTTGAGTCTCTTCCTGCCAGGGGCACCTGGGTTCCTTAAAGTGACCCTTTCCAGCCCTGCTCTGCACCAGATGCCTATGCTCTGTAATGGCCCGCTGGCATTTGCGGAGGCTCCTGTTTTCCAGGCACCACTGCAGCCTTCCCTTTGTGGCTGAGGCCTGAATTTACACCCACGGTGGTCCGAGTCCAGCATACTTAGGTCCCATTCAAAAGAAGTCATTCCGTGCCATTCGCACACCAGAGCCCTGGGGAGACCCTAAGACAGGACCAAGCCCGGCCTAGCCCACGAGGGAAGGGCGGAAACACAACCAACATTCCACATTGCTGATAATGACTTGGAATCCGTGTTTAAAGTCCGTGGGTAGGGGGAACAGCTGCAAGTGTTCATTCATCCCCTGTGTCCTTCACGCGCCAGCTGGGTGGCTAGATACATCATCTGCCATCACAGCCGAGCGTCCCTCACCCTTTATGGATGCTTGCCAGCCCTGTCCAAGCCAGCATCCAATTTTACAGACAGATAGGCTGAGGCCTGGGGTGGGGGTGGGGAGGAAAGGTTTGCCCTGGCGAGTGAGAGGAACATGGGGGTGGAATTGAGAAGCAGACCTGGAGACAGCGTAGCAGGGTTTGAATCTCAACTAACACATTGCTACCCACTTGCTGTGTGACCTCAGGCCAGTTATTTGATCTCTCTGAACCTTGTAAAGTGGGGGCCACAATAATGTCTAACCTGTAGTCATCAAAGGGGATACCTGCAGCCCAGAGCTCAGAACAGCGCAGACTGGGGTGTGGCAAAGCCGGAGAGTGGCTGCAGCACGGGCATCTCCATGCTCCCGCACCCTCCCAGGCACCGCCAGGCAGCAGGTCCTGGGTAAGGTTCCAGAGCCGGAGCTTCTCTTTGAGTGTGTCTTAAAAATTGGGGTGATGTCAGGGTTCCTCAGCTTCCCTGCGGGCCCAGAAGAGCAGCGTGGCCTGGGCTGTGCGCATGCTCCTATCTTGCGTGGGCTGGGCCTCTCAAAGCCACCTAGGCTCTCAGACATACAGATCTAGGGCTTCAGTCTCCAACTCCTTTCATCTGGAAGAGGAGGGAAATCCGTATATGCCTCAGTTTCCCCATCTTAGAACTAGGTGTGGCATTCTCTACCCTGCAGGAGGACTAACCGGGGTGGAGTACAGGGAAATGGCTGGAAAATACAAACACAGCCCATAGGTGTGGCTGGGGGCCACTGGGAGCGGGTGCTATCTCACCTCTCATTCTATTAGCAGCAAGGGGAAACTGAGGCTCAGCTGGTACAGAGTGACACAGTGTGGGGAAGGAACACAGCTGGGATTGTATAGGTGTACTGCTCCAACCTGCCTGGGCCATTCTGAGCCAGTCCTGCCTCCAGTGCCTCAGTTTCCCCGATATGCCCACCACAGTGGTGTAGTACCAGATAGCACGTCTCAAATGGCACAGGGGACATTAGTGAGGGCTGGGAATAAATGTGTTGAATGCATTCAGGTGTCCAGGTGGAAGCCAGATTCTGCTCTTTGGCGGCATGGGGAAGGCCACGTGGGTCCTGGTAGTTCTTCCTTGTGCAACGAGGAGTGGCTGGCCATAGGTCTTCCCAACCCCGGTGATGATTTTGCTGCTTGCTGGTATCAGGGTTGTAGTGTGGGCTGGGGCTCTGGGACCCCTCACTAGGTATCCTACCTTGATGCCCATCTCTGGAACCCTGCCAGTTCCCCCTAAGGTGCAGCCTGGCCCTCGGGTCCTGAAGGTGCTGGCAGGAGAAGCCCTTGATCTGAACTGTGTGGCTGAGGGTACCCCAGAGCCCCAGCTGAGCTGGTTCAAAGATGGGGTGGCCCTGAGGAGTGAGGGACCCCAAGGCTCTGTCCACTTTGCTGCTGTCAAGACCACTGATGCTGGACTGTACCACTGCGAGGCCTCCAGCAGCGCAGGCACCGATTCCTGGGAGCTGGAGCTCCATGTGCTGGGTGAGTCCCTGAGTCCCAGCATGGGTCCGCTCCACCCTGCCTCCCTCAGCCACAGACCACACTTCTGAGGCCCCTGTTGTGCCAAACACTAGGTCCCCGGAGCCACCATGCAGGCTCCCTGATTTGTCCAGATGACTTGTGGTCTCTGACCCAAGGGGTCTTGTGCAAAGTTCCTGTGGAACTGTGGTCAGGGACCAGGTGACTGGCTCAGCTTTCTCTTTTATCATACGGGCAACTCAGACCATTCTTTCACCTGCAAGGTGATCCAGTAGGAGGCGAGGTCATTGAGAGATTGCGCATGACCCACGAAATATTCTGGATCAATACAAGTGTTTTCACTCTTGGGAACTGGAAGTGAGATGCTGTTGGAAGGACACTGACCTTGTTATACCTGTGTTTGAGGCCCAGGCCCAGCCTCCGATGCTGGTCTTCCTTGGAGGCTAGGGTTCTGGGCGGAGACCCTTCCCCCAAGCCTGTACTGGGAGGGAATGCTAGACCTGAGGGTTATGAACATGGCTTTGCCACCTCCCACAGAGCCGCCACACTGGGATGTTGATGAGTTCAAGGGCCTGCTGGAACGAGTGGCTGGAGAGAATGCCAGTCTGCCCTGTCCTGCCCGAGGTGAGGCCAAGCCCAAGGCAGGCTGGGGAAGCAAAGGCTGGCCCGGGTACTCAGACACCAAATGGCGACCTCCTTGGGTTATGGAGGTTATGGAGTCACATTGACAACTCTATAGGATGGAAATTACCATTAGTCTCTTTGCATTAGTGCTATCCTGTCCCTGAAATTAGACAATTTGTATAAGGTCACACAGCCAGTGTGTGACTCAGTATGGTCTGGTTTGACCTCCAGTCAGCCTGCCTATGATCCCCATAGTCCTCGACATCTGGAAAGTGACGCTGGGGCTGACGGCAGCTCTTGGGTCCTTCCAATTGGGATTGGAGGGTTACCACCCTTCCCCCATACTTCCTCATAGTGGTTGGTTCCAAGCAAGCCAGCCGTTTCTGGGTTTGCTTTGGGATGGCAATGCATTCGAGGGTCCAGCTCACCACCTCTGGGTCAGCTGTCCAGGCAGAGCCCTCCTTAGCTCTTCCTGGAGGTTTACCTCCCTTTTGAGCCTCAGGCTCCTCATTTGCATGGCGGCCGGGCACACCATCTCCTCCCACTGGCACTGATGTGAGGCAGGAGGTATGTGTTATAGCTCCTGGCCCTGTGTCTGGCACTCACGAGGGGAAATAATGCTACACACCACCCTCCAAAGACCTCACTGCTCCAGTAGCCCACCTTCTCGGGCTTGTCTGTGACTGATGGGTGAAATGAGCCATGTCTATCATGGTTATGAGTAGCTGAGGAGCAAGAGGTGGGTAAAGAAGCTATCAGGAGCCTGCAAAGCCCCTGGCCTCAGGAGCTCCCTCTCTCCAGCAGCAGGGCACCTGGGAGATTCCTGCACAGCAGGGAGGCGGGCTGGAGAGCTGGCTCTGGGACAGGCACCTAAGTGATAGCTGGGAGCCTTGATCACAGTGCCACCTAGTGTTAGACTCTGGGAACAGCAGGCAGAAACAGCCATGGGCAAGCCACCTTCAAGCCTAACTTCAGGCTGTCCTACTGGTGTGGTCTGCTTATATCCCTCCCCCATTCATCATCCTTGGACCATCAGGGCTAGACTTTAGCCTCACCAACTTCACCAGCTTCACCCAAGGCCCTCCTGTAATGCATCCCTTCTGGGCTGGGCTGTCCCAAGCTGTGTCTGGCCCCTTTCCCAAGAGTGAACAGCAGCGGGCTCTGGGCCTCAATCCCTATGCCCTGGGCGGTGGTTCTGAGTGCTAAAGGGCCTAGCACTGCAGTCTTGGCACGAAGCCCTTGGGATACTCAGGAACACCATCACCTCTCCTCCAGGGCTAGGGTGTAGGACCGGGAGTGTGGCTGCCCCAAGTTTGTTCACACTGTGAAGGGAGGGACAGGACAGGCAGAGTCAGTATCTCCCACTGCCCGTGCCCAGCCCCAGAGGCACAGGCAGCATGCTGAGCACAGCAGGCTTTCTCATTCACTTAGTACCTAGTATCTGTGAACTGCGTGGTGGCTTGGGGACAGCGGGGAACAATGAAGACCCCGAAGACACTGGCAGGATGTTCTGTGGAATATTTGAAAGTCAGAGTTTGGGGGGAAAGGAGAGCTCAGTGCTGGCAAGAGATGCATGGCGAGGGTACCCGGGGCCTCCCTGAGAATCAGAAAACGGGTCTGTGTACCTGTGGACACTCAACAGGTGTGGGGACAGGGAACAATTGCTCCTCCTGACCTGGGGGTGACGCTGGGTCTGAGACCACCCACCGTGAAGGTCAGCAACATGGACAGAAGAGTCACATGAGGAGACAGCGCTGGCAGGGGTGGGGGTGTTCAATATTTCGTCTGATGATTCTGCAAACCCTGCCAGGGACACCAAAGCCGCACATCACATGGCGGAGGGGCCCATCCACGGAGCCCCTGAATGGCCGGGCAGATGTGGCGGTGCTGGAGGAAGGGTCGCTGTTCCTGTCCTCGGTCTCTCTTGCGGACAGCGGAGAGTATGAGTGCCAGGCCACCAATGAGGCGGGCTCTGCTTCCAGGAGAGCCACGCTGGTGGTCTACGGTAAGATGGGGCCCCCGAGCTGCAGTTGGGGACAGGCTTGTACCCACCCACCACATGGAGCCCAAAACGATGCCAGGGCCCCAGAAACTGAACACCTGATCCCCCTGCAGAGGCCAGGAAGGATTAGGGCTTGAGGGTGTTGCACAGGGAACCCCACTTCACCAGACACATCTATAGGGACAATGTAGGCTTCTGAGATGAGTCAAGATCTGGGCCAGGAGCTCGGTCTGTAAGGTGCTTACTGTGCAGCCATGAGGACTGAGTCTGTTCTCCAGCACCCATGTGAAGTGCTGGGCACTGCAGTGTGCTACTGAGCTAGGAAAGACATTTGGGAGCTCACTGACTTCTAGTCCCAGGGAGTGACCCTGTCCAAATACAAAAGGTGGGTGGCACCTGAGGACCAGCATTCCAGATTGTTCTCTGGTCTTCATACACACTCACATGCTCACAGACACATACACACACTCACACACACAGACACACAGAGATACATACACACACTCACACACACAGACACACTCACACAGACATATATAAACACACACAGACACACACACTCATACACTCATACACACACACACTCACACACAGACACACAGAGATATATACACTCACACAGACACACACACATACATATATAGACATACTCACACACACAGACACACACACTCACATACACACACATACTCACACACACAGACACACACACTCACATACACACACATACTCACACACACAGACACACACACTCACACACACACACACACACACACATACATATATAGACACACATACTCACACACAGACACACACACTCACATACACACACTCACACACACAGACATATATAAACACACACACAGACACACACACTCACACACACAGACACACAGAGATACACATACACACATACTCACACAGACACACACACAGACACACACACACACATACACACACAGACACACACACACACATACTCACACAGACACGCACACAGACACACACACAGACACACACACACACATATATATATAGACACACATACTCACACACACAGACACACACAGACACACACACACACAGACACACACGCACACACACACACTTAATAAAATACACATGCTTGATAGCTGTGCGGAGCTCTAGCCCCCTTTACGCCATGAACTGAGGCTCATGTACCCATCACCAGCAATGAGGACTCCTACCCCTGCACCCACGGTGCCCAGCAGAGTTGGGGGCCTACATTCAGCTGGGGCTGCACAAGGACAGACAGGCTGGATGCTCTCAGTCTGAACAGCACTCCCAGCCACCCTGTGTCCCAGTTTGCCCTGGGATGACTTCTCTGGGAGGTTGGCTACAGACACAGAGGGGAGACCTTTAGTGGTTTCCAATCAGGGGACTCCCTGGTATGACACCTGAATGTGTCCAGGGAGCCCACCTCAGACTGGGTGTCAGAGTGTGGCATCTGTTTGCAGTGGGGGATGGGTATGCTAGTGCCCCAGTGAAGCTGCTGTGGCCACTGAGATATGTAGTGCCCTTGTGGTCGAATCAGGGAACAGGATAGATTAAAGCAGGTGGGTTTTCCGGGGTCTCAGTGACAGGCTGATGACAGGCCTGAGGACCTGGGGAAGGGACAGGACATGGGTGGCCTGCCGCAGCTGCCAAGCTCAGCCAAAGTGGGAGCAGCTCTTCTGCTTCTCCTTGCACCCCAAGTTCCCCCCAGGATCCGGGAAGAGGGGCGCATGACCAACGTGTCTGGCCTAGCTGGGAGGCAGCCTCTGACGCTGGAGTGTGACACACATGGCTTTCCTGTCCCTGAGATGGTGTGGCTCAAGAATGGGCAGCTGGTGAGTATCTCTGGGGAAGGTTGGGGTGGGAGATGGGACTTAGATAAATATGTGTTTCTGTATGTGCTGGGGTGGCACAGGATGTGACAGATGTCTTCTGGGATGCCCAGGTTCAAGGGCAGTGAGGAAGTCCTGAAAGGACTTCCTGAGGATGCTAGGTTCTGGTCACTGACCAACTCCAAGGCCTCTGTTCCCGAGTTGCTCATATGTACGCCCTCTGTTCTCAGATCCCAGAGACAGGTGGTCATCGCCTCCTGGATGGCACCCGGTCCCTCCACTTCCCCAGGATCCAAGAGAGCGATTCTGGCCTCTATTCCTGCCGGGCTGAGAACCAGGCTGGGATCACCCAGAGAGACTTCAATCTTGCCGTGTTCAGTGAGTGAGGACTGTGTCCCAAACTCCTCAAGCATGTGTCAGTAGAGAGCAAGGGGCACCAGAGGGGCCAGCACAGACCTACACCCTCAGGAGCCTGCAGCTCAGGCCACTCGGGGGACAGTCACGCGGTTAACTAAGCAATCGGTTGCCACATTATCTGACAAAGGGAGGAGTGGTTTCTTCGGGGTTGCGGTTCACCGTCCATTGCGACAGGCGCCGTAGCAGTGGGAGCTTGAGGCGGCTGTTCGCATCTCACCCGCCGTCAGGAAGCAGAGAGAGGGGCGCTGGTGCTCAGCTCTCTACTTCTTAGGCGGTCCAGGACCCCAGCCTGCGGGATGGTGCCACACATATTTAGGGTGTGTCTTTCTACCTCCATTAACTCAATCTAGAAAATCCCCTTCAGACAGAGTCAGAGATTTATTTCCATGGTGATTCTAAATCTTGTCTAGTTTACGAGATTGATCACATGTGGTGCTACACGGGGGATGGGGGAGGGGGGATTGGGGTAGACACAGTGCAGGCTTCTGATAACTAGGGCAAGGCTCATCCAGCAATGTCTGGGGAGCTTCTCAGGTGGATAGGGTGTACAATCCAGGGGATCTTCATGGGAAAAGGTCCTGTGGTCAAGCAGAGTGGAGTCTGAGCCATCCCCCTTTACCTCCCTCCCGACCCCCAGTCCCTCCTGTCTTGCTGGGAGCTGGGGCAGCTCAGGAGGTTCTGGGCCTGGCTGGTGCTGATGTGGAGTTGGAGTGTCAGACCTCAGGGGTCCCCACACCCCAGGTGGAGTGGACCAAGGACGGGCAGTGAGTGACCCCTCAATGGATGGTGTGGGGCTGGTTGTGGGGTTAGAGAAGCCCCAAGGAAGCCCAATGGGTGTGATGTATACTACCCAGCACTGGGTGGAGGCCAGCATGGGCTCATCCATGGGAGATTCCCAGGAGACCCTCTTCTCAACACTGGCAAGATCTTGCCTTGACTGTTATCTTTCTTATTTCTCTAACTTTGGAAATCAGGGGCCCATGTAAAAGTTACATGATGCACAGTTAGCTATTTAAAAGCAGTAATTGAATTTGCAGCACTATGTAGCTGTGCCCACCACCTAATTCCAGAACATTCTATCATCCCCCAAACCCACACCCACTATATAGTCCTTCCCCCACTCCCTCTATTCCTCTGCCCCAGGAGCTTCCAGTCTGCTGTCTGTCTACAGACTTATCTATCCAGACCGTTCACCGTCAGCCAACACGCAGCCTTGCGGTCTGGCCACTTCATTCACAGTGTTTTGGAGATGCGATTTCTTCACAGCCAGTGTTAGAAACTAACCTTTTTTTAGGGCTAGATAAGAATCCACAGAAGGAGAGGCCCACATACTGTTTATCCTCTCACGGGCATTCGGGGAACTTCCTCCTTTAATCGATTATAAATGCCATTCTTTTGTTGCTCTTCTTTGGAGTCAAGGTTTCTCTGTTGTGACTATCGTTGTCCTGGAACTCTGTAGACCAGGTCTTAAACTCACAGAGCTCCACCTGCATCTGCCTCCTGAGTGCTGGGATTAAAGGCGTGTGTGCCGCCCCCAGCACCACCAATGGCTTGAATGCCATTCTTACCCTAAGCTGCAGTCCCTTTGAGCAGCCAGCCCCACCTGCACCCTGACCTGATTGATGGCTTCTCTCCAGGCCCATCCTTCCAGGAGACCCTCACACCCTGCTGCAGGAAGATGGCCAGGTTCTCAGAATTAGCAGCAGTCACCTGGGTGATGAGGGGCAGTACCAGTGTGTGGCCTTTAGCCCAGCTGGCCAACAGGCCAAGGACTTCCATCTCAGGATCCACTGTGAGTTCTGTTTTATCTAGGGCCCTAGCTGCTCCAGGAGCTTCCTTTCCTGCTTCCTGCTGCTGCCTGGGGTGGGGAGCAAGGGCAGGAATGGGCCTGAGGGGCAATGGCAGGAGCCAAGGGCATGTGACCCCCCATTTCCCCAAACTGCCAGTTCATGGGCTCGCTACTTCTGTGTGTTGAATGGTGGTTTCTTTGGGTTTTTCTTTACATAAAACACTCATAAAGCAATTTAATATTTCAAATATAAGTGGGAAGCCAGTGTCATCTGCGTTAATGGAAGGAACAGGAAAAACTAATACAACCAGCCCGGGTGTGGCTCAGTGGGCGGATCCCTTGCCTGGCATGTAGGAAGCTCAGAGAACTATGGAACAGCACGGACAAAAGCATTTAAAGAGGTGGAGCCAATCTTTCTGTGTGGCTAAGCAGTGAGCACTTAACCTCTATCCGTGCTCTGGGCTTGGGCAGAAGGCTCAGTTGGAAAAGTACTTGCTCCACAAGTACGGGTACCTGAGTTTGAATCCTCAGCACCCATGTGAAAAGCTAGATGCTGTGGCTGTGTCACCTGGACTGTCGCCAGCACTGGGGAGGCCTACACAAGGGGGCTCTTGGGGGGGTCTCTGGTCAGCTAGTCTAGTCGAAATGGTGAGTTCCAGATTCGGTGTCAGAAAAGAGGAAGAGGCAAAGTCTGATAGAGGAAGACCTCTGTGGACCTCTGACCTTTGTGTGTGCGTGCACCCACACGCACATGTCCACACCCATTTGAACATATGTATACATGGGCTGCATCTCCACATCCCCATACCTAAATAAATAAATAAAACAACTTTAAAATGAGAGCTGGGTGGAAAGGGGTGGACAGGTTAGTGGCACGGTGTCCTCAGATGGAGCCTTTCCTCACTGCCGTCAGGGGGCAGGAGAGTCAGGAGGGTGTGGTTCAGGGAGGCAGGGTGATGTCACACTGTGTCCATGTGCCTCAGCCATCATCCTGGGTACCAGCAGTGAGTGCCCTGCCTTAGGGGAATCCCTGATCAAGTTCCTCCACAGATGGGGACCCTGAGGCCCAGAGAGGGGACAAGACCTATCCCAGGTCATACAGTGAGTTAGAGGCACCGTGGGTTCCAGAGCCCTAGCCTGTGGCCCCTCCCCACCTGCACCATCCCTACCCATAGCGACTGGACTTGCTTCCCACCCTGGCATGTCCCTGATCTGGCCTCTTCTGTTTGTGTCCCACACCCCTCCCCCAGCCCTCCAGTAGAAGCCTGGTGTGTGTGCATGCTGCTCAGAGGATGCCAGCCACGGACTCAAGTAGTCTGTGACCACCCTCATGTCCCTCTCTGTCCCCAGCACCTCCCACCATCTGGGGCTCTAATGAGACAGGTGAGGTGACTGTCCTGGAGGGCCACACAGCACAGCTCCTGTGTGAGGCCCGAGGAATGCCAGCCCCTGACGTCACCTGGTACAAGGATGGGAGCCTGCTGGCCCCCAGCTCGGAAGTGGTTTACAGCAAGGGCGGCCGGCAGCTGCAGCTGAGGAAGGCCCAGTACTCTGATGCTGGCCTCTACACCTGCCAGGCCGGCAACCCTGCAGGAGTCACTGAAAAATCTACCAGGCTGGAGGTTTATGGTGAGCAGCCAGGGGGATTGCAGCAGTGGGCAGCTGATGTGGGCAGTGTGAGGTGACCTCTGGTGGGCAGCGTGAGGTGACCTCTGCCTATCTCTGAAGGTCAGTGAGGGGTGGCCACTTTGAGTGTTCAAAGGTTCAAGGACAGAGTTCACTTCAGCTCTGTGGATGTTAGGCCGCTGCTGGGGCGGCTCAGCAAGGACAACAAGGATGTGCTTTCATAGGTTCAAACCCTGTCAGACCTCCACAGAGGGAACCACCATCGTGACAAGCACCAGACTGGACAGTGTAATCCTGAGCATCTGAACTCAGGTGTTTTTATTGATTCAGAACTCCTCAGGTGCAGATCATAAGCAATCAAACATCCCCCACAGAAACCCAACACCTGCAGACAATACAAAATGCCAAGACGTAGGCAGCCCCTCACCCAATAGTGCACAGAACAATTATTTTGTACACGACTCAAAATAAATTTCCACAGCACAGCTCTCCACCTTTCCTTTGCAGATGAGGAAACTGAGGCTACAGGGAGAGACTCGGTGGGAGTCCATGCCAAGTCTAGCTCCCCTGGAGTACTGTGGGGTCCCACTAAACTTCCCAGGGAGGCACAAAGACCCCTGCTTTGACGTTGTGTAGCTTAGGACTTAGAGCAAGGCCCACTGCCTGTGGTTGATGCACAGTAGGGCCAGTTACTGAAAGTGTTTGGCCTTTTGTGTCTCTATGGGATGGCGAAGCTTGCCCACTTCATATCTCAGGGACGCATGGCCCCTGTCCCTTCCTGGGAAGATCTGTCATTTCTCTAAATTGGCAACCCTGAACAGTGGGCTCAGAAAAAAGTGGGGAGCATCCTTGAGAAAGGATGAGGGTGGGCCTGGGTCAGGGAGAACAGGGTGCTCTGGGGAGTCAGGGAACAGCCTGAGGTTAATAGGAGTTACTTGGTCCCTGGTGAGGCGTCAGCAAGGGAGCCTCAATCACACAGATGCAGAGTGCTGGAGTCTGGAGGTGGTGAGCCGCGGAAAGGGTGGGGCCCACTGTAGCACCTGCCACTCAGGGACTCCCATGAGGCTCTGACACCCTCAAGAGCAGAATGAAAGCCCATTCCCTTCCCCAAGAGCCTCGGGGCCCTAGTAAGGTTTGAAGCATCTTGAGTCCATGACTGGAGGTCCTCTGGTGCTGCCTCTATTAGCTCTACAATCTAGGACCTAAGGGACACCCCCCCACACACACTCAGGCTTGGCTGCAGTGAGCTCTGAGCACACTCCAGATGTCGGGAGTCCCCCCACATCGTATCATCTTGGCTCTGGTCTGTCTTAGCCATCTGCTGTCTCACGTTGGGAGTGAAATTTCCAGGGGTAGTGGCCTCATCCAGAGTCCCGCACACCCATCACTTTGTTCAATAGACAGACTGGCATTCTCCTGGTGACAAGCTTTCTGGGTGGTGGTGGGAACAAAGGGGTACAAGTTGGGGCCGGGGTGAGGGACCTTCAGGGACTGAGAGATGAGGCTCTTGCAGTGAGGGTCTGAGGTAGGCTTGCTGGGAGAGGTCGTGTCTGAGCAAGATCCAGCTAATGGAACGAGGCTGGGGAGCGCAGCTGCAGCTGTTGGTCCCTGAGACGGCCTGCCTCTTCCCTAGTTCCACCCACCATTGAGGGTGCTGATGGAGGGCCATACGTGGTGCAGGCTGTGTCTGGGAGGCCCATGGCACTGGAGTGTGTGGCCAGAGGACATCCACCCCCTACCCTCTCCTGGCAGCATGAAGGGCTGCCAGTGGTGGACAGCAACGGGACTTGGCTGGAGGCGGGCGGCACCCTACAGCTGGAGAACCCGGGAGAGGCATCTGGTGGCATCTACAGCTGTGTGGCCAGCAGCCCTGCTGGAGAGGCCGTGCTGCAGTACTCGGTGGAGGTGCAGGGTGAGCCAGCTGTGGGTGGGTGCCCACTCCATGCTCAGCGCCAGAGGAGGTGGAGGTTGGCGGGGAAGCCACACGTGCCCCTTTCCTGTATGCCACAGATGGACAGTGAGACCTGGGTTGGGAACACACAGTGGGAGATGCGAGGTTGAGTTCTGGGGTTCTCTGATCATCACTCCTGCCTGTGGCTCTGGACCAGCTCATCTAGGAAGGCTGATGCTCTGCCTTCTGTTCACAGAACAGGCATTTCCAGGCGCCTGTCTGAGACTGGAACCTGAGAATGGTGTGAGTCTTGTTCAACTGACTCTCATTCCCTACATTCTCAGACATGGCTCTATGTGGCCTCTATAAGACAGAATTCAGACTACAAGGCAGACAGGACTTCAGGCCCTTAGTCTACCTGAGGACAGACATGAAATAAATGGTCTCTGAGGAGGCCATGGAGACCCCTCTTACGGCCCTCAGTGGCCCTGGAAGGCCTCTTGGGGAGCATTTGAAGGGAGACCAGAAGGCCCAGGTGAGACTGAGGCCTTGGTGGGAGCGCTTCAGGGAAGGCTGAGCTCCAACCAACCAACAGTATGTCCTGCCCACAGTGCCCCCACAGCTGCTGGTGGCTGAAGGCATGGGCCAGGTGACTGCCACCGTGGGACAGTCTCTGGATCTTCCCTGCCAGGCATCAGGCTCCCCGATGCCCACCATCCAGTATGTATAGAACTGGTCAGGCTGGAGACAGGCAGAGTGTGAGTTGGGACGGAAAAGGAAGGAGAGCCAAGGGAAAAGGAAGGAGAGCCATTCCTGCTCCTAGGAATGAGTGTGGTCATGGAGTCTCCTCTTGGCTTCAAGGTGACCTGGTCCCCTCTCCACCCACCTCAGGTGGCTGCAGAATGGCCGCCCAGCCGAGGAGCTGGCTGGAGTGCAGCTGACCTCACAGGGGACCATCCTGCACATCAATCACGTGGAGCTGGGACACTCGGGCCTCTTTGCCTGCCAGGCCACCAATGAGGCAGGGACAGCAGGGGCCGAGGTGGAGGTCTCTGTGCATGGTGAGCGAGCATCTGGGCTCTGGGGCAGTGGGCCACCTGAGGTGACGGTGCTGGTGGAGGCCGTGGCGGGCCTGGGAGTGACATGGGACCTGTCTCCTCTGGGTGGACGTCTAGGCTGGCCTTCCAAAGACATGTGGGTGGGGGAGCCTTCTGTCGGCGGCTCACCCCACGTGTGGTCTGTCCTGTCCACCTGCCTGAGGACTTTCCCAGCCTCCTGCCTCTACTCATCGATGAGCACATCCAACCTATTCAGATCTTTAGCAAGCACTCTCTGCCTCGCCTCTGAGTCTGCCTAGGTCCTCCTCGTTCTTCAGGTCTGCCCTTTCCTCCAGGAAGCCTTCTTGACACCACCATAGCTTTCACCTCACTGTTGAGTCTCTCATGGCTACTGCCTACCACCCCACTACTCTGAAGTGGCTTCTATAACTGTCCTTCTTCAGCTCTGTGACCTCCAAATGGGGCAGAGTGGTGATCTCCTTTAACTTATCTGGGGCTTACAGCAGTTCTGGTCATAGAATAAAACCTTAACACTCTTGTGGACACATATGGGTGGGTGATGGGTAAATAGAATGGATGACTGGATGGATAGTTGATTGGATATATGGATAGGTAGTTAGGCGTGTAGCAGATGGGTAGTTTAATGGCTAATGCATGGGATAGATGGAAAGGGAGGTGGGTGAGTGGGTGAGTAGGTAGATGATGGATGGATGGATGGATGGATGGACAGGAAGATAAATGGGTGAGTAGATGGATGGGTGTGTGGATGGGTGTGTGGATGGATGGATGGATGGATGGATGTGTGTATGTATGTATGTATGTGTGGCTGGCTGGATGGATGTGTGGATGGATGTGTAGGTGGATATAGAGATGGATGGATGGATGGATGGGTGGGTGTGTGGGTGAATGGATCCGGAGTGCTTTCTCTTATCCAGGAGGAGCAGGGGTTCTAGAAGCCATTCCTTTGGCCAGACCTTCAAAGCCACCCCTTCACTTCTAGCCACTTAAGGAATTACCAGGTGTCCGCCACAGGCCTCTTGAGCCTGACTCGGGCTCTCTCTGTCTCTCCTGCCCAGAGCTACCATCAGTACACATCATCGGGGGTGAGACCCTTACAGCCCCTTTCCTGCAGCCTTTAACCCTCCAGTGTGTGGGCACTGGAGTGCCCACCCCGAGTCTTCGCTGGTGGAAGGATGGTGTGGCCATGGCAACCTCAGGGGGCAGCCTTCAGGTAAAGCTAGGGACCCAGGGCTGGCTGTCAGACCTCTGTAGAGGTCCAGGAGACCATGAGCAGTCTTTGCAGATGGGTGGAGCAACAGAGCCCTCTCAGCATGTGTATACTGAATAGGTCCTTGGGTGCTATGCCTGGGGGATGGAGGGGTCCCTTAGCCTGGTCCAGGCCCTGGAAGCTTAGCTATCAGAGGGAAGAGACAGAGAAGATATCACAGAGAAGAGAGGAGCCCAGGAATGTGGGTGCTGGGCCCACAACTTACTTGCAATGCTTGTACTGCCTGCGGGGGCCATTCCCACATTCTGCCCTCTCTGACTGTGGCCTGGTACTGTACTCTGTGGCTTCCCCTCATCCCCAGACCCTTCTCTCCTAGATCGAGAAGGCAGACCTGAGAGATGAAGGTGTCTACACCTGTGCAGCCACCAACCTAGCAGGGGAGAGTAAGAGGGACATAACACTGAAGGTTTTGGGTAAGGACTGCAGCTCAACTGAGGTCCAAGGCCTGGGGTGATTGGTGACACTTTGAGGGGCCTTGGGACCCAGAGTGGAAGTTTTAGACTCACAGCTGGGTGCCTAACCTTGCAAAAGATGAGCGGTGCTGAGACAAAACATTAACAGTAGCCGGTGGACCCTCGCAATGGTTTTCATTGCCCACGTTAAGGACTCCCTTGCTGTAGGAGGAAGTAAGGCCTTCATAAATAACTGGCTGTCAGGCACTTAGGCAAAGGCAGTGGCCGTGCAGGCGTGGATGCTCGGTGAGACTGCTCGAGCTATGCCTAGAAACAGATGACATCTCCTAAGATCCAACCAGCAGAGGACATCTCAGGGAGATCATGCTTAAGGAACGAGTGGGAGCAGGGCGGGGAGTATAAACTGTATCCCTTTCTCCTGAACAAAGAGAGTTTGCTTGTCTACGCATCTCCCGGAGTCTGTGTATCACGATTCCACGCCAACTCATCCCCCACTGGCAACCGTGGGCAGGCAGGGCCAGAGGGGTACCAAGCAACACCTTGCTGGCTGGATTCATGTTCTGGGGTCCATCTGTGCCCTTGGCAGTGTGGACAAGCCCTGCCTGGTCACTCCAGGGCTCCTGGGGTCTAAGTTCCTACTGTACCAACTTCGGCTCCTCCCTGGGGCTGGGAGTCGGGAACTCTGTGACCACAGTGAAGATCTCATAGCCCCTGCTCTGGTTTGGAGCTTTTCTAAGAACAAGCTCCCTGGTCCAAGGATGTGAGCCTTTAGGAGAACTCTTTAGGAGAAATTGGGAAAGACAGAAGAGTAGCTGGGACTAGAGCTGCCCGGAGCCCACACCCACCAAGAGGAGTCTGTCCTTGTAACCCTCTAGTTCCCCCCAACATTGAGCCAGGCCCAGTCAACAAGGCAGTTCTGGAGAATGCATCAGTGACCTTGGAGTGTCTGGCTTCAGGTGTGCCCCCTCCAGGTAAGACCTCTCCCCTCAGCCAGTGAGCCCCTCTAATCAGTCCCAGTTCCCTATGGAGGGGGTTGCAAGTGCCCTTTCTGAACTTCGTGTGTGGGTCAGGAACAAGCCTGTAAGAGTCTGTTCAGAGGTTCGGCATCCCCAGGCTGGTCCAGGCTGCAATTGAGGGATAGGTTTCCCTCCATCTGGGCTTCTTCTCCAGACTTGCATGGAAGAGGGCACTTGGGTGAATCATATGAGTGCTAGGGCGGGTCTTACGCAGGTTCCGGGAGGAAGGACCATTTCTGTCCCCTCATGAACCGGGGACAGCCACTTGCCTTGAGTGGGTGAACCCAGGAGGTACTTACATCCTGTGGAATCCTGGGGGAGGGGCTATGATGGGCCCTGGCTGGGGTAAGGAAGCACAGTGCTCCATCCTTACCTCCAAGGCTGTTGCCCAGGGCACTTGTCTTGCTCTACGCTCTCCTGGGTGAGGGTGGCTGTTGGTAAAGAGGAGGGGGCTTGGCTGGCTTTGGCTTTCCCTTGCCCTGGCTGACTAGCCCAATCTGGGAACTTCCTCCTGTGGTGCTGTTCTGCTCTGTTCCCTCTCCCCTTCCTAAGAACACCAATTGTTTCTGGCATTGGAGAAAGCGTGTGCTCACTCTGGAAGCTTCTCTGGATGCCCCTACAGGCAACAGGCAACACTGACAGGGTGGATGCTCACACGTGCCTTTTCTCTCTCAGATGTCTCCTGGTTCAAGGGCCGCCAGCCTATCTCTACCCAGAGAGGGGTGATAGTATCAGCTGACGGGAGAGTTCTTCATATTGAGCGGGCTCAGCTTTCTGATGCAGGGAGCTACCGTTGCGTGGCAACCAATGTGGCTGGCAGTGCAGAGCTGTGGTATGGCCTCCGGGTCAATGGTGAGTGGCTGGGACTTGGGAGCCTTTCCTAAAATGCTTGTTTTCTTTCCATTTGTCCAGGCTGTATGTCTTGTCCACTTATTTTTCGGCTTATCTACCCATTCATTCATCTGTCCGTCTCCATCTACGCATCCTTCCACCTGCCCATCCTCCATTCACACGCCTGTCTTTACATTCACCCACCCACTCACCTATGTATCCATCCATTCAGCCATATATCTTCCCATCTACCATCTACTTTTCCATCTGTTCAGCTGTTTGCCCACCCACTATCCACCTACCCACGTACCCATCGATTTACCCACACGTCTATTCACCCATCGGCCACCCATCTATCTTCCCACCCATTTATCCATCCTTTCACTCATCCACCATCCACCCGTTACCTATCCACCCACGCATCCATTCATCCATCCACCCATCCAGTCACTGTCCAGCAAGCTGGCTTCTCATTCATTCATGCAAACATTTCATTGTCCATCCATTGATCCAACCACCCATGTATTCCAAACTCCTGCCCATCCATTTACCCAGCCAGCCAGTTTTCCATCTATGCAGGCAAATATCTGCCCCTTCATCGTTGATCCAACACCATCCATCCAATCCCGCGCCCACTCATCTCAATATTGATCTATTTCCCCACCTAAGCTACAGAGATGTAAGGAACACGAGAAGCCGATGGGAGGCTGGGTGTTGGGTGGCTTTCCCTGTGACCGTGTAATACATCCCACGTAGGGCTCCAAAGGCAGACCGAAGAAATGAGTCCGATACATAGGTCCAGTTTGGGGAACCACTGAGTTTATTGGGCTTACTCACAGGAGCATGGGTGAGGGGATTCTTACAGGAATATGGCTACATATTCAAAGGCTACACAGACAATACACAGTATACCTCCTGTATACTCTAGTGCCCCCAGCTGGAAGAGAGGGAGCAGCCTCCCCACCTTCTCCTTCAATGAGGGAACCCCAGCAGGCCCAGTGAGGGTCTCAAACAGGAAGTCATCGTTGCTCTGATGAGGACGGTAGTAGCCCTGCCGTTCATGGAGGACAACATCACCCAACACTGGGCACATCTGGAGCATACAAACTAAGAGGGGCCCTGGGTGATGTTAGTAACCAACTGGAGCTGGACCGACTGGGCCATGGGAGAGAACAGCTTTTATTCTGAAAGCCTCCTGGCTTCAGGGAGATCTTTGGCTGTGGTTTTCCCGGGAGGGCAGTATCATAGCTGAGATCTGGGCCCTCAGCTCCTGCTTTCCATATCCTCTAAATGATGAGTCACCTCTGCGGACCCAAGGCCTGAGTTCAAGTGTGGCATTTGCCACATTCTGGCTGATTAGCCTTGGGCAGGTGACCTCCCTTCTCTGGGCCTCTGGCATGTTGACACGATGCTTATGGCATGGCTGCCTGGTTTAAGACGCTACATCAATGCTTTTGTGACCTGTGCTCCTGAGGGCACACCAGCCTGTGTCACCTGAAATGAGGCTCAACTCTGTCCCTCGCTTCCCTGCCACCTCTTTGCAGTGCCACCCCGAATCATCCTGCCCCCCAGCCTGCCGGGCCCGGTACTACTTGGCACACCCTTCCGTCTGACCTGTAATGCAACTGGCACCCCCAGCCCTACACTGATATGGCTGAAGGATGGGAACCCTGTGTCCCCCAAAGGAACCCCTGGCCTCAAGGTCAGTAGCACTGGGTGGCCCCTGAGCAGCCTCCTGGTGTCTCCCATGGGGATTGGCAGCAGAGGTCAGGCCCTGGGAGCCTACGATGAGGGAGAGACAGAGAGTCCTTACCTACTGAGATATGGCTCATGTCACCAATGCCATCCAAATATGTAGCCTCATGTGCTTTGTAGCCACATTGAAATGAGGAAAAAGGAGTAAGGTATGATGGTGCATGCCCAAACCCCCAGCACTCAGGAGGCTGAGTCAGGAGGATCACATGACTTCAAGGCCAAGCTGACATAGCAAGTTCCAGGCCAATGTGGTCCACACACTGAGACCTATCTCAAACCTCTCTCTAAAAGAAGTAATGAGAAGGGCTGAGGATGTAGCAGATTGAGCCCTTGTCGGCATGCCCGAGGCCCTGGCTTCCAAACCCAGCGCTGCATAATTAGCATGCCGGCACACACCTGCTGTGACAGCAGGAGGATCAAGATTATTCTCAGCTATATGACAAGTTCGAGATCAGCCCGGACTACATGTGACCTCTCAAAAAAGAAAGCAAACCAATTTTTGTTTTGTTTTGCTTCTGAGACAGGGTCTCACTGTGTAACTCTGGCTGTCCTGGAACTCATTATGTAGTATGTAGACCAGGCCGGCCTTGAACTCACAGAGATCTGTCTGTCTCTGCCTCGCAAGTGCTGATATGAAAAGTATGCCATACCATGCATGGCAAAAGCAAACCAATTTTAGTGTCATCAAATCCAATATCAAAAAAGGTTCATTTTGTCATGTGACCAATATAAAAAGTCGCTCATGAGATATTGCATACTCTTCTTTTCATACCAATTCTGATTATGTGTTTTATACATATGGCTCATCTCAATTTGATAGCCCCTTGAGGCCTCCTGGCTTCACATGGCAAGCGGGCACTGTAGTGAACAGAACCAGGTGACTCTTCTAGGCACAGATAAAACTGCTATCAGCTAGCAGAGGGACTGAGGTCAGGGGTGCAGCTTGTGGTTCCTCTGCCTTGGGGGACCCCCAGGGGTCTGGAGTGGGATCCAGGTAGGTGTGGTACCTGGGCTGGCTTGTCAAGGCAGGGACTGTCCCATGTGGTAGGAGTTGTGTTGGATGGGACTTCCCTCTGGGTTCAGGTCTTCCCAGGAGGCCAAGTCCTCACCGTGGTCAGTGCTCGTGCTCCTGACTCGGGTAGCTACGCCTGTGTTGCAGTTAGTGCCGTGGGTGAGGATCGCCGGGACGTTGTCCTGCAGGTTCTCGGTGAGTCTCTAGCCTGGGGAGACCATGTGCGATAGGCCAGCCGTTCCAAGAAGCTGGCTGGGGGTGGGCAGCATCCACTGCCATGTGCCCATGGGGGTGGGGGCAGATGGAAGAGTGGGAGGTGCCACCTGACCTTGTGGCCGCCATTAGACACTGGAGACCTGTCCTGAGGCATGAGCACCCCTGTGAATGGGCAGGTGGCTGGCAGGTGGCCGTGCATGAGCAGGAGCTCTGTAGTTAGGGCAAGTGGGAAGATGCGTGAAGCCACAGAGCTGGGGCAGTGTGCAGAGTCAGGAGGCAGTTCTCTGGCTCCTAAACCGCCGGGGTGGGAGTGCTCAGCAGGTAAACACATTTGCCACCAAGCCTACAGCAGGGCGCGGTGGCAGGGCTAGGCTGGATGTGACTCTCACCTCCTGGGGTTTGCTCCTGGCTGTAGGAATTGGCTAGGACAACTCAGCTACGGCCTGTCCTTTGTCCCATCACTCACCTTGGGGTCCCTTTCCTGTCTGCACCCACAGTGCCCCCACGCATCTTCGGAGAAGAGCTGAACGTATCTGTTGTGGTCAATGAGTCAGTAGCTCTGGAGTGCCAGAGCCATGCTCTGCCGCCCCCTGTGCTGAGATGGCAGAAGGACGGGAGACCCCTGCAGCCTCACCCTGGCATCCGCCTCTCTGCAGACAATGCCTTGTTGGAGGTGTGCAGCTGCCTGACTGGAGGAGCTGGCTGGGCAGGGCAGAGCAGGGCAGGGTAGGGCAGTGCTCTGGATGTTCCTCAGGGTCTCTTTCAGGACCCCAGCACACGCTGGCTGCCCCTTCTTCCCTACCCTCTACACCCCGCGATGTGACCATTCCCATCTCCCAGCACCACCCTTTGATTTCCGCTTCCCTTCAAAGCCACAGTGTGGCCTCATCAACCCCAGGTCAGGGTCTGAGCCCCAGATGGCAGATCCCTTCACCCATCATCCTCCACTCCACCTCTTCTGGTCCATTCTGGTAGACTTTCCGGGGATTGATGCTGGACTCTCTCACCGTGTGCCCAGCCTCTTAGCAGATCTGGGCTGTGAGTATGATGTAGAGGAGTCAGAGGGTGCCATGCAGAGGCCCTGGCTTCTAGAAACCTCTTGGTGCCCAGGGCAGAGAGCTGCTGTCACAGCTCCACATTCAAGAGGGGAGACCAGGGCTCAGTGAGATCACATGACATGACTAGGGTGACATGGTTTGTCTCGGGATGATACCGTCTCTGCTCGCCTTACTGACCAGCTATCTTTGTTCATGGCTAGGTGGACAGAGTGGCCGTGTGGGATGCAGGCCACTACACCTGTGAGGCCCTGAACCAGGCGGGCCGCTCAGAGAAGCGCTTCAATTTGAATGTCTGGGGTGAGTACCTCCAGGTCCCCTCCCCCAGGGCTGGCTTTCAGATCTCAGGAAGAGGGGACATCTATCTGGGCCCCAGAATACAACCCTCCCTGCTCCTTCCTCCCATTCCAGCCCCCCTCAACCCCTGTCTGCTCTTACCCAGTCCCTCCAGCGTTCCCCTCAAAGGAGCCCTATACTCTGACCGTGAGCAAGGGGCAGACCGTCAGACTGTCCTGCGACTGCCAGGGCATTCCCTTCCCCAGGATCTCATGGCGGAAAGATGGTAGGATGGCTGCCCACACCCAGCAGCTCCCCACCCAGCACCCCACCTGCCCAGCACCCCCACCCAGCACTCCCCACCCAGTATTCCAGTGGCTCAGTGAGGAAGTAGGTTTCTGGCCCTCGAAAGGGGAAGAGCAGAGCTGGCGACAGAGTGTGTGCTTCCCAGCCCCTTCGTGCCTGTGGCAGCAGCTGATCTCCAGGTCCCAAATCCCTACCACTTCTGCCAGGAAGCCCTTCCCCAGCCCTGGCCGGGCAGGGTCTCCCTGCATGGCTCTCTGTGCATCCTGTTCTGCCCTCCGTCAGCCTGTGAGCCACGTGACGCACTGTTTTGGCCCTTGCTACACTCAAAATCCAGAGCTTAGTGCAAGATATGAGGGTTTCTCTTAACCCACGTGTGTGGAGAGCAGGTTGGACAGGTTCTTTCCTGGGATCTGGGAAGACCGCAAAGCAGACTGACCTCTACCCTCACCTGGTGACCAGGTGACAGAGGTGACTCTGGGCCTCAGGGAGTAGGTACAAAGTCAGAGAGGGCACAGGCATGTGTGCTGCAGGACATGGAATTTTAACTCAGGGATGATGAGGGATGACCTTGAGGCTAGAGTAAGGAGGAGCATTCCAGGCAGAGGTCATGACAGGTGCAAAGGCCCCAGGGCAGGAAGAAACCAAGCATGCTTTGGGGTAGCAGAGGGGTCAGCAGGGCTGTGGCAGAGTCAGCCAGAGGGACATAGTGGGAAATCATCCCCGAAGTTATGGGGACTGAGCTGGGGGGGTCACTATAAAAGGTTTGGCTTTACTTCTAGTGGGACAGGATAGTCATACTCTGGATAAGTCCAAAGTTGGGAATATGGTGGCTTAGAAAGCTTCCAGGACTCAGGGAAGGCTTCCTGGAGGTGGTGTCGTCTGTGGGGACCCTAGGGATTGGGAGGACCACTGGTTTTCGTAAAAAGACCTCAAGTCCCTGGACCAGGACCCTTTTCTCACTGCCCCAGGTCAGCCCCTGCCTGGGGAGGGGGACGGCCCGGGACAGGTGTCGGCAGTAGGGAGGCTGCTGTACCTGGGACAGGCCCAGTCAGCCCAGGAGGGCACGTACACCTGTGAATGCACCAACACAGCGGGAACCAGCAGCCAGGAGCAGCAGCTGGAGGTTCTGGGTGAGCCCTGCCAGGGCTGGGGCGGGTGCGCATGGTGAGTGGGAAGAGCTGAAGCCAGATCACACAAGGGCAGGATCAGCAAGACTGGGCGCTCACCTGCCCTTCCAGTCCAGAATCTCGGTTCCCAGCATGTCTGTGGGGAGGGGACAGCAAGCCCCGTGGGTCTCAGTGGCCCAGCAGGAGAAGTGTGCCTTGAAGTGATCGGAAGTGAGTGTGCACAATGCTCCTATAGACAGGGAGCCTGCACTGATGTCATGAATCCTGCTGGGACAGCGTGAGGACCAGTTTGGTCCCTGGAGTCCATGGAAATGCCTGGTGTCATTTACTTATTAAGACCACTTGGGTCCCAGTTTAGGAAGACAGAGACAGGGGTCCCCAGAGCAAGTTAGCTGGTGAGACTGGTTATATCAGTGAGCTCTGGGTTTGATTGAGAGACTTACTTCAGCGAATTCTTCAGTTGGAAGAACAACTGAGATCCTGTATGCAGACCTCAGGCTTCCACATGCACCCAACACCTGCACACATGTGTTCATGCACATAAGCAAACATGCTACACACACACACACACACACACACACACACACACACACACACGAGAAGAAGGAGGAGGAGGAGGAGGAGGAGGAAGAGGAGGAGAAGAAATAACAACTTCCTGCCCTTATAAATGCATGTTAGTGGGCCGAGGATATGTCTGAGTTGGGAGTGCTTGCCCAGTGCAGGAAAAGCAGGAGTTCAAGGTCACCCTCAGTCACATGGTGACCCAAGGCTAGCCCGAGATGCATGAGACAACAGAAGTGCTAGAAAATGAATCCCAGAAAGGCATTGGTCACTGTAGGCCCTATGAGAGAGGCTAAGTTCAAAGCCAGCAAGGGCAACTTAAAGAAACTCCAGTTTATGAAACTACACAGACCAGGAAAGACTGAGTCTGTTCCCCAAGGAGTGGCCCGGATTGCCAGTGTGTCTGAGAGGTTACCCTGACGGACATAGCGGTCACTCTGCCACACAGCTAGAAAGGCTTGGAGATGGGAAGTGAATAGGCCAAGGCCACACAAGTAGTGTGTGGTGCATGGAGGAACATAGGCCTAAATGTCTGTGTCCACCGAGCCCCAACACCAGCCGTGCCTGGTGTCGGGTGGCCGTAACTACTTTCACTGATAGGTTCCCTCCCCATCTCAGTTCCTCCTCAGGTCACTGGCCCTTGGGAGCCCCTCACGACAGTCTCCGTGGTCCAGGGTAAAAACACCACCCTGGACTGTAATGCCACAGGAAAGCCCCTGCCAGCGGTTACATGGGAGAGGAATGGGCAGCCTGTCGGGACGGAACCAGGCCTGTGGCTTCAGAATCAGAACCGCAGCCTACTCGTGGAACAAGCACAGGCCACCCATGCTGGCAGCTACAGCTGTGTGGCTGAAAGCATAGCCGGGCGTGCAGAGAGGAGGTTCACACTGTCCGTGCTGGGTGAGGACCCGTGGCCTGTGGGGAAACTGGAGCTGCCAGGCTGTGGGCTGGAGAGAGTAAGGATAGGCAGTCCCAGGCACAGCCCTAAAGCCATGCTGCGGGCAGCTCTTGGGTCTTCTTCAGTCCCAGCTCTGATGAGGGCTGCCACTGGGGACTGTGGCCAGTTGGGCCCTTAGTAGGGCTGTTCTCAAAACACCCATCTCCTTCCTTCCCTCCCTACTCCTTTCCCGCATCCTTCCCTTTTATGTCGGCTTTCCCCACCCTGATCCTGGCAGTGCACATCATGTGACTGGAGTGATGCTCTTGGATACTGGGCAGGAAAGCCGGGAGACCTTACATGCTGCAGAAGAATCAAGATGACTGTCTGGGGGAGGTGGTCTTGGGGCTGCAGCTGAAAGACTAAATAGGAGTTGGGTGGCTATGAGATTATTGGAAGACAGGGTTTTGGCATCCATTCACCCCTCATTATCATGCCTACTGTGTACCTGGATCTATTTCGGGGGGAGGCAGGGAGTGGTTCTGGAGGAGGCTGGGGAAAGGTGAGCAGGGCAGGCTAGGAAGGATCCTCTCATCGGTCCCCCTTTCCTGGGGTTTTAAGCTTTCTGTGCCTAGCCATCCCACTGGTAGGCGGTAGTAGATCTTTCCAGAAAGGCAGCATTGCCACTTCAGCCAGAGCACAGACTGGAGAGTGGGTGTGGGCATTCCACTCCTGCCCCACGGTGGGTACTAGACAAAGGGTTTTTGTGCATTTGGCTAGGTATAGCTCAGTTGGAGGAGTATGTTTAGCATTCTACCAACAAAGTCCTGAGTTCCATGGCCAGAACTAACAAACCAGGCATTGTGGTGCACCCTGTCACCCCAGCATTCAAGAGTAGAGACAGGAAAATGAGGAATTCAAGGTCATCCTTGGCTACATAGCAGTTGGAGGCCAGCCTAGGATACATGAGACACTGTCTTTAAAAAGAAAAAAAAAATCATTTCCATATCCTTCTGAAAGGGTAGGGAAACTGAGGCCTGAGATGCCTATCTGATCCCAAAGCCCAGCTTGTGGCCAACATTAATACCCTTCTGGGTATCACATCTTTGATGGAAGCAGCTGGGACCCTTCCAGTCCTTGGTCCCGCCCAGTGAGGGCCATGAGTCCTTGGGCAGACAGAGTGGAGTTAAAAAGGAGTGCCAAACTCCTCTGTCTACTCTCTGAATATGGTTCTTCTCTGGTCTAGAACCTCCTCAGCTCACTGGAGATCCTGACTCATTGACCAATGTCACTGCTACCTTGCACGGCTCCTTGACGCTGCTCTGTGAAGCTGCAGGGGTCCCGCCCCCAACAGTCCAGTGGTTTCGAGAGGGAAGGCCAGTCAGCCCTGGAGAGGACACCTACATCTTGGCAGGTAAGGTACTAAGCCAGGTGAGTTTCAGGAACAGGCTATCCGTTAGACACCTCTGACCTCTGACCCTGAGTTGCCAGACCTCAGGAACCCATTGATTATGGAATTGCAAACATGTTTCCCAGAAGTTGTTAGATGCATTGTATAGACAGGAACACAGAGACTGGACCTAAGCCCAGCACAAAGGGCAATCAATTAGTAATGTCTGCCATGGAGCAGGAATAGTGGTGATCATATGTATGTGTGTTATCTGTCCCTGGTGGGTCTTACAATATCTGTGGTTTCTCTGTGAGGAACTAGCTCCAATTCAAAGGCCCTGGGGGAGAAGGCCTTTTTTATGGGCTCATGGAACAAAATGAATATCTAAAATATACCAAGACTATGTAGCTCACTGTTGTCTCTTAGCCCTAGCCCAGAGCCACTGAGAGCTACCATGTCAGTCTTGCCATAACAGGGTCCTCAAGTTTATTCTGATATTGTGCTCAATCCTTTTGTTTACTCCCATGAGCCTCAGATTCCCTACTTGAGGAATGGAACACTGGGAGGCAGATACTTGCATATTAATGCTGGACATCATGAGCTGGGAGAGGCTGCTGGGCCTATACCTCCCCTTCTCTCCCCAGGTGGCTGGATGCTGAAGATGACCCCAGCACGGGAGCAGGACAGAGGCCTCTATTCATGCCTGGCCAGCAACGAGGCTGGGGAAGCCCAGAGGAACTTCACTGTAGAGGTCCTGGGTAGGACACAGCTCTATGTTCTCAGGAGCACCAGGAGCCTTCTGGCTGGGCTGGCAGAGATCAGGAGGCTGGGCCCTGTTTTCCTTGCTGTCAGAATGTTTGCTCTGGGGCCTGGGGAGATGGTTCAGTTTATAAGGTGCTTACTGTGCAAGTGTAAGGGTCTGAGTTTGATCCCAGAACCCAAGTTAAAGGAAAAACAATCTGGGTATGGAGCCAATCACTCAGAACCCCAACACTTAGGGGATGAAATAGGAAGATCCCTTGAATTCACTGGCCGGCCAGCTCAGCCTGCTCAGCAAATTCTGGGCCAGAGACCTGGGGTTTTTGTTTCTGTTTGGTTTGGTTTTTCTGTTGCTGCTGTTTTAGTTTTGTGTCTTTAAAGACGGATAGTTCCTAAGGAATGACACTTGAGGTTTATCTTTGGCCTCCATATGCATATGCGTACCTGCGCAATGTGAATACACCAAACATTCACACAATACACACATACCACATGCTTGCCATACACACAACACATACCATGCACACATATACCAACAGATACACAGCGTACACACATATGACACACATACACACCACACCACACACCACACATGCATGCCATACAGATACAAACACCACACATACCACACATACATACACACCACACCCCAACACACACACCATCTCTCTCTCTCTCTTTCTCTCTCTCTCTCTCTCTCTCTCCCTCACACACCCTCTGTTCTGAAGCTGCCCTGAAATATTCCAGAAACAACAAGAATTAACCCAAAGTGGGGGGAGCAAATATTCTCAACACCACACTGACTTCTCTGTTCAGAATCTTTCCAGCAGCAACAATTCATTAGACAGACTTCTGAGTAGGAGAAGGCATGGGGGAATGAGGAAACTGAGGCACAGGAAACTTAGCTTCTGGCTCTGTGGATGAGTAGCCTGGATGAGCCACCTTGTTGACAACTGTTTGTCTCCCTCCTCCTCCTCCTAGTCCCTCCCAGTATTGAAAATGAAGACTTGGAAGAGGTGATCAAGGTGCCCGAGGGACAGACTGCCCAGCTGGTGTGCAACACCACAGGTGAGGGCTTCGCAGCATGGCCAGCCTGGGCTAGCCAACCCCCAGCCCTGAGGCTGCCTACCGAGGATCTCTCTACATTTTTGCTATTTGCATCAGGTCCTATTCATGCGCACTTATTGTTTGCTCTGCCCTTTGCTGACTGCAGTCACCTGCCAGAACCTTCCACGAGACCTCTTTGGTGGCTTCCCAGATCCCCACTGTACTATGACTTCCCTGTTCCAGCATTGACCGCACAGGGCCATAGTAATCTATGATGCCTGAGCTCCTTGAGGACCCAGACCCTTGATTCTGTGGCTCTCCCCACTGCCTGGAAGACTAGGCTTCCTCTGATGCTTGAGGGTTGAAGGATAGGTGGATGTTTTTATGGGTAAAGAGAAGGGTGGTGAATGAGTGGGTGGGGGATAGATAGGTGGCTGTTTTAATAAATAAAGATGATGGATGGATGAGTGAATAGAAGGATGGATGTTGGATAGATGAGTGGCCAGCATGTGGGTAAGAGGATGGATGGGTGGGTGGATGGATCGGTGAGTGGGTGGGTAGATGGATAGCTGGATGGGTCGATGGGTGGGTGGGTGGGTGGATGGATGGATGGATGGATGGATGGATGGATGGATGGATGGTAAATGGAGGTGGATGGGTGGATGGGTGGATGGGTGGATGAATGAGGAGATAGATGGATGAATGGATGGATAGATGGGTTAATGAGTGTGCTGCAAGTTGGTAGGAAGATAGATGGACAGATAGACAGATTATGGATAGATGGATAGAAGGATTCATACATGAGCAGTAAGATAAGAAGACAGATGGATGGGTGGACAAGTAGATAGATGAAAGGAAGGGTAGATGGATGAATGGATCTTGCCTATCTGTACCAAGCCATCTCTGCCCTGTGCCCAGTAAGGCAGCTGAATTCCAGAAGAAAGACCCAGGCTGTTCCTGCTGTGCATCCTGAATGGGGATGGAAACTCCACATTTGTGCTGGCTGGAAGCTGCCTCTGACCCCTGACCCTACTTGCTCAGAGCCTACTAAATGATCTCACTGTCTCCTCTTCATATAGGCCACCCGCCACCCAAGATCATGTGGTTCAAAGATGCCCAGCCCCTGACAGCTGGAGACCCCTATGAGATGTCCTCAGACGGGACCTTCCTGTGGGTCCCCCAGGCCAATCTGTCCAGTGCCGGCCACTACTCTTGCATCGCCGCCAATGCTGCGGGGGAGAAAACCAAACATGCGCAGCTCAGCGTCCTGGGTGAGCGCTGCAAGAGGGACCCCCGAGTTTCCATGAGCAGCCACTGCTATATGCCTTCTGCTACTCTAAGGGTAACAGCAAAAATAAGCAGCAGAGCAGCAGGTGTCAGATCTCCATAGCAACCCCAGCTGGGGACAGAAGCTAGAAGCCTCTGCGGTGACAACTCAAGCCCAAAGTGTAACAGCGCCCCCTGCAGGAGCAGACAAATGAAGCTGAGGTTGAATGAGAGGCCACTTGTTGAGTCTATTTGAGAGGCACTGGGGAGACTGGTTACCCATCTGGTCCTGTAGTGTGACTCCATGACAGAGGAGGGCTTGGCTGCCCTGAGCTTTGGTTCCCCACCTTCATGACACAAGTGCAGCACCAAGGACAAGCCTAGGGTCGCTGTGGGGTCCTCTGGGTCCTCGGGCCCAGGGCTGGACTCTGTTTACCAAGGCCTTCCTGCCTCCCCCTCACAGTGGTCCCCACTATCCTGGGAATGCCTGAGAACAACGCCAGTGAGGAAGTGACCGTGACCATCAACAACCCCATTTCCCTGATCTGTGAGGCGCTGGCTTTCCCATCCCCCAACATCACCTGGATGAAGGATGGGGTGCCCTTTGAGGCCTCTAAGAACATCCAGCTTCTCCCAGGTGATGCCACTGGGCTGGGCTTTGAGGAGACAAGGGACCTGTCCCCAGGCTGGGTCAGTCTGAGCTCATGTCTGTGGTGAAGCCCTGTTTTGGGGTAACTCTGGCCGTGACTCCCTAAGCAGGTACCCATGGACTACAGATCCTGAACGCCCAGAAGGAAGATGCTGGCCAGTACACCTGTATGGTCACCAACGAGCTAGGGGAGGCTACAAAGAACTACCATGTGGAAGTCCTCAGTGAGCCCCCGCTACATCTGGGACATCAGCTGGACAGGCGGAAGACCACCCTGGCCACACCTGAGACCCAGGGCACCTTCCTGTGTCTATTTTCCCTGAGAGTCACAGGCAGCTGAGGGGAGGGGAATCTCTGTCATTTCCCGTTCTTGCCTTGGTGATGCTAAAATGACGGATGGTGTTAGGATTTGATGGTGTTGACCCTTCCCCCAGTCCTGGTATGGAGATTCAACCTAGGGTCCTTCAGGTTGACACCTGGGTCCCAAGAAGGTCCTCTAGAGGCCAGCCCAGGAATCCCCTGCCTCATAACCCTGTCCCTTAGCCCTCTCCAACCCTAAGTGGGTATAGATCTACCATCCTTGGGAGCCAGCCCCTTCCTTAGAGAGCCATCCTTAGGGCCAGCGGGTCAGGGTCTCAGGACCCTCCCAGACCTGCTCCTCACACATCCTGTGGCTTTTCAGTTCCCCCTTCCATCTCCAAAGATGACCCTTTTGGGGAGGTCAACGTGAAGGAAGTGAAGACCAAAGTCAACAGCACCCTGAGCCTGGAGTGTGAGTGCTGGGCCGTGCCCCCGCCCTCCATCAGCTGGTACAAGGACGGCAGGGTGAGCACAGGACCCTCACCACCTCAGACGCTCACCTTTGGGTCTCACTAGCTCTGGCTCTCTCCAGAAAGGAGAGCCTGAAAGTACCTAGCCCCAGAGCTGGCCCTGCTCACCCTTCAGTTTTTAATTAAAAACAAAACCTTTCCAACCAGTAAGTCCCTCTGCCCATCCCTCTGCCCACCCCTCTGCTTCTTTCCAGTTTTGAAGTCATACAGGTTTGGTTTGGCAAAGTCACTGGGTGGCCATTACTTTGCATTACGGTCTGATTTTTATTTATTGAAATATATATTAAAATATAGTGCAGTGGCACATGCTGTGATCCTAGCATTTTAGGAAGCTGAGGCAGGAGGGTCAGGAGTTCAAGGTCATCCTGAGCTACATAGTGAGCTTGAGGTCAGCCTCAGCTACAGGAGATCTTGCCTCAAAACAAACAAAGATCCCTCTCCATCCTTCCCCCAGCCAGTGACCCCCAGCCAGCGGCTCCGCGTCCTGGGGGAGGGGCGGCTGCTTCAGATCCACCACACACAGGTCTCTGACTCCGGCAGATACCTGTGTGTGGCCACCAATGTGGCTGGTGAGGATGACCAGGACTTCAATGTTCTCATCCAAGGTGCGTGCACTGTCGGGGGCGGGAGGGGGGGTCTGGGTGATGGCGAGCAGTGGGCCCAAGACAGATGCTGGCTCCAGGCAGAAGGTCGGGACCCATGGCAGCAGCACTGGCAGCTGAGCACCAGCTCCTGTCCAGGAGGCATGCACAGGCATTCCCCATTGGTCGGCTGTCTCAATGCCTCTGAGGCAAAACAGTTCTGTGTCTTCTGTGTCTTCTGTAGCTAAGGAATGAGGTTCAGAAGATGGGGGCTTCCGCCTCAAATCAGAATTAAGTGCCCAAGAGGCAGGCAGGGAGGGAGACAGGAGATAGGGAAGCTAGAAATGGGCCAAAGGGCCGGGGAGAGGCTGTGGGGAGGTTGTGAGGGGGAGGCTGCGGGGAGGGAGGGAGGGAGAGAGGCTGGAGGGGGGAGACAGGGAGGGAGGCTGGAGAGAGGCAGGGGGAGGCTGGGGGAGGGAGGCTGGGGAGAGGCAGGGAGGAGGCTTGGGGGAGAGGCAGGGAGGGAGGCTGGGGAGAGGCAGAAGGAGGCTGGGAGAGGCTTGGGGAGGAAGGCTGGGAAGAGGCAGGGGTAGGCTGGGGGAGAGGATGTAGGGAGGCAGGGAGAGAGGCAGGGAAGGAGGCTGGGGAGAGGCAGGGGAAGGCGGAGGGGGGTGGCATTGAGGGGGCTGGAGGAGAGGATGGGGGAGGCTAGGGAGAAGCTGGAGGGGGGCAGGGTGGGAGGCTGGGGGGAGGCAGGGAGAGAGACTGGGCGGGGAGGCAGGGAGAGGCAGGGAGGGAGGCTGGAGGGAGGTAGGGAGGGAGGCAAAATACAAGTATTCTAAGCCAGGCATGGTGGCTCATGCCTTTAACCCCAGCACCCTAAGGCAAAGGCAGGTGGATCCCTGTGAGTCTGAGGCCAGCCAAGGCTGCTACATAGTGAGACCCTGTCTCAAAAAAAAAAAAAAGATGCAGGTGATCTGACTAAACAGGTGACCTTGAGGCCCCTTTGGGTCCTAACAGCTGAGGGCTTTGTGCCTCTGTGTATCAACGAACAAATGTGTCTAACTCCCTTCCGAACGCTTTCCATGGTACAGAGTCATTTTATCTCCTTTCATTTTGTTCACTTGAGCCAAAGTCCTCCTGCAGCCCAGGCTGGCCCGATGTGTGTGACCCTCTTGTCCCAGCCTCCGAGGGCTAGGATGACGGGTGTACACAACCACGCCAGCCACCAGGACTCTCTGAGGCCACTTAGATGGGAACTCCACAGAGCTGGGGGCTTTTCCTAGAGCTCACATGGCAGCCTTGTCCCTGGGGGAGGGGGAGAAATGCCTTCACCTGAACATGGGCGTGGCTCAGTGCCCGGTATGGCTGTGCCTCCCGGGATGGCTGGTAACGTAGGGAGCAGTCTTAACCCTTTATTGTATTCCTAACAGCTTGGTCTCCTCCATGCAGTGCCCCCCATGTTCCAGAAAGTGGGCGATGTGGATGCAGGCTTTGAGCTCCTGCCCCACGAGGAGGAGGCCCAGGGCAGGGTAACAGAATACCGGGAGATCGTGGAAAACAACCCAGCCTACCTGTACTGTGACACCAATGCTATCCCACCACCCGAGCTCACGTGGTACAGGGAGGGTCAGCCCCTGTCAGCTGCAGATGGCGTCTCGGTGCTGCAGGGTAGGTCGGATGCTGCCTGCAGTGTGACCTCAGGTGGATGACTACTCTAGACCTTCCTGGAGTGTGCAAACAGAGGATAAGGGTTACGCGAGGGTTGCCTTCTGTGCAAGCTTTCCAGTCCAGGCCAGAGCCTGTGTCTGGGTGTCGGGATCCGTACTGGCCTGGAATGGTGTGACTCTCTAGGGAGAGGTGTTCTCTTTACATAAATAAAGATCCCAAGGCAGGAAGGCATCGAGGATCACCGGCTCAACCACTAAAGTACTCGCCAGGCAAACAGGAGAACCCAAGGTCAATCCTCGGAACCCATGTAAAAGCCAGGAGAGGTGGCGCATGTCAATAGTCTCTGCACTGGAGGGGTAGAGTCAGGCAGAGCTCTGGGGCTCACTGGCCAGCCGTTCTAGTCTCATTAGGAAAGCCCGCATCAGTGAGACACCCTGTCTCCGAAACAAATGTGGACAGCTTCAGAGGAACAGCACTCTAGGTTGACCTTTGGCCTCTACATGTGTGTATACATGCATATATATGCTCATATACTCATATACGCATGTGTGTCTGCACACATACAAACATATGCAACACACACACAGTTGTGTGATCCCATGGAAGAACTCTCTCTGGCTTTTAAGGTCTATGCTATTTTAATAACCTACAGCTTGTAAAAAATTTCGATTTTCATTTTACCATTTAAAATACTTCCTTATTAAAGGTCCATTAATTATTTAGCTGGACCTCGTTTTGGAATATCTTTTATGAATGGCTCTGAATTAAAAGCCCTGAGATGGAGCTTAGAGGTGCCCGATTTCCCTTTGCCTCCCCCCACGACCCCCTCCCTGTTGCTGTTCAAGCCTGACTGACTCCACCATGGGGGATGGGCAGCCTCCTGGCTTAGCATCTGCTTGCCAGGACCAGACAAAGGTGGGAGACGGGAGGTTGGTTATGACAGTCTCTAACATGCAGTCATACTAGTCTTTGAACTTGGACCTTGCAGAAAAAGGAGCCCTCGGGTTCCTGGGAAATGCCATGCAAATGGAGTCTGGTTGTCTAAGTTGGAAATCTCTGGACTGACTTCTGACCTGCTGCTGACCTCAGCCTGGAACCCTAGGCTTACATTCCAGGCTCAGCCACGTTAAAGATGTGGTCACAGGTTGAGCTGAATGTAGATCCTGATCACAAATAACTCCAGATCTCACCTGAGCTCCACTGTGGCCTTGGCCTCCCCTCCTCTCTGTATATCAGGGGACCCTGTTTCTGATCATGGTCAAGCTGCCCACAGCCATGGCTGGTGACTCCCTACCTGGACCCTAGGTAGAGACCAGGTTCTGCTCTTGACTGCCTCCAGGCTACAAAGGGGACCCAGGCAACTCTGCCCGAAGCTGCCACTGACCTCTGACCTTTGCTCACCCAGCCAACCTCACTGTCTTGCCAACTCTGGTGGGAGCTTCATTTTCCCATCTGTGAGATGGGCTACCAACAGCACTAGCACCACAGAGCTCCTGAGACCTAGTGTGTAGTAGGCCATTGGCTGCACATGGACTTGATCTTCCCCTTGACCTATGATCTGGGTTGACTGAATCCCTTCACTTCCGGATGAGGCAGGAGGATGGCAATATGCTTTGGGCCATCCAGAGGAGAAGCAGCTTCCTTGCTTTGGATTCAGGGCTCTTGTCCCTGATCTCAGGCCCCTGTCCTGTGTCCTGCAGGAGGTCGAATCCTCCAGCTGTCCCTGGTACAGGCAGAGGATGCGGGCAGGTACTCCTGCAAGGCTTCCAATGAGGTGGGCGAGGACTGGCTGTACTATGAGCTACTGGTGCTGAGTGAGTACACTGTCTGGGAGGGACAGGGAGGCTCTGTCCCAGAGAAGCCTCCTTCTGAAGGACCCTGGGGTGGGGGCGGTTCAATTCCTCTGTGCTCAGAAGGTTCATAATAGGGTTACAGGCTTGGGCTCTGAAGCCAGCAGAAGTAGCTTCAAAGTTCCAGTCCCTTTCTTACTGTGTGACTTTGAACAAACTGTAACCTCTCTGAAGCCCAGATTTCTTAGCTGCTTCCAGGCCTGAGATATTTAGTGAGGAGGGCACAAGGACACCACCCCACCCCACCCCACCTCCCACACGCGCATGTGCACGCACCCACCAGCATCTGGTACCAAAAGCTCCCCTCACTCCCATGTTTACCCCTCACTCTCCTCCCCCGCAGCACCACCAGTGATCCTGGGAGACACTCAGGAGCTGGTGGAGGAGGTGACTGTGAATGCCAGCAGTGCTGTCAGCCTACAGTGTCCAGCCGTGGGGAACCCAGCACCCACTCTTTCATGGCTCCAGAACGGGCTGCCTGTGTCCCCCAGCCCACGGCTGCAGGTCCTGGAGGAGGGACAAGTCTTGCAGGTGGGAACAGACCCCTCTCAGGGTAAAGAGCCTAGGAACCAAGGAAAAGTGTCATCTGGCCCATTCGAGTATGGGGAATGTCATCTGCACAGAAAATGGCATCTGTGGGGATCCTGGCTAGTCATGTAGGGCTGTCCATAAATATCAGTCACTCTTGGCAAAGAAGGAGCACAATACCATGCCCAGAGCCAGCCCAGACCCTGGGTGGCAGCCACATACAAACCCTGATTACTATGAGCTAGATGCACACCATAGCTGTACAGGCCCCTCCAGAAACCAGCACAGCCCCCACGTGGCCTCTTGTCCACTTGGCCTCAGAAAACCAAGTAACACCAGTCTCCATCTCAAAAACCACACAGCTCCAGACGGGCCTCAGAGGGACTGCTCATGGTCACTGCGAGTACCTGCAGCCCACAAGTCTGCTGTAGGGAGATGGGGTTCTCAAAGCAATGTGGGGTGAGCCATGGAGACCCTGGATCCATTCTGAGTTGTAACCTGGCCTCAACACTGGTTTCGGTACCCTCAGGTTTCTACCACGGAGGTGGCTGATGCTGCCAGCTACATGTGTGTGGCAGAGAACCAGGCAGGCTCTGCAGAGAAACTCTTTACCCTCAGGGTCCAAGGTGAGATGGCTGAAAGTGGCCCCTGTGGGGTCCTTGCTTCTCCCTGAGGGTATCCTAGCACCTACAGTAAGAGTTCTAGGACCCCAGCCTGGCCCCAGCCACATCCCAGGGCAGAGAATATTTGGGAGACTTCAATCATGTTTGGGCCTATCTCAAGTGGTTGGGAGAAGCTTTATGTGTGTGTGTGGGGGTGCTCATCCAAGGCCTCATAGCATCATTACCGAGCACTTACTATGTGCCAGACATGTGCCTGAAGAGCTTCTTCCATCGGGGCCTGCAGGCTGGCCTGGCTTTACACCTGTAAAAGTACTCCAAGGGATAGCACAGGGGAGAGGTCTTACCACTCTAAGTCTGCTCTTGACTTCTGTTGCCATGGAGACAGCAGTATCACCAAAGATAGGTGAGACAGTGTTGAGCCCTCAAAGTCACAAACCCAAGCCCAGATAGCTACCTGGGTCCTGCCACTGATAGCTGTGTGGCTTTGAGAGAATGACTTACTGCTCTGATCGAGCCCTCTGCTCTTGTGCAAAGTAGCTCAGTAATAAAGGCTGTCCTCCTCGGGCTGCGTGGGGATATTCCGGGGGTGGCTCTGGGAGCTTAGGCCAGTCCCCTGGTGCGTCTTCCCACAGTCTGTGCTCCCCACCTCTCACTTCTGCCTCCTTCCAGTGCCACCACACATCTCTGGCTGGAACGCCGACCAGCTCACCACCACCCTCAACAGCAGCGTCTCCCTTCCCTGTGAAGTCCATGCTCACCCAAGCCCCGAGGTCACATGGTACAAGGATGGCCAGCCTCTCTCCCTGGGGCAAGAACTTTTCCTCCTTCCTGGTTGGTAAACTAAGGTTTTGTGCCCTTAGTTCAAGACTCTGGTGGAGAGTCAGAAGTTTTACTCCAAACCTGGGACACGGCTGTACATGTGGGAGGACTGGGGGTCGAGAGCGGCCTAGGACCCTGAGGCTGCCACTGCAGGGGCTGTTGTCCTACAGGCACCCACACACTGCGCCTGGCTCGAGCACAGCCAGCTGACTCCGGAACATACCTGTGCGAGGCACTCAACGCTGCGGGCCGAGACCGCAAGATGGTACAACTCAGTGTCCTGGGTATGTCATGCCCCTGCCTGTGTCATCCTTTACTCTACCCATCAGCCCCTGGGAAGCCCTTGTCCTCCTCAAGGGATCCTAAGAAGCCGAGTCTTCCATGGAGGTTAAATTATAATCTTGAGAGTTGGATACACTGGTCTGATGCAGCCATGCGTTGGCTTGCTCTGTGAACATGGGCTGGTGTTTCCCCTCTCTGAGCCCCAGACATCCTGTCTGTAAGTTGACGATCCCTATGGAGATGGGAAGAAGGGAAGTGCAGCCCTTGCTGCTGTGTCTCATGTCAATGGTGGTCATGGTGAGGAGGCAGAGCAGTGGTGAACCCCAAGAGCTAGGCTAGGAAAGCCCCCGAGATTCTTGGCTTGTAGCCTATGACAATCTTTGGAATTCCCTTCGGGGAAGTTGGTTTGCAGTGTCAGCAGCCAGAACTCTCTGGGAGATTCTTTTCAGTCCTGAGGCAGGCTCATTCATTTGTAAATACAGAGCTGTGCCAGGCCCTGAGGGCCACAGCTGGGTGAGGTGCCTACATGAGTGCAGGAGGGGGTGAGGGGCCCCCTATGGAGGGATGTGTCAGGAGATGCTGATGCTGATGCTGCTGCTGCTGTCAGCGTCTTTCCAACCATGTCTGGGCACCAGGTCATCCGTGGCCACCAGCGATCTCTGGCAGGCTGGCCTGGGTTCACGTCCTCCAGCAGCACTGGCTGCTGGGGTCAGGCCCCACACTTGATCCTGTGGCCTCACAGGGCCACTTACCCACGATGGCACGGGAAAGGATATGGGCAAGGCCACGGGGCCTCACTGGGCTCTTCTGCCCTTAGTTCCCCCCAGCTTTAAACAGGTTCCTGGAGGCCCCCGGGAGGCCGTTCTTGTCAGGGCAGGGGACAAAGCCATCCTGAGCTGTGAGACAGACTCACTCCCAGAGCCGACTGTGACCTGGTTCAAGGATCAGCAGCCCCTAGCCCTGGGGCAGCGGATTCAGGGTCTACAAGGTGGACAAAAACTAGAAATCCTGGACTCACAGGTCAGTGGTTGTGGGCAATTTGGGCAGTGGGCACAGCACCTCCTGACCCTGTAGGCCTGGGATAGGGAGCTGGAAGGTGTGTGCTAAGATGTGGGGGTGCCATCTCCTTGACCCAAGTAAATGCACAGCCTCCTGCAAGTGACCTGGGAAAGGAATGGGCAACCAAGAGCTAGACCCCAGCCCCAGCTCTGCCCTGACTCACAGTAACCTTTCCATACTGGTGCAGGTCAGGCTCTCAGGTGTTTACTGAATGAATATTTGTCTCTCCTCTGAATATCCCCTCTGGGCAGACCAGGGTGTGCTGGGCTGAATCTGCTCTCCTGACTTCCAGGGCCTCTGCTTCCCAAAGCTCTTGGGAGAGGCCGGCCAACCTCATCTCCCCATAGTCCCAGACAGGCACCCTATCTGGAGGATCTCCGCAGCACATGCCAACTGTGTGTTCTTCTGTTCCAGGCTTCAGATAAAGGAGTGTACAGCTGCAAAGTCAGCAACACAGCTGGAGAGGCCACCCGGGCCTTCGTCCTCACCGTCCAAGGTAAGCCAGGGCAATCTGGACCCCAATCCTGGGAGAAGAATGGCTCTCAGTGAGCTTATCTTGGGGAAGCCAGGATCCCAGAAAACCGAACAAAGCTACCCCGAACCAGTAGCTTTAGGGTTCTTGTCTTATGAATTTGGAGAATGAAGCTCACAAACCACAGAGGGTGAATTTTAGAGAGGTTTATTTCACATTCTCAGGTGGGACAAATAGATAGACAGATAGACAGACAAAGGAGGTGATGCTCCTATAAAGCAAGAGCTCATCCCAGGAAATAGGGAACCACTGAGGTACTAGTGTGGGCCTTTCACCTGGCAGAAATCAGGTGAGACACAAGCAGGGGGTGAGCTAGCCGGTCAGTCTGGTCCTTTCTCTCAGTTTTGGTCATGCTCTCTTGCACAGCTTCCAGGTAAGGGTGAGGAATCACAAGCAGCCGGGAACGAGATCTCTCCTGGTGTTCCTGGCCTCCAAGACAGACATTCTTGGAACCGCTGCTCTGGGGTCTCTGTCCCATCTGGCCAGTTCCTAGCCTCTGTCTGTGACCCCAAGCGGTTCCCAGGGCTTCCAGGAATGAGATCAATGGTTGGAAAGAGGCCCTTCCGCCAAGGACTAAGTACATAAGATCTGGAATTTTAAAGACAAAGACAGAGTGGGCACATAGCTCAAAGTCAGAGCCTGGTGCATGCTGATAATCTCACTACTTGGGAAGGGGCGGGGCATCAGGAGTTAAAGGTATGTCAGCTACATCCTTAACAGATAGCTGTTTCAAGACCAGACTGGGCTACACGAGACCTTGTCTCAAAAACAAATCGGATTCTTCCCGTGATACGCTTTGAAAGACTTAGTGGGATAATTCTGTTCTCTCTACCTGCCAAGTTTCACATAAAAGCAGAGACTGCCCATTGTGTATACTGTAGGCACTAATCTGCTATAGAGCAGTGGACACATAGCTGGCAGCTAGGTACTAACTAGGATGAAGGAGATCTAAGCGATTGGACACCTCAAAGGACCGTTGGTCTGTGAGCCATGCGTTTACCATCTTTGGGCTGTGCTTTGTAGATACTTTGAAATAGTTAACTGTGGCTTCTAGTTCTATCTGTGAATAAGTCAACTTGGGCCTCTATCAATACCAGAATGTAAAACAAAAGCCCTAATCTGCCCGAGAGGAAGAAACTGGGGAGCCAGGAAGAGTGCAGAAACCTGCCTTCTTTCCTGCAGTGCCTCCGACATTTGAGAAGCCTGAGACAGAGACAGTGAGCCAGGTAGCTGGGCGCCCCCTAGTCCTGGCCTGTGATGTGTCCGGGACCCCAGCTCCCACTGTTACTTGGCTGAAGGACAGAATGCCTGTGGGTGAGTACGGACATCCTGTCCTGCTTGTCGTGTTAATGCAAAATATATCTTCATTCAATGCAGCAACAATGAAAGCCCAGGAAATTGCCAATTATTAATGTTCTTGGAAAAACTCAAGGGCTCATGGAATGTGGTGGTTCGTGCATAACCCTGCGCTGGGAGGGCCCAGCCATAGGAACCTTAGTTTCTTTACTGTGGATGTGAGAAAAGCAACGTCAGGAGTAAAGAGTTTCCTTTGGCTGATGGTTCCAGAGGGATCAAAGTCCATCATGGCATGGAGGAAGCGGGGAAAGTTGCAGGCTGTGATACTAGGAGCAGGAAGCTGAGAGATCACACCTTTAACCACAGATAGGAAGCAGAGAGTGATCTGGGAATGGGGCGGGGCTGGGACCTCTCAAAGACCTCCCCCAGCGAAGGCTGCCTGCAGCCTCCCAAACACCACCACCGAGGAGGAGCAGGTGTTCAAATACCTGAGCCTATGAGGGATGTTCCTTATCCAAACCATGTAGATCAAAGTTCTCAGCTAGCCTGGAATATTTAATGAGATTCAGTCTCTCTCTCTCTCTCTCTCTCTCTCTCTCTCTCTCTTTCTCTCTCTTTCTCTCTCTGTCTCTGTCTGTCTCTCTCTCTCTCAAGCAAGGCTGGCAGTATGGTAGAAGCTTCACCCCCATTTTCCTTTCAATGTTTTTCATTGGCCCACTAGAATCCAAATATCAGGAGCCACTCCAGCATGGAGTCCTCTATGTCTTTACCCTACACCCAGAAGATAGGAGACTCTTCAGGCCTGGCTATCCTGGGTTCGGGTCTGGCCTGGACCCCTGAGCTGCCCCTCCTTTAACCAATCAGCTCTGCCCCTGCCTAGCTGTAGTTCATCCCATCTAAGCTCCCCTCCCAGCCCTTGACCTCTACAACCAGCTAGGCCAGTCTGTGGATACTCGACTTGTCAGCTGATAAATCCTATGGTGCTGTCCACTGCGCCTCCCCCTTGCTGGGCACCACTGCTCCCTACCAGTGCCTGGCGAGGGCAGCAGCCCCCAGGCTAGCCTCAGCAAATGGGTCCCTCTAATACAGGCTCCACACAAGGTGAAGGTTCTGACAGAGCAGCTCTGAGGGGTTAGTGACAGCTGTTGGGACCTCGGGTTGTGCAGCTGGGTAGTGTGTCTCCCCGAGTCATATATGTATCCTCTCCCTACTCCTCAGTAGCTTTACTGCACTATAATTTGTATCCCATACAGTTCACCCATTTAAAGAGTGTCATTCAAGGCTTTGTAGTATAGCACAGAGTGGAGCCACCACCACAAATTTAGAATGTCTTCATTGCCCAGTAAAGAATCCCCATGGCCACTAGCCGTCACTCCTCATTCCCCCCAACTTCCCACCCACTATCTGCCACAGCAGCCTGTTTCGGTGTCTGTGAAATGCCTGTTCTGGACATTTCGTTCCGATGGCGTCACCCTGAGACCTTCTGCATCTGCCTTGCTCCACTTCAGTCTAACCCTTTGAATCACTGGGAAGCCTGGATTAATCTTTTTTTTTTTTAAAGAAATTAATTTATTCATTGTTCCTTTATATAATTCTTTGTGTGGCTGTGTATCCCTGACGGATTTGGAACCTACTATTTAGACCATGCAGGCGGTAAGCTCACAGATCTGCCTGCCTCTGCCTCCCAAGTGCTGCCATTGATAATGTGAGCACGTACCATTGTGTTTCTTAACCAGCCTTCGGGCTGTACTGATGAGGCTGCCGTGACCTTGGCGTGCAAGTGTCCATGGGTGTTCAGAGTTCTGTGAGTGTGTCCTTTTCTCTCCTGAGATTAGTCTAGAGCAAATCCTCTCTGTCATGCCTCCAGTTCTTCACACCTGCTGTTCCCTTCCTGGAATAGCTCATGGCCATGCCTGCTCGCACCTGGCTGATTCCTGCTCAAGCTTCATTCCAGCAGTACCTTTGAGGAGCCCTTCCTGGCCCCTGCTGCCCCTCCCATCCCTCTCTGGCACTCTTCTGTCCCTTACCTGCCCCCCATCTTCCTCTCCCCTCCCACTCCCAGCTCCTTGACTCTGAGAGAGCCTTACAGTTGTCAGTCCTCAACTGCAATGTGTCTTAGTGACACATCTCACGCTTCCTGAGGACAGGGACCATGGTACTCGCTTTTGGCTCCCAGTGTCCAGGTGGGACACTAGGTGCAACTGGTCAATGCACTGTGCTGAAAGGCTGTCTGGGCAGAGGACAGGGCAGGTGAAAGCAGGCTGGTACAATCAGAAATGCCTCCAGGATGGACTAGCAGGGGCAGTCCAAGCTGGTGAGCAGAGACCCAGGAGCCCACGGAGTGGCTGGTTCCCCTTGATCAGCAACCTTGATATGTGTAGAGGACATGCATGTGAGGAGGGCTGGGTCTCATAGGGGCCCTGGAGAGGGATGGCCTGAGTGGGAGGGAGGGCTGTAAGGAATGGAACAGCCAGACATGGGTTGAGGAAGCTGGTTGTGATGGTTAGTTTAATTGTCAACCTGGCATAGCCTAGGGTCACCATCCAGAGAGTCTTGGTGTAGGATTGTCTAGGCCAAGTTGGCTATGGGCATGTCTGTTGGGGATTGCCTTTTAAGTATGTTTGCTGGGGTGAAAAGACCCAGCCGGACAAGGCCTGGCACCCTTCCCTGGGCTTGGGTCCTGAATTGTATACAGGTAGAGAAGCCAGCTAAACACAGGTATGCATGCATTCATTTCTCTTCTCTGCTGTGGATGTGGCCAGGACGTGGCCAGGGCATGGTCAGCTGCTTCCAGTTCCTGCCACCTTGACCTCCTCTCAGTGACTGTCACCTGGATCTATGGGCCTAATGACCGCTTTCTCCTCTACATGGCCTTTGTCAGGGTGATTATCACAGTGGCAGAAATGAAACTAAGCCAGAGGAAATCTACAAAGGTGTCTCTGATCCACTGGACCTGTTTCCCTATGAGTACAGGAAGGGCGTACAGGGCTTCCCTCTGTTCCACAGAGAGCAGCATGATGCACGGCGTGGTCTCCCGAGGTGGCCGCCTCCAGTTGAGTCGCCTGCAGCCAACCCAGGCTGGTACCTACACGTGCGTGGCTGAGAACGCCCAGGCTGAGGCCCGCAAAGACTTTGTGGTGTCTGTACTAGGTACATCTGCACCCTACACCCCCTCCTGGGTGCCCCATTCCAAGCAGTCCCCGCTGCTGCCAGGACCTCACCACAGCCCCTGTTACAGTGCCTCCCCAGATACAGAACTCAGACATGGCACAAGAACACAGTGTGTTAGAGAATCAGGAGATACGGCTGGACTGTGAGGCTGAAGGACAGCCACCACCAGACATAGCTTGGCTGAAGGACGGTGGCCCATTGGACCGGCATGTGGGACCCCACCTCCGGTAAGGCCAGGTTGTGCCTCCTGAGGCATCAGGGCTGCCAGCCTGCGTGCATCTCAGTGCACCCTCAGTGACTCCTCCCCTTGTAGGTTCTATCTGGATGGCAGCACCCTGGTGCTCAAGGGCCTGAGAGCAGCAGACTCGGGTGCCTACACCTGTGTGGCCCACAACCCAGCTGGGGAGGACGCCAGGCTGCACACAGTGAATGTGCTGGGTAAGGAACTGAGGCGGAGGCAGGGCCTTCAGGCAGTGTTCTCAAATAAGGGTCATAAGCTTCCCAGCCCAAGGCTCAGCAGGGAGTCAGGACAGAGGGACAATGGGTAAATCTGAATCTCAGACATTGGGCCTCTTCTCTCCAGGGGTGGCCAAGACCCTGAGAACCTGACTACAATGGCTGGTGGTGGCAGAAGGTGAGGGCTGAGTGCTGCCCTTGCTCCAAACCCTCACCACTGTCTCTGTCTACCACCCCAGTTCCTCCCACCATTGAGCAGCGAGCAGGTGACACAGGGACCCTGGTGAGCAGGATTGGAGAGCTGGTGACAATGGTGTGCCCCGTCCGGGGATCCCCACCCATTCATGTGAGCTGGCTCAAGGACGGCCTGCCTCTCCCACTCTCCCAGCGCACCCTCCTCCACAGCTCTGGCCGCACCCTCAGGTAGGGGAGTGGCCCAGCCCTGGTCCTGATGGCAGTTGCTGACACATTCTGCAGGCAGCTTGAGCTCCAAATGCTTCCATGTGGGTCTTAAAATGCAAAGAGTACAGTTACAGGGAGGTTTCCGGTGACTGGGGAGACCAAGGCCTCACCACCCAGTGGAATCCCAGAACTAAAAGAGGCCTCATCCTGGTCCTGGTGGAGAAGGTGTAGCCCAAGAGGACACCTGAGTGCATTGGCTTGGCCTGTGCAGCTTGAAAGCAGGGAGGGCTTCCCAGAAGGGGTCTGAGCAAAGCTGGTGGTTCTAGACACCAGCAAGCAAAAGAGTCTTACAGCTACAGACACCGGGAATAGGGGCATGGGAAGTAAAGGCCCTAAATCATGAGCTCTGTAGATATCTGTAGCTGGTCGAGGAGATGGGCCGTGACAATAGAGGGTGCCATCCATGGTCAGGGCTGGCTGCTTAACTGTTGAGGTGACATTGGTGCTGAGGTGGGCGAAGGTGGAGTTTGGCCTCGGTTCCATGGGGAACAGCATCCACAGAGAGGGAAGAGCAAGTCGAGGTGATAGCAGGACAGGAAGATGACAGGGACAGACAGAGGTGCTATGGGTGGGGCCTTGAGGTTCCTAAGAAGAAGCTGTTAATGGGGAGGGGGAGTTGCGTCTTCTCATGGGTTCGGGAATCACTCAGACCACCAGGGGTGTATGGCAAGCACCTGAATACACTGAGTCACCTTGTTGGTCCAGAAAGACAAGTTTTTAGAGGCAAAATGAGGATTACACAGGATGTTCTGAAGCCACAATCCGTAACCACAGGTTAATGGCAAGAATGGCCCCCGTCTGAGGCTGCACAGGCCACTACTGGTCATGTGTACTCACAGAGCATTTTCCACATGTGTTCAAAGTTCCGCCGGCCTCTGGTGACAGTCACGTTGGGAAGTCCTGCACAAGATTCCTTCTCCCACAACCCTCAGCTCTGCTGGCTGCTTTGGGCTTGACCAAAGGGACTCCATTTTGAATCTGACTACTCACACTGAGGTTCCCAGGCACCTAGGGGAGATGCACTGTATACTCAGAGCTTGGGGAGGTAGACATTCAGGGAAGATTCTGGAAGCCAGATGGATGCAACTATCCACCACACATGTGTGTTACGTCCTGGATGCCCGGGCTAGGGCAAGTCCTTTGGACTTGGGGAAAGGGTTTTGGCAGGGACAGACAGACTTGGGAAGCCTCTCTCTGTTCAGGAGGGGAGGCAGACATGGCTTTGGCGTCATGATCCTCTCTGGCCAGAAGAAGCTGGGGTTCAGGAGAAAGGAGGACTGAGAGTAGGGACGGTAGATGGAGACAACCCAGCTGAATCCTGAGGACAAAGAGTGATTGCCAATTGGAAGTATGTCGGTCGCCATGGTGGGACAGGGAGCTTCCTGTAGAGGCAGAGGTTTGGCTGAGTCAGTAAGGACTGGAGAAGGCAACGGGAGTGGGCCTCAGAGAAGGACAGTTTGGGGCTCCACCCAAGGAGCACTAGGAGCAGAAAGGGCTGTGAGCAGGGCTAGAGGCTTCCCAGGCAGTGCACACATCTTCTTTCCCTCTTCCCTTCCCTCCCCCTGCCCTCTCCCCTTCTCCCCCTTTGGGGAGGGGGTTCAGGATTTCTCAGGTGCAGCTGGCAGATTCAGGAGTCTTCACCTGTGTGGCTGCAAGCCCGGCTGGCGTGGCTGACAGGAACTTCACCTTGCTGGTTCTCGGTATGGGGCAGAGTTAGGCAGGTAGTGCCATTGGCTGTGACAGATGAGAATAAAATCCCCCGTCCCCTGCTCATCAGGGTGTGTCTGGGCAGAGTCATGGGGACATCCTAATTTAATTTCTTGTATTGTTCATTCATTTATCCCCCAAATAATGAGCTGGCACTCTGGCATGTCAAGCATCGATAGGCATAGCTTATGGTAGTGAGCAGCGGCTCTGGGCCCCAGCTCCATCGGGCATACAAGGGGGTGCTCTGGGAAGGACTTACCTAGCATGGGAGTTCCAAAGGGCTTATCCATGAGGACCATAAGCAAAGATGTCAGGGTGAGGGCCACCTGCTGTGGTTAAAATGGATCCTGCCCATACTCTGTCCTCACCAGTGCCCCCCACCCTGGAACCAGTGGAGTTTCAGAATGATGTGATGGCCGTCCAAGGCTCTGAAGTGGTCCTTCCGTGTGAGGCCCGGGGAAGCCCCCTGCCCCTTGTGTCGTGGATGAAAGATGGGGAACCCTTGTTGCCCCAGAGCCTTGAGCAGGGGCCTGGCCTGCAGCTGGAAGCAGTGAGCGTTGGTGACTCGGGATCCTATTCCTGCACAGCAGTGAGTGAGGCCGGGGAGGCCAGGAGGCGCTTCCAGCTGACAGTGATGGGTGGGTACCCTGTCCTCAGTAGCTTCAGAGGCCGGAGGGTGAGGTGGGATGTTAGGGCTGACAAAAAGGGGTGAGGAAGGTGAGTCCCCGAGTGAGGCTCCAGAGAGCACTAACTGGCACTTCCTGCCAGGCTATCGTGGCTACGAGGTATAGTTCTCAGCTCTGTTCCAACATTTTGACCACTAGACCTTGATGTCAAAAGCAAAAGCTAGAGCTACCAGCATCTAGGGACACAGCCTCAAGATGTAGCACAAAAGTGTGCAATGTTAGGCCATGTTGGGCCATATTAGAAACATTTTCCTGAATTCTGTCTCCTCCCCACATTCTGAGTCTTTGTTGATATCAAAGTACAAGTAATTGTCCTGGGGATGTGAACCTGAGGTTTCTATGTTTAAGGGGCCACCCAGCATCCCCCACATACTCAACTGTTTCTTGGCCCCTTAGCTGTGAGCCTCTACATGTTGAGGAAGGGGAGAGACGCCCCAGGCCCAGTGCCTAGGCCCGCCCCAGCTGACCCAAGGTGACATCTTGCAGATCCACCCCACATTGAGGAATCTGGCCAGACTTCAGACCTGTCGCTGACGCCTGGTGCCCACCTGGAACTCCTGTGCGAGGCTCGAGGTGTTCCCCCGCCCAACATTACTTGGCATAAAGACGGGAAGACCCTGAGCAAGCTGGAGGATGACAGCCAACCCAGCCGGGTGCTCCGGGTGCGAAACGTGCAGGTATTGGCACCTGCCCACTAGGAGTCGGATTGGGACTGGAAAAGAAACTACAGCTGTCTGGTGGGCTAGCTACCAAGCCTCCCCCACACCCTCCTTTGTGTGCCTCATGGCTAGGGACATGATCCCTGACCTGTGTCCTTATGGACTTCGGGCAGGCCAGAGGCAAGGTAATAGAAAAACCAGATAGCTGGGGCAAGTTCACAAGTCACAGGCCTGCCTCAGTTTCACCTCACGAGCAAGATGGAGAAGAGAATGCCAGGAAGGGATAAACTGTCTGGAAAGTGGGGTGGCTAGATGGGTGGACACGTGGGCCAGAAGCAGCTGACCTTGCTCTGTCCCCAGGTGGATGATGCTGGGCTGTACACCTGTCTCGCTGAGAGCCCTGCAGGTGAAGTCGAGAAGAGCTTCCGGGTGAGGGTCCAAGGTAGGGGCCCTGGGGACAGGGGAACGGGGAAGAACATGGACCCTGCAGAGGTGGGCCCATCTCTCACATCCTCTCATCCCCCAGCCCCTCCAAATGTTGTTGGGCCCCGGGGTCCCCGCTCTGTGGTTGGCTTGGCTCCAGGGCAGCTGGTCCTTGAGTGCTCAGTGGAAGCGGAGCCGGCACCAGAGATCCAGTGGCATCGAGATGGCGTCCTGCTTCAGGTGGGTCCCTTCATCCCCAGCTCTGAGGACTCTGACCAGATGAATGCAGAGTGCTGAGGGTCTGCCCTGGATAGCGCTCTCCATGTCTGCTCTGGGAGCATCTCCTACTTAGATTATTGTCACTCCGTGTCATGGTTGGGCACTGCAGCAAGAACAGGATTCATACCCTGTGTCCTTTCCATGGGACCTTCAGGCTATACTGAGGGCTTTATGACTCAAATCTATGTCAAGTTGTCTGTTCCCATCCTTCCCAATGGGCCAGTTTGGACTATGGGATTGTGGGCCTTTGGGTGGGACTTTCAGGGACAGTGCTCGCCCCCTCCAGGTTCCTGAGGATCTCAGCAGAGTGACCCTCTGCTGCAGGTCTGTTGCTAGGCTAAGATGGGGCAGAGACCATTGCTACCAAGCCTCGTAGATTCTTCAGACCTCCTGGCCTGGTACTCATATGGGCCAAGTTTGATTCCTGGGGAACCACTGAGAAGAAACTATAGCATAGAACTGAGGGAGGAATTGCCATGCACACCTACAGGTGGGACCATGGGAGGGACTAGAGCCTTGACTGTATCTCCGACAAGACCTTCCCTCCTGCCCTCTGGCTTTCCTAGCAAGAGGCTGTCAACTCAGGGTTCAGTTCTGAATCTGTGAGACCAAGGTCAGGGGTTATAACCAAGTGCCAATAAAGACCCTTCTTTCCCTCCTCTGGGGGACTCTGCAGGCAGACGCCCACACTCAGTTCCCAGAGCAGGGCAGATTCCTCAGGCTGCAGGCGCTGAGCACAGCAGATGGTGGAGACTACAGCTGCACAGCCCGCAACACCGCAGGCAGCACCAGCGTGGCTTTTCACGTGGAGATTCACAGTGAGTGTCCCCCTCCCTGCCCACCATGCCCTCAGAGCCACAGGCTCCCAGCCCTGCCCTCTGCCCCTCCCCAGTGGCACCCACCATCCAGCCAGGACCGAATGCTGTGAACATCTCAGTGAACCGCACAGCCCTGCTGCCCTGCCAGGCCCACGGTGTGCCCACGCCCCTTGTGAGCTGGCGGAAGGATGGGATCCCTCTGGATCCTGGGAGTCCCAGGTGGGAGCCAGAAGCAGAGGGCTTCAGGAGGATCTTGGGTTTAGGGTCCTCTTTTGCTAGTCACAAAAAGAAACCCATTGGGCAGTTGGAGCAGGAAAGCGACTTTATCTCAGGATGTGGGTGGCTTTCAGACCACTGATAGGCACACCACTGATCTTGTTCATCTCTGTGTGTGGTGTTTCTCTATATGTCATGTCCTCTCCCACTCTTTCTTTCTCTCTCCTTGCCCACTTTCTCTCCTACCTGCCTCTCCTACCTCTGTGAGCATGGCAGGTGCCCCTCCCCACCCCAAGTTTACAGCTCCCCAGCTCACACAACCTATGGATCCAGCAAGTCCTCTGTGAACATCAAACCTAAGTTCCCAAGGCACGCAATGCCATTGGTCCAGCCTGATTCGTGGACCATCCCCTGTCCAATCTACTGTGTCTGAGGGCAGGATTATACAGTACATCCTGGCCACTGGGGCAATTCTCAAAAATAGTGCCACCTGGAACAACCCCTCTTGACCTCTCTGATGCTGGGTGCTATGTGGTAGCCTTGTGTTGGTCTCTCATGTACAGGACCTTTTGTAGGGAGAGCTGGGGGGCAGAAGGGAGCATCTTGCTAGAGACACAGTCAGGGGTCCAGCCCCTCTCAGAGCCCCATCTGGCTGTCTCCATGGCAACCCCTCTTACTGTTCCAGGCTAGAGTTTCTGCCTGAGGGCTCTCTGCGGATCCATCCGGTCCTGGCGCAGGATGCTGGACACTACCTCTGCCTGGCATCCAACTCTGCTGGCTCCGACCGCAAAGGCCTAGACCTCAGAGTCTTTGGTAGGTGTGGGGAAGGCATTCCTTCTGCCTTCAGCATCCACTCCTACCAGAGACCAGTCCTGCTTGGTTTCTGAGTTGTTCCAGATGTCAAGGTCTAAAAGTAATGGTCCTCAAGAGGTTTTGATCACGAAGCCCAGGAGTGAAAGGATTTACCCGTATGTACTCAGAGGACACATGTGTCATACATTCTTTCTTAAGTGAATGGCAAAGCACAGGATGTCAAAGGTTCCAAGGGAGCTGACTCAGAGCCACTGAATTGGGTCCTCTGGTCAAGCTTCCCTCCTGTGGCAGGACCCTGACCTCAAGCAGGGCTGATGGAGAGAAGCCCTGGCAGTCTACTTCAAGGATGAGATGTCAGGAAGGAACCAGGTTCAGGGACTCAGAAAGACCCAAATAAGGCATAAGGGCTCATTGCCAGTCCACCCTGGATAGCCCTCCCCCACTGCCCCCAACTCCATGGGATGGGTTGAAAATGGCAGCGAGTATCCCAAGCCTGAGTGCCTACTCTGGGCACAGTCTCAGGAACTCCCATGCCCCCATCCCATGCCTGGCCCCTAATAGCCAACCTCTCCTCAGAGCCCCCGGCCATTGCCCCCGGCCCCTCCAACCTGACCCTGACCGCCCACAGCCCGGCCTCCCTGCCCTGCGAGGCCAGAGGTTCTCCCAAGCCCCTGGTGAGCTGGTGGAAGGATGGGCAGAAGCTGGACTTCAGCCTGCAGCAAGATGCCTACCGGTAATGACCAGTATCTACAGCAGTAAGGAATGGGAGGCCTGAGGGCCCATCACAGAGTGTGACGGGGTCGGCGAGGAGGGTTCCAGACCCCAAGATGCCAGGTGGAATTGTGGCCGAGGCAGATAGGACCACCTGGCAAAAGAGAGGTGGTTGGACACATGACCCCACAAAAAGCACAACTTATTCAGCACATTGAAAACATAACACGGGGGTACCGGGTGGGTAGGCTCGGCGACAGGTCGTTTGTTTGACATGCACGATGCCCATGGCTACTTCTGAAAGCCTTTGCGTGTTACCCATGGCTCACACACAGCCGACGACGTGGCCATCGGAAGTGTTTGTTAGGTGTCAAGCTCATCACTTCTGGTCATCTCACGTTGTCCCAAACATGCAGGAAGCAGAGAAACACGGGGACAAAAGTCATCTACAAGCCGATAGCTGAGACTTTATAGGAGTAGAAACTTCTAGAAGATACTTCCTTTTTTATTTATTTATTTTTTTTACATGTGCCTGGTGTTTGTCTGTGTTGAGTATATCTCGTGTGAGCGCGCAGTTGCCCACAAGGCAGAAGAGGGTCTCAGATCCCCTGGAGCTGGAGTTACAGACAGTTGTCAGTCACCTGACTTGAGACCTGGAAACAGAGCTTGAGTCCCTTGGAAGAGCAGGAGGTCTTAACCTCTGAGCCATCTCTCCAGCCCCTCGAGAAGATACTTTAAGAGTTGTGTCTAGGGGCAGATGCAGGGTAGGCCCGGGGCAGGGAGACCACTTTGGCTCACCCAAGACCACTCACTTCAGCCATCCGTATGTCCATCCCAGACTCCTGCCTTCCAACGCCTTGCTTCTCACCGCTCCCAGCCCTCAGGACTCAGCCCAGTTTGAGTGCGTGGTGAGCAATGAGGTGGGCGAGTCCCGCAGGCGATACCGGGTGACCGTCCACGGTGAGTCCTGGCAGAGGCGGGAAGTGTGGATACAGCGCCTTTCCTCTGGGGAGGTCTCCTGCCAGCAGGGACTTGCGCTGGCTTCACCTCAAGATTCCTGTGCATCTCAGGTTGCCTCCTTCAGGAAGCTCTCCTGGGTCTTCCCACCACTCTGATGGAACTTGGGTTTTGGCACAATCTAAACCAGTCCCCCAATCTAGACTAGTCTAGGCCCAAATCTGCTCTTGTCATTACCCAGATTTAAATTGTTGCCACTGCCCTTGAGGCAGACTGAAGTACCTGGACCTGTGTGGCCCAGCCCCTCTGCTGTCCCCCCGGGTTCGGCTAGCCCCATGGCTGGCTCTGGGACTGGGTGTTCCTGGCCTCCACACAGGCTGTTCCCTCTGCCTGGAACATGCTTCCTTCACCAAGCCAACACCTGCTGTTCCTCCAGATTTCAATTATCACCTCTCCCAGAGGCTTTCTTCAAAGATGCCAGGCCAGAGTCTCTACAGAAAGATTCCATGACTGCATCTCTGTGCCCAAAGCTGTCTGCGGTGTGTGGCAGTGTGCCTCCGCCGCACCCACAGCTTTGGGTTCTGCCTCCTCGTTACTCATGCCACCTCAGTCTGTCCCGTGACCCCGTAGCCACCCGTCCCTCAGCACTTACCTTGTGTTTCAGTCCCTCCCACCATCGCGGATGACCAGACAGATGTCACGGTGACCAGGATGGCACAGGCGGTCCTCACGTGCCACAGCACAGGCACGCCAACCCCGGCTGTGTCCTGGAGCAAAGCGGGCACCCGGTTGGGGGCAAGGGGCAGCGGGTATCGAGTCTTGCCCTCGGGTAAGTGTGAGTGAGCAGCAGAGAAGCCCCTGAGGAGAGCGGAAGCTGTGCAGAATGTGTGGAAGAGCCCTGGGCAGCAGAGCAAGGAGCAAGGTTTTCTTACTTTGCTGTGTAACCTAAGAGAAGATGCTTGCCCTCTCTGAGCCTCAGTACCCCTTCCTGAACACTGTGCTACTGTTTGAGGTCCATCAGAGGTACTCGGAGGATCCTGGGAAAATCAGTGTTTTCTGGTGAAAGGAGAAAAATACCCGGGGATGTTGGTAAAGCTAGCTTCACCCCGGGATGCTGGCCTTCGTTTTAAAATCATGCTCTTGACCTTTTGGTGTTTGAGAGTTCCTGTGTTTGATAGAATGTGGATAACAGGGCAGCCATTGGTAAAATGCCATTGCTGGGCTTAGAACACAGCTCACTTGGAAGAAAGCTCTCCTGGGCTCCATCCCCAGCACCACACAAAGCCTGCGTGGTGGTGCACACCTGCAATCCCAGGACTTGGGAGGTGGAGGCAGGAGGATCAGAAATTCAAGGTCATCCTCAGCTACATAGTAGGTTCAAGGCCAGCCTGGACTACATGAGACTCTGTCTCAAAAAAAAAAAAAAAATGTTTACCTGTCAAAATAATTATGGCGATTTCCTGCTTGGGAGCGCTTGCTAGTTAGGAAATTCTGCTCTCAAGGCCACTGGGCAGGGCAGCCCCCACTTTTTAGACTCTCTAGGTGCAATGGATTCCCCCTTCCAAACTGGGGTTACAGGCCAGTGACCTCACTCCCTCCCCAACCTAGCAGGCCCCAGAGGTCACCAGGTAATAGTCCCCAAAACATTTTACAGTAAGAAGGTTGAACTGGGGCTTCCCAATGCCCAAGGCTGTGGGAAGGAGGGTGGGGAGAGCAGAGAGGAGTCCTGGGAGGAGCCTTGGGAAGAGCAGGTGCTGGGGTCCTTCCCCAGCGGGAGTTCAGCGACTTGTGAGGGAGGGGCAGAGTCGGGAAATAATAGGAATAAAACCATACCTCTTACAAATGGGACAAGCTTCTCTCTTATTCCTTCTGTGCCTTCCTACCGTTCCCTCCTCTACACCCGCTCCTCTTCCTTCTTACTGCTGTTCCTTGTCTTCTGTTCCTATACTGTTCCTTCTGTCTGTTTTCCATGCATCTTATATATGTTTTTAGACAGAGCCCCTCATGGGGAAAGATAGCATTACAATCACATCTTAATCATAAACTTAAATGTCACATGATTACAGGTTTTACATTTCAGTGATTGCAAGTTCCATATTTTTTAAAACAAGTCATCTTAAAACCCACACCTGAACGCCTAGTTTTTCATATGTATTTCCCCACAGTACATCTGTATCCTAGGAGCAATTTCCACTATAAATTAACAGAGTTTTAACAAGCCAACTCATTTCACAGCCAGCTTCTATTGTAGCTGGCGGGTTGCTAGGGAACGAGTACACGTCATAGTATCCTAACATACACAATTCTTCTTTAGTTAACACAGTGAAAGAAGTTTATTATAACTAGAAAACTTTAAGTCAGGGGTCCTTTTGCTTTTCTTAGGTAAGAGGAGAATCTGCTGCACAGCTCTATATCCCCAAGGCATACCGCAAACTCATCAATAAACTTATGATTATAGAAACAAAAAATCATTTTTTATTTGTGGTGGAGGAAGTTCAAGCCTAACAATGGGCACTGAAACTCATTTGTTATTACTGATCATGGGTCTGTTTTCCATAGGTGAAACTCACGGCTCCTAGCAATTAAGCTTTCTTTGTTCTAGCTTTCCTAACCCTGACCAAACAAGTCCCTAGCAAAAATATGTTTTCTTCTTAAGTTAGTGATTGTAAGGCAGCTGGCAAAGCATTCTAATTTAACCCTGTAACTATATGTGGAAACCACTTACTGTTCTTAATTATACATTTTTTAAAATTCTTTCTGGAGTTTCAATAGAGTCACCAATTCAACTAAGTGGCACTGCCTTGCCCAGGTGGCATTGCTTGAGGGAAAATCATCACCACTGTTATGTGTGCCAGCAACTCTGCCCAGTGAGGGGTTAGAGCCCCATAGAACTTTCATACCAAAAGGGAGGTAGGGAGAATATGGTAGCAATAAGCATGATAAGGCCCAGCAGTAGCATCTTGCTAAACAGTAGGCTGAACCCCTGAAGCTCCAATGCTGGAGCAAGCAGGTGTTCCCAGGGAAGAGTCCCTGCAGTCCATCCTGTCTGATTCTCATTGTGCTCATGGAGAGACTGAAGCCCAGAGAATAGAAGGAAGCTCTCACAGCCATACCATGGGCAGGGAGCTTGATGATGAAACCTTGTTCCCATGCCCTCTGGTCCCCGTGCCCTCTGGTCCCCGTGAGGTTTACCCATGAGCAGCTAAGGCAGTTTGAAACAGTGCTGGTAACGGCCCTGCCCCCTCCATCACTAGGGACTCCTGTCCCTGACCCCCTCCCCCACACCCCCAACCATTCCTGATTCTTACCCACAGGCGCCCTGGAAATTGAGCAGGCCCTTCCTATCCATGCTGGCCGATACACCTGCACAGCTCGCAATTCTGCCGGGGTGGCCCGCAAGCACATGGTCCTCACGGTGCAAGGTAAGGCACCCAGCTGCACCACCTGAGGCCCGGGGTCGGGGAGTAGGTGAGGAACTGGAGGCAGGTGGGGCTGGGATTATAGGGGAGACCTCAGCCCTGGATGCCCCAACCTACCTAAATTAATTCTTAGCTTGGAATCTTTGGGAGAGAAGCCTCCTGCCCCCCACCCCCCGCAGCCTGTTGCTGGTCTGGGGCTTTAGAGCCTATTCCTTTATAAGCCCCTCTCCTTTGATATACACCCTGGTTGGAGGGGCTCCTGTTGGAGGAACCTGTACCTTCTGTGTCTGCAGCCTCCCCTGTGGTGAAGCCACTGCCCAGCGTGGTTCAGGTGGTGGCATCAGAGGAGGCGTTGCTGCCCTGTGAGGCCTCTGGCATTCCCCAGCCTATGGTCATCTGGCAGAAGGAAGGGCTCAGCATCCCTGAAGGTGAGACCTCACAGTGGCCAGCAGGGAGATCAAGGGAGTCGGGAGCCCCCACCCTCACCCCTGGGAGAGGTCCGACACAGCCCAGCCTGGGTCTGAGACACAGCTCCACCTTCTCTGATAGCCCTCTCCTGCCCCCCTTTCTGAGTTCCTACCTGGGCACTCGTGGCTAATCGGGGAGCGTGGGAGTGTCCTGTCTGTTCTGTGACACCAACAAATCAGACAGATCATCTCTGGCCTTATCTGCCCCCCCCAGACACCCTTCCCCTTCCCATTAGCCTTAATGTTATCCTTCTAAATCCAGGAGCACGTATGCAGGTCCTCCCCAGCGGTCAGCTTTGGATCATGCACAGCAGGCCAGAGGATGCCGGGAACTACTTCTGCATTGCCCAGAACAGTGTGGGCAGTGCCATGGCTAAGACCAGGCTGGTGGTGCAAGGTGGGCTCAGGAGAGACCTGCAGGAGACATGGCTCCCCAGGACTTTGAGGCTTCCTCTCTTCACTGTCTCCTCCAGCCCCTAACTGACACAGCCCTGCCTCTTCCCAACCCAGTTCTGCTGAAGGAACAGGGGAGAGCTGTCCCTTTGCTCTTGCCCACACTCTGCATCCTCCAGCACCTCCCTGGGTCTAGCCTGGTCTTCCTTCCTTCCTTGTAACTTGGTGACAGTAGCTATTTCCTCTGCCCAGAAGCTTCTGTGTGACTCTCCCTTAGCTCGCACGGTATGGTCTACCAAACGTCTGCTCAACATGCAGAGAGCATTCAGTGGAGTCCAGGGAGCTCTGGCCCTGTGGCTATTGATGGGATGTCTGGATGTCCATGGCTCTGCTGCTAGGGTTGGGCTTTGCCACAAATCCAGAGTGGCTCCTGGCTCCATGCCCCTCCTGGGCCTGGTTGCCCAGCATGGATGCATGTCACCAGATGAATGTTACCAAGTCCGCCTGCCTGTGACCTTCCCTCTATCCCTAGTATAGGGGAGAGAGGTGCACAAGCTTTGCTGCACATGGTCTCAGAGGTTATCACACACTGGGAGTCTGTGCTAATTGGGTCCTACATGGACAGCCTCTGCACCCACCACAGTGCTTTAAGTCATTGTGTACATGTACACACATACACATATGTGTACACATCCGAGCACACAGGTACAATATGATCATCCTGACATGACATCACCAAACCCAGAATCCTCAGATCATTCTGACCACAGGCAATGACCTACGTCTTGGCAGTTGGTAGAAGTTGATAAGGGGTAACAGGTCCACTAAGGCCACTTGCACAGAGCAGCCCGTCCTACCACAGCTCAACCTGACCCCAAACAAGCATCCATCTTTCCACAGTCCCACCTGTGATTGAGAATGGCCTCCCGGATTTGTCCACCACTGAGGGCTCCCACGCCCTCCTGCCCTGCACAGCCAGGGGCAGCCCTGAGCCAGCCATCACCTGGGAAAAGGATGGCCAACTGGTATCTGGAGCTGAGGGCAAGTTCACCCTGCAACCTTCTGGGGAGCTCCTGGTGAGGAACTCTGAGGTGAGGCCCGGCCCCAGGAACAGTGAGTGTGGCCTTGGGGTGGCAGATAGCTGTGGAGCACCACCTGCTTGTCCCTTGAGCCCTGATAGGCCCTTCAGCCTGTGGAAAGCTGGGAGGGCAGCATTGGCATTCCACCGAGTGATAAGCCAAGGCTCAGATAACCCGAGGAAGTGTCTGTCAGCGATCAGTAGCCAGGTTTGAAAGTGGACCTCCACAGTGACCTCCCAGGGAAGTGACAGCTCTGTGTCTCCTGAGTACTTAAGTTATTCTCAGCCAACAATGTCCTCCAAGTTCAGAAGGAGAATTGAGCCAGGGCTAGGGGGTGCCAGCCGCCTTGACTAGCCACTCTTTCAACGCCCTGCAGCTGGGTGGTGACAGACATCTGTGAAGGTTATCAGACCTTACCCCACAGCAGTGAGGAGCACATTAGCCCTGACTCAGTGCCCTGAGAACATCTCCCCTCAGAACCTCACTGGGTTTTCTCCATAAAGGCTCCCAAGATAGGAGCCACCTCTTGGGTGTTTCAATATGGACAAGCTGGCATGGGTCAGTTTGAGCACAAGGTCCAGCGCTCAGTGCAATCTCAGGAAACAGGACTGGGTCCCACGGCTCCGGTCATGTGGTCGGAGCTTTGGAGTGGGGAGACACCCACCTAGCCTCGGGGAAGTCAGCCTGTTGTTGGCTGTAGGACTGTCGGATCTGGACAAAGTCGCTTTCCTTTTCTGACTTGGATGCTCCGTAGGAGTCTATGGAGAGTGGATCTCCATGGGTGTTCTGGCCAGGCTAAATGCAGAGGCAGTTACTGTCCTGAACCTCCCTCTGCCCACAGGGCCAAGACTCAGGCACGTACACCTGCACCGCAGAGAACTCTGTGGGCCGTGCCCGCCGCCGTGTGCATCTCACCATCCTGACACTGCCTGTCCTCACTACCCTGCCTGGGGACCGCAGCCTGCACCTTGGGGACAGGCTATGGCTTCGCTGTGCTGCCCGGGGCAGCCCAACTCCCCGCATTGGCTGGACCATCAATGATCAGCCTGTCACAGGTCTGGGTCTCTGGGAGTCAGGGGTAACAGAGATGGAATAGAGAGGTGGGGGAGGAAGGCAAGTTCAGAGACCAGCCTAGTAGAGTGGAAGAGGGTAGCGGCTGGTCCTTTGGGCTCTGGGTGTCCAGGCTATACAGGGAAACAGGAGAACCTGCTTGTGACCATACATCCTGAGCCATTTGTCAGAGCTGGCAAGAAGCCATCTGAGCAGAGGACTCAGCCCCAGAGACCTCAGGTCAGGAGGAGACTCTGGGTGGGAATATATGGATTCAGAGTACACAGTAGGGATTGGACAGATCCCTGCTCTGTTAGTGAACCACCGAGTGCCCTCCCCTACAAATGGTATTTTCTACTGAGGAGTGCATCACTCATTTCAAGTCTAAGGCCACGTCTGCTGAACACCCATGTGCACCTGCAGACAAGGCTTCGCTGGGCCCTTCCCTTTCCAAGGGGGTGTAAGCAGATGTCCTGGCTACTTCTGTGACACAGAGAAAAGCAGAGAAATGCACTTGGCATCCCGAATAAATCCCGCCACAGTGGCAGTATCTGGCCCTTTCCAGTCATACAGACCATGCCTGCCCCAAAGGAAAGGTGGCATCTGCTGAGGGCCTGAGATTGAGTCCTCACCCCTCACAGAAAAGGCTGGATGTGGTGATGTGTATCTGAGAAGGCAAAGACAGGCATATCTCTGGAGCTTACTGGCTAGTCTAGCCAGTCAGAGAGCTCACAAGCTTTGTGTAGCCCAGGTTAGCCTTGAGCTTCCAAACCTACTGCCTTATTTTGCCAAGCACTGGGATTACAGGCCTGTAATTCTTTGTCTGGCTCTGTATTGTCGATAGGTCCCCAAAGGCTGACCCTTGACTGTCACCTGGAAATCAGAAAATGGGCAAATTCTCTGGGCACATCCTCTGGGGCTTGTGACCCTCACGAAAAGATCTGACTTAGTCAGCCCACCACCCACGGAAAGGGGACCTTCCCATTCTTTTCCACATTTCTGTTAAGCACCTCCTGGACAGGCCTCAGTGGAGCGTCCAAGCATGGAGGCCCTTATTCCTAGACTAATGGCCACAGACATCTCTTTTTCCACCACAGAAGGTGTGTCTGAACAGGACGGGGGCAGCATACTGAGGCGGGAAGCCGTCGCCAGAGAGGACAGCGGGACCTATGTGTGCTGGGCTGAGAACAGAGTTGGCCGTGTGCAGGCTGTCAGCTTCGTCCATGTGAAGGGTAGGATGGGAGCCCATTCGATCTTTCTCCATCGACCTCCTGGAACCACTTCATGCTATTAAGAGACCAGCTTCCTGCCTTCTAACTAGTGACTCTTCATCCTGTGTGTGTTGGGGGACTGTATAAACTGCCAGGCCCTTGTTCTACTGGGGACTTTGTAAACTCATCCTGAGAGGTAGCGGTGTTTTATACTCCCTCCCCTGACCTGCAGCCGGACAGTGTCAGAGAAGGAGGAGGTATCAGCCAGGGCAGTGCCCAGCCTTACCAGCCTGCTGCTGCTGTCTCTTTGGCATAGGTAGCCCTATGGGATATTGGGGTTTTTGTTTAGCTTTGGGTGGGGCTTGATGGAGGCAGTGTAGCCCAAGGCTCTTGGACACTGCTGCGACTTTGGATAGATTCAACCTCCAGACCCCAGGAATTGTAGAAACCAGCGCAGAACAGCCAGCAGTGCTGTTTCCAACAGTGTCCCAGCACTCCTGTCTCCTATGGCTCTTTTCCAAAGGCCTAGCTGTATGCGTTGCAGCTGGGGTAATCTATCTGTGCAGACACATATAAAGCAGAGTTCCTTCCTTCATCACTCAGACATCACTAATCAATCACAGCACAATGGCCGCTCAGCAACAACTCCCTTTCAGTACAGTTCCTGACAGCCACTGTTGGTTTATGGGAATCAATCCATGACACAGAAGCTGTTTGCCCTCCTAATACATTGACTGTGCATAGCCATGTGGGCCAACGGGAGCTTCTTTAGGCCTCAGGAAGGAGGCAAGGGCTGAGCAGTGTTTGATGGTGGATTAATGAAATGCTGGATTTCAGGGGAGTCTTTCTCCTGGCTACTTCTTTTGTGTTGCCCTTATAGAGGCTCCAGTCCTACTAGGGGAAGCCATCTCCTACCTGGTGAAACCTGTAGGGGGCAGCATCCAGCTAGACTGTGTGGTTCGTGGCGATCCAGCTCCAGACATCCACTGGACCAAAGATGGCCTTCCACTACCCATCAGTCTCCTCCACCTCCAGCTGCAGAACGGCTCCCTGACCATCCCCAGGACCAAGGCAAGGCGGGGCCCAGTCCTATGCTTTTTATGGCTGTTTAGGGGCTCTTTAGGTTAGCATCACTGGCTGCAGTCTGTAGCACTTCCCTGCCTATTCTGTAGGAATGTCCCTGCCCCCACTGACTGTCTGTGCTCTACCACCCCACCCGTGGTTTTTCTCTGCCTCATGGGCTAACGTGGGAAATCACCAGTAGCGAGGACTTATGATATATGTTTAAGAGTGGCCTATGAGAAAAGTCCCGTTAAAGTTATTTTTAATGTGAGTAGGTGAGGTAGGTAACTCCGACCCCTTGTAAAAATGAAGACCCTGAAGCGCAGAAAGGACCACAGGGCATGCAGGGGGTGGGCTCTACCCGTGTCTCTGCTGCCTGCTCTCTATGGTCAACTCCCCTCCCCACTTTCATCTGCACCCCACATTTCAGCAGCTAGTAACACTGAAGTTCACCAGTCACAACACTTGTCATCACAGGCCTTGGACCTACTTAGTTGGGAACTGTGGAGACAGTGGTTAAAGACAGGCCTGGTGCAGCGGCAGCTGCGGTGACAGCTACCCTGCCTGAGCCAGCAGAGCGTCATGAGGTTTAACACCCGCGACTGTCCTGGGGACACTAACAACAGCTTAGGGACAGCTGAAATAGTCCTGGGGACACCTGCAGCAGCCTAGGGGATGCTGGCCTCCAACTCATAGAGATCCGCCTGCCTCTGCCTCCTGAATGCTGGGATCAAAGGTGTGCGCTACCATGCTCTGCTTTAAACAAACAAACAAAGCGAACAGCAACAACAGGAAGAGCAAAGAATAAAAATGCGTCTCCCTGAACCACCACAGACTTGGGTCATGGATATGACACCCTGTGAGCAGAGTGTCCTTAGCCACAAGTTAGTGTGCTAGAGATCCCGTGTGACCCACACTCTCCTGTTAACTAAACACACCGAGAAGTCCTAGGCTTCGAAGTGTACCCGGGCTGGGGAGATGGCTCAGTCAGCAGAGTTCTTGTCATGATGCACAAAAACTGGAGTTCAATCTCCAGAACTCACAAAGAAAGAAAGAGAGAAAGGAAGGAAGGAAGAGAGAGAGAGAGAGAGAGAGAGAGAGAAAGAAAGAAAGAAAGAAAGAAAGAAAGAAAGAAAGAAAGAAAGAAGGAAGGAAGGAAGGAAGGAAGGAAGGAAAGGAAGGAAGGAAAGGAAGAAAGAAAGAAAGAAAGAAAGAAAGAAAGAAAGAAGGAAAGAAAGGGCGAGCTGGACCTGGTTGCTCAAATAATCCAAGCCCTGGGGAAACAGACAGGTTGAGCTTTTGTCTCACTGCCCAGACAAGCCTAGTGTACTTGTTGAATTCAGGCCAGAGAAAACAAGGTAGATAGATAGGAACTGAGGAATAACACCCAAAGCTGACCTCTCTCTCTCTCTCTCTCTCTCTCTCTCTCACACACACACACACACACACGTGCATGCACACACATACACTCACACTCACAATCAACACATACATAGATGATTTTTAAGTGTACTTGATAGTACTTAGCAAACATGCTTCCAGACATCCAAATCCCAACAATGTTTGGCAGAGCAACAGTAGTTCATGCTGAAATCTGGAAGGGGCAAATCAGAATCATACTTTCTCCAGCCCGGGGCTCAGCCCAGAGCACACCACAGGTGCAGAGTGCAGAGGGGCTGGACTCTCCTCATAGCTGACAAATGGCCTCCGGGCTCTCGCTGCGTTCAGGATTCCGGTCTCCCTGTCCACCTTCCCCCCTACACACCCTCCCGGCTAGTCACCCCTCTCCACACCTCTGCCCCCTCTGTCCCCTTGTCCTCACCTGAGCACCTGCACCCCTTCCTTGCCACCTGCAGATGGACGATGCGGGGCAGTACCAGTGCCTGGCCAGGAACGAGATGGGAGCTGTGAAGAAAGTGGTGACACTCGTGCTTCAGAGTGAGTTTCAGCTCTGTCCCAGCAGGTGGGGAGCAGGTGACACTCAGGGCCAGCTGTGGCTGCTACAGTTAATTATGTGGGAGCCGTAATTGAAGCCCCATGAAACACTTCCCAGATGTGGGGTGCAACGCAGGGCTAGGCTGGAGGAAATAAGTTGCTGTTACTTTTACTGTTGTTATTGTTTCTATTCAAGACTCAAAAAATGCCTTTGAGGTGAAAGTGACAGATCTTGCCTTGGACACGTAGTTCTGAGCCTCAGGGAAACACGCAAAGGAGTCTTCGGAGCTTTGCAGAAAGTCCTTTGTGTGTGCCGGAGGGGTGTATGTGGGGGTGCTCATCAGGTATGAACATGTGGAGGCCTCTCCCTCTACCGCTCTCCACCTTAGTTGAGACAAGGTCTCACGGTGAATCCGGAGCTCACCGCGTTAACTAGGTTGACGGGCCAAGGAGACCCCACATCCTCCTGCTTCTGCCTTCGCAGCACGGTTGTAGACATTCACTGCATGGCGTTTGATCGAATGCAGGTCCTCAAGCTTATTCAGCAACCGCTTTTACCCACTGAGCCGTCGACAAGCCCTACAGAAAATACTGTATTGAAGATGAACCCTCGTGTGGAGTACAGCGTTTGACGAGGTTCCATAATGGGAATCTACCCACCAGCACCACCTCCCAGCACCCCTACAATCCTAGTCATTGTCCCTTACCCCAGTTGCCCTGAGCTTTTAATAACAAAAGACCCACAGCTCTGTTGAGCTATAATTCCCATTGGGTGAGTGTGCTGACACAAACCCAAATCCCAGCACTTAAGACGCTGAGACAGGAGGATTGCAGGGAGTCCATGGGCAGCCTGGCTAAATAGTGAGTTTCAAATCAGCCAAGCCTACGCTGTGAGACTCTAATCTAAAAATAAAAATAAAAATAAATTAAAGGTGGGGTATGTGGGAGTGGGCAGACTAGAGAGATGGCTCAGTGGTGAAGAACACTGCTCTTCTGGGAGACCAGAAGGTTCTCAGCATCCATGTCAGGAAGCTCACAACTTCCTCTAACTCCAAGGGTACCCAACGCCCTCTTCTGGCCTCTATGGGTACCGGCACTACATGCACACACACACAGACACACGCACATACACACGCACACACATACACACACACATCATTTAAAATACATTTTTTAAAAAAGAAAAGAATATTCATCTAAGTGGTTGTTGGTAAAATCATAGAGTTGCAGAATCAGAGCCACAAGCCACATTCCTGGCAGATTTCTTCCGGGAACTCCTGTCACTCCTGCTCCCAGACCAGCCCCAGGCCCACCAGTAACCTGCATCCTGTCTTCCAGATGTCCCTCTTTTGGAACTTTCACAGAAATGGGCTCCCAGGCAGTCTTCTTGGTTCTGGCTTCCTTGAGCTGTGAATTCTCTTTCTCCTAGTCGACAGCTTATCTGTGACTTTTTTTGACAGTGCCTTTAAAGAAAGGCTGAAATGTAAATTTTGAGGAAATCCATACCTAAGCAGTTTTGCACTTTTTGGATTATATGTTTAGTGTTCTATCTTTTTTCTTTTAAGTCCCTGGGCTGGGAAAATGACACCGTCAGTAAAGTGCTTGCCCTGCAAACATGAGGACCCAAGTCTGATCCACAGAATTCACACTTAAACAGCCGGGCATGAGGCCTGGCGTGCGGCTGGTGAGGTGACTCAGCTTGCTGCCAAGCCCAGCCACCTAAGTTCAGTCCATGGGATCTACACCGTGGAAGCTGAGAACTGATCCTACAAGTTGTCCTCTGGCCTCTGCATGCAAACCTGGCAGACACATGAGTAAATGGATAAACGTAAAAACGGAATGTTAAAGCTCTGTGTGGTGGCATGCGTTTGTAATCCCAGAGCTGGGCAGTGGCAAGAAGTAGACCCCTAGGGCTTGCTAGACAACTAGTCCAACCTAACTGATGAGTTCCAGGGCAATAAACAGTAAGTAAATAAAGTAAAGCAGGCTGACCTCTGACCTCACCACGCATGAGCATACACACATATACACATACACAAACGCACACCCCCCCCCAAAAAAAAAAACCACATGCATGTCTATCTAATCTAAATTTTTGTCTACGATTTTCAGAGCTATGTTTCTTACACGGGGTCTGTTACCCATTCTGAGTTCATTTTTACTGAGGGAAGGGTCTGATCTTTACCTGTGTTTTTAGCTGTTCCATGCTGTTTCTGAAGACTCTGTTTCCCTAGGGACATCCTACGCTTGTTTGGCTAACCTGATTACTAAGCATTCCCTTATTTGCGTAACATTGCTAATTTGGGAGTTTTTATTGCCAGTACATAGAAGCACAGGGTTTTGGTTTGTTTGTTTGTTTTTTGTTTTAAGTCAGAGGATCTTGAACTCAAAATTCTCCTGCTTCCACCTCAGAATAGAAGGATTACAGGCATGCACCCCCGCCATTTATTCAGTTTTGGGCATCGAACCCGGGACTTTATGTACACTAAGCAAGCACACTACCAACTGAGCTACAGCGCCCAGGTTGTACCTCCTCCTCTCTCCTCCCCCTTCCCCCCCTTTCCCCTCCCTTTTCTCCCTCCTCCTTCACATGTGGAACTCTGAGGAGTTGCTTCTCTCCTCCATCCTCCATCTTGTTTCTGTGACACCGCCAACTCCAGCCTGGCCGGCCGGCTCCCAGCCAATCGCACCGCAGGAGCACTGGGGCTGCAGGTGCGGCCGCAGCGTCTCTGTTCTACTCGCTCCCGAGAACAGTCGGCTTCTGCGGCAAGTGCTTTTGTCTGCTGTGTGTCTCATCAGCCCGCCCTGGGTTTTGTATCTTGACCTTATGCCCCGTGGCCTCCATAGCTTGGTTTTTAATTCTGGTGGATTTCACATAGGTTTCGTAGGATTCCATACATGGGATCTTCCGTGTGTCGTGTGTGAACAGAGTCTGTATCTTCCTTTCCGGTCCACACTTTGGTTTCTCTGCCCTGCACTGACGGGTCACCCGAGAAGATCACTGAGCAGAAGTGACAAGAGTGGCATATCATCATCCTCATCAGCCCTGCCTGACTCCAGTTTGGGTGGACTGAGATCTCTGTGAGCAGCAAGGACAGCTGTCCGTCCTGCTGAGGGGATCCCTTGGTCCCCTTTGTTAGGAGCTTTTGTCAGCAATGGGGTGAACCTGATAATCGACAAAGCCTATGAGATGCATGAGTCCTATGCTTGCTACGAACAGCCCGGAGCCCTGAGCTTCAGGAGACAGCTGGATGGAGAGAATAAGAGAGACTAAGGCTCCTGGGGCCCAGGATCGGGAAGTGTGAATTTCCTCTGACCTGCTGGGTGAGGCTGAGAGCCAACCCGTGGAAATATAGATGGGATCTCACCAGAAATATGATAGGAATCCCAACAAAAAGTGCCTCCTCTCTGGCTGAAGGAGAGAGTGGAGGGCAGATGAGACGGCTCAAGGGGCAAAGGTGAGTTTACTACCTGGAAGGATGGCCTGAGTTCAGTCCCTGGGACCCACGTGGTGCGAGGAGAAAACCAAGTCCCAGAAGTTGTCCTCTGACCTCTGACCTCCACATGTGTGCTGTAGCACGCGTCCACACACACACACACACACACACACACACACAACATCACCACTACCACCACACAGCATACAACACACAACACACAAAATAGATGTAAAGATTTTAACTCGTATGTGTGTGTGCATGCGAAGGGGCCCACAGAGGCCAGAGTTGGAGTTACAGTCAAGAGTCACCTGACATGGATTCTGGGAGCCAAACTCAGCACTCTGTAAGAACAGTGAGCAATCTTGACCACTGAACCAGCCCATAATAACCCATAAATAATAGCCCATTATAATCCATAAAGAATAATAATAAATAACCCATCAATAAATATAACTTAAATTAAAATTTTAAAATAGAAGAAGAAACAGCTGAGGAGGCCAGAAGATAAACTGCTAGGACGGTCACCTTGCTCCAGTTACCATGGGCATCACAGTGCAGCCTGCACTTCCCTCACACTCTGAACAAGGACGTCATTGTCCCCTTGCCAGGCCTAGCGAGGGGACAGAAGTGTCCCACTTTTCTCATCCTGAAGCCCAGGCTGCCTGACAGTGCTGAGGCCTCTCAATGTTTTGGGTGTCAGCAGAAGCCATGGAGGAACAGACCTGACGGTGTCAGCCCTGACTTTCCCTGTGGAGGAGGGAAGTTGGTGTGAGACCCCATCTGGTAGTCCAGCTGCAATGGAAACTCCCTGGCTCGGTCAGGAACCAGGAAATGCTCAGCCTGAAGGGGCAACCCCAGCCCGCCCACAGGGAGAAGCAGAGACGTGTGACTCAGCAGCCAGAGATCTGAAGGAAAGGGGCCATCACGAAACTGCTCCAACCAGACATTGTGACCACGACAGAAAACGTGGAGACAAATCTCCGCCTCGGGTGGCTGTGGAATGGGTCAAAGGTCATCCTCCACCTGCATCTTTTACCTCCACCAGGGAGGCCAGCCCAGGCCTCCCTCACGCAGCCGGAGGGGCCTTTTGTCTCCTCCAGTTTGGTTTTCCCTACTTGCTACAGCCTCTGGGGATGTCCCCTCCTCTACTGGAAATGCAGCCAGGCCCTGGAGGCAGAAAGCTTCAGGCTTCACACCTGGCCCTTGGGGATGCTGTGCCGAGTGGAGAGAGCGGTGGAGAGAGCGGTCCTGAGCAGAGAGCCCCAAGTGTTGTACTTTCTTGAGGGGTAGGGTTGGTGACAACTCTGCTCAGCCATGGCTGCGGGGCATTTCTCCCCTCTTGCTGCTGTTTATTCTCATTATTTAAGATTTGAAATTTTTATCTCATGTGCATGAACCATCCCCCGCTCTTGATCTTTGTTTAAATGGAATCCCGGTGCTGGGCCAGGCTTGGTGGCAGAGGACTTGTCAAGTGTGTGTGTGTCTCGGGGTTCTCCCTCCAGCTCCACCGAAACCAGAACGAAGCTTTAACTGAGATGGGGGTCACAGATCTGAGCTCCTTCACACAGCACTGTGTATCGTCCATGCCGCTGGATTCTCTCTCTTCCTTTTCTTGACTCTATGGTTTTCCAACTATGTGGCCGCCATTGGTTCTGTGTTCCCCAGCAGATCCTTTCCATTTTGAGCAGCTCAGTGAGGAGATTTATTGTGAATGCAGTATGATCAGGCCAAAACGGAGCTATAGAAGCCACAGTATACTGTCTTAGCAGGCCCCAGAGGAGTCGCAGGTTCTTATAAAAGAGAAGCAGGATGGGGATTAGATAGGCTCGGAGGCAAAGGCCAAGACCAGCTGAGGCACAGGAAGACATGGAGCAGCCTCCAGCCTGGAGAGCCACAGCCCCCAGAGGCTGGACAGGTAGAGGCAGGTCTCCCCCAGAGCCTCTGGAAATAGAGTTCCACGTTGGCTTCAGTCTTGTGAGGCACATGTTGGAATTCTGGCCTCTGTAACAGTGAGAGAATAAATTCCCACTGCATTGGCCCTCCAGCCTGGTGCCAGCTTGTTCAGGCCTGAAGCTTGTGGCAGGCAAGGCATCTCTGCACTCTCACCCATCATGTGTGAGCACCAATCCTCTGCATCCTCACCAGAGCCGGACACCTCCCTCCCGCTCTGCCTCAGTCACCTTGATGGGGTATACAAATAGATAGGAGTAACACGTAATAGATAATAGATAAAAGTAATAGATAGCACGTAACAGAGGGGGAAACAGTGTCAGGCCCACTCATTCAGGGGCCATCAAGGCCAGTGGGCTCTGGAAAGTGGCTCATAATCGTTGGAAGTGACCTAACTATCTCACCACTGGGGCTGTGTGTAGAAAATCACGGTATAATCCTACACAGTCCCTACAAATGAATCTGAATGGCATGTGAAGGCGGCGAGGGTCTGACTGTGGAGTGAAGAAAGTGACACTCGGGAGGCAGAGGCAGGCGGATCTCCGTGAGTTCGAGGCCAGCCTGGTCTACAGAGTGAGCTCCAGGACGGCCAGAGTTACAACAGAGAAACCCTGTCTCAAGAAACCAAAAATAAATAAATGCAATTTGTATGTGTGTGTGTGTGTGTGTGTGTGTGTGTGTGTGTGGTGATTATGTGTGTACATGTGTGTGTGCAAGTGTACATACCTGTGGATTTGCAGAGTTCAGAGGAGGAAGCCAGGTGCCTTGCCCTTCATTCCCTTGAGACAGGGTCTGTCACTGAAATGAGCTAGACTGGCAGTGAGCGAGCCCCAGCGACCCTCCTGTCTCTGTCCTCGCAGAACTGGGGTTACAGGCATGCGCGGCTGTAATTGGTATTTTTAATATAACACTTTAATTCGTTGAGAATTTGATAAAAATGTGTTTTGATCATATTCACCCACTCCTCCTGCTAACTCCTCCAGTATCACCCCCTCACTCCCTCCCGCCTTTGTGTCCTCCCCCTCCCCCTCTCTCCCTCTCTCCAGCCACCAAGTCCAGTTTGTGCTGTCATATACTCGTGGGTGTGAGGTGTGGGTCCATCTGATGTTCCTGGGGGCCACATCCTTAAAGAAAACTCACCAGAGCCATCAGCTGTCAATAGCTCCTCAGGATGAGCAGGTCATGCTGGGTCCGTGTTGGAACGGTGACCGGTTCGATCCTGTGCAGGTCTCGTGCAAGCATGCACAGCTGCTGAGCACTGGTGACCTCTTCTCTGGTCCTCCCCGACCTCCGGCTCTTATGGACTTTCTGCCCTATCTTCCACGACGATCCCTGAGCCTCGTGGTGGGGGAGGGGCGATATAGATGTTTTGCTCGCGGCTGAGCATTGCACTGATGTGGAGAGCACTGTACCAGTGGGGTCCACACTTGGCTTTTTAAACATTGACACTTGAGGATTTGAACTCAGGTCCTCATGTTTGCACAGTGAGTGTTCTTTCCCACTGAGCCACACCCCAAGTCCTGAGTGATATAATCTTGGGGGGGCACTATCAGATGCTCCATGATGGCATCATGGGGCAAAAGCAGCAGTGTGCACACAAGACCATGTTCTCATGGGAAAGGCGTCTGTCAGGCGGCACGGAGGCCGGTAGCTGAGGGGCGGGAACGCGTGTGGCTCGCATATTCTTCCCACCCGCTGGTGTTTTCTAACTCAATAGTGTGGATCACTGTTCCTAAGCCCTGCCCCCCCCCACAGGTGCCCCCGTGTTCCAGGTGGAGCCTCGGGACCTGACAGTGAGGTCCGGAGAGGATGTGGAGCTGCGGTGCCAGGCCACTGGAGAGCCCGCACCCACAGTTGAGTGGCTACGGGCAGGTCGACCAGTACGGGCTGGCCGGAGGCTCCAGACCCTGCCAGATGGGAGCCTGTGGCTGGAGCGCGTGGAAGCTGGAGACGCTGGAGCATATGAGTGTGTCGCTCACAACCTTCTGGGCTCTGTCACCGCCCAGGCATTGCTGGCCGTGAGAGGTAAGGAGTATCCCTGCCTAGGCCTCCAGACCCAGTCTGGAGGTCTGTCCTTAGCAGAGCCTGGACCACGCCCCTGCGGGCTTCCCAATTCTTCACTTAGTTAGAAGTCAGGATGAACCATCTGGGAGACCTGCATAGACCATCTTGTCTACTCTGCCCACTTCCAGTAGAGAAAACTGAATCTCAGAAGGGCTAAGCGTGTGCCACTCCCCTTGGCCAGGGAAACTGGCTGTTCTGGGTCATCTGGAGTTGGCCCACCTCTTCAAATTGGATACCCCATGACTGTAGGAAGAAGGCAGAATCAAATAAGAGTACCCATGATGCCCTTGGGGTGTTTGTTGTGAAGTATCATCTGTGAAGTAGTGCTCATTCCAAGCCTCACACATGGCCATGGTAGGTCATCAGAATGAATGCAACTTACTGATGTTACTGACCCCTGCCACCTGGAGATCCCTTAATCAGCCCCCTTCTCATTAGGGTCAGGCTAAACTTTAATATTGAAACGGGCTGTCCTGAGAAACCACAGTAAAACAATTCAGACCAGCATAAAGAGAAGTCACAGAGTATTGTTTCTAGATTGTCTGTCTCTGCACCGAACACCTTATGAATGTATATGGGTTTGTCTCCTTTTCTGTCAGTGACAGACATCACCAATCCATCTCCGCACACAGTGTCAGAATCTCTTTCCATAGGACCCCTCTCTATGCTGTCTATGGCAAACATCACCAATCGCCACATACAATGTCAGGATCTTCACCAATCTATCTTTCTACAATGTCAAAATCTTTTTCTCCATAGAGTCCTTCTCTGATCCTGTCCATGGCAGACATCACCAATATATCTTCACCAGTGTCACAATCTCTCTCCATAGATCCCTTCTCCACACAGCACCTCTGAAGACATTGGGATTTGACATGTGTCAAGCAAATGTGGGAACCTCTCTGGTCCCTTTTCCCTCATCTATAAGCAGGGGCAGGATGCAAACAAATGTACCCAGACATCTCAGTGGTTCTTGGACACCCAGGAGAAGTTTCTGGCTCAAGGTTGACTTCAGGTCTGAGGAATTCCCCTCTCTTGCAGCAGAGCTTGGTCCCAATTCTTCCTCTCTCCTCCTTCCTCGCTCCCAGTTCAAATCCCACAGCTCTGTGTATGGTCTCTGTGTTGACTTCTGAGGTAAATATAACAAAGTCCTAGACATTGGGGCTTAGTTTTCAGACACTGGCTTACAATTTTAGAGGCTGATAGGCCAAGATCAAAGCCTTGGAAGGGTTTCCTCCTAAGCCTGTGTGGGAGAATCTGCTCCTGGCTTCTGGTGTTTTGTGGCTATCGTTGGCATTTCTTGGCTGCTAGAACTGCCCCATCTCTGCCTTTGCTGTCCTGTAGCAGTCTCTATGCTTCTGTCTATGTGGTGGTCTGAATGAGATCGGGTCCCATAGGCGCTTATGTTTGAATGCTGCATCCCCAGCTGATGAACTGTTGGGAAGGTCTAGGAGGTGTGGCCCTATTGGAGGAGGGGTGTCAGCGGAGGTGGGCATTAAGGTTTCAAAAGCCCACACCAGGTCCAGTGTCTGTCTCTGCCTGCTGCCTGTGGATCCGGATGTAAGGCTCTTAGCTACTGCTCCAGCACCATGCCTGTCTGCTTCCTGCAGACTCTAACACCGTAAGCAAGCCCCAGTTAAATGCTTTCTTTTGTTAGAATTGCCTTGGTCGTGGTCTCTCTTCGCAGCAATAGAACAGTGGCTAAGACCACCTCAAAAACACTTTTTTTTTAAAAAAAAAAATAAAGCCACCAGGCATATTGAACCAGGACTTACCTTGATGACCTCATTTCTACCTACTGTCCTCTGTGAAGACTCTATTGCTAAATGAGATCCCTCCCATCCTGAGGTCCTGGGGTTAGATCATCAAGAGCTTCCCCCTGGTGGGGAAGGATCCAAGCCATCACAACAGTTTATTTCGTGGAAATGACTATTTTCTCTCATACATGGTAATTACAGAAAGACCAGATAATATACAAATCTGAAATTAAAAAAAAAGTAATCATTACCCATAATTCATTTACCAGAAAGTTCTCAGGTGATTCTCTTTTTAATTTTTTATTTATTTGTGTGGCGGGTGGTACGTGTGTCAGCATGTGAGTGGAATTTTATGGAGTCAGAACCATTTTATGGCGTTAGCTCTTTCCTCCCAGGCTTGGGTAATACTTGGTAATTTAGTTTAGCTTAGTTTTGTGACAGTCTCACTCTGTAGTCCGGACCAGCCCTAGAACTCACAACAATCCTCCTGCCTCAGCCTCCCCCCAGTGCCGGCATCACAGACACAACCTACCGTACCTAGCTCTAGTTTTTTTTTCCTTCGATTGTAGATTGATGTGCCCTTGATTCCTATAAAATGTATAGGCTATCTTTACAACTTGCCACTTTTCTGTCTGTCTTGGATGACATCCCATGATATCCTGCCCGGACACACATTCTTATCACCTTTATCTCATTGCGCAGGACGTGTCCATCTTGGCTTCCTGCTCCAGCCTCCCGTCCCCTCCCACGTCCACACAGTGTCCACATTCTCTGTGCAATAGATTCGGGGTCTCCCTGGTTTAAGTTCCTTCAAGGGGCTTTGTTGTATAAAGGGATTTTGAGATTCTTTGTGTGTGTGTGTGTGTGTGTGTGTGTGTGTGTGTGTGTGCATGTCTGTGTGAATTTATGTGCACCCTGTGCATGCAGGTGCCTGCAAAGGCCAGAAGAAGGTGTTGGATTCCATGGAGCTGGAGTTACAAGGGGTTATGAGCTACCTGGTGTGGGTGCTGGGAACTGAACCTGGGTCCTTAACTGTTGAGCCATCTCTCCAGCCCCCCACCTTGTTTTTTGTTTGGGACAGGGTCTCCCATTGACCCAGTGTTCACCAGTCCTAGCTTAGGTCTTTGCGCTTGCATATCAGGTTCTTTACCCACCGAGCCATCTCTTCTGTCCCTGTTTGGTTTGTTTTTGTTGTTTTTCATTTGGTTGGTTGGTTTTGTTTTTGTAGTCCTGAGGGTGGAACCTTGTACCTGTTGGGAAAGCACTGAGTTCTCCCCGCCTCTAGCTGTACATTTCCAAGTTTTTGAGGGCCCTGACTACAAACCTGTCCCTCCTCCCTGCTGTTTTCGTTCTTCCTGCCCCCATCAGATTCGGACATGTCCCAGCCCTGGCTATTGGGTTGCGTGGAGGGAACAAAAGGCTGTTGAGACTCCTCAAGTCTAAAAAGTGGCCCGCCATTCCAGGGCTCAGAGCTCCTGTGGTCTCCTGGGCTCTGGGTCATGCTCCTGCTGTCCTTCCTGCAGACACCAGCTCCCTCCCCTGATGTGAAGCAGATACTGATGAGAAGCGATCCAGATGGACATCATCAGCCCCCAGCTGGGCTGCACTTCCGAGAACCCATTAGCAGTCCTGTTGACCATTTAAGATCCTGACCATGGAATGTTCTGTGTTATCTTTTTTGACAGCTCATCTGCAATTTGTTGTTAATTTCCCCTGAGGGCTGGTGAGCAGAAAGCCAGGCTCCCTCTGTCTTGTGTCCCCTGGAAGGCCATCTGCCCCCAAAGAGGCAGCTGGTTCATTAGGCAGAGGAAGCAGGGAGCCCTATGGGCCTGTGGCATCCATTGAATTTGTTCAAGAGAGCATCTGTTTGGACTACCTGGCAACCTCCAGGCAACCAGCCCACTCCAGCGAGAGCAGCTGCAGGCCAGCTGGAGCCAGAGCCACTGATGGAATGAGAATAATCTGGTGATGGCACTCGATTCTTGGCATGGTGCCCTGTCCCTGTCGAGTGCCAACCCAGGCCATCATAGCTCCTGGCAACTTTGAGACCAACAGGTCCTCTGTGTGTCTGTGGACCCACCTCCTCGTTTTATAAAAAGCCAACTTGAGGTGGCCTAGGGACCTGACTTGCTCTGTGTGTATGTATATGCATGTGTGCAGGTGCATGTGTGCAGGTACATGTGTGTGCGGGTGCATGTGTGCAGGTGCAGGTGTGTGCGGGTGCATGTGTGTGCGGGTGCATGTGTGCAGGTGCATGTGTGTGCAGGTGCATATGGAGGCCAGATGACAGTTTGTGTCATTCCCCAGGAACTGCCCACCTTGTTTTTGAGACAGGATATTTCACTGAGCCCATTAGGCTAGGGTGGCTAGCCAGTGAGCCCCAGGGATCCACCTCTGCCCCCCAGAACCAGGATTACAAGTGTATCTCAGCGTGGCCAGTGTTTTTATACGGGTTCTGGGGATGGAACTCAAGCACTTTACCAACTGAGCCACACCGCCCCAGACTTGGTCTCCTTTGCTTTAGAGCCAAGATCTTCTGTGCCCTGAGTCTATTACCTGTTGGCTGTGTGTCTTTGGATGAGTTACAGCACCTTTCTGGGCCTCAGTCTCCTCTCTGATGACATGGGAACAGTGACAGTACTTCTGCAGGGAGAGCTCAGTCAGAGTGGATAGTATGTGTCACTGCTGTTTGTCTCCTACCTCACAGGGGAGCCCCGGGGCAGCCGGGGAAGCATGACTGGGATCATCAATGGCCAGAAATTCAGTATGGCTACTCTCAACACCAGTGTGCAACAGGAGGGCAGTGCTGGGGTCCCTACCATCTGGAGCAGCATCAGCCATGTCCCAGCAAGTGTGGGTATGTAGGGGCCCTGGGACACATGCTGGGCCCACTGGACAGCAAGGACTATTCCAAGGTTTGCTCAAGGCCTGGTATCCAGAGATAGGTAGGACTGCCTCTAAGAGCTGAGTCCCTCTCGTGCTTACAGGCTCCCACTGCCTGCCTTCAGCTATCACCAAACACAGCCATTGTGTTTGAAACCAGACAGGGAGAGAGTGGTAGGAGCAGAACACTGCACCTCGAGCTTGGGGAGTGGTGGGTGACCCCACTTACACTTGGGGAGGGGTTGTTTTCCCCATGGAAGCTGGTAGAAAAGTGAAGGATCACCAGAAATGATTAACAGACATGAGCTGGAGGGGACAGGCAGAAGGAGGGATACAGAATCCAATCATCTAAAGAACTGAGAGGCACCTGTTCACAGGCTCAGGGAGCAGTGTGTACTAAGCAGAGAATATCCAGGTGCCTCACAGATCCTGTCTTGGCAGGCCTATGAAGGGGACCCCAGGCCCCTTCCGGGCATCCAGCGCAGGCAAAGGCCGAACCAAGTTCTCGCTAGGAATAGCTCTTCAGAAACCACCTGTGGCTTCCTTTGTTGGTTTTGTTTTGTTTTGAGTATTTATATTATTTTATATGTATGATTTGTCTGCATATATGTATGTACGACCATATGCATGCCTGGTGCCTGCAGAGTCCAGAGGAGGCTGTCAGATCCCCTGGAACTGGAGTTCAAAATGGTTGTGAGCCACCATGTGGATGCTGGGAGTCGAACCCTGATTCTCTACAAGAGCAACAAATGCTCTTAACTGGAAACATCTCTCCAGCCCCCCTGGGAAGAAACATCCAGGCCTAGAGAGTTTGTGATTGGTCACTGAGTCACTGGGCAGTTGGAGAGGTTCTGCCCACCTTCAAGGTGGCTCCTTTCTGTCACCTTATCACCTGCTGCCACTGACCCTGACCCTGAAGAAGCTGAGAGTAGGCAGTGCTCCCTGGCCTAGTCTGTGGCCTCTCCTAGCCCCAAGAGGTCTAGATGTCACGTGAGGTCCCGAGAGTCCACACCCAGGGCAGTCAACGGCTCGGAACACTCCTCCCTCTCCTGGGCTCCTGCAGAAGTTGTCTACAACATAGGAAACTTAGTTGATCATCAGCTCAGCCCAGCCAGTGGCAGCCTGTAGCATCCTGGGAGCCATGGGGACCATCCGTCCGAAATAGTAGAACACGGCTAAACGTCACGTCCCGTATATTTATTATATTTACTTTCTAACTGCACCATAAAGTGTATGTTTGACTTTGCTATCTCCCAGGGTCTGCTAAATAACTGGCATGGGTAGTCACGAGACTGCACATGGGCAGGGAGAGAAAGGCTGAGCCTTCTGGAGCAAAGGGATCCCACAGAGGGATCTTGAGCAAGAGAGTGTCTGCCCCTGGGCTCCAGTCCTAACACGGCCTCTGCATTCTGCTGTATCCAGGGCCTCTAATGCGGGTGCTGGTGGTCACCATTGCGCCCATCTACTGGGCTCTGGCTGGAGAGAGTGGAGAGGCCTTAAATGGCTACTCCCTGACGGGTGGCCGCTTCCAGCAGAAGTCACATATGGAATTCTCTACTGGTGAGCCTGGTCTTCTCAGAGGTGGCCGAAGGCAGGGCCTGAGCACTCAGGGCTGCTTCTGAGCTGACTCCAGTCTGGGCGGGGATGGCTTGCAGGGGAGCTGCTCACAATGACCCAGGTGGCTCGGGGTCTGGATCTTGATGGACTCCTGCTCCTGGATGTGACCATTAACGGCATGATCCCGGAGAGGCTGGCCAGTGCAGATCTGCACGTACAGGTACAAGCCCTGGGCGAGGGCTGCTCCACCCACCCTCCCTGAGCAGACAGGCCCACCTTCCTTCCTCATACCCAGAAGAGGGTTATGATGGGTCTCAACTTGGAGCTGTCACTCAGAAGTGAGCATTCCTCCCACTCCACAAGCAAGAACATCACAGGCACAGTGTGGCCCCTGGCTGCCAGCTGCGGGGCAGAAGAAGCAACGGTGGCTTGCCCAGTGCTCTCCCAGCTGCCTTCTGGCTGCTCTGGAGTGGAAACCCCAGCCCCGCTTTCCCCCACCAGGACTTCCAGGAGCACTATGTGCAGACAGGACCTGGCCAGCTGTTTGTGGGCTCCACGCAGCGCTTCCTCCATGATGGCGTCCCAGCCTCCCTTCGCTGCAGGCACACCATCCAGTATGATGAGGCCCAGGGCCCCCAGCCCCAGCTGGTGCAGCACCTTCGGGCCTCATCTATCAGCTCAGCCTTTGACCCCGAGGCAGAGGCCCTACACTTCCAGCTAACCACAGCCCTGCAAGCTGGTGAGGCCCTACTGTACCTTCCTGGGCCCCAAATCCAACCAGCCATTGGCACTGATCACAAGCTAGGGACAGGGCCCTGTGCAACAGCTTACCTCCTCCTCTGCACATTCCAGCCTGGCCCCTCCCACTCTAGCAGGGACTTTTCAGCTCCTTGGGCCACTCCTGCCCAAGAACACTGAACCCCCCCCCCCCCCCGGCCCAAGATGAACTCCACACCCTAAGCTTAGACCACACCCCTTCTCCCAAGGTGCCTACACCAAAGACCCCATGGTTACAACCTCTGGTGAGCCACCTGAGAATGCCATGTGGTCACAACCAAGGATTGTTTTTAAAGTTCTTATCATTCCTTAATGTCCTGAGAGGTTTACCATTGAACAGGGAATGCTGGGAAGAGCAAGCTGTGAGACCAGGCACACCCTGACTCAGATTCCATCTGTATTGCTCTCTAGCTGTGGAGCTGAGGAAAATGCCCTGGTTCCCGCTGCACAGAGGGCAGGGAACTGCTAGCTTCCCGGGGTCTTCCACAGTAAGGAAGGCTCTGCCTCTGAAGCCCTAACTGGCACCCAGTGGCCACCTTACTAAGGGTGATTATCCCTACAGTTGCAGAGGCAGTCCCATCCCTTCATCCTTTGCTGGCTATTGAAGGCTATGGTGACCTCAGTCTACTTTTCCCTAATGGTCTCTCTTGAGTTTGCTTGGCTCTCTGCCTAAGCCTCCTTTGAGAACCCCCAGGACACATGAACAAGACCAGGCATGTCACACCGCCCCCCACAAACCTGGGCCAGGATCCAGCTCGCTGCCTCCCTGTCACATGTCTGGCTCAAGACTGGGGCTGAGTCCCAGCTAGAGGCCACTGCCTGTGCCAACCCAAGGAGCAAGGCCAAGATGCCCTGGGGAAGGGGCTCCCTCATGGTTACCCCTTTTGCCTTACAGAAGAAAGTGAGATCGGCTGTCCTGAGGGATTTGAGACAGACACCCGGGGAGCTTTTTGTGTGGGTGAGTCCTTCCCAGACCCTGTCTGGACAAGGGTGACCTCCCTTCCTGGGATGCACAGCCCACTCTGGCTGGCTGGCAGGAGAGCCCGTGAATGTAGAGTCTCATGTCTCCCCATGCAGACAAAGATGAGTGCTCTGGGGGCCCCAGCCCCTGCTCCCACACCTGCCACAATGCTCCTGGCCATTTCTCCTGCTCCTGTCCCACTGGCTTCGCCCTGGCCTGGGACGAGAGGAATTGTAGAGGTGAGCTGTCTCAGGGGCGGTGCTGCTCAGAGCTGGCCCAAGTGTGCAGGGCCAGACCCCAGAAGGAAGCCACACGTATGGAGGTTTCCAGAAGATATTGAGGCTTGAGTGGTGGGGTGGTGGGGACCTCCAGAGACAAACCTGTGGCCCCCGTGTATTCAGGGCACTCAAGCTCAGAAGGTCTTCGTACGACAGCTTTACACCTTGGTAGCCCTGTTCTCTGATGTTCTGGGCAGTGGCTGAGTGGCAGATCTCACCCTGACACTAAGGTGTATGTTCACCTGTCCCTCCCAGCAGTGGGGCCTGGCCCTTCCAAAACTCCCTTGGCTTTCTAGCAGGGCTCTAAAGGGACATGATCTACAGCCGTACACTGGAACTACAGGCTAGAGGGTGTTCCTGTCAGAGCCTCCTTGGCTGTGTGAGGAGGCTGGGCCAGGGTGTAAGGAAGGCCCGCTGTGTGCTCTGCCCCCAGATGTGGACGAATGTGTGGGAGACGCCCACCTCTGTCAGGAAGGCCAGCGCTGCGTGAACCTGCTCGGATCCTATGACTGCCTCCCTGACTGTGGGCCCGGCTTCAGGGTGACCGCTGATGGACAGAGCTGCGAAGGTGAGGCACAAGTGGGGCCTGGTCGTACGCCCACTAGAAAGTGTCTCCTAGGTGCGGGCAGCTAGAACTCTCTTGGCAGAAGCCCAGAGTTGGGGTCCTGTCTTTCCTTTCTTGGGCTCTGCCCGCCTGTGTTCAATGAAGGGACAGTAAGTCGGAGACAGCAAACAGGCCTCTTCCCTCCACCCCTACTCCCACACCGTGGTCCAGACTAGACACAGCTCCTGGCAGCTACTGTGCGTCAGTGGCAGCTGGCCTTTGCATTGACATCCAAGCGGTGTCCCTGGATGGGGGCTTCTGTCATTCTGTGGTTCCATGACACTGGGCCCATCTGTCATGGGACATTGTCCTAGGCAGACTGGAACAAACACCTGTTCATCTCAGGTCACACACCCGACCATCCGCTCTAGCGTAGTGAACCAGCGTCTTACGGAGTAAGGTGAGGGGCTGCTTGAGAGAACATAGGGACTGAGAGGCAATTGTACCACAGAGAGGCACTGGCCTGGGCCTCAGCTTGAAGGGTCTCTTCCTTGGCATAGCCCTGGGAGAGAGATTTGTGAATCTTTACGTTTCAGGAGCTTTCTGGGCCTAGGAAACTCCTTCCCCTCTCCCTTCCCTCCCTCCTCCCTCTGGCCCTCCCTCTCTTCCTATATACCAGGTCCCTAAACCCTCCATAGGAAGGGAGCTCCTCCTAACCCTTACATATAAGGAACTTGAGACTCAGAGAAGGAGTGTTGCCTACCCAGGGCCCAGCATCTGTCAGAGCTCAGCTGGAACCCACATTCTAAGCCCCTTCCTTCCTTTGGAGTGTGGATCCTGCTGCCTTCTAAGCTTGTGCCACAGGGCGGATGCCAAGCGCCAGCATGCGGCCTTGTGTAGCTGCAACTCAAAAGGGGACAGACAGGGCCTTGCTGTGGGGAGGGTATATTCTTGGAGGAGGCCTCTGGGCTAGACCACTTCCATGACCACGCCTGTGGTCACACCCTGCTCCCTAGATGTGGACGAATGTCTGGAGCAGCTGGATGACTGTCACTACAATCAGCTCTGTCAGAATACCCCGGGGGGCCACCGCTGTGGCTGCCCCAGGGGGTACCGCCAACAAGGCCAGGGCCTGCCTTGCCTAGGTAAGGGGACAGCCAGCCCCTCTCTGGGTCCTGGGTCTCACTCAGCCCTGGCTCAGGACAAGGAGTGTTTATGGTGAGGTGAGTCCGAGAATGACCAAAGCAGCAGCCGATCCTCACCAGATCCTGTATATTAGGGAGGGGGTGAGGATGAGGGCAGGATCTCGGAGAGGCAGAGCAGGTAGAATCGATGACTGTCAGTACGGGCTGTGGGACTGGGACTCTATAGCCTGGAGTACTCAGAGGGGAGGTGGCCCCCGACTGCTGACTGGGGTCAGAGGGTACGCTGGCAGAGGGATCCTCGGGAGGCCAGCTTGATCAAGCCCCTGTGTAGTGTGTAAAGCATTGAATTCTGGGAAGATGAGAGGAAGAGGCAGCTGGAGCCAGGCATAGAGGCACATGCCTCATCTCAGTGCTCAGGAGACAGAGGCAGGAGGATTATGAGTTTAGGAGCATTCTGAGTAAGAACTCAAATTAAAAAAAGAAGAAGAAAAAGATGAAGGGCGGCAGGAGCGACTGCGGCCACAGAGCACCGCCCGCGCGTCTCACCCGGCCTCCCTCCACAGACGTTAATGAGTGCCTGCAGAGGCCCACGCCCTGTGCCTACCGGTGTCACAACCTCCGCGGGAGTTACCGATGCCTGTGCCCACCAGGCCAGACCCTCTTACAGGATGGCAGGACTTGCACCCCGCTGGAACGGGACAGTCAAAACGTCACCACTGTCAGCCACCGGAGCCCATTTGTGCCCTGGCTGAGGTCTCGGATCCCCAGGCCCGGTGGCTCCTACCATGCCTGGGTCTCCCTCCGGCCTGGTTCTGGAGCTCTGAGTAGCATGGGGCGGGCCTGGTGCCCACCTGGCTTCATAAGGCAGGATGGCGTGTGCACAGGTAAGGGAGGCCTGGACACACACTTGTCCTGGGTTCCTAGGCCGGGCAGACTCAGAAGTCCAGCCGGGTGGGGGAAACCCTGTATGAGGGGCAGAGCTGTGGCTATGCTGATGGACCCAAGGGATTCCAAGAGGTGTAGTGGGGTGGTTTCCAAACCTTCTAACTTGGGATGCTTTGTCCAGAGGGAGGCCCCTTCTAAAAGGACGCCTGAGGAAAAAAACAGGTTGGGAAACACTCCTTTTGAGGGAGGGAGGTTTGGGGGAGTTAGATGTGAAGCGGTAGAGAGGGACCTTTGGGAGCAGAGAGTGCAGGCCCGGGCTGGCTGCACAGAGGGCCGCAGCCTCTGCCTGGGACAGGACTCTGTCAATAGAGTGGCCCCTCTTCTTGAGGGAGACTGGGTGAGACGCCTCCTCAGCAGGCCCCGGGTGAGGTGGGCAGGGGAGGGGCTGCCCGGCGCACATGGCCACCTGGCCATCTGACTCAGCATCTCTGGCCTCTGTCCCCACCTGGACCAGACCTTGATGAGTGCCGTGTGAAGAGCCTGTGCCAGCACGCCTGCCGGAACACAGAGGGCAGCTACTATTGCCTCTGCCCCTCCGGCTACCGCCTCCTCCCCAGCGGGAAGAACTGCCAGGGTGAGCCAGCCAGGGCCAGTCCACACCCCTCCTAGGATTAGGGACATCAGAAGGGCAGGCTCTGAAAGCTGCCCCAGGGCCAACCTCAGCTACTCTGTGTGTCTCCGGGCTACTGTCCTCATGTCTCTGATGGCTGGGATGAGACAGGAAGAGGGTGGTACAGATGCTGGTGGCCGGTGTTGTCCTTTCAAGTTAGTCCAGGTGGGACACACCTTCCAGGATGCAGGGGCCAGGGGCTGGTCCAGCTGCTTCTCAAACCTGTGGAAGGGAGTCTTCCCTCGTTTCCCTTGCTTTCTGTGAGATGGCCCACCCAAAAGGGGAGACCAGCGCCATAGCCAACCCCTCCCCCAACCCAACCCCCATCCCAGTTCTCCACATGGTCGGGAAAGTCCCCACAAACCTTGCCTGCAAAGACATGGCCCCTGGGGAGGAGAGAGAGAGGTGGAGGGGATAGGATCTGTCCTGTGGCTCTGCCTCACTCCTCCGGCTTCCCCCCTCCTCTGGCCTCTCTCTCCCGGGTTCTATCTTCTCATCTCCCACCGCACCCTACTGCCCAGACGTCAATGAGTGTGAGGAGGACGGCATCGAGTGTGGGCCTGGCCAGATGTGCTTCAATACTCGAGGCAGCTACCAGTGTGTGGACACACCCTGTCCCACCGCCTACCGGCAGGGCTCCACCCCTGGGTAAGGAAGGGCCCACCCAGTTGGCGGAGGTGCAAGGGGCAGGGCATGTGATCACAGGGCTTCTCCAGCTTGCCTATGCCTGGACCCCCACCTCCAGGAAGGCTTCCCCGGGGGCAGGGGAAACTACCCTGCCAGAAATCCTGTGCCAGGCAGGGGCAAGCTTGCCTCCACGCCTGGTTCCCTGCATTGTGTGCTCTCTGAGACAGAAAGCACCCCCAAACATAAAAATCAGGGAAATCTCTGAAACTCCTAGACTTAGCTCACTATGTTCACAGAGAGACCTGAGGACCTAAGGTCGGGCGCTTGTGCTGTTGGGAGGTTTCTGGGGCACGTGCCTTGTTCTGGATTCTACAGATGGGGAAATGAGGCAGGCGGCCGAGAGTCCTGCATGGCTGAACACTGCCTTTCAGGCCCTACTACTCCTTGGAGTCCAGACATGTGACTCAACCCCCTGGCTCCTCACCTCTGGGCACGTCTGAGTGGACCTCAGAGGCTGAGTTTTATGACTGCTGTCTGCTCAAAAAGCCCTGGGCTTTGGGCCAGGAAGGAGAGAAAGAGGGAGGACATGCTAGAGGAGAGAAGGTCCCTGTCTGGCCTCTCTGGGCCTTAGTTTGCTGATCTCTGAATTGGGCTAGCAGTGGCATCTGTAGACAAAGAATTCGAGGCGCGTGGGGGAAGGGCAGAGGTGTGCTGGATGGCAGCCAGATGAGCGCGTGTGTGCCACCCGCAGGACCTGCTTCCGCCGCTGCTCGCACGACTGCAGCGCCAGCGGCCCGTCCACGCTGCAGTACCGCCTGCTGCCGCTGCCCCTTGGCGTGCGCGCCCACCACGACGTGGCCCGCCTGGCCGCCTTCTCCGAGGCGGGCGTCCCCGCCAACCGCACGGAGCTCACGGTGCTGGAGCCCGACCCGCGCAGCCCCTTTGCTCTGCGCCAGCTGCGTGCCGGGCAAGGCGCCGTCTACACCCGCCGAGCGCTCACCCGCGCCGGGCTCTACCGCATGACGGTGCGCGCAGCAGCCCCGCGCCACCAGAGCGTCCACGTGCTGCTGATCGCGGTGTCGCCCTACCCGTACTGAGGGGAGCCGGGCCAGGGCCGCGATCCACCGTGACCCCGGGAGGAACAGCGGCCCTTGCCCGTGACACCTGCTGTGACAAGAGGAACACCCTCTTCTCCGCCCCGTGCGTCAGCGAGACCTTTCGGTAAACACCGCTGGGCGCAGGGCCTTGACCCGGGCGCAGGGCTGGCTGCCCAAGTCTCGGCCTGCCTCAAATCCCAGCGGGGAGCTGGGCAAAGGCTGGGGTGTGCAGGACTCCAAGGAAGACAGACCCATTAAGGGTAGCGATGGCTGGCACTGTCCTGACCACAGGGGTGTGTATAATATAAACACATTTTTACTGGCTTGATGTCTCTGGAGTTATTTTGCCTTGCTGAGGAAGGGCCTGGGAGCAGGGTGATCGGCCCCTGCTGAGACCCGGCTGCTGGGTCCAGCAGACCTGGGCCTTAGGAATCCCAAGGCCTCCCTCACTAGCGAGGATGTTTGGTTTAAAGTAAAGCATTGTAGTAGGGCCCCGCTTCCCCCACAGAGCTGCGGGAGAACTAACGGGAATTAAATGTGCTTCAGAGACACCAATGCGTGCTAGCAAAAATATCACATATTAATTCTCAAGAGTAAGTTTGAATTGCCGGGGACAGACACTTAATCTCAGTGCTAGGGAGGGTTAGGGTTAGGGAGGATCTAGAGTTCAAGGTCATCCTCAGCTGCACAGTGCGCTCCAGATTAGCCTGAACTACAAGAGACCCTGCCTCAGAACAAGGACAGCAAGAAAGCTGCTTCCTAGCGCCCACTGCCCTCTGACTCCTTTCTCCCTAGGCGGGGCGGCTAACCAGCAGGCACACACTCCACTCTTCCCCTGTTGTTCATGACTCTTGTCACTAGAAGATAGGGCCCTGAGCACAGGCTTGGCTTTACATCACTTCTGGCTATAAACGGGGCTAGCCGTATCTTCGGCCAGTGAGTGAATGAATTAGCTTACAAAAAACCAAAACAAAACAAAAACAAAAAAATGTTGAATAATTGGCAAATCAGCTATAAAAAAAAGACATGATTTTGCATATATGTAGAATGTTTGGAGGGTCAGGCTGGAGATAAGGCAAAGGGCTTGCCTAGCAGACACAAGTTCAATTCCTAGAAACCAGGTACAGCATGGTGGCCCAAGCTTGAAACCCCAGCCCTGGGGAAGCAGAGACAGGTAGATGAAGAATGCTCTCAAGATCAAGGAGAAGAGAGCTGTTTCAAAGATGAGGGAGACGGCTCAGCCGGTGAAGTGCCTGCCAGGAACACCTGATGGCCTGAGTTTGGTTTCTAGAGCCCATGGGGGCAGGAGCGACCCCCCCACCAAGAGTCATCCCCTGAACTCTACACCTGTGCTGTGGCACCCAAACACCACACACACTAACCATACACCACACACACACACCACACACACCACACACACCACACACACACACCACACACACACCACACATACACACCACACACACCACACACACCACACATACACACCACACATACACACACACCACACACACACACACACACATACACACACACACACCACACATACACACACATACACACACACCACACACACACATACACACACACCACGCACACACACATACACACACCACACACACACATACACACACACATACACACACACAATATTTTTAAAGTGGACAGTGTGCCTGGGGAGCAACACCCATGTTTGCACACACATACAAACATGCACATACACATGCAAGGCAAATATGTGGAATCAGAGATGGGGTGGGAAAGAACGGGCGATATAAGGTAAAGGCTGTGAGATGTGGTTGTGTACAAATGCCTGTAGTACACAAAAGTACACAAAAAGGGCAGTGGCCAGTAACACTGTGCAACAGGATGGGGGCTGGACAGATTCCAGAGGCTCTCCCCCCACCCAGAGAGAGAGAGAGAGAGAGAGAGAGAGCAAGAAAGAGAGATTGATTTCATTATGTGTAAGCAGAGTCAGCATCCACGACTGGCTGAGTTATAGTCCCAAACCCTCTGGGCCCTCTGGGCAGTTCTTAGTAGTTCTAAATAGTTTAGTAGACCTCACCAAATAGGTGACCTTTGGGCAGATACCTGATGGAGGGAAGGAGAGAGCTGTACCCCCCACCTGACAGAGGGAGCAGCAGGGGGTCCAGGTCCTGAGAGGAGAGGGTCTAGCAGTGGGGAGTGGGGATTGCTGAGGAAAAGGGGGAAAAGGGAACTGAGTCCATTAGAAAAGTGGGGGGGCTTGGGAAGTTCCCATGGGGTCTTTGGGCCAGGTCAGGGATATGGCTTTGCGCCCTGAGGAACTGAGACCGCCTGTATGCTGGCCTAGATACCCTTTCCCCACTGCCCTCCTTCCTCTTTCTAGGTAGGCAAGTCCCTGCCTTGGTGACTTGCCGACTTGCCTTTTGGCCAGCTGCCCCAAACAGGGCCGTGGAAAGTCTCTAACTCATTTGTCCCTCCTGCCCTGGCTTACCTTGACAGCCATTTTCCCCTGAATATTCCTTTTTTCCCACCTAGGAGTCAGAGAGAGCTGTGAGACAGGGGCTTCTTCTTAGCCCAGGCTGGCCTTGAACTCACTGCAATCCTCCCTCAGCTTCCTAAGTAGACTACAGATGTGCCCACTACTCCTAGATATCTAGGCTAGAACTGGAGTTACAGGTAGCTGTGAGCTACCCTGTGAGTGTTGAGACCTGAACCCAGATCTTCTGCAAGAGAGGCCATAACCCTGAGCATCTCTCCAACCTCTAGGCCGGAAGCTGTCATAACAGCCAACAGAGTTTCCCCAGGGCACAGCTGCTTTCTTTCTGGTTTAGGTTTTTATCTGTTCATTTTATCAGCTGTTAGTTGCAACAGGGTCTCATGTAGCCCAGGATAACCCACACTCACTATGTGCTCAGGCCTCCATGCCCTCTTTACCCTCCCACTTTCACAACACGATTATGTTGAGCCAGGGTTCCGCACACTTCTCTGCAGAAGAGGAAAGAGTAAATATTTTTGGCTTTGTAGGACATCTCGTGTCTGTTGCAACTCACTCCCTGTGCCTTTGGAGTGCCAGAGCGACCAGAGGCAACGCAGGCTTCCATGATGTATTGCTCCAGTGACTCTTCAGGGTCTGAGTGGGTCAGTGGTAGAACACTAGCCCAGCAGGTAACAAGACCCTGGGCTGGGCGCCCAGCACCCCCGCCCTTGGGGGTTGGCAGGGGACTTCCTGACACATTTCCAGTTTGTTATTTTCACACCATGAAATTTTCTTCTTTCAACCACTTACAAGATGAAAGCTGTAAAAAGCTCGACCCCTGCTTTAAGCCATTCTGATTGGCTGAAGGAGGAGCGGTGGGGAAGATAACATAGTGAGGAAGGGGTGTCCCAAGCCCACCATACCCCATTTATCTTAGAATTTTTTGGAGGGACGCCTGGAGAGATGGCTCAGCAGTTAAGAGCACTGGCTGCTCTTCCAGAAGACCTGGGTTCAATTCCCAGTACCCACATGGCAGCTCACAACTGTAACTGTAACTCCAGTTCCAGGAGGCCTGACATGCTCACACAATGCACACAAAATAAAAATAAATAAATAATTTAAAAATAAGGAATCTTCTTGGGATGAACACTCCTCCTCCTCCTCCTGCAGACTCAGAGATCAGGGGTCAGAGCCTGCACTGCCTCCCTGCTGTGCTGTTAATTTTGATGAACTTTGCAGCCCTAAGGAAGGCAGGGCCTCAGCCTGGAGCTGAGGATCAGCAAGGGGCCATTCCTGCAAGCTGAGTACAGCTCTTCTTCTCCCCACTATCCTCTTGCCCACCCTTCCCCAGGCCCTCTGTGTTGTAACACCACTGGCTCGTGAATCTCCAGCTATTCCTTTGTGAATTTGAGGGCATTTGCTTTTCTGGGAGCTCCAGAGGCAAGAAACAGTATCCCCATTTCACAGATGCAGGGGTGGAGGCTCAGAGGAGAGCACTCTGTCTAAACCCATATGGCTCCTGACGCTTCTGACAAGACTCTAACGCACAGCCAGTCTGCAGGTTGTATGGCTCAGAAGGGGTGAGGACAGGGGAGAGGCTCGAGTTAGATGGAGGGGGCAGGTTTGCAGAAGAGAGTGAGGAGCCCTTCCTGCTTGTTCTCCTCTCATCCTTCTGAGGCTGCAAAACAAGCTAGTGAGTAGTGGGACCTTCCCAGCATCATTGGGCCTAAGCTTTTCCCAGGTCACCCACAGGGCTCACGAAGAAGAAGCCTCCGAGGTGTCCATGCTGGAGCTGAGGCTGGACCCAGCCTTACCTCTGACTTGTCGCTGCGGGCTGCCATTGGTCACAGCCCCATCTAGCCACCGGGTCCCTGAGGCGCCTGACCTCTGAGGCTCTTCCCACCTCCGGGTGGAAAACAGCTCCGTTGGGCAGGTCACTCATTAAACTTCCTGATGCAGCTTTTCCAAGAAGCCAACAACTGGACTCTGTGTCCCTCTGGATGGGAGGGGCAAGCCGAGGTCCAGCCTGGAGGTCATCTGCTGTTCTAGCCATTCTGCCCAAACTTGGCCAGTGGCACAGTGGCTTCTGGTGCCAATCATAAGAACCTACAGAGTAAGGACCTTGAATACATGGTCAGGCTCCTCTTCACAGGGCCCTTGGGTGACAGAGGCTTCTCTAGTTACGTGCAGAAGCTAAGAACATGTAGTCCAGGAGGTTACTGGGGCAGTCTGTGGGATCATGTACATTGAGGTTGTCCTTCAGCACAAGTGGCCCCCACAGCCTGAGCCTGACCTCAGGGGACCACCTGGCTGCAGTGCAGAGCATGCCTTGGAGAGCGTGGTGAGCACAGGTGGAAGCCAGCGGTGTTCACGGACGCGAGTGTAAAGCTAAAGCCACGGCAGGGGTACCGGAACCTCATGTTCTTCAAACAATGCTGCTGGAGACATCAGGCCTCTGCCACGTGCTAACATGACAGTATATGGTTGGAGGAGAGAGGAGAGATCAGAAAGAACCAAATGACCTTCACCATGCGCAAAGAACACACTGCAGGAAAGAGTCTCACACATGAAAACAAGCATAGGAGCAGGACAGATGAGGGCCGAGAGGAGGGTTCAGGCATCTTACTCCGATCCTAGGAGAGACGGGGACCATCCAAGTCTTTTTTAAGAAGTCTCCTGTAGTCCCAGCACTCTGGAGGCAGAGGCAGGCGGATCTCTGTGAGTTTGAGGCCAGCCTGGTCTACAGAGTGAGTTCCAGGATAGCTAGGTCTGTTACACAGAGAAACTCTGTCTTGAAAAACAAAAAAACAAAAACAAAAGAAGAAAAAACTAGAAAAAGAAATCATTCCCTCTATTCAGGGGGTGGGGAGGCAGCTCTACACCTGCTGCATCACGCAGCCATAGGGATCAGAATTTGGATCCCAGTGCCCACATAACAAGCCAAGTGTCCCCTGTCTGTGGCCCCAGCTCCAAGGCAGGGATGGAGGGTGACAAAGGAGGACACCCAACACTCTCTTCTGGACTGCACCAGCACTCAGAAGTGTAGATATACTCACAGAGACTCATCCACAAATATATGTGTGTCTGTGTGGGAATGTGTGTGACCAGATCTCATAAATCCCATGCTGGCCTCAAGCTCACTGCATAACTGAGGATGACCTTGAATTCCTGATCCTATGCAGTGCTGGGGCTGGAACCCAGGGCTCCATGCAAGCTAGTCAAGCATGACCTACACACACACACACACACACACACACACACACACGCACAATCTTCAACAACAACCAAACAAGAAACTTAAGAGGTATATGAATCAAATGCAGTAAGCTTTTTTCTTGATTCCAGCCTTTCATATTGAGGTTAGAGCTCTGCCTGACGTCTATCCTGAGGCCTGCAGCTGAAGGGGTTCTATGAAATCCATCTCTTCCGGCTCTGGGTCTTGCTATCTGGACAGCGTTTCTCTTTGTCTTTTGAGAGGGAGTTTCACTGTGTTGACCCGGCTGGGCTCAAATCAATACTATCTAGTCTCTGCCTCCCAAGAGATGAGTACCACAGACCTGTGCCACCAATCCTACCTTAGTCTATGTGTTTCAAATATTCTTGCCCAGGAGTCCACATCCAACATGGGCAGCTTCCTGAGTATATCCCTCAAGGCCTGAGTTACATGCAGTGCAGTTGGCAGTGCATTTGCCTCGTGTGCACACAGCCTTGAGTTCAATTCCCAGCACTGGCAAATAAACAGTAGATAAACGAAGCGTAGCTGGATATCGCAATGCAGGCTGTAATCCCAGCACTCAGAGGCAAAGGCGAGAGGACCAGTGCTCCCCGGACACTTCCAGGCTACCCCAGAGCTGCACCATAGACCTCATCTCAACTCTATTCCCCCAAAGATATACGTCCATGGTTTCTTGGACACATCTCTAGTTTAAACTAGAGACCTGAATTCCCTGTAGTGAAGCCACATCAGGATGTCACCTCCCACAGACTGACCTACCCATTTTCATACCTTTCTTATATTACAGCAATTAATGTTTCTAATATTTTGGGGGTTTATTTACATTAAGAAAACTTAAGAAGTTACAAAGAGACATAGAGATGTACCATGTTCATGGACTGAAAAATACAGTATTGTCTATCATCCTAAGATTATATGTAGAATTATGTACATAGACTTGTGGAGTAGCTCAGTGGTAGAACTGAGGTTAGCCCTGGGTTTGATTGCCAGCACCACACACATATTCCAATAAGTAGGAGACAGGTTCTCATGTAGCCCAGGCTGGCCTCAAACTTACTATGTGACCAAGGATAACCTTGAACTTCTGGTCCTCCTGCCTCTACATCCCAAGTGCTAGGATTACGGGTGCGCACCACCAAGCCGGTTCCACGTGGTGCTAGAGATGAAGCCCAGGGCTTCCTGCGTGCCAGGCAAGAACTCTAACAGCTGAGCTGCACCCAGTCCGGAGCCACTTCTTACAGGCGCTGACAGCCTGCTCCTGCTACTTCATGGAAATGCCAAGGACATGAGAGAGCAAAACAGTCATTCCTAAACTTCAAGACTTACTGTGAAGGACAATCTAGTTAAGCAAGGAAATGAGCACGGGTATTGGAGCAAGAAAAGCCCAGTGATTGGAGTAAAACAAGGAGGTAGAATGGTGGGGAGCGGGGAGAGATGGATAGAAGGCAGAAGCTGGTGAATCTCCATGAGTTTTAGGCCAGCCCGGTCTACATAGTACGTCCTAGGCCAGCCAGGATTGCACAGTGAGACCTTGTCTTTTTTCTTTTTACCTAGATCCTTAAGGCGTTGTGACCTTAGTGTGGGAAGGGGAAAAGGTGAGAGTCAAAGGTCACGGTGACTCATTTCCATGGGTGGATCCCCTTGGATCATGCCCCACCCAAATTCCAGACCTGGTTTGCATGGTGAAGATGGGCCAGCGGAATGAGTGGCCGGCCATCTGGCAGGTAGAGGAATGCAGAGAACATGGCTTGTCCAGGAGCCAGCTTGGTCCTGCACTTGGCCTCTGCATCCTGGTGCTCATGAGTCAAACTGTTTGCAGTTTGGGCTCTGTTTTCTTCTCACCGCCCCTCATATCCCCAGTGCCTATGTGCTAGTCCCCTGGGCTGGAGTCATTTCTGAAGCAGGGAGTAAAGGTCCCTGCTGCCTGTGACCTGGGATCACAGCTCCTCCCTCTACCAGTTCACCTCAAACCTGAGTTGGAGCAAAGGGTCTGGGCCAGAGCTTTAGGATTCTAATTCTGCTGTGTCCTTGACATGCTGTGTGACCTTGGGGAAGATACACCCTCTCTCTGTGTTCTTGACTATAGAATGTGGGTAAAAATGATATATAAAGGGTAGTGCTGAAGAAGGAAACAGGAGATGAATACAGATAGTTGCCCTGCCTTGAGCCAGTTCTACAGAGAGGAAGTTGAATCTCTAAGTGGGGAAGAATGGCCTCAGTGTGCTTCAAAGGCTGCTAGTGTGTTCTTGTTGGTGACCCTCACTGGGCTCCAGCCGGTGTGGAAGGCCTGCACTGATCCAGTGAGTATCCCTCAGGTCAGCAGTCACAGAGCCTCTTAGCAGGTGGATGCCTCAAGCTGCCCCTGGACATCTGGTCCTACCCTGCGCTCACTGGGGTCTCTGACCATCAGAGGCCACATTTGGCCTGGAGGACAGAGCCAGGAGCTCAAGAGGGTCCTGCAGCTAGAGCTGTGTTTGTAAATGTGTCTGGCACCTTCTCCCTCCCAGGAGCCCCCACAGCTGCTGTTTCTGGCCTTGAAGAATCAGGAGACAGAGTAAAGGGCTGGGATAGACACGGCAGGGCACCCAGAGTCTAAGGGTGATGGAGTAAGGCGTGTGTTACCACGTGTTCAGGTGTAGAGCTAGCTGAGCCTTAGAATCTAGACCTACCTGTGGGCTAGTGACCTTGGTCATGATCCCGGTGTTAGGGTTCACTGGGGCAGGGTCTCTCCTGTGTGCTGCAGGGCGCAGGCCAAACTGAGAAACCTCTGGCACAGACTTCTGGCTCATGTGGACCACAACCCCCAGCTTCATTTTACAAGCCAGGCTTCACCTCTGTGAACCTCAACCTTCCGCACCTTCTGATGGGTCAGCAGACAGGAAGGCTTTGATTCACCATTTACTGCGAGCCCAGGGCAATCTGGGCAGGTGCCAGGCTGAGGGGAGACAGTCAGAACCTTAAGATGGCAGCCCTAGCCTTCATGAGCCAACTCCTTTGGGTTTTCTCTTGTGACTCCTTGGTTCCGGCTTGGGGACTTTCTTTTGGGGAAGCGAGGGCCTCCGAGGGCAGATGCTTCCCTCTCTAAATGAAGTGGGTTACACAACCTCTGAGCCTAAGCGATTTGCATCTTCACTCTCGCCTTGGAGCGCAAGACTGCCGGCCGCGATCAGCCTGCTGGTCACGCAGGTTGCAGCCTCTGCTGCCCACCCAGGCGCCACCCGCTGGCCAGGATCAGGGGACCCAAGCTGCGAGCGCCCACGCCCGTGCGCCTCCGGAAGGTTGCTCTGGCGCCGAGGGGAAGAGGGAGGAGCCAGCAGGGAGAGAGCGGTGGGCCACGCCCACCCACAGGTAGCCACGGGCTCTGAGAGGCTCCGGACGGGGGGCCGGGCCCGGGGGCGGGGCCTGCGCGCGCGTGTTCCCACGTGTCCCAGGTTCCTGCCCCCCAGGCCCTATGCTTATAACCAGGGATGCGTGCCACTCCCGGCCCTGCTCTGTCGTCTGCTACTGCCGCCTGGGCTCACTGGTAAGAAGTTCCGGGCCCCTCTCGATCCCCCCACTCTCTAGCCTGGGTCACATCTGCGGAATCCCAGAGGGAGCGAGCAGCTGCAGGGTGTGGGCAGAGGGTGGCTCCGGAGTGACCAGCGCAGTCAGTGGAAGGAAGGAGGCTGAGGCCCGGATTCCTGTGGCGCACATGTCCCTCCTGCCTAGGGAACTCAGCAAGAGGCACAAGTCCCAGGGTCTGGGGAACAGGTGGAGTGTCGAGGTTCCTTGTGGATTTTCCCTTTTTGATCCCGATTTCTCAGTGCTGAGAAGCCTTCAAGTAGAGACCCGGGGAGTCTAGAGGATTGGGGGCTTCCTATTTCTTCTCCCTGGATCGGATTCACCGTCTACCCCAGGCCTGTTTCTCAAAGTGAGGCAATAAGTCCGATCCCTCCTTGCCCTTAGGGGCTTGGGCTTGTGGCTTTCTCCCGAGTCTGAGGGTGCCCAGCAGGTGGACAATCGGACTCTGCCTACCCGGCCTAGGTTCTAGATTGGACTGGTCTCCTTCCTGCGATGCTCAGTCTGGGTGGGGCTTCTAGCCAGGTTTCCTGCTGGCTGGCTGGCTCTTTGGGAGGAGCCCCTCTGCAGGAAACGTCTGCTTCTGGGTTGTAACCGCCTTGGGCTCCTCTCCAGGGAAGCAGAATTACCCTAATAAGAAGGGAAGCCTTCTCCAGGAGGGCCTCTGCACTCTCAGTATTCCCCCTCTGTAAAGTGGGGCTGCCGGGCTGTCTGCTGATGAAGTGGCAGGAGCAGACCTGCCCTCTCCCCAGGGGTAGACCAGGAAAGCCCTTCCTTTGATCCCTCCCCTGAGTCTCCTCTACCTGGCCAGTGACCTGGCAGGTGATGTGAAGCCTGACGTCAGCCTCCCAGCTCTGGAGCTGCCAGCCTTGCCCTGGAACTCGGAACACATGCCTGCTGTCCCAGAGTTCAGTAAACCGTTGAGAACTGTGGTCTGCTTACTTACTTACTGGATCTGGGATGCAGACCTAAAAAGGCAGGGTCCGTGCCCCCTGGGACAAGGCCTTCAGAGGGAGGGAGACAGCCGAGACTCGAATAGTCTTCTTTCCAAACTCCCCCTCTCCCGAGGTCTTCCACCACGTGGCAGCAAGGAGTTCTGGCTCTACCTAGTGCTTACCAGTAGACTCCGTAAGTGGAGGGCAATTGTCCATCACCTACCTCTCCCAATCTCTACACAGGAACCAAGCGCAGGGCAGGACAGAGCAGGAAGCCCACGGTATTAGCACCCTTGGTTATGCATGCCCCAACCCACACCAACTGCTGGCCTCCTTGGGCTTAGGAAACCAGGCACTCCAGGAGCCTTGGGGTGGAGCCAAGCCCCAGCCCACCTGCTACACTCACCTCATCTTTACCTTGGATGCCCCTGGCCAGCCTGGGCTCCCGGAGTGAGTGGCTTACCTGTGGGTACCCACGTAGAAAGAGTTACCTTGCTGAGTTCTGGGTCTGAGGCACTGATGTTTGCTGAAGGCTTTGGGCAGAGTTGGTTTCCCAGGACCTGGCTCCCTGCCTCCCCTCCCTAGACCTGAGGAAAGGCCGAGCGCTCAGAGACACTTTGATGTTGGTAGCATTACTGAATAGATCAGAGCGTTCTTCTAGTGTTACTGGAGCTTTTAGGGTCAGAGCCTGAGCCCTAGCTACCCTGAAAAGCTAGGCTTTCCCAGCTTTCCCCCGGAACGCCAATTAAAGAGACAGTTAATAATAAGAGGCAGGTGAAGGAGATCTAGTCAGTGTAGCCGCCCCCTGGGAGAGGAACACAGAAGTCCAGGGCTCACCCTTCAAGCCGATCTTTGGCATCCTGACACAAGGTTTAGGTTTAATCAGAGCGCCAGAGGCATGCACACCTAAGCAATCCTGTTCTGGGTGTGTCCTGGTCATCATTATCTGAGCCCTAGATAAGTGGTCAGAACTGTGTGACATGGGCTCTTGATTTGTTTATTGTTGAGACATGGTCTCGCTCTATGGCCTTGGCTAGTCTAGATCCAGGCTGGCCTCAAACCCAGAGATCCCCCTGCCTCTGCCTTCCAAGTGCTGAGATTAAAGGTGTGCACCACCATGCCTGCCCTCTTGGGAGAAGGTTCCTTCTCTGGCTCTAGCCAAGGCTTCGGCTTTTCTCTTCCCCAGCTTGAGATTCCTGGAAATTCTAATTCCTTGGGTTCATTGTTTCAGTAGTCTGAGCATCAAGGAATAGGTACAAGTATCTTCACAGCTGCCAGGACAGTTAGACTAGGTAACTGTCCTGTTTGAGTATCTCTCACCAGAGATTAGCGAAACCTGCTTAGTCTCCCTATTGCTTCCCTGAGGCATTAAGGTCAGAAACCCAAGATTATCAAATGAAAACCTAGGCTGGATCCCGGAGTGGGAGGATGGTGCGTCTCCTGCTGGTCAGTACTGGGATTGCAGCCTAGCTTTATCTGACACAAAGTAGGGGAGATGAACTTAAAGAGTCATATCAGGGAATCTTCTGGGCCAGGAACAGTTAGAGTTTTAAAAGAAAGGCAATGGCAAACTAATTTGAACTGAATAAGGATGTCAGCAGCTGGAGAGGGAGGTGGAGGAACAGCCCAGGAAGCTATAGTAAAGAGAAATCAAAAACACAATGGTGACTAGTCAGGACAGGAAGTGAAGGGCAAAAAATCCTAGGAACCAGGGAGCAGAGGGCAGTCTATAGTCGGCCTGGGCTTGAAGCCACAAGCCTGGGAGCTGGGCACATCCCGTCTTGGGTCCCCATCTGAATAGGTGGCAGTGGTAGCCTGTACCTTAAGGTAACAAGCATGTGACTCTTGTCATACCAGCGCTGATATTTTAAAGCCACACAAGCTTCCTTGGTACTGAGGAGTACCCTGGCTGGCCTGATGTGTGTTTCCTGGGCATCGGCCAGCTGGCTCTGGCTGAGGCCACAGAGAATGTCACCTACCGTGCCAACTAACACGAGCTGGCAGGCAACTTGACACGTGGCCATCTTTATCCCCTTGCAGGTGTCTGTCATGGTGAAGGCTGCCACCCTGGCCTTGAGAGCTTAGGAGCTGGGAATGAGGGCTCAGTCCATCCAGCCTTGGCCAGATGCCTTCCCTGGGAAGGAAACTTGGTGTTCTTGGACAGCCAGAGCAAAGGACTCTTTAGGTTATGCAGATGGAGAAACTGAGTCCCAGAGAGCCAAAGGCAAGCTGAAATTATCTACAGAAGTGGTATGGGACATTTGGGAGGCTCTACATTTGAATCCTTCGGATCAAATGTGAGGGATGAGTCGTCCTCACCCCTCTCCTGTGGATGAGCGGCCATGGTTGGGGTACTAAAGCAATCAAGCCAGAGTCCAGAGTGCTCCATGGCCACCTGGCTCCTCTTCCAGTTTCCTCCCCTAGCCAAGGCCACAGCTTCGTGTAGGTTTTAGGCTGCAGTCCCCTTCTTCAGCCCAGGGGCCTTGGTGGGCTAGAAAAGGGAACTTCATCATGTACTGGCTACCAGGAGCCACAACAGTGCTGTCATGTGTCCTTTTCCCAGCCCGTGCACCTGACTCATATCAGACAGACTTGTGCACATGTGCGCATACACACACACACACACACACACACCCCTCAAATACACCAACACTTTCTCAGGTACCTAATCCTAGGTGCACAAAGATACACACAAGTGCAGGTACACACATTGCAAGCCTGCATGTGTGGTTCTAGGCACACAGTCCTTGCTGGACACACCCCAGCAGAGGCTCCCAGAGCCCATACCCACAGGGCCTGGCAGGCAGAGCTGGGCATAGACATCCATACTTCAGGGCATCCCAGTCCCTTTTCTTTTCCCAGCGAGGTGCTGACCTCCAGGGGTAGAACTATTGAAGCCCTATGCACCTACCATGTGCGTGGGGAGATGGCCCTGCTCCACACAGCTCCCAGGCTAGAATTCAGTCGTTTATGTGCTCTAATGGGAAGAAAAGCTTCGTGGAACCACTGAGGCAGGGCAGGCCCGAGTCTGCCCTGTCTCTATGGAGCCCTGCCCCCCCCACACACACATATACACCTTTCTTGGCTCCAGGTGTCCTTGATAGGGGCTGGGAAGAAGAAGACACCATTAAAAGCTGGGTGAATCTGGTCAGCATCCATTCCCCCTGCCACCCTAAGGTATACTCAGGTACCCCCTTACCACCCTTTGCCTAGCTTCTCCTTCTGGCACTTCCGGTGGGGTGTGCGGGGTGTCCAGCCTTGTCCCACAAAAAAGAGCAGTAGGGCACAGCCCAGTTGATGTGGGCTTGGGGGCCTGACCCTTCCACTTCCCGGCCTAACAAAGCCTTGGTGAGTCCCTTAGCCTAAGCCTCAATTCCCCTGTCTAAAGTAGAGCAAACCCTTTACAAAAGGGTTCAATATTAAGATGCATGGATTTAATGCGTTTAATCTGTTGTGTATTTGTGAAAGGGGAGCCAGAGGTCAGCACTGGGTGTCTTCTTCAATCACTCTCTTCTCCCCCCACCCTTCATTTTTACTTCATGTGTTATGTGTGGGGTGTTTTGACTGCTTGCATGTCTGAGGACCAGATATGTGCAGTGCTCACAGCAGCCAGAAGAGGGCGCCATATCCTCTACAACTGGAGTTACAGACAGTTGGGAATCAAACCCAGGACCTCTGCAAGAACAACCAGTGCACTTAACTGCAAAGCCACCTCTCCAGGCTCCTCTCCACCTTGATTTTTGAGACATGCTCTCCTACTGAACCTGGAGCTTGCAGAATTGGCTAGACTGTCTGGCCTGTGAGTTCCAGGGATCTGTCTGTTTCTGCCTCTGGGATTATAGGTGCACACCACCACACCCAGCTTTTAAAATGGTTGCCGGGGATCCGAACTCAGGTCTCATGCTTGTGCAGCAGGCACTTCGCCAGCTGAGCCACCTCTTCAGCTCCTGTGCTATTGTCTGAAGTATGACAATGGTTTCCCAAGTGATGCGCACAAAACTTGACAATTGGGTGATTCACAGTTAGGGGTTGGGGCGCAGGGATGCAGCTCAGTGGTAGAGCGCATGCTTAGTAGACACAAGACTGGATTCCATCCTCAGCACCACAGGTTCAAGGGCTCCGTGTCTCTTGACTCAGGCAGACCCCTCAACAGCAACAAGTGGAAACAAGGGTCAGACTTAGGTCTCAGCGTCACCTTTGCTTTTACAGAGTGGTTCGCCCGGCCAGGAAGACAGACTGCGGACTCCAGGAACCTCTGTCTGCAATTCCAGGTATTTTCCACCTGCCTCCTTTCTTCCTCCTTCTCTCTCTCCCTCATAGCCAGTTGCCTAGCTGCAGTTGCCATGGGCACCATCTTCTGGCTCCAGGGTCCAGGGCCTGCTGAGTCACTGACAGCCCTGGTCCAGGGCAGCTGGCTGGGGATGGGACCTGGACCTGGCAGGTGCTGCCTGTTGGAGGAGAGTCAGGTCCTGGACCAACCACATTGTTCCTGGGGTGTTTGCCTCTTGAAGTCCGGAGGGCAGCAGGGCCTGTGAGAGACCTCCTGGGACTGACTAGAGAGGGGGCTGGGGGATGTGTGGGGAGCTGCATAGTCTTTGCTCAGGCTCCAGAGTCCACCTGCAGCTGTGACTAGGCCCTGCAGCATGGCTGTTTGGCTGGGAAAGTCACTGGAGCTCAAGGGGCAGTACTCAACAGTCTCCATGGTAGTGATGGCGACCAGGTGAGCCTGCTGCCTTGCCCAGGTTTGTGGAGGGCTGTTAGTCCCTTCCCAGCAACGTCTAAAGGACCCTAGCTGACTTTGTCCTCGTGGAAATGTGAGGCACTGAGACCTGGATCCAAATCTGACCCTGCTGCCTGCTGACATATTATAATTGCCTAGTGATGGCTGGGATTCTGACAGCTTCCTCTTTTTAGGCTCTGTAATAGCGCCTACCTGAGGACCACATGCAGGGCGTGCTGCAATGCAGCCCAAGAGCTCTCAGGGAGCCTTTTAGACAGAAGAAGCTGCAGTGCCAAGGAGACAGACAATCATAGTACCTTCTAGAAGGTTCTGCTAGCTGAGGAATGGGTCTTATTGTGCTAACATGTCTATCTCTGCTGGGAAAAACCCTGGGCTATAGAGAGATATTCTGGCTGTCCTCTCTCTGGCCCTGTTTCTCATCCGCACACAGGGGCCTTTGAGCCCCTATAGAGTTGAATCAGCAGATTGGGGGTTTCTCAGGTCCCTTAGAGTGACTCCCCCTTGAAAACAGACAGGGTGACAGGGCACCTCAAATTCCAGTGAGTGCGGAGGAGAGAGGAGCTGGGAATCCTCTCTTGTGGCCTCCTGTCTGCCGAAGGGTGGGGCAGCATCAGTGCTGGGCAAGAAGCCAAATTCCAAACCAGGCATTCTTTTTTACCTTGAGCTCTTTATTCTGTGACCTTGACCGCTGACCTCCCTGAAGCCGCACTGTCCATCTACTTCGGGTCCTTGTGGAGGCTCAGGGTGATACAAGACCCCCAGGGCTCTGCCTGTCACATCTTGCTTTGCAAGGAGCAGTTTTAAACGTGTCAGCTGCCTGGGGATCTAGCCCCAGACCCTACCCCACCTCCCGCCACACACATCCCGTAGATGCTGGCCTTGGTCCAGCCACCCAGCTTCTGATGCTACTCTAGCTGGTGGGGACTGGCTCCAAGATCTGCCTCCTTATCGCTGGCCCCAACCCCTGCTGTCAGCATTCTTGGATCCCATATGGGACGTGTGCAGAGCAGTCAGGTCAGGGCCCCCCCGGAGGGGTGCATACAGGAAGGTGGATGCTCTGTTCCAGTCTCCCAGTGGACTGTTGTGCAAGAGATAAAGCTGCCCAAGGCCTCCCTGGGTGGGGCCGAAGCCAGGAGGGACTTTGCAGGGTTGACCTGCAACATCGAACTCACATTCCTTCTTGTTCCTTCCAGACAAGATGTCTAGCAAGGGCTCTGTGGTTCTGGCCTACAGTGGCGGCCTGGACACCTCCTGCATCCTCGTGTGGCTGAAGGAACAAGGCTATGATGTCATCGCCTACCTGGTGAGGAGGTTCCCAACATGCTTGTGGATCCCTCGGCCCCTCCAGCCTGCCCTCTGTCGCTGTCTACCCCTGCTGCCCGCATGTCACCACCCCTCTGTCAAGCCTTGCTTTCTTCTCTCTCTAACCATCCTGCGCTAGAATTACGGAGCTGAGCCGCCTCTTTCTTTGGCTTTGAGATATCCCTTAAAGCCAGAGAAGACTGGCTCTCAGGAAGGCGACAGGGATGGCGGGGACACAGGCATGCTCTTAGCTATGCCACTGGGCCAGTTCTGCCTGGAGAGGGTCCCTGTGCTTCCAGACAACTCGTAGTCAGATCCTCTGTATGTAGCCTCCCTACGAGCGGCCTTGGGTTCTGGGTGGCGAATAGGCCTTCGGAGAGAGGTTACACTTGGTGCTGCTTCCCCGTACAGGCTGTGGCACAGACATCCCTAATCAAGCCAGCAACACTTCTGATCCTCAATACAGTCTCTGAACCCACTCCGTAGCTGTGCTAGTCAAGCCTCCGAGTTAGGAATTCTAGAACTCCAACCTAGAGCAGCTTAAGGCAAAAGAACAAAACGAAGCCTGAGAAGCAGTTCTTGGCTCTCATAACCCAAGTCTAGGAGTGGGAAGGCTTCAGGCAAGGCTGGATCCAGGTATCTGTCCTGATCTGTCTTGGCTTCCTCTCCACAACAGGCAAAATCATGTCCCAGCTTTCTCAGACTCACTGACTGGCAGTAGAGCCCAAGGCTCCTCTCCTCCCATTGGCTGGAGTTAGGCCTGCCTCTCTGTGGCCGCGTCTTGGAAACATAGGCCTGTTATGTTGGAGGGTGGGGGACACCCCAGGGAAAGGATCCTCCCAGGAAAGAATGTCTGAGGAAATGAGTCAGCTTCAGGGAGTGAATTTGGCCACCCGAGGGGTGGGGAAGTCCTCTGTAGCCAGCTGACCCTGTCACCTGCTCCAGAGGCCTGGGAGAGTAAGGCCTTTCCTCAAAGTCACCTGGTGAATGACAGAGGATCAAAGAGCCCCAGTGTGTCTGGCTGGGCGGTCCTAGCCCCACAGACCCCAGAGTTTTGCTACCCGGCAGATTGAAAGCTGAACAACCTCAGACAGACGCAGCTGGGCCTTGGGAAGATCCAGGACCTAGAGAGCAGAGCCAGGAAGGTCAGGTGGGGACCTGGGCAGCGAGCCCAAGTCCACGGCAGAATATGCCTTGATGTATGCAGGATGGGCGCCTCTGAGCTCATGCCTGCTGCCCACCGGGATGCTGGGATAAGTCGGTCCTTCCTGGGTCAGGGCAGATATTGCGTGGACTCAGGGAAAGCCTCAGACCTATGGATAGTTACTACACATATCTGTGTCCCAAGTACCTGGGTGCCAGGAGCAGCTCTGCTGGTCCTCAACCCAGAGAGACAAGTTGCCAGGCACACCCAGCCATGCAGGGCCAAGAATGAGCTACTGCAGAGCCCGGGCCTCTCAGGTCCCCCTGCAGGACCTTCCTTCTGCCCCCTCAGCATCAGGAAGCACCACTTCCACAGCTGAGGGCAGCCGTGTGGGTGGGGGCTGTCTGGGCTCACCCAGGGGCCTCATGGTCCCTGGACTTACTGTTCTGTTTCTGCTCCACAGGCCAACATTGGCCAGAAGGAAGACTTTGAGGAGGCCAGGAAGAAGGCACTGAAGCTTGGGGCCAAAAAGGTACGTGTGAGGGATGACGGGAGGGCAGCAGGGCGCCTGTCATCTCTCTGTTCACCCCTCTTTCATCTCTCCGTCCACTTTTCCACCCACTCCCCCATGTATCCATCATCCATCTACCTGCCCATCCCCCTCTAAACTGTCTGTCCATCTCCCTGTCCTTCCGTCCCTTTAACAGACTCAGGAGACTCCAGTTGGGCTCAGTGCTGGTTGTGTCTCTAAGCTTGATAGACAGGCCTGTGTTGGGTGTAGGCGATATGGAAGGTGGATCCCAGACGGCCCCACTCACACGACCTCTGGTGCCATGTGTAAACTGCTCCTGCGGGGGAGACCTTGCCACTTGAACCCTTTCACTTAGAGAGTGAATGGGAGACAGTCCAGCCCACCTGCCTGGTCTGAACTGACCCTTCTCGGGATACTTTTGCGGTCGCTAGGCACTCCGGGCCCCACAAACAGGTCAGAAGGAGCACACAGGGAACGAGCATCACAGGCCCAAGTCACCCTCTGGCCGAAGCCTGGAATCTCCCTCTGTGCGGGGCTCTGCACGGGGACATGTGCGTGGTGCAACCTTCTGTGCTCCTGTATTGAGTTTGCTTGCTTAGAATATTCGGGTTCGCCCATTGCTACTTCTGTGTTGCCTATGTGAAAGCTGCCTTTATAAAAACAGCAAGCAGCGTCTCACATGATGCAAGGTGCATATATGCCTGTGCATCATATGTGTGTCCAGTGCCTGCAGAAGTCAGAAGAAGATGTTGGGACCCCTGGAACTGCAGTTAAAGATGGTTGTGAGCCACCGTGTGGGGCTGGGAATCAAAGCCGGGTCCTCTGTAAGAGCAGTTGGGGCTCTTAGCAGCTGTGCCTCTCTTTATCCCCCATTACAATGTGTTTCCGCTGACCTCCCTGGGAGGGTCTTCATTCCTAGGACTGGGGCTCAGTAGTTCACACATGGCTGCTTGGCCTGGGATTTTATTGTGTTCAGCAGCATCTCTGGCTTCATTCACTAACTGTTCTAAGCTCTTTCCCCTCACCTAACCCAGCAATTTTGACAATTAACAGTGTCTCCAGGTACAATTGTGGCAATGAACAATCTCTCCAAGTATTGCCAAGTTCCTTCCAGGGAACCTCCTCCTGCTTGATAACTTCAGTTCTAGATCTTAGGAGACACCAAGAGTTTCATCCTGTTAGAAAGGATGATGGGTAGTGTATTGGGATTAATTAGTAATGTCTACCATGAGTGCAGAAGGGAGACTGACAGTATGGTTGGCTGGATTTGATTAGTGATGTATACTACAGGGCAGAAGAAAAGCAGAGTACAGCCTGCTCTGATCTTGCAAAGCTATTGGCTATGGCTATGGGCTTCCCAGGGTTTATGTTGTATCCCAGTCTTTGCTAGGCTCCCTCTCACAGCCGCTCTCCTTTTAGGTGTTCATTGAAGATGTAAGCAAGGAGTTTGTGGAGGAGTTCATCTGGCCTGCTGTCCAGTCCAGTGCACTCTATGAGGACCGCTATCTCCTGGGTACCTCTCTTGCCAGGCCTTGCATAGCTCGCAAGCAGGTGGAAATTGCCCAGCGTGAGGGGGCCAAGTATGTGTCTCACGGCGCCACTGGAAAGGTAAGGCTATGGGTGGATGGATCCGGTGCCTGGAAGCGGGGAAGGGAAGGCAGGCTGCTGAGGATCACAGTGCTGGCTGGGGAAAGAACTGGGCTGCCTGAGCAGCCATAGCGAGCCCTTCAGTCTGCGTGCTGTGAGTTGTCTATCTGTGCCCATGCTGCCAATGGAAGCCTTGTCACCTCCTTGGTAGACCTGGCACAGCTTACACACATCAGCCCTAGAGAAAGACACGGCGTATGTTGCTGTGGGGTGTAATAGAGCTAGGGAAACTCAGAGGGTGGGGTGGGTTCCGAAGGCCAGAACTCTGAGGACACAGTGTGACCTGCTCCTGCTAAAGGCCCAGAGAAGGACTGTTCCAGGCTGCCCTCCCAGCAGCCCCACGCACAGCCTTTTAGAGGCCCCAGCGATATTCCTGTGTCCTTGTGATGTTTCTGTCTCCTATAAGAAAGTATTATTCCTGGATGATGGGCACCCTAATGGCCCCATTGAAACCCAGCTCCCTCTGTAAAGACCTAACAAGGTCACGTTCAGAATCTGGGATTAGACCTATCACCTGGCTTTTTTTTTTTTTTTTTAAGATAGGGTCTTTCTGCACAGCTCTGGCTGTCCTGGAACTCTCTACGTAGATCAGGCTGGACTGAAACTCACAGAGATCTGCCTGGCTCTGCCTCCTCGGTCTTGGGACTAAGGGGTGTGCCACCACACCCAGCCATGACACCTGGCTTCTTGAGAAACATACTTGCCTACATGTACAGCACAGACTGAAGAGGACCCTGTGGGGATAGACAGGACAGTCTTCAATTTCTGTCCCCTGATGGCAGTGCTCCAGAGCCAGGGCTCCTAACAGCATCGATGTCCCCTAAGACAAGTTATCAAACCCAGTGGATGCCATGACAGTAGCCTAAGACAGGACACAGGTCTGGTACCTGTAGTTCATGAGGCCTGCTGCCTGGCTGGCATGGAGCTGGTGGTGGTGGGGTACAGGATCTGTGCAGGCTCACCTGAGGGGATATCACTTGAGGGTGGCCCTGGAAACAGCCAATCACCAGGATGGCACTTGGTGTTTGTGAAAACTTGGGCACCCCTTCATTATCTTGGGTACCATCTCAGTTGGCTTATGGTTGGCAGGTCAAGGGTAGGGTTCCTGCTGAGTACAGACATGGTTGAGTCCTTCAAGTCTATTGCCTGTTCTTAGGAACCCCAAGAGAGAGGACAATGACACCTGCTGAAGGTCAGGGGTCAGGAGCCTTGGAACAGGGGACAGGAGGAAGACCACTTCCTGCCTTCATGATTTCTGTACTTTGGGCATGAATACAGGCAGCCAAATCACAGAACCAGGGAGCAGTGTGGCCCTGAGACTAGAGGCCATGACAACAAATAGCCCATCTGGGAACTAAAGGACATAGAACAGCTCTCCTGGGTGACCTCGAAGAGGGATAACTGGTCTTTCTTCACATACCCAGGAGGGTCCTAGTTTCCACTAGCACCCAATCTGCTGGGCTGGGCATGGGGACCAAATGAGGAGAGGTGAGTGGTACAAGCTCTCTATGCAGCCTGTGCGTGCCACCTTCCCTAAGTCAGCATGGTGGCAAAGGTGGAGGTCAGACCCAGGGCTCAAAGCTGTGCACTTGGCTCAGATTGAACACCATTTTCCCCTATGGGTCTCTGATTCCCCATCTGTAAATGAGAGTGAAAACAGCACCCAGCTCCTAAGCCATGGGGAGAGATGACTACAGGTGAGGACAGGCAAAGGTTGCTAAGATCAAGTCTCAGTACAGACTAAAGCCCAGGAGCCACTGCATCTTAACAGATGAAAAGAGCAAGCAGTGAGCTCCCCGCCTGGAGAGGCATGCAGGGCGAAGCTGGGATCAAGACTGAAGGCCCATCCCATGCCAAATCAGCTGAGCACCATTCCGGCTGGTAGAACATGGGACCGGATCTCCTTTTGGTTCTGTGAGTGAGGCAGAACGCCACTCACCTCAGACAAAAAGACAGCTAGCTGCTAGAGAATGGCCGCCTGCTGTATTGTGTGCACATGGCCACCAGGGGGCACCAGAGGCTTAGATTTGAGGAAGCTGTGGTCGCTGGGTGCAGAGATAGTGAGGACTGCAGCCCAGGCATTTGAGTTCTGCAGGGCTTCACCAGCAGGGCTCCAGATCTTCTACATGGGTCCCACAGCTGTTTTGATTGAGCTTGGGGCGTCTCCACTGTTCACAGGGGAGACAGTCTAACTTGAAACATCTCAGGGCCCCTGAGACCGGCAGCAAGAAGGCCAGTGAGACTGCTGAGAGCCTGGGCCGCTTTGGCTCTGCCGTCCCTGGTCTGGATGTTCTAGGGATACTCCGTATTTGTACGGCCCCCAGTAACACACACCCCACCTCTCCCCAGGCCCATGGCCTCTGGGACTGGAGAGTAGGTGAGGAGAGGTCCTGGAACCGAGCTGGGGCTTAGCACTTGGTTGCCGTGTCCGCCCGTTGGGAGCACACACTGGCGCCTGCGTGTGTCAGGAAGCAGTTGTTCCAAGAGAGCGGCGAAGTGAGAGGGTGACCAAGAGGCAGAGCCAGTTGGGGATGAGGAGATGCTGAAGGGCTGGCTGGGGCAGGTCACCACAGGAACAGAGTATTGGCGGGTCTTGCTGGAGAGAGAGGACTCCGTGACCAAGGTGTGAGCAGGCTACTGGGCCTCAAGAGTGAGTCTCTGAGACCTGGCCTTTGGAGAAGCTTAGTGCTGAACCTGTTGCTGTCTCCTGATCTGGGTGGTCGTGGGAGCCATAGCTGGGGCGGATGTTCTAACCTGGAACTCACTCTGGAGACCAGCCTAGCCTTGAGCTCAGAGATCCTGCCTCTGTCTCCCAAGTGCTGGGATGTGAAGGCTCTTGTTGTTTCAGTAGAGTCTCATTCTGTATTCCAGGCTGGTTTTGAACTTGCCATCCCTCTGCCGTAGCTTCCCCACCCCTGAGAGTCTTTACAGGATTTTTATTTTATTTTATGTGTTTGTGTGTCTGGGTGTATGTATGTGTACCACGCATGTGGATTAACCCACAGAGATCAGAAGAAGGCATTGGATCCCTTGCAACTGGGGTTTCAGGTGATTGTGAGACACCATGGAAGTGCTGGGAACTGAACCTATCTATGTCTTCTGCACGAGCAGCCAGTCCTCTAGAGTCATCTCTCCCACCCCAGATCTATATGAGCGCCACCACTCTGACTCACTCTACAGATTACTGCCCCAGGACCCTGCATGCCAGGTCATGGTACCAGATGGAGGCACTGTGGCACTGAGAGACACTAAGCCAGCAGGCATGCTGGCAGGATGGTGTTCAGATACTTGGGAAGATGGAGAGCTAGCCAGGGACACTGGCTGTGCAAAGGCCCGGGGCAAAGGCAGCTCTCCTTCCAGCAACCCAAACCAGAGAGCATCATTTAGAAAGGCATCATTTCTGATCCTTGGTCACTCCACTGTGAGTGGGATGCCGGCCGGCCCAGAGTGATACACACAACTCGAGTCCCCAGCCCCTAGATTTGACAGAAAAGCCTGGAAATATGAGCCTATGACTCTGGGGGTGCAGGGGGTAGTTTTGTAAGCGGCACCATCTGCAGGGCTGTCCCAGGACAGATGGGAGGCACCCTCCCCTTCCCTGCCCTCCCATTCCCATGGGCGCTCACCATGGTACACGCATGTGCACACACACCAGTATGAGGACGTGTGTGTGATATGACACTGTCCCCCTCCTCCCTCCCCCACTTGGGGATGCCACCAGGAGCTGCCCCAGCACTGGGAGTCCCAGGGTCAGTAAAGGGAATGGAGAGCCCTAGGCTCTTGCCTAGGACAGACTTTGAATCAAGAAAGCCTATTTGTTCAGCTTTTCCAAGGCTCTCAGCTTCTGAACAGATGGGTGTCCGTCCCCCTGGCATGTCTGGGTCAGCAGACACCAGCCCAGCCGAGGAGGCACAGGCTGTCTTTTGTGTTGGCGAAACATGAAGCTGTGTGGGGAAAGAGTAGCCGGGCCAGGTAATGCTTATCCATGTGCAGCACCAATCTAAGATGAGCCACTTGGTGCTAAGATGTCTTCCTGGGGGTGCTGCATGTGGGCGCTGGGGAAACGCTCTCCTCCCCACACCTCAGTGGCCCCAGACCCACCGGGAGGGCACAGCCCCACCCTATGGGCAGCTGTAAGTTGATAGGCTCACTGCACCTGTGTTGTCTGTGTGACCCTGGTCACTGGCTCCCCGTCTCTGGCCTTCGTTTCGTTTATCTGTAAAGCCAAGTTAAAAGGCCCACTGGCCCCTGTGACTGCCCTTTTGACAGAAGAAGTAGGCGCTCAGTGCGGGGACTGAATGGAGACCGAGGGGCTGACTGCGGGAGCCCAGTGTCCGAGAGGCTCAGTGGTGGCTCTCTGCAGCTCCGTGGGGATGGGCTGGATCCAGGCTTTCCGCACCACCTGACAAGACTCTGGAAAATAACATGTTATTCCCACTGCTGCCTGGCTGCGCCCGTGCAGTTTTCACAGTAGGCACAAGGGGCCTCTATTATTTCACAGCGCCCGAGCCTCCCTCTCTGTGAGTGGCGGAGCCGGCAACGCAGAGACAGCGTCCCTGGCAGCCTGTGCTCACCCCTGCCCCTCTTCCTCTTGCATCATGGGGGTGGTCAGGATGACCACATACAGGCTGGGGGACTGGCGCTAGGGGACGAGGACCTGTGGCTGGGGGACTGATGATGCCCCAGGGGGGCGTTCATCTGTTCACCTTGTAGTGCCGCACCCCTTCTGGACCACGGTCTCCGTTTGTTCAGAGAGATGCTGAAAGCAAAGGCCCTTCTAGGTCACTTGGATCTGATCCCCCCTCCAAACAACCACTATAAAGTTGGGGAAACTGAGGCTTGGGAGTGACAGGAAGCACCTCTTTGTGGATGTAGAAGATCAAAGCATATGGCTGGGGCAGCTTGGGAGGGAGCCCATGTTTTCCTACTTGGCATCTCTGGGATTCAGGTCTCCAGTCCCAGAGGAGCAGCATACTCCTACATGTACCCCGAGACTGTACATACATGTATTCCTCCAGGCCCCCACCATGTCCCCAGCAGTGCATACACTCAAGACGTGTGCATGTGCTCTGCCCTGTGCTGTCAAGTGTGCCAGCCTTCCTTCAGCCATACACATGCTTACTATGCGTTGCCTCTCAGGCACCCTGAGCACCCCCGCAGCCCTGGGTTCCGGTCCTCGCCCTTCCCGTGGGAGTATCTGCTTCTTTGGTCTCTGTCCTTAAAACAGGCTGATATGTATGTCAGAAGCTAGCCCACGTGCGAGAGGAGAGCCCTCTGCCATTGTCTTCTATCCCCAGGTGCCATCCTGTGGTGCTCATAAACCCTGTTCTCTGTTCCAGGGGAACGACCAGATCCGCTTTGAGCTCTCCTGCTACTCATTGGCACCCCAGATTAAGGTAAGACGTCATTCTTCCCCCTAGGGAGTGGACAGTGAGGACAGGACACAGAGGTCCAGGGAGGGTCAAGGCCAGAGTCCCGGCCTATCGACTTTTCTCTGTGTCACTCCATGGCACCCATGCTCCTATAGAGGACACCAGTAGACAGGAGGTGGCAATCTCTTCCTGGAGGTGCAGTCCGGGTGTCGGAGGGGGGGGTTGATAGCTTGGGGTTCCCTGGTTGCAGACCAGAACAGCTCTGAGACTCAGTTTCTTCTTGTAACATTCTGACCAAACACCTCTGTGTCTCAGACCCTTGCCCAGGGTCTCAGTGATTAACCGCCCTGCTTTCTTTTGGCCTGTCACCTGAGGGTGCGCACACGAGTGTGGACCAACCTGTTCCCGTCAGTCACCCTCTGCCCTGTGGCCTGACTGGCCTGGGCCTCTGCCTGCTCATCCCTCCATCCGTGCATTTCTTCACTCTCTCACCCCTCGGTGTTTTCTGGGTGCCGGTATGATGATGCAGGCCGCAGATGTGGCCCCCTTGGAATGCTGCTAATTTTTCTAGTTGCCTCAGTCTTTAAAAATCAAATAGAATCAGGGCTTGATGCTGCACACCTTTAATCCTAGCACTCAGGAGGTAGAGGAAGGCATGAGTTAAAGGCCAGCCTGGTCTACATAGTGGTTCCAGACCAGATAGTAAGATCCTGCAGAGAGAGAGAGAGAGAGAGAATAGGGTGATTTAATCATTTATGATCTTTTTGAACCCCATGTATCCAGAAAGTTATCCAACATGGGATAAGCATTTTGCAAACTGTTAGAGGGTTTTCTGTCCTTTTTGGTACTAATAATCAGACCCAGTGTCGTTGACTGTGGCTCCATTCCAAATTTCACAACCTCAATTTGAGCAACTTGGTAACTTGAGGAGACCTAACCCTTCTCCGTCCCCCAGGGCTCCTCTCTCTCCTCTCTCTCTCTCTCTCTCTCTCTCTCTCTCTCTCTCTCTCTCTCTCTCTGGCATGTCTTTTCCTGTCCCTTGCATGGACTGACAGCTGTCTGCAGCCTGAGGACGGAGCTGGCCTGGAAGTAAGTGGTAATACGTTCTGATACATTGACCCCCACAGGCCAGGCCTCCAAAGGCACAGTTGCTGTGTGGGGCCTCTGGCACCAGAGCCCCTCCTTCTGCCTCTGCTTCTAGTTCCCACAGCCACTTGCGGGTGCTAAGGTCACCAGTTTCCGGGTCTTCATTTACAGAGACCAAGCCCAGGGGCTGTGGTGGGCTAGGGGCAGGGGCCCAAGCTGATTGGAGCCCAGCCGGAGCATGGAGTGTTCTCAGGGCTGAGCCTGATTAAGGGCTAATCTGTCTAGGTGCTTCTCCATCTACAGCCACTGATTTTAGGTCAGGGGGCTGAGAAGTGTACCCTGGTTCCACCACACCCCAGTGTCCATCTGCCTGATACCACCACACCAGTGACATTGCACTGGGTGATCTGCTGAGCTCTGTTTTTTAGAGACCCGTCCCTGACTCTGCAGGCCACGGGGCCCAAGTGGAATAAGTTTGGCTGGGACTTTTCCCCAATCTCTGCCCTCTCCGACCTACCACAGCTTTACAGGGGCCAGGGCTGTTGCAAAGGAAGCTCATGCTATCTCACTCCCACACCAGGTCAGTTCATTCAGGGCTCAGCAGGAGAAACTGAGGCCTAGAGGGGTGCACAGCCGTTTGGTCACAGAACACAGGCCTCTCTGCAATCCTATCTTTAGCCTCCCTACCCACTCCCCATGGATTAAGTCTTCTGAAGGACACAGCGGGAGACCCCATACCGGGAGGTGTGTGGCTGGGCTCAGGTCCTGACCCCTTTGTCCTGTCTCCAGGTCATCGCCCCCTGGAGGATGCCCGAGTTTTACAACCGGTTCAAGGGCCGAAATGATCTGATGGAGTATGCAAAGGTAGGTCTCTCTGCCTCTGCCGAGCTGTAGGGCTGTTGGAGCAACTGACCAACTGACCCCCACACGATACAAGATAGACCCCCTTCCCACAGCCTCTGTCCCCCATATCAGCCTGCATTTCCTAGGCCCATCTCTGAGGTGATCCCAGTTCTCCAAGCTGGAAGGGATCGGGCAGCCTGCTCCCGTTCCCAGAGATGAGAGCCCTGCATGCCACTTCTGTAGCCTGTAGGTGTGGGTCCCCCAGGGGTCTGGCAGGAAGGGGGCCTCTGAGCAGAGAAGCTGTTCTCTGCACCTCAATTACCTGGCCACTAATTGTCCCCAGAGCTTTCCGTAGAGCAGGTAGGCGCTCCCAGGCCAGGGTCAGACGAAGCCTTTTGTGGCGCCAGCCTTTTTTTTGAAATACAAGTTGCAATAAAACATATTAGAAGTTTTACATCAAGATCCTTAGCTGCTCCCCGGGGCACCTTTCTTTTTAGCGACTCGATGGCAGCACTTGACAAACAGCCTCAATCAATCAGACAGGGGGGGAAGCAAGTCGGTGCACACACCAGAAAATTGCTCAGGTTTTTAAATAGCAGTCGCCGGGGCTGGCTGTGCATGCTCGCTGCAGCCAGAGGTGCCTCGTGGTAGGGGACGCTGCGGGATCGTGGGGCTGCGGGGAACACAGCCTGGTCCCAGCCGCCAGCATCCCATTAGGCCCCCGAGCGCTGGGAGGAAAGGCGTCCTTCACCATCTGTTGTTTTATTATTAAGAGTGGAGTTTACAAGAGCAAACCCATATGTTGTCAAACAAATCGTCAAATGGCAGTGCTATTAAGGAAATGGGGGTTGGCGAGGCGTCTTTTTCCTCCCCCCAACCCCTTGTCTCCTTGATGAAGAAGAATATGAAGCGGCCTGGTCTTTGGGAATAATGAATTACAAGCCTTGTGCCTGGCCTCACTCCCTCCCCAGTTGGAAGCAAGGGCCAGACTGACCTGTGGCTGCATGGTACCCTCCCTCCCAGCCTGACTGACAGCAGCCCTGGCTTTCCCCAGCAACGTCAGATTTGTGGTCCCTTTCTGTTGGATTCTGGGGAGAAGGCACTTAGTTTCCACCTCGACTACCTTTAGAACTGGGAAAAGTTTGTTGGGGAAGGATGTGTATCCTTGCCCTCTCCCTGGAAGCCAGGGTCAGAATGCTCTATGGGAAAACCTCAGCACATCCAGCCAGAGAGGAGATAGCCACCCAGGAAATGACCAGTAGAACCGAGCAGCCGGCCGGCTTTGTGTGAAATCCACAGCCAGGCTGAATCTGAGACAGATGAGGGAAAAATCAATGGGGCTTTGAAAATCTTTGCTTTCAAAACCTGTAAGTAGCCAGGGTCAAAGGGTGCTCTGGAGTCAGGAGGATCCAGCCTTTGCTCGGCTTCCTGTCCCTCCCCGGAACACCACCCAGGGCTCAAAACCCTCCCATCATCATCATCATTGTGATTGTCACAGCTAATTAAAAACAGTAGCAACCTGATGGTGCAGACATGCAATCCCAGAACTGAGAAAGCTGAGGCAGGAGGATCTCAAGTTCAGGGTGTGCCTGCGTAAATTAGAAAAGCCCTGTCTTAATAGAAAAAGAGAGCTGGAGCAGATGCTCATTTATCATGCATGAGTCCCTGGGTTTGATCTTCAGCACCTCAAAAAAATTACTACTAAAGGTAACTAGTACTAAACCAGAGTTCAGGGTGGGCCCTGGAACAGCGTCTGCCCCTCGCCTGCCCCTCAGCACCCTGCAGGTGGTTGTTTTCGATCCTGAGTTACCCTGGGAGTCTTTGGGGTTAGGGCTCTCAGGACAGAGAAGAGTCAAGAGATTGAACCCTCCAGGCCTGGCATCCACACTAGTTGGCATCTAGGGCTCTGCTGAGCATCTACCTGTCCTGCTTTTCCCTGCCTTCCTTCCCACACTCCTCAGATGGAACCCAACTGAGAAGGAAGGTAAGGGTCCCACACAGGCTCCAGAGAACCTGGCCAGCTGTTTTTCTCAGCTACCTAGCAACGTGCTCTCAGATGTCACTAGCATTGTCTCGCAAAGTCCTGGTCCCCACCCAGACAGCTTCACACGGAGAGAGCATAGAGCAAGTGTGGGCACCCGACAGATCTGGGAGACACATTTCCCTCAGCGTGGAGCAGCTGGGACATGAAGTATTCTGGTTGTATATACTGTTTAAATCAAAGGACAAAAGTTTCGGGGGTGATTGTGGCTCTGTCTCAGGGGTTGTTGTTTTGTTGTTCTTTGACATGGTCTTACTCTAGCTCAGGTCTGAAACTCACTATATAGATTGAGCTGACATCAGATTCAAAGTAGTCTTCCTGCTTCAGCCTCCTAAGGTCTGGGATTCCCACACAGACCACCCTGCTTTTTCTATTTTAAATTTAGCTGAAGGGACACCCAGAGGGGCTTCCCTTCTTTCAGAGTCATTTTAAACTTAGGACTATAAGGAAGTCACCAGCCCTGCCTGGCAGAGGGCTCTAGAATCGTAGGCACCAGCCTGTGAGCTGGATGGGCAAACCTATCCCCAGAGAGACAGTGGTGATGGTGTCACTGGAGGCCGAGACTCCCACTGTGACCATGGGGTTGAGGTACTGAGGGTCTGAGCGGCATGGTCTGGACTCACAAGCCCCAGGGGCCACTGACCCGGCCTACATCCTGAGTCCATGCCCTCCAGAGCTGAACGGTGTACCGGTCTCACTGAGGATCAGAGTGTAACTGAGCTATGCACAGTTATACGGGAAGCTGAGCAAGATAGGCCTTCAAGGGTGGTAACGACTGCCTGGCCTGGAGTCTGGGCAGATCTTCTTCAGCAATGGTGAGGACCGTTTGGAAATCAAATAGCATTAGTGGAGGTGAAGGCTGCCCGGCTTTATCGTTGGGGTCTGCAGGTGACTGCATGACGTGGACGGGTGGCTTCCAGGCGATACTCTGGACAGGTTTCTATAGGAGTCTCTTCGTTGATCAGGTACACACGAAGCAGTGCAGCTCAGGTTAGATGTCTCTGGTTCACTCGGGGCTGGGCTGCATGGTAGCTATTTAGGCTATTGTAGCCCAGCTCTTAGGCTATGATGAGCATCAAGAGCAGGTGCCAAGAAGTTCTTAGCTAGTACCTGCCCCTCAGTGCTTCAAGGGATCCTGGGAGTGTGAGCTCATGAAATCTTCTGAAAGAAACTCCGAGGTCAGCCTCCATTCTGCAGCAACTCAATCTTGTGATTAATGGGGGCACCTCTAGTAGTTAAGGCCCTTTCTCCCCTCCCCAGGTAGTCTGAGGAAGGGAGAGAGACATGGGTGGGGGCCAGAGTTGGGAGCTAACTGGCACCTTGACAGGTCCCAGGCAGTGGAGCGTGATCTTTACATGCGCTTCCAGGAGCCTCACCCTGTCCATTTTGTCTTGCGTGTAGCAACATGGAATTCCCATCCCGGTCACACCCAAGAACCCCTGGAGTATGGATGAAAATCTTATGCACATCAGGTAAGTCCAGCCCCTCCTGCTGCTGAAGAGATGGCCCAGTGGTTAAGAGCACTGGCTGCTCTTGTAGAGGACCTGGGTTCGGTTCCCAGCACCCATGGGGTGGTTCACAACCATCTGCAACTCCAGGGGATCAAATGCTCCCTTCTAGCCTCCATGGGGACGGAACACATGTGGTGTACATACATGCATACATGCAGGCAAACACTCATGTACATAAAATAAAAAGTAAGTCCTAGCGTGAGAAAGTGCAGCCCCTCTGTTTCTGTGCTTGACTTTGCCATGTTCGCTTTCGCTCCTGTGGGCAGGCAAGCCCTACATATTGACCTGGCAGGCCTGATTTCCTCGGGTATTGGGGACAACTTCTCAGAGGAAGTGGTCTCTGAGATTAAAACCTCAAGGATGAAAAGGGACCTGACTGGGATGAGTGTTAGAGGCAGAGCTCCCCCCATGTGTGGAGTCCAAGGGCTGTACCCTCAAGACTGAGTGGGAGAGCTCTTCCTTGCAACCTGCAGTTCCCACAGCTAACTGAGGTGGCTCAGTGTCCTGGGTGGAGCTGGCAGCGGTTGCTTTGGTAGAGGGAAAGGCAGTCCAGACTTGGGGGCAATCCAGAGGATGGTAGGGGTGTGTATGACATTGCTATGGGTACTCAATTCACCCTCTCCCCCGCAGCTACGAGGCTGGAATTCTGGAAAACCCCAAGGTAAGCCCCTCTACCTGGGAGCTGGCTGCCTGTGTGGTGGCCCTCTGTGCTCGTGCTAACAGACATATGTGAGACCTAATTTGAAATTTTCACAAGGGGCCAGGTAACTGCATGCCCATCTCCCAAACCCTCCCCACAGACCACTCTGCCTGCCTTGTCCGCGCCATCACCGCCCACACCCCACTTGCCTGGTATCTGTTTTCTAGTTGCTGTAGAGATGAATGGTAGAAGGAACCATCTCAGGGAAGCAGAGAAAGTGCAATTGAATAACAATAAAGAAATGATTACGCAGATGAGGGGTGTGGGAGGATCAGCCGGTGCCTACCAGCTATGGGCACTGGGCCACTGCCCGGATCAAGGGGTGAGGGCTGGAACCCGTGTCTGTGTTCACACCGGTCCTGGCCACCCTGATGCCAGTCAGCAACCTTCTGGGTTGACTGGGATAGGCCCGCTGACTCATTTCAAATTTAAGGTTTCTTTCCCCAGGGCCTTCGTTGTCTCCTCCCGCTCACTGTGGAAAGTGGGGGAGGCAGGGCAAAGCCTATCATGGAAAAAGAGCAATCACTTTGTCCCCAAGGGAAAGAGCCCAGTTCCGGGTCCAGCCCACACTCTGGGCGGTTGCTTTGGGGTGGGTTAGTCCGCTTGGAAGACATTGGAGGATTTGGGCAGCTGGGTCTGGGGGATCTGAAGACCAGCTGGAGGGCCAGGTGGTTTGGGACAGGAGCCCCATGCCAAGGTCCCAGGATACCCCCTTGCACAGGTCCTCTGACTCCATCCTTGCATCTCCCCACCCTGGCAGCACCGGGCCCATCCATCGGTCAGTGATGTCCATCCTAAAATGTATGACCCCCAGATCCACCTCTGACATTTTCCTGCCTTGGATTCTGACTGAGCAATCTCATTTTATGGTTGGGGAAACTGAGGCCCAGAACAGTGACTCATCCTGGTGCAGCTGCCCAGCAAGAACTGGAGCTGGGGCCCTCTGTACCCTTGTTGGCCCCACCCCTCCCACAGGCACCCTTCCTGTCTGAGCCTCCAGTGCCTCTCGCACAGAGTAGAAAGAGGAAGTGCTTAGCATGGTATGGGACAAGGTCTGAGGCAGGAGGATGAGGGTCTTGGCCTCTCTTCAGGCAACAGTTAAGATTGTCCTAGGTCTGCTCAGAGCTCTTGTCATCAAGCAGTAGGAACAAGCTGGGCTGGGTATGAATGCAGAGACAACAGCCTGGCCAAGCCCATACTTGTCACTAGAGAAAGCTGGTGCCCATGCCCCCCACTGCTCCCCTGGGGACTGATGGGCCCATGGGGCTGCTGCCTGCTGGCCACAGGTTTTTCCAGTTCATGCTCTGCTGACCCCATGACACTCAGGCCAACCACTGCTCATTAGCCAGTCAGTCACACCAAGGGGGGCCCAGAACTGAGCGAGCCACTGAGCAAGCACTTGTAGGTACTTCCAGGCTAGGCTCCTGTGGGCCCAGGTACCCTCCCTCGGTAGCCTATGGCTCTGGCCTCACTAGAGAGCAACAGCACGGAATCGGCCACCTCAGAACTGGGGAAGCAGAGCTGAGGCCACGTAAGCAGCTTGGGGCCTGGGACTTGGTATGATCACCATGTCACTTTGGACAGATCTGGACCCCAAGGCTAGCAGGTCTCCATCAAGGGCACTGTCACCTCAGGTCCCAGAGATAAATACCCTGCATCAGAACTCTAAATCTGTTTCTTATTGCTGTCCAGTCTCCAACCAGTGCAGAGGCAACAGCATAGCTGCTGAGAGGCACCCAGAGTCCCAGCCACTCCCTCCACTCTGGCCAGGGCACTAACATTGTCCTCTATGTTGGCTTGGCCCTGAAGACTTTCCCCCATCCTACAGCACCCAGATGCTTCTGCTTCTGTGTCCCCTGCTCCGTGCTGTGCCCCCCCCACCCTCCCCCACCCTCAGGAAGGAGCACCGAGAGCCTCAACCACCCCTCCCCCCCTCCCCAAAAAAGACCCAAGGTCTGCGGAAGGGAGGGTTTGAGGCAGATGGCTGAGCCATTTTCTGCCTCCGCCAGGGCTGATTGAAGGGCAATGAGGCAGCTAATACGAAGAAAGATAGAAATTTACTTGCTTTAACTTCATACGGCCCACAGTGAAAGAGTTCATTCAGCCGCCGGCCGCCATATCTGATGGGTGAATAAGCCACCCCACATCCATCATGCCTCTACATCATGGGTTAGTTCATGGGCCATTTGCTGCAATCTCTCCTTCGCGGGCCCTGCTTCATGCTTTCTTTCGCTCCCCATTCCTACTCCCACCTCTTTCTCCCTCTCTCTCTCTCCCTCTCTCTCTCTCCTCTCTCCCTCTCTCCTCCCCACCCGACCCAGATGACATTGGAAGTGAGCCCTCCCGCTGGGGTGGATAAATGGCACCAGATACTCAGCGAGGAACTATTTGTCATTTGAACTGGGCTTTTAGGAGGGAGAGTTAAAAAGAAGGCAGGCACCCTGCGCGCTCAGAATGCAAAGCAAACATTGGTTTATTTCTATTTAGTTATTTGATAGAATCAGGGCTGTCAGCTACCCAGCTCTGCCCCAACTGCTGCCGTAGAGAATGTGAGCTTGTCCTTTTCCCAAGGACTTTCCGCTCTATTGTCCCTCCCCAAGGTGTCTGTCCTCTACTGCTAGGCAGTGTGGCCAGAGAAAGGACAGGTTCAAAACTGAAGTGGCAGCCTCCCTGCCGTCAGGCACAGCAGACGGGAGTGGGAGGCGAGGAGGCCTCGGGGGTTTGAGTTATGCCGGGGCATGGGAAGCTCTGGGCAGGCGGGCTGTACGTGTCACCCTGAGCTCCAGCCTCAGTTTACCTCTGCTCTGAGCTTCAGGCCTTTCTATGCCTGAGGAATGATGGTCTTTGCCCTCCCAGAGAGGGTCTGGACATGGCATTTCTCTGAAGACTGCCCCATGATGAATGGGGTGGCACTCGCCATAGGCATCAAACTGTTTCTCAGCCCAGGTTGCCATAACAGCATGAGATGCTGGAAAGAGTACCTTAGGGCGTGATTCGGACCAGCCACTTCCCTCTGGTTCCTGGAGGTCTCCTGCTTGGGGTGGGTGGGAGTGTGTGTCTTAAGGACCCCACTGGGTCTGTCTTTAAGGCCAGTCTGTGTGTCCACCGCACAAATAGCACTTTAGGAGGCGTGACTGCCAGCCCAGGGTCCCTTGGAGCCCAGTGGTAGAAGTGGGGAAGATGCCTGGCACCAAGGGTTCCTGAAATATGACACTTCCGGTGCTAAACCCAGGAGTGTCCAGGGAAGGTAAAGATGTTGGTCACTCCAGCACTGAGCTGATGGGTAAAGGATCCACAGTAGGTGAGTGGCCCAGGCTACCTTCCTGTGGCCTCTTCTGGAGGGACGCACATGACCGTGAGCGGTGACCATTCACCCTAGGCTTTGCTTAACATTCCATGGGCTGCATGTCCCACTGAGGCTCAAAGAAGTACAGCCACTTTCCGAGGGCACCACAGCCTGACTCTGGCTAACACAGTCGAGTGTGTTGGTAACCCCAGCATTTGGGCAGTGGGAGTAGGAAGATCAGAGGTTCAAGGCCAGCCTGGGTTACATGAGACCCTGTCTACAAAACGGCACACAGCAAAATTCACCACCCTTGTTGAGGGCCTCGTGATCTCTACTCCCAAATGCTGGGTGGCCAGGAATGTTCGTGGCCACGTAGAGCATGGTTTGTGCGAAACTCAACAGCGAACAGTGCAGCCTCCTTTTCTGCCCCCGTAGACGGGACAGCAGCGTTTGATCCTACCAGGCAGGGCTGCTTGGAACTCCAAAATGAGCAGTGGTGTGTGAATGAGCTCGAGGTTGTGAAAGGAAAAGCTGACGCCTGGGAATCACAGATGTCAGCAGGTGGGCAGAACAGCTGGGCACAGGATGCCCCCGGGACGAACTTGAGCAGTCAGGCCCAGAGTTCCAGTCCTCATAGTGGCAAGTATCCAGGCTTCAGGCTTGGGCTGAGGGGGAGCTGGAACCTCTAGAGCGAGAGGGAATTTCGAGAAAGTCCTGGGCAGCAAGCAGCCCCTCCGCCTCCTCCTAAGGAAGAGAGGCCCATTTTCTAACGCACCCAAGAAAAAATATACATAAAGGTTGATGTGTTTTCAAATGGTTTTTGCTTTGTTCTTCTCTTTTCTCCCCGTGAGTATTAACCTCAGGGACCCCAGGGACGGCTCGGCCCGCTAGAGCACCTGCTGGGGTCACGTGCAATCATTAGCTTTGCGGTCAGTGCAGAATAAACCCCAATTCCAGGCACTGACGGGAACGTGCGTGCGGCTCCCGGGAAGCCTGTGCACCGCAGTCCTGTGAAGTCACACTCTTTCCTGCCTGACTTGTTTCTCTCCTGCTATTCTGTCTCCAGCTGTGGGGGCGTCAAAGAAAAAGATGAGATCAAGTTGAGGGGAAAAATTGTCTGATTTCTTGAGCCCTTTGTTTCTCGGGCCCCTGGCAGGCGGGGCTGGCTGGGAGCTGGGAGTCCACCGGACCTGCTGCTGATGGAGAAGTGTCCAGGGGCCAGCAGTCCTGGACAGGGGCAATGAGGTGCCTGCATGAGATGAGGAGAAGATGGGTCTGCTTGGTGTGGCTCATGATGTTCCAACCTCCTCCCTCTTTCTCTTTTAGAACCAAGCACCTCCAGGTCTCTACACAAAGACCCAAGACCCTGCCAAAGCACCCAACATCCCAGATGTCCTTGAGATAGAATTCAAAAGAGGTATGTGCCCACCCATCAAAAATGAAAGGGGGATCAGGGCAGTGGTTGCACATGCCTTTAGTCCCAGCACTTGAGAGGCAGAGGCAGGTGGATCTCTGTGAGTTCAAGGCCAACCTAGTTCACAGAGTGAGTTACAACAGAGAAACCCTGTCTCGAAAAACAAACAAACAAACAAAAGAATGAAAGAGTATTGACTTTAAGGGTCCCAGCTCTTTCCTCCTGCCTGCCTGGGACCCAGGCCCTCTAACCCCTTGCATTCCTGGAAGCCAGAGTGCAAGCAGGGGCTCTGAAGTTTCCCAACGGTATGAGCCTCCAAGCTTGAGAGGAGGCTCTCCCAGGCTGCACCCCAGTGCACTGACACTGGATCTCGGCAGAGAACCGTCTGCCCCCAAGTCACTCTCTACTTCCTTGAGCTTCAGTTCCCCATCCATATACTGGGGGGAGGGAGTACCTGCTATTCTCCTAGTGTGCAAGGAGGTCTGTAGGCAGGGCATCCAGCCAGTGCTGCCACCAGGAAGTGCTTGGTAATGGCAAGTCAGCCACAGAGCTGGCCTCGGGGACTCTTAAAACTCCAAGGAGACTCCACTCCTAAAGCTTGGCTCATCCTAACTCAGCTCTTCGGGGTCTCCAGTTACCTGGATCAAAAGTTGTTGCCCCTCTGGTTCCCCTCTCTCGCCCTGGGGGAAGGAATTGGCATAGACGTGCCTAGTGATTGGAACAAAACTCACTGAGAGAGGGCATAGGGATCCAGGGAGAAGAAACTTCCAGGAAGCCAGCTTCCTGAAGGAGCTAGGGGAGGCAGCACAAACCCAGGCAGGGAACCCAGCCACTCACAAAGTGGCCACTGGGCTAGGGCACCAACAAGAGTGGGGCTCTGGTGCTCAGACTCTCTCCAGGGTACCTCCGAATCGGAGGACAGGTGATGGGAGAAGAAGAGGCTGGGGTTCAGCTCCAGGTGTCCCCTGACTACACGACCTTGTGGAACGTCATCTCTCTGGGGCTGAGGTGTAAATGCCTATCAAACAGGCTGCCAGCATAACGTGCAGATAGAGCGGGCATGTGTCACCGTTATGGGCCTGTCTCCTCCAGCCTCTTCCAAGGGTCCATCTGACCTGCCAGTGGGTACCATCTTTGTGCCGCTTCCACTATGTTGACTTGAATCTCACACTAACCAGGGACCACAAAGACTTTGGTTGGGACCTTAAACACAGCAGAAGCCTTGGGTCCCTCTTGAGCCCTCTGCTGGGAGCAAGGGGCCTCCCTGGAGCTTTGCTCTGAGCAGATGGTAGGACGGACCATGCCACAGCGCAGGCTTCTCTCACAGGGCCCTCCAATCCCTGGGAGCAGAGGGTGGGCGGTAAGCAGGAGGTGGCAGAGGGTCCCGGGCACAAGCCTCCAGCAGCCATCCCAGAGGAGCAGGGCGGCCCCAGGCGGAGTTAAAGAAGAGACGCTATCTGAAAAAAGGAGGGAGGAGCCTAGTCCTCATTCACTCTCTAGTTAATTTATTTGAAGTTTTAATCTAATTATTAACTATTTTAAAAGCTAAGAGGCTTTCTCCGGCGGCAGCACCAACAATGTCAACCTCTCCTCCCGGGCAGGCCCCACCAAGGCCCCAGCGATGGGTGATAATAGGGCCGGGGATGGAGAGAAAGAGAGAGGCGAGGGGTAGGGGTGGTGAGGGGGCTTAAGGTTCATTATTGGGCAGACTTACATTTAATAGCAATTTACAACCAAGTTATAAAACCCCTGGAAATGGGGGTTAAGAATAGTGAGGCTGTCAGCGCCCTGAGCGGAGCCCCTCCAAACGGCGCCTGGCTAATAAAGACTCCAAAGCCGCTATTGAGCCCTGATTGGCACCCGATGGCTCGCTACATGGTAATGAGCCAGGCAGATGGGTGGGGGATTAGCCGCCAACTTTGAACAGCATTTCTTTGTCACTGTTACGGCTCTCTTGTTAGCCCCCTAATACATTTATTACCCATTTCACACCGCTCGAGAAAGTGCCCCTTGCTATTCAGAGTCAACCCCAAACCCACCCACTGCCCCCTCCTCACCACCCCCCTCGACACGGCCCTTCCCTGGCTGAGCCTCGGCTGTCTCCCTCCTGCCACCCCAGACAACACATCCCAGAATTCAAGGACGTCTGCTGGAGTGGGCACCACCCCAGCTCACCCATCAGGTGGCTTTGTGAGGGTCCAGGGTGCAAGGTTGAGGCTGAGGAGTCCATATTCACCTGGCAAGCGTGGCAGAAAGCTACGTGAATGTGTGTGTGTGTGTGTGTGTGTGTGTGTGTGCACGCCTGTGCATACTCGCAGGGTTTGGAAGCACCTCGGCCAGGCGGCCCCCGGGTAGCTGGTGGGGACAGAAGGTGCTCACTGGTAAGACAATGGCGAAGCGTGAAATTCAATTAGTTCAGGGCCTGGTTCCAATTTCACAGCCCCTAATGCTAAAGGGGCAGAGAGAATGAGAGGGAGGGGGCGAGCGTTTTTATTGCATTTTTCCCTTTCATTCTGGGGGGCTTTCTTGCCCCTTCTCTCCCCACAGCACAGGGCTTTGAAGGAGTCATTGGGACTCCATATCTGTCACATCCATTTAAGGCGATGTGGGTGGAGGGAGAGGGTGGGGCAGTGGGCACAGGCTGCTCTGCTGAGCCCCAGCCTGGAGGCCCACTGCCCTCTCTTTCTGCCCCAGGGGTCCCTGTGAAGGTGACCAACATCAAAGACGGCACTACCCACCACACTTCGTTGGAGCTCTTCATGTACCTGAACGAAATTGCGTGAGTGTCCACAGTCTGCCTGGTCTCCCGGTACTACCACCTTGGGCCAGCACTGGCCTGGATCGGTGTGACTAATGGTCACAGCTGAGGTTCGTGACCTGGAGGTCAGGCTGTCTTGGCCCTGTAGACATAGAGTCTCCTGGACCAAGGGGGTTAGTTTGGCAGGAGAGTCCTGATAGTCTCTAAACCCACGAGCTCCAAAGATGAAAGCCCCATGGCTCAGCACCTCCTATGGGTCAGTCCTGGGGCTCAAGGCCTTTGGCTGAGCCCCGCACCAGGACCCACAAAAAAACATGAGTCTTAGTGAGGGCCGGGGCCAAGCAAGTCCCCGTATTAGAGGTGTCAAGAGAAGCAGGTGGCTCCCAGAGTGACCCAGGCAATCCCTTTTCTTTCGGGGCCTCAGTTTACCCACCTGTCCTCCTGGCCTGTTTTCCTGGCTCAGATGTCCTCTAAGTTGAGTCTCAGAGCCCGAGACAGCCAGTATCCCATTTGTAGCTCTTCAGCTGAGCCAAAGCCACCTGCTCGGGGGATGGCTCTGTTCCCAAGCCTTGTGGCAGCTCCTGAGTCCAAGTGACCTGTTCCTCTCCAGGGGCAAGCATGGAGTGGGTCGCATTGACATCGTGGAGAACCGCTTCATTGGAATGAAGTCCCGGGGTAAGTGGATTCAGCACCCCTGGGGCCTGCCTTGGCACCTCCAGAAACACCTGTGCCATTGGGGTGTCTCCTTTCACCCCACACCTACTCGGTTCCCCTTCTTTCTCTTACACCCGGATGAAGTGGGGACTGTGGCCTTTGCCCCTGACCTCGCAGGATGCTATGAGAGGAGCTGCCTCTAGAGCTGGGTTGGGTCTGGGAGAGAGGTCGGCCTGGAGGTCGGCTGTCTTGTGTCACAGGCGGGCCAGCCAGGTTAAGAGGCGGACCATGCAGGGCCGATTTCGTGGTCATTAAGGCACTCTTCTAGCAGTAGAGAGGGACTGCTGCCAGGGAGGGCGCTGTGAGCTGCACACAGGAACCCTGAACAGGCCAGGCCAGCTCAGGCGAGTCTCCGAAGCCTTTTTGCCAGGGACAGATAGGCCCTACCTTCCAGTGACATGCCTGCCACTTTGGCTGGTCTAGGCTGCCACTGTGAAACCATCAGATCCCCTTCCTGGCTGGGTGATGGAGAGTTGGTCCCCCCGAGCAGGTGTCTCTGTTTTTTCATGGCTCCCTGTCAGACATGTGCCAATTTCACTATCCACATCCTCTTCCTCCTGGGTTCCCCACCTAATGAGCATCTCCATCCCAGGTCTGTGCCAGTCGTGTGTGTGTGTGTGTGTGTGTGTGTGTGTGTGTATTTGTACATGTGTGTACATGTGTGTGGATGTATGTATATGTGTGTATGTGTGTGTATGTAGATGGGTGTGTGTGTATATGTGTGTATATGTATGTGTGCATATGTATGTGTGTGTATGTAGATGGCTGTGTGTGTGTATGTATGTGTGTGGATGTGTGTATGTGTATGCATGTGTATGTATGCGTGTGTGTGTATGTATGTGTGTGTATGTAGATGGCTGTGTGTGTGTGGATGTGTGTATATGTATGTGTGCATATGTGTGTGTATGTGTGTGTATGTAGATGGCTGTGTGTGTGTGTATGTATGTGTGTGGATGTGTGTATATGTATGTGTATGCACGCACGTGTGTGTGTGTGTGTGTGTGTGTGATATCAATGCTGCAGTGTTTTTAGGGGACCTTCATAGTTTTGGCAGTTAGGACCCTTGAACTGGACACCTGAATGATTAAATACCAGTGACAGTGGTAGGGGGTTCAAGTCGCTTTGCTTCTGGGTGGATTGGAAAAAATAACAGCCAAATAAAACCAGGCCACGGTTCAGCCCCAGCCTTGGTACTTGGGAACATTTTAAAATTGAGATCCTAAGTCCCAAGAGAACTGATGGGCAGATGTTAGCTGTTAGAGAAGATGTAGATCCCAGGACCTGGCCTGGTGAGCCTGAACTGGTGATCTCTGGGCCTCAATTTCCCCTAGTGTACCCTGAGTCTGCCTCTGACAGTTGGGGGCGGGAGGGGGGCCTGGAGTTGCCTCTTCCCAGGATTTTCCTCTTCCGTGTTGATCATCTGTGAGAACCGTGAGAGTCGCACAACTGCAGCTCTTGAGAAGGCCTTGTAAAGAACAATACACTAATGAGCATCTCCTTTATTCCCAGTCTACCTTTGTCTCTTACCTATTTAACATCTGATTAAATGTCCCTTTGTCTCCACCTGCCCTTGGGAGCCACACAAAGGCATTCCTCCAAGGCAGCTCAAGGGGCCTTGGGAGAACCAGCACCCAGTTTTACAGATGGGGAAACCAGGGCCCTAAAGAGGCAAGGGCTCACCGCAAGTTACAGGCAGGACTCAGACTGACAGTCATCCCACCCAGGGAGGAGGCCTCAGAGCCTGGGTTGTGGAGATGAACAGATCAGGAACAGGTGCTGTGGAGAGGTCCATCAGGGGTTTCCAGTCAGCAGGGGAATTCTGGGTGAGCACAAGCCTTGGGCCTTGCAGACCAGTGCAGCTCTGGTTTGTCGGGCACCAATCATCACACCCTTCCTATGCCCGTGGAGGATATCACTGATTGGTTGTGGCACTGTCCTGTGGAATCCAGGTGCAGCTCAGTGCCGCTGCTGGGTCCTGCCATTCTGACAGGAGAGTTACTGACTTCCTGTACTGGGAAGATAAGGGCTGGCCAGACCGGACTCTGAAATGTCATCCTTCTGGGTGGAGGAGCAAAAGTGAGTGGAAGGAGGGGATAATGAAGCCCTAGCTGCTTCCCCAGACTTCCCCGTTGAGGGAAGACCCCCCAGAAAGGGACAGTGGACTAGCTCCCAGCTGTGCGATGGACAGAGCGGACGGACAGGGACAGGGAGCCCAGCTGCTCTGGTGGCGGTGGCTTTCTCATGAATGCCTGATTCCATCTCCATCGAGAATCAACTTAGTCTCCTGAACCTTGACTCTTTCACCTGTGAAATGGGTTGGGGTGCTGTGTCTTGGGCATGAGATTCCTGATTGAGATTCCTCAAAGAGCGTGACATAAAGTGTGTCTCAACCTGGTTGGCTCCTTGTCACCCGCAGAATAGCCTGGAGCTTTGTCCTCAACTCTGTCTACCTCTGGGCTGTCCCTAAATGCATGGGCTTTTACAGTCTTGGGGAGGGAAATTGCTGTGTGACCTTAGGCAAATTGCTAGTGTCTCTGAAACACCAATCTTTGAAAAGAAAGGCCAGCCTAGGAGATCTCTCCGAGAGTTCTCGCTTGCCTCTTTCCTGTGCTTGGTAATTTTAGGGTATCCTGTTTTTATTTCTGCACTCCAAACATTTCTCTGTAAGAATGCAAGAACAGACCATTGATGAGGGTACTGTGGACTCTCTGGAGGAGTTTATTAGGTGCAGTGACAGAGGTGCTGGTGATCGTTGATTATGTCCAGGCAGAGCTGGGGTTTTCTAAATCTTGGTGTATGTGGGGGAAATGTCATTTGTATTGATTTTACAAAGCCGGTAATTGGCATTCATTAAAAGCCTGCTTTTTTCTTAGGGGGCCAGGAGCATAGGGAGTTGGGCAGCTTCAGCACCTTGGGTCCGGGTGGCCCGACTGGCAGACTGTCGTGGAAAACCACGGTCAGGGGCTGAGGGCTGGGGGAGCCTACTGGGAGCAGCGTGGCTGTATTGCGGCTGTTCAACTCTGGAGGGGGGCTAATTAAGTGAAGTAAATGAAATCAGTGGGAAGGAGAAGGAGAAGGCAGGCAGGAGGGAGCCGGGAAGGAGCCTCCTGGCTGTGTCTGCCCCTCCTGCCTGCCTCTGAGTGTCCTTCATCTCACCTCACTCAGAAGGCCTGGCTCTCTGGCCCTCTCCTCTCCTGCCTTCCCTTCATGGCTACTCACCCACCCTCCTCCCCTGTTCTCCCACCAGTCCTGGTCAGTTCTCTTCTCTTTTCAAGCTTCTTTCTTTCTTTCATTCTCCCATTCTCTCTCCCACTTGCCCCCTGAATTCACTTCCAAGACAGTAGCAAGCTTGCCCTGTATCTAGCCTCCCTCCCCGCCTGTCCAGCCCGCCCAGAACCTGTGGTCACGTGGAACATTACAGATGGACAGCAAGGGGAAACTTGTGAAGAAGACTCCGCCCGGCAGGGCAGGTGCCGAGTCTCAGAGACCCACCCTGATCCACAGGATGGGCCTCCTGGGCACAAGAGCCTAGAGAATGGCTTAGACTCTCACTTTGACTTGCCTCTCATCACCATGGTAACCACCTCCAGCCTTGGCCTTGGTACCTAAGAAGGGAACCCTGGGGCTCCAGGCCGGAGCCTTGGGTACAAGTACCCTAGCCCCTAGCCTGACTCCTGCAGGTTTGGTAGAGTCCATTCCGTTCTACCAAATTTCTCAGTCCAAGCCAGCTGGCAATCTTGGGAAGCAAAGAGAAGAATTTGAGCTGCTGCAGCTGTGCAGTCCCACCTTTCCATCTTGGTCCACTCCCCCCTCCCGCCACCCCAGCGCCTTGGCCTCCCCAGCCACCACCACCCCTTCCTAGCAGTAATTAGGGTGTGATTGAAGCTGCTCCGCAGAGGGCTGCTGACACCTCTGTCTTTCCCGTAAACACGGGAAGATGAAAATAGACACTTGGAGCCGCGGTGCGTGTCACTCTGAAGATGTCTGTTGTCTATTCCACAGCGGCGCCGGCTCAGCTGTCATTTCCTCCTCTCTACGCGGAGGTTTGTATGCCGACTGTCAAAAGCCCCAAATCCATAGTCTTTTAGAATCAGGTTTCTGTCACCGATTTTTGTTTTTTTTTTCTTCAGAAGAAATACACAGAAATCCCTGCCAAGAGAAGGGACAGCTTTAAGAAGGGACACATGTACACACACACACACACACAAAACAGAGCTAAAAACAAGCCTTCGACCAGTCACAATTAACTCTAACACCACCTGAGATGGGGCGGGGAGCAGTGATTGTGCTGCTGTCTCTGGCTGAGACTTTGCTGGGAGTCTGTGACCTCCCTCCCGACAGCGGCTGGCGACCGCGGGGCTGTGCTGAGAGCTTAGAGGAGATGGGCTCTGCCCACCCTTTGCCCGCTCTGCTGCTAGTGGTGCTGGCCTCAGTTTCCCAGGGGATCCCTGCAATGGGCAGTAGCTGATGGGCCTTGGGCAACTAGCGCCTCTTTCTAGAATCCTAGATACCACCGTGTTCTCCTCCCCCCTGGACTGCTAGAGGGTGACACTGCAGACACCTCGGTGTTTCTCTGGTGCCGGGACAGGGTGTGAATCTAGATGCTTGCTCTCAGGACGTGTGTCAGAGGTTAGCGTGTAAGATCCGCAGATACTTAGCAACCTCCTGCTTTCCCCTGTCTAGGGCTCAGAGAGGGTGCTGAGAGGGACCAAGGCCACACAGTCAAGCCAGATGCAAAAGCACGTTGTTAAAACTTCTGGTTCGATTCCAGCTCTGTGTCCCCATCTGGCTTGGGAAGGAGAAATGCAGTGAGGGCACCTGGGTCCCTAGGAGTTGAAAACATGGTCCTCGGGCCTGGGATGCTGCTGCTATCTATAACCAGTATAAGTACAGGCTTCTCCATGCTATACAAAAACGGATCATCGCAAGGCCTGTGCTGTCTTAGTAGTCAGCGTTAGTGCCCGGTCTGTCCAGAGGTGACCGCCAGGCCGAGGGAAATGTATTGTGTTGTTGGTGTCCCTAGGGTGACTGAGAACCTGCCCACAGCCTTATTTTATCCCTGCCATTTTGAAGGCAGATACTTCTCTACATCTGTTCCTTCTGAACAGCCTGCTCGGCCACCGGGCCTTTCTGATGACTGGGGCCATCCAGAGACACTGGTAGATGGGGCCACTCTTCCCCCAGGGAGTAGCTTAGCCTCCATACTGAGGATTGTGTTCTTGTGGTCTGGTTTTTGGTTTAGTTTTGGTTTTTTGAGATAGAATCTCAGTTAACCCAGGCTGGCCTTGAACTCCTGATCCTCTAGCCTCTCCCTCCAAGCTTCCTGAGTGCAGGGGTTACAGGTATGGACACCACATCCAGCTCAGAGTTTCTGGACCTTGTGGGGAGGGGGTTGGCTGTACTGAGAACTGAACCCAGGGTGTATGCTAGGCAAGTAGTTCCTGTTGTTTTTTTATTTTTTTATTTTTTTTTTTTTTTTTTGTGGTTGTGGCTCACTGTTTGTTCTGAGACACTGCCATGCTCTGTGGCCCAGGCAAGTCTCGAACTGACAGTCCCCAGCACTTCTTCTACCTCCCTGGTGCTGGGGCCGCAGGGTAGGCAGTCACCAGGACCTGCTCTCCCCTGCTGAGGTCTTGGGTTCCCTGCTCTCAGGCCTCAGCAGTGGCTTTTCCTGGCCATCCTGCCTGCTGCTGCCTCCGCTGCCTTTCTGCCTCTCTGGGCTTTGCTATGGAATGGTGCGGCCCTGGGGCCTGTGCACAGACCTGAGGACACTAAAGGGCGTGGTGGGGAGCAGGGCTGCAAGTAGAGTCTGGAAGGTGGAGGAGATTGCCTAGAATGGCAGCCTCACAAGTAAAATGGGGTGTATGTGTGTTTGTTTTATTTGTATGTATGTATTCATATGTGTTTTGGGGTACATATGTGTTTTCAGGTATACTCACCCATGTGTGCATGTGTGGAGGCCAGAGATCAGCATCAGGTGTCTTTCTCAGGCTGTTTCCATCATATTTTTTGTGACTGAGACTGTCATTGACCCTGAACTCGAGGGATCCTCCTGCCTCTGCCCATCCAGTGCTACAGTTAGGGTTACACCAAGCACCGTTTCTGTGGGGGCCGGGGATCTGAACCCTCTGTCTGTGTGGCAGGCATACACCCACTACACCGCACTGCCATGGGAAAGCTTCTGCATGGCACATGAGCATCTGCTCTCTCTGGAGGCTTTCACACACCTGCCGCCTGAGCCCCTACGTACCCCTGGTTGCTGTCTTATGTTCTGGTGAATGCTGGCTCACTGAAGAAAGGCCCTGATAGGCAACCTGGAGCCGATGTGGGAAGGACCAAGATGCTGGTCCTGTTTCCCCTCTGAGACATGTTAGCCTTGGGCAAGTCACTACTTCCTGGACTCAAGTCTTCCAATCTATAAACTTGCCTATTGGCTCAGTTCAGAGATCTACAGACTCCTGGGTGGTGCCAAGGGTTGACAAAGGGACCTCCTTGTCACCCCCAGCAGGACCCCCAGCCATAACCTCTATGCATAGCACATATATTGAGTGTTAGGTTGGCCACACCTAGGAGAGTGTAGATAGAGTTGGTCCTAAAAGGCCTTTCCCTTCTGACTTTCCCAGACCTTAAAGATTGAAACCCAGCCAGCCAGATGGCTCAGTTCGTAAAACCACTTGCCTTGGAAGCCTTGCAGCCTAAGTTCAATTCCCAGAACCCACGTGAAGGTGGAGAGAAAAAACAATTTCAGCAAGTCTGATTTCTATACATATTCAGGCACACGTGCACACACGCATGTGCATGGATGACGATGGTGATGATGATGGTGATAGTAAATTTAGTTTAAAAAACATCAGCACCAGGCGGTGGTGGCGCACGCCTTTAATCCCAGCACTCGGGAGGCAGAGGCAGGTGGATTTCTGTGAATTTCCAGGCCAGCCTGGTCTACAGAGTGAGTTCCAGAACAGCCAGAGTTTTAACAGAGAAACCCTGTCTCAGGAAAAAAATAAATATATATCAGCATTGCTGAATGGACATCTATAATCCCAGACCAAGACAGGAAAGTGGAGAGTTTGAATTTGGCTTCAGTCACACAGTAGGCCCATCACCTCCCCCCCCCCCCTAAAAAAAAATCAGAGACTGGATGTGTAATCCCAGTACTAGGGAAGCAGAGTGGGAAGGTTGTAAGTTCAAGACTAGCCTGGGCTGTGTAGTGAAAGCTGACAGGATTGCCACGCTCTCTCGAGGCCTCCCTTTTTTAAACTATAGTAAGATAAAGACAACTTGACTATCTTTCTTTAAAAAAATTATTTTAGAGACAGGGTCTCTCTATGTAGCCGTGGCTGGCTTGGAAGTCACAGAGATCTCCCTGGGCGCTGAGGTTGAAGGGGTCGCCAGCTCAGATACTCCATTGTAACTGTAGGTGTGTAGCCTGGTGACGTTAGCACACACGTCACCACCTTCCACTCTCGGAACTCTGTCCCTTTTAAATATTTGCTCCTTGTGCCTCTCCTGTTTCCCCTCCAGCAGCCACCAGCTATTTAGAAATCTGAAAATGAAGCCATGCGGGATCTGGCCTTACAGAACAGGCTTATTTCATTTGCCAGAATTTGTCATGAGAACTGATCCTTCAGTTTCCACCTCCAGGGACTAGGATTACAGTCTTGTTCTAGTGCACCAGTTTATATGGTGCTGGGTGGAGCCCAGGGCCAGGGCCTCGGGTGAACACTGTATACAGAGAACACTACACGGAGCCAGAGTCTCAGCTCTGCCTGTTGTCTGTGAGGGAGAATCTCTTTAAAGAGCTCAGGCTAGCCTTGAATCCGTGCTCCTCCTTCCTCAGCCTCCTCAGTGCTTGGTAGAGTATGTCTTCTTCTTCAAGGCTGGCTTGCATGGCGTCATAGCTAGGTCACACCAACCTTGCAAGGAGACAGCCGGAATCACTTCAGCGTTGGGCTTTTGTGAACAGTGCCGGTGTACACATCTACACAAAGTCTTTCGAGTTTTTTAAGCATCGGAGTGCAAAGATGGTGGTGAGTCGCCAGGACAACCCAAAAGCTGCCCTTCGACGTCATGTGGGGAAAGAAGGGGAGCTTTCGGATCCGATTCGTGGGGATGGCCCTGCTCCTGCCCCTTCTCCATCTGGACCAGGACAAGGCCTGGCACCAGAACAGGCACAGTCCTGCCTCTTGGTGCCTCTGGGCCTCAAATACAATGTGGTACTGCAGAGGGGACTTTCCTATGGTCCACAGCTCAGCAAGGTAGGGCCACCCTGTCACTTCAGAGACCATCTGGCCTAAGCAGGTTGTTGGGTTGTTTCGTAACAAGGCCAACTAGGTGAGACTTCAGGAGACTGGAGCAAGCTCCTCCCCCCTGGTCTGGGCTTTGTTCTCTGTGGCCAGCTGACCTACAGGACCCAGGGGCCTGGCCTGTCTGTCAAATCCTTTTTCAGGGGCTCAGCTTCCCCATCTGTACAGTGGGGCCACTGTTCAAGTTAGAAGCAACCCCAGCAATCTCTGGAGAGATGCAGCTGCCCGCACCATGTACATACTTGTGTGTGTGTGTGTGTGTGTGTGTGTGTGTGTGTGTGCGCGCGTGTGCATGTGCATGAGCAGCCGTCCCCCCCTCCCCTGGCTCCCTGGTGGAAGGGAGGAAGGGATATTTGGGGCCCTGGGCTCCACCGTAGTTGGTTTAATTACAGGTTTTCAACTGCAGGCCGGTGGGCATGCATTGGGGAGGGGGTGCGCTGCTCGGAAACCCTGTCATTTTCCCGCGTCTGAGGGCCTCTTCAAAGGGGGGCATCTAGACATTTTCTCCACAAGCCGCAGAGTGGACTGTCGTGGCCCCAGCATGAACATAATGACAGACGCATTTTGCAGCAAGCTGGGAGTGAATGGGTCCGACTGGCTTGTCTCCTGTCAGACAAGTCATTATTTTTTTTTTTTGTCATTTGCTGACAGTTTGGGTTTCATGTGTTTCTCTCTTTTTTTCTCTTCTTCCCCCTGCCTGGAAAAATGGCTAGGTATCTACGAGACCCCAGCAGGGACCATCCTTTACCACGCTCATATAGACATAGAGGCCTTCACCATGGATCGGGAAGTGCGTAAAATCAAGCAGGGCCTGGGCCTCAGATTCGCAGAGCTTGTGTACACAGGTACGTACAAGTCCCAGAGAAGAGCTTGTGCGCGTGGGTGTGTGCGAGGCTCAGCTGTCCCCGGCACCCCTCCCCGACACATACCCCAGGACTCAGGCTTGTTCTCCCTCCAACCAATCTAGCCCCACCCACCATTCTAACCTTCAGAACTCAGAAGCACAGGTGGGAGGGTGTCGAGGTTCGACCAGGTGTGAGGGAGAGAGGAAAATACAGTGGGGTTGACTTTTTCATGGGTGCGAAGGGAGACACGCCAGCCTCCAGAGGTGTCCAGCAGTACCCATTACAGTGTCAGAGAAGGACTGTGCATCATTCCTAATGTCAGCCAGCCCGAATCCAGCAGGTACCAGGTATTGGGCAAGACAGGGCTCCGGACAACCTACGTGCATCCCATAAATCCCCCAGGCGGTTTGTAGCTCCTTTTACTCCCCTGGGAGTGGGCAGGGAGGTGAGGAGGAGGGGCGTGCTGGATTGGACCCCGGTAGTCTGTCCATAGGAGACTCTCCTTACTACCCTCCCATGTGGGGTAGGCAGAGTGGCGTGAATGCAGACCACACGGGTGGTCACATCTTCCAGACATGCAGTTTCGTGCCTGCTCTGGGACCAACCTTCATAGCGGGAGTGATGGGTCCTAAGCCATAGTCCCCGGTCAGATCCAGCCTGCTGCCCATTTTCTGCAACTTGTGAGCTAAGAGTCATTTTAAGCTTTTTTTATTTTTTATTTTTTTTACGTTTAAACGGTTGGAAAGGGAAAACAAACTTTCATGACATGGAAATTATATGAAATTCGAATCCAGAAATAGTCCCCAAGGGACAGAGCCTTCATGTTCTTGTGGTCTGTGACAGCTATCTGAGCTGCAGTGGCAGGGCTGAGTCAATTCAGCGGCGACCTGAAGGCACACACAGGCTACGAAAGTGACATTGGTATCAGGCGTGGTGACACGTGCCTGTGATCCCAGCCCTCCTAATCTCTACAAGTTTGAGGCAAACCTAGGTTACACAGTGAGATCCTGTCTTTAAGTAGACCAAAAGAACGGGGCTCAGGAGCCAGAGACATGCGGATCTTTGAGTTCAAGACCAGCCTGGTCTGCAGAGTGAGTTCCAGGACAGCCAGGGCTACACAGAGAGAAACCCTGTCTCAGAAAAAAGCAAAACAAAACAAAAAAACAGAACAGGGCTGAGTGTGCCGTTGTACACCTACAATCGCAAATACACACTCACACACACACACACACACACACACACACACACACACACACACACTGTTCGGGCTCATTTTTAGGAGACATTTTCTGATCTTGTCTATAATGTTTGAAAGTCCTAGCTTGGGGGATCCTAACAGGCAGTCTCTTGGAAGACAGGTTGCTGCCTATAGCCAACCTTGGTAGCTCTGAAGACCAGAAGCTGGATCTCTGGACAGAGTATGTCAGTCACAGCCACCTGGCTGAGCCCTCTGGCCATGCCTGTCCCCATCCTTGTCCTCCCAGGCCTGCTGGAATTCATCCCAGGGTCTCAGGAGATCATGCTAGCTCGATTGGCTGGCATTCCTTCTTGCTGCCATTGTTCCTGGCAGTTTTGAAGCCCGATCTCCCCCTCTCCAGGTACAGACAGGTGTTTAAATATCATTGTTTCCTACTGGCTCGGCGGGATTTCAGCGCTAAAAGATGGATTTTGGTTACAAAGTGGGATTGACATTAAGACATGGCAGGGTGTTGTGGGGGAGCAGAGAGCACCTGGTCTGAGTGCCCAAGAGGCATCCCTGCGGGCTGGGCCAAGCAGAGGGGGGGGGGCCTCCAGGTCCCACGACATCAGCATCTATGGTTGCCCTGCTGCCCTGCTGGCACTAGGCTTAGCGCCTGATGGGTATTACCTAACCTTGGCTGCACAGAGGTGGGGAAACTGAGGCACAGGCAGACAAAGATACTTGATGGAAGGTTTTATGGCTGATAATTTACAATAGTCAAACCTGAGAAAGGCTGGCTTCAAAAGTCAGGTTCAAGGTCACTTCCACAGGGCCCGAGAAGCTGTTAGCAAGGAATGATTGGGGGTGCCCAGACAAACACAGGAAGCCCTGGCTGCAGGCACAGTGCCTGGGTTGAGTCCCTGCTCTGTCAGCCAGCAATGAGCCCTGCAAATCCCAAAATGAGGCTGGGCGATTAGGAGCTTTCAAAAAAGGAACAAGGCAGGGAGCAAGACTTAGACCAGGTCGTTACTGCTGATATTAACTCTGCCTGAGTCCTGTGATGTCCAGGTGTCCACAGAGGTCAAAGCTGGCCCTCTGGCAGTCCCTCGCTGGAAGGAGACATGCTGTAGACCTGGCTTAGCTGGATGCTGTGTCTCACCCTCCCTTCTCAGCCCTCTTGTCCGAGGGCCAAGGGCACAGTGCAGCTGCAGCAGAGCCAGCAAGTGCTACCTACCCAAGGCTTGGTGTGATTTCTAGGGTGGGGGCTGGGAGGCTTTGCCCCTGGTTGGGATTGTGGTCGTAGGTAGTTTGTAGGTAGTTTGTTCCCTGTGTCTTAGTTTCCCCTCCTGTGAATGTCAAGGGTGTCAGGCCTGAGACATGCTGGGGTCTCTTCTGGTCCCTTCGAGCTCTGTGGTTCACAGCCTGCCACTCTGCACTTATGTTTCCCTTTTCTTAGCTTTCCTGTGACCTTGGGGCACAGACAGGGAGACTGGAGCTTACATAGGAAGTCCTACCCCAGGCTCACAGGCTTCCAGGACCTCTGTATCCCCCTCCCCCTCACCTTCTCCCTTCAACTTTGTGCCTAGGTCTGCCTGACTACCTGGCTATCTCCCTCTCCTCTTTCCCATTTCTAGATTTCCCTACCCACTACATGGAGTTTGGGGAGGCTCTCTTCTTCCAGGTCAGCCTGCAGGACCCCAGTTTCAGGATCCTGCAGGGGCCTGATAAGCATCTATCTTATTGGGAGGTTATAGCTCACCTAGTAGACAAGGTGGTCCTCTCACCTGTCCTCAACATGAAAATGGGTATAAAGTACAGCTTTAGCAGACAGTTGTCCCCATCAGGAAAGGCTGTGTACGCTGGGCCTGGGAGAGTGGAGCTCTCTGTAGCTCAGCCCCAAGCCCCACCCTATGCATCACAGGCCTGGGTGTGCAGGCTCTTCCCTTACTTATGTCATGGGCCAGGCTCACTGGCCCAGTCCAGGCTGAGTCCACTGGGAAAAGAAATTTGAGCCAAAGACCCCTGTGGGCTAGAGACACAGATCCCAAGATAAAGCCGGGGCCAGTGGCTCCCACGCTGATCTCTGCCCTTCCTATCTACAATTCCATCTCCACCTGCCTTCCAGCCTGGGAACATAATGGGCTAATTATCCAAACTGAGAAAAACAGAGGGCAGGCAGGACACAGAGATGGGGGAAGGGAGGGTAATTGATGTCCCCTCCCAGAGAAACCAATAATGTGTTTTTAAAGTGCCTGTACTAGAAGTAGTCCATCAGACCTGGATTCTGCCATGGTCCTGCTGTGTGACATTGCACAGGTTCTTTCTGTCTCTGGTCCTGTCTCTCTGTATACAGTGAGGGACTGCCAGCAGTCATGGTGTTTGAACAGCACAGTTAAGGGCTCACTGAATCCACAATCGCTACAGAACAGTTAACTAATCATATCTTGCTGTCCATATGGGGAAACTGAGTCCCAAGGAGGTGTGTCCTGTGTCAGGATAGAAGTGGAATATCAGCTAACATGGCCAGATAGTGGAAGCTAACACCTTATCTCACACGTCCCTGACTAGCTCTCCTCAACCTCTGCAAGCCAGAGTACTACACACACACACACACACACACACACACACACACACACACACACACACTCACACACCAGATTGAGCTTACCCCGTCCCTATGGTACCCCCTCCAGGCCTCTAACAAAGGCTGGGCCCTGCTGACCCAGCATCATATCAGGGCAGGGGATCGCAGGCCATCTGGACCCACAGCTGCCCAGGTGGGCTCACCTTCCTGGCTCTCTTTCAAAAACCTTGTGCTTGGCCTGCCCCTCCCCCTAGACCTGGCTATGGACACCTGTTGTCCCTTGGTCCTGGGCCCCGGTCTCTCCTAAAGGAATGGCTAAAGATAGTGGGCCCTGGGGGAGGAAGTGTTCTTCTCAGGCATCTTCAGCGTTGTGTAAATAGAGGATGCTCTGGTCATGTAGAGGGAAGCACCTATCACAGGAAACAGAATCAGTACACCCCCCCACCTCCCCCACCCTTACCTCCACCCTGGCCAAATTCAGGTCCAGCCTATGTCAGCCTGGACAAACTGCTTGCTCTCTTGAGCCTCTCTGCTCCCTCTGTGGGAATACAGGGTCTCTGAGTTGTCCTTCCTGGGACCATGAGGTTGTTTGTGAACCAACTTGCTGCACATGTGGTTAATATTCACAGTGCAAAGGGAACGGTGCAGGGTCCTGCCCAGGACACGGTTCAGAGCAGCCCCTCCTACCCAAGGCCCATTGGGTGCAGGGGCTCCACATTTAGCAGTGTTTCGTTATTCCCACTTTGCAGGAAGGGAAACAGCTGGAGAGCACAGAGGCCGCTGTCCTGGCTGATCTATCCTGGGCACCCTCATTGCTTAGCCTCATGGCTTGTGCCTTGAGCCCTGTCTGAGGTCTCCTATCTTCCTTAGCAAAAAATGGAGCCATCATGGGTCAGGGCCAGGGTCTTCTGTGACTCCTGTATATGTCCATGCATGAAGCAGGGGTATTTCCTCCTCCTCTGACCTTAATGCAATGATTGCCTTTGGGGAACAAGGAGGTCACTTCTTGACCCATGTATCCTTTGTAAGATTATGGGATGGGAACCCAAGAATGGGTTCCTCCACTCATTCACAATGACATATCACACCAGTGCTCACAACTGAGTAAGGCAGAGCCCCAGGCTATCACAGGATAAGGCCTAGGGTTTTCCTATATCTCCATCCTCCCTGTGCCCTGGCCTGAGGCTCAGCAGGAGCCCTCTATAACACTGTCCTTGTTTCCCCACAGGTTTCTGGCACAGCCCTGAGTGTGAATTTGTCCGATACTGCATTGACAAGTCCCAGGAGCGGGTGGAAGGGAAGGTGCAGGTGTCGGTCTTCAAGGGCCAGGTGTCCATCCTTGGCCGGGAGTCTCCACTCTCACTCTACAATGAAGAGCTGGTGAGGTAGGTTCCCTGTGCCTCATCCCATCTGGTCTTGTCTGAGCAGCTGATCTCATGTCAAGCTCTATGTGGAGGAACCAGAGAGATAGTTATGATGGACACACACCTGTAAGGTCATGGAACCTACAGGTCAGTTGGGGAGAAAGGTGTCAATCAAGCTAGGGATGTAGCTCGATTGGTAGAGTGCCTGCCTAACACACATGAAGCCCTGAGTTCCAGCCCCAGCCCTTCATAAACCATGTGTGGTGATGAACATCATCCTTGCACTCAAGAGGTAGGAGCAGGAGGATCAGAAGTTTGGTGTTTTTCTAATGCATGGTAAAACCATCCTGGTTGCATGAGACTGTCTCCAAAAACAAAACAACAAAAGCAAGGAAGCAGGCAAGCTGGAATGTGGAATTAGGAAACATTGCAGAATTGGAAAAGGAGGAAGATAGTCTGGCTGGGTATAAAAGTTAGGCTGTGGAGCAGTTTCCTTGACAGGAGTTAGCCTAGAGGGTTTGGTGGATCCCTGGAGCAGCACCTCTCTTTCTGAGCCCAGGAAGAGCTTGGGAAAGTCCAGACATACAAGAACATCAGGGGAATAGAAAGCTAAGAAGCCAGACTGTGGAGACCCAGCCAGATTGTAAAGAGAAGGGCAGGACTGGATCTTCACGTCCTTGTGGCTACTCTGAAGAATGGGTTTCCATGGAGGTCACACTGTGAGGGTGGTCACAGGGGTGCCAGTGGGAAACACTGCCAGGTGGACTGGATTGATGATCTCAGAAAAGCTTTCGAAGTTGCACTGGTTGTGGAGGGTGATGTCAGGGTGCAGGAACACCTTCAGGATGAGAGAGCACGACTGGGAGATGGCTGTGTTTTCCCTCAATGGTGTTGATAGAACCAAGGGTGTCACATTCACTAGGCAGGTGCTCTGCCACTGAGCTGAACCCCAGCTGAGTGTTGAGGGTGGCTCAGATGCAAGTGGAAGTACCTTGAGTGTGAGTCTTACCTGAGATAGCCCAGGAGAACCATCTTGTCTGCTTTTGGGTGGCAAGTACAGAATGCAGTGACATTGGAAGGCCTCAAACCTGCTGTGCTCTGAGGTCGTGGACAGAAGAGGCCTCCTAGGGCAGAGGGAGATGAGCAGGGAACCCAGATGGAGCCTCAAGGAGAGAATGACTGATAGTGGGGGACTCTGTGACACAGGGAGCTGGCTGAGCTGGTGCAGCCCAAACCCTCCATATCCATGCCCAGAGTTTGTTTTGACGTGGGAGACACAGGTTGCTTGTGACTGAGGTGGCCCACCCCGAGAAGCCCAGCCATCTCCCCTGGAGGTCCCTGGCCAGGCTGTGGGTGGGGACCAACCTGAGGACCCCAGCCCCAGCTGGCGCAGGCTGAGACCCGCCCTGCCCTCCCAGGGACCAGTTGAAATTAAAGTACGAGTTTTGTTTGGCAGTCAATATAATTTTTCCCCTTCCCTTTTCTCTGCCATGTTGAGTTTCTTCCCCCCACTTCAATCTTTCTAAACACTTTATAAGCCATAAATATAACCGAGTCAGTTTAGATCAGTCAGGGTAAATGTCAAATTATCTTCTCTCTTTCTCTCTCTGGCTCTGTCTCCCCTCCCCCTCCAAATGAACAGCCTCTAATAATCTGCCCAACCCTTCATTAAACCTTACAGTCTCACTCGGGGAGATTAAATGAATAAAGTAAAAAGGGAAAGGGGGGAAAAAGGAGAAAAAGGCAGAAGCACTTATTCTCACTGTGTCTCCGACCATTTCCCCTTTCTTTTTGATTTCTACATCGCTGACTTGAAAGCCCTTGAGTGACAGCGTCACAGGGACCAGCGAGGAAGCTGCGAGAGGTAGCCGAGCTGGAAATGCCGGGCGCAGTAGGTAGAAAGTAATGTAATTATAGAGCAGGTCAGAGCCACTCGAATGAGCAAAAATAAAAGCACAGAGGTTTTTCTGTAGACCGTCAGAGGAGGTAAAAAAAAATCATTGTAAACTCTGTTTCCACACACACACACACCCCCACCCCAGAGCACTATTTGAAAAAGAGGCTTTCCGTTCCCAAACCTCTTGGAATTCTGGGCAGCCTCCTGGGACAGGCCTATCCGTGATGGGTTCCCCTCTGCCGGGACTCCTGGAGCTGTTTGTCCAGGTCGTCTTGGAAACAGTGATGGGGGAGGCTTTGTTATGTGTGTTTGTTTGTTTGTTTTTGAGACATGGTCTTGTATGGTCCAGGCTCTCCTAGGATTCAATATATGAGGATGACCTTGAACTCCTGTCCTTCAGCCTCGACCTCCAAAGTGCTAGGATTCTAGTGTAGAGTTTGTTTTGACTTGAGAGGGAGGAAAGGAGAACCCTAAGGCCCAGGTGAGGGAAGGGCTCAGCAGCCAGCCTGCAACCAGGACTGAGTACAAGGGTGCTTCTAAAGAGAGGGCTTTAGACAGGGCTGAGGCCGGGTTTCCAGAGCCTGCTTGACAGGAGGTAGGAAGTGAGTGACATTGAGCCTTGTGTGTTCCCAGCACCCACAAATGCAACCAAGCAAGCAAGCTTTGTTGAATATAGTTGCACAAATCGGTACCCTAGTCTAGACCAGCCTTTCCTAACTAGGCACCGTGAGGGAAGCCCAGTGCAAGCCTGGCATCCTCTCCCCTGAGGGAGCATTGTTCAGCTCCTGGTGTTGTCAGGACCCAAACCCCAAAGGGAACTCTGGTGGAAAAGGGAAATAAAGGGAGTCTCAGAAAGCATAGTATGGGGTAACCTAAAAAAATCAAGGTCAAAACTCGAGGCCCTCTGTGGGACATGTGCAGAGACTCCGTTTGATTCTTAGTGGGAGATGAGGATGGAGAGACAGGCTAGCTTTCACCTCTCGACCCTAGTGCTAGGGTTATAGGTGAATGCCAAACATTCCTGGCTCCCATTTGTTCTTGGGCCCATAGTAGATCTGGACATGTGACTCAGGTATAAAATTCACCCATGTGCAAAGCCCTGAGTTCATTCCCCAGCACCACCAAAAAAGGGGCATAGGTGTTTCCAGAGAGCCAGAGTCCACATTCCCAATGCACAGCTTCAGCCCCAGGAACCTGCGCGCTTCCCTAGGCTCTGCCGATCATCTCTCTGAGACGGCAGACACAGTCGCCAGACCCAGATGGCTGCCGGGGAGGCTCTGGGTGGGCAGCTGTCAGAGAAGAGCCGGAAGCTGGAAACTGCAGAAGGGAGGGCAGCTTTATTGAGTCAGGTGACAGCTACTGTCAGGCCATGGCATCTAAGTGTCAGGATGGTTCCATAAGGTCTGCATGGTTGGATAAACCAGGGGCAAGGTAACTCTGTGGGACTCCGTGCCGTAAATGGCTGCCAGCCTCCCTCAGCTCCAGAGAGCCCATCAGCTGTGCCGCTTTGTAAATATTGGATGTCATTGGCTATTTCAGACCCTGGCTCTGTGAAGGACCTCAATTTACAAATGGTGGGAGGAATTCACAGGGCCAAGCTGGGACCCAACCTGGCTTGGTGCTCAGAGTAGAGACTTCTGGGTGCTACCTGGCCATCATCTGCCAGCCTGGTACCTGACCCAGTACAGGGCTCCCAGAATCGGACTAAGTAGAGGAGGCGCTTGTACCTGTGTGTTGGTGGGGAAGGCAGTATTGCTAAGCTCTGATCTTTCCCTACAGCATGAATGTGCAGGGCGATTACGAGCCAGTTGATGCTACCGGCTTCATCAATATCAACTCTCTCAGGTGAGAGACTCTGGACCACACCGATCATCAGAGGCCTCCAACCATGGGCAGCAGAGTCTGATGCGATGCAGGACCTGATAGCCAACAGAAGCTGAGGGTCCTGGATATTTGCCTTCCTGGATCCTGCCCGGGGTCTAACAATTGCCCTAGTGGCTCCAGCTACAGGGACACTGTGAGCTCCTTGACTGGACAGACCAGATGAGGAAATGGCCTAAGGAACAAAAGAATCTTTATTCCTCTGTCCCTGAGCCTGAGGTTGAGGTAGCAAATTACTGAGGCTGGGGGTCATATGCAATACCTGAAGTTGCTCAGACCTGAGTCCCAATCCTGGCTCTGTGGCAGGGACTCGGATCCCTTCCCAAGCTCCAGGAGGCTCAAGGGAGGGCATGAGGTGCCCCTGCCTCATAAGTGCAGTGAAAGTTCCCATAGGAGCCTACAGGAATCAAGCTCACAGCTAAAGGTGCTGGTCCACAGCAGTACACAGCAGCTTGTGCCCTCCACCCAGGGGCCGGTATCCTCAGACAGGAGCAAGGTCATTCATTACAGTGACTGCCATGGCCAAGCTGCTCCTGGGCTCTTTTCTAGTTTATCTTAATTCCTTTAAACATTTTTATTAGTATATGTATATGTTTTTGTATATGGGAGTCAGAGGACACTTTTGAAGGTCAGTTCTTGCCTTCTACCATGTGGACTTCAGGGATCAAACTCAGGCCTCCAGGCTTGGCAGCAAGCACCTTTACCCTCCGAGCCACCTTGCTGGCCCCTAGTTTATCTTAATTCTTACAGAGATTTGGAAGAGACATGTGTCCCAAACGGTTAGGTAACTTACCTGGAGTCATATACAGAGGAGTGAGTGGCGCCAAGTTGGAAGACAGACATAGCCTCTCCTTGCTCTGGTAACAGGCCAGAGTCAGGCTCATCCCTAGAACTGCCCCAGGTCTGCAGAGACCTCTGCAGCCAGACCTCCCAGGCCCCTCCACCTCCCTCCCTGCTCCCTCTGCCGTGGTTTATAACCCCATAAACCTTTTGAAATGGCCTAGAACATAATGGCCTCTTCATTTCTCCTATTGCCTGTTAAATGCTTTATCTTCAACAATGACAAACAATGTTTTCCCCCCTCTGATAAATTAATTACATTATCCTGATTGGAGGAGCCAGGGGAGGCTAGGGCAGGAGAGCAGACTGAAGAAAAAGACAACTTCACACACGTCTTAACAAACAGCTGCCCCCACTGCCCCCATCCTGCCTGAATTAATTGAACAGAGCGCATGTTGTTATTGTGAAATTACATTTTCTTTTGTTTTCCATCTGGTTTACAGGCTGAAGGAATACCATCGCCTTCAGAGCAAGGTCACCACCAAATAGACCCTGACAAAGAGGAGCCGGGCCTCCCCACTCTGCAGCTCCGGGCTTCAGCGCTAATTGTGATAAATTTGTAATTGTGGCTTGTTCTCCCACCACCTGACTGGGGCTGCTGTGCACCCCCCTCCCCAGGCTTTGTTCCCTGGTCCCCTGTAGCCTACAAAAGTGGTCATCCACGTGGGGGGGCAGCTGCAGATAGCGTAAAATGACAATTAAAGGAAGTTACATTAGTCTTTCATTTGTCTTTGCATGTGTGCGTGTGCTTGTGCTTAGCCCATCCTTTGTATTTCCCTTTTAAAAATTTAATGTGTGTGAGTGTGCATGCATGAGTGTGTGTGTGTGTGTGTGTGTGTGTGTGTGTATGCGGGGGTGCCCACAAAACTCTGAAGCATTGGATCTCCCGGTGCTGGAGTTTCAGGCCACTGTGAACCCTCAGACATGGGAGCTGAGAGCCAAACTTGGTCCTCTGTAAGCACAACAAGCATTCTTGAGCTCTTAACCACTGAGCCATCTCTCCCACATTTGTATTTTCTAAGTATGGTGGAAGTTCACCTTTGCCACAGATCCTGCTTATCTGTGGGGGTAGGGCGGGGTGGGGTGAATCCCCTCTGTCCTCCAGCAAAATACAGAAACCCAGAAGTACCCTCCTAGGACAGATGTCACCCAAGCCGCCTGGGGTTCTGTCGCTTTTATATTTGAGAGCATGTCATACGCGCACCCCTTCACTTGAAGCTCCTGTATATGGTGATGATGCTACACCAAACTCCCCAGCACAGCAGAAGCCAGAGGAAGCCTGAGAAGAGAGGAGCGCAGACTACATGGCTCTTCAGAGAGCCACAAGCCACATCCCAAAGCAGTCAAGTTTGGAAGGTGGCTCCAGCCATCTCATAGTTAATTGGCTTGTGGCTGGAACCCTGACCTGAACCTAACTCCCGGGAGTTAGACTGAGCACCTGGTCAGAAGTGAAGGCAAGTCACCTTAGGGTACCCTGGGGTGCCAGAAAGAGCCAGGAGAGAGGGGCCTGGGGAAGTGACTCAATGCAGAAAGCGCTTGTCATGTCAGTGAGGATCAGAGTTCAAATACCCAGAGCGCAGGTAAAAATGTCTGCCCAGACATCCCAGCACCAGGGAGGTGGGGACAGGGGGATCTATGGAACTTGCTCACACCTTGTGAGTAAGCTGGTGGAAATTCTTGCTCCGGATTGTTAGTCACCCTGGTGTCTCCTCATCTTGGGGAGAGAGTTTTTGTTTCTACCCAAGACATCCTTTTAAAGCTTACACCTATTATGAGGGGACACACTCAAGTGCGCGTGGAGGTCAGAAGACAACTTGCAGTAGTTGACCAAACTCAGCTTGTCAGGCTTGGCAGCGGGTGCCTTTACCCACTGAGCCACCTCATCAGCCTCCAAAGCATCTTCACTGAAGACCCTGGGCCCACCCAGCCTAGCTCCACACCTTGGGAATCTCCACACCATTGCCTTTGTCCACCAGGCTTCCTTTCACATTTCTTTGACTGCAAATGCCCACGTTAATCATGAATCACCCCATCATCGTGATGTATCAGTTTTGCAAAACCAAGCTAGAGATGGTGCATGCCTGCAATCAGGTGCTTCATTGCTAGGGGGACAGGCAGGTCACTCAACATGACCTCACTGCATGCCGCACGGCATTGTGAGCCAAACTACTCTGCTGGGCAAGGAACTGCAAGGCAAAGACAATGTCTTGCCAACGGCCAGAGCCTGGCTAGCTCCTGCTTCTTGCGTGCTTAGACATTAGCTTACCTCTTAGCCAGTCACAAACACTGCCTACATTTCCCCTGTTCCCTTTTCATTCACGTTTGTTCTGCTTTCATAATGGTTTTTGCAGTTATTCAGTTAAAAGATAAATACATTTCTAGGGTTGCTGGGCATTGACTTCAGGATCTCCTGCACACTAAACTACCACTGGGCTACATATGCAGCCCCACCAATACCAAACACACACAGGGTGTAATGTAGACAAGCAGTACACACATATACATAAAAACAGATTAGTTAATAACTTAAAAAAATAATCTCAAATTCAAGACCAACCTAGACTCTGTTAGAGTTCCAAGCCAGCCTGAGTCACATAGTGAAACCCAATCCAAAACAAAGAAACAAAAACTATTAAATCACCTTTGTATCTTTGCCAAAAATCAATCAACAGTGAGGCATGGTGGCACACGCCTTTAATCCCAGCACTCGGGAGGCAGAGGCAGGTGGATCTCTGAGTTCGAGGCCAGCCTGGTCTACAGAGTGAGATCCAGGACAGCCAGGGCTACACAGAGAAACCCTGCCTAAAAAAAACACCAAAAAATAAAACAAAAAAAAAAAAATCAATACCATGGCCATGGGTTCCTTTTTGGATTCTTTGTTTTCCTACTTTATTGCTACCCTTGACAAACGCCCTCTGACTGGGTCGTTGGAGTTTTGCGGTAAACTCTGAAGTCAGGCAGCATACAGCTCCAACCTGATTCTTACTTGTCAAGATAGGGTTTTTTTTTGTTTTTTTTTTTTTGGTTTTGGTTTTGGTTTTTGTGTTTTAAATTTCAGATCCTTAGCCTTTCCATATAAGTGTTAAAAAATACACTGCCAATTTCTTCAAAAACTCTGCCAGGATTCTGATTGGCTTTGCATTCAAACAATGGCTCCATCTGAGGACAGTTGCCATCTTTATAAGCTTTCCAATCCATAAGCATGGTATACTTCATTATTTATTGACTTCTTAGAATTCCCTTTACTATTTCATAGTTCTCAAAGTGCAAGTCTCACATATCTCCTGTTAAATTTGTTGCCTTTAATTCTATTTTATTTGTAAAGATTTGCCTTCCTGTTTTCAATTATGTGTATGTGGGTGTGTGTGCGCCAGTGCAGGCACATGAATGAGCGTAGGTGCCTGAGGGCAGAGGTGCCAGATCAACCTGGAGTTGGAGTTGCAAACCGTTGTGAGCCACCAGACAAGAATGCTAGAACTAAACTCAGGTTCCTGTCAAGAGCAGTACGTGATCTTAACCACTGAGCCATCTATCCAGTCCCTAATTTTAATTAATTTATTAATTTATTTTTGAGACAGGGTCTAATTAATCTGAGGCCTGGCTGGCCTCAGATTCTCACTGATTCCCCGCCTCTGCTTCCTGATTGCGTGATTTAAGCGATCAGTATCACACCTAGCTTTGTTTATTTGTTTGTTTTGAAACAAAGTCCCTCTTGTAGCCCTGGCTGTCCTGGAACTCGTTCTGTAGACAAGGCTGGCCTCTAACTCACAGAGACCTGCCTGCCTCTGCCTCTAAAGTACTGGGATTAAAGGTATATGTCACCATGGCCAGCTCATTTTTTTTTTTTCCAAGCCAACAATCAAACTCTTCCTCCAGCCTCTGATAACTCCTGGGCATCACCAAACATCCCTATGTCAGCCAGAAAATGGGTAGTTTTTGTTCAGGTCTAGCATGTACTCACCTGTATGTACCTAACACACATGTGCAAACATGTACACATGCACACACTTCCACATGGGTAACACACATGTTAAATATATGTGTATACAAGCAAACATGTACCTGCTCATGTATAATATGTGCACACCTACACACGTATATGTTGGGGAGGTTTATTTTTAGTTATGTTTGAAATTGTTTTATGCACTGTTGGGCAAGGCGTTATCCTAGGTCTAAGGCATTTGAATTGTCTGCGGTGTTGGATCTCTGTGGGGGCTGTTGATTGCTAATGACCTACACGTGCTATCCGTAGACTACTTGAGACGTTCTGAAAGAATAAACACCTGAGCTCAGAGGCTCGCAGTTCCACTGTGAGGATGGCACTGGCCATGATGGCAGTTCCCTCTGCTGAGGTCTGGCAGGGCTTGCATGCCTCCGTGTCTTCTTGCTGAGCTGACAAAGCAGCATACAACTACACATACATATACAGCATGCATGGGACTTGGGACAGCTGGGGGAATCCGCACCCAGGACCTTTCCAGTGTCCCCATGGGCTGGCTCTCTGGTACCATGGACTATTTTTTAAACTAACTGATTAAAGAAAGAGAAGAAAAGGAAAATGCTTCCCTCCTTTCAGAGATGCAGATTGGCACACAGGGCAGGTGGGACAGTGGACAGAGCCCAGCATTTCCATGGCAGGGCCTCTTGCTTGTCAAATACAGGCTGCTCTGCGAATGAGCAAATGAATACATGGGTCTGTGTCCACCTCTACTCTCCTCGCTTGTATTAGAAAATGAACTTGTGTGGTGTCTCACACATGGACCACATGTCCAGCCTTGTGCTGTGGTGGGGCAGGCTAGGAAGGAGAGGTAGACAGTCCTGTCCTTGTGAGTCCTCTGATTCCAAAGACATGCTCCAGAGCATCCTGTCCTCAGTGCCTGGATACTGAGTGGAAGCCATGTAATTGAAATCAGGAGCCACCAGCAGGCTAGGCAGGCCAGGAGCAGCGGGGTACTCTAAAGGACAAGGCTCCATCCCCCCATCACCCAAGTAGTGCCACGGATGTCCTATGTCCCCATTGATGGTGGCCTCCCACAGCAGACTTGTCCACCTTCATCTCCCTCCTGAAATGGCAGTGACATGGAGGGCTAAGCCGTGGCTCTTTGGTAGAGCGTTTGCCTAGCATGTACCATCCTGGTGCCAATCCTGCGCTGCGCAGACTGTGCTGATGCGCATCTGGGACTCCAGGACTGGGACAGCGAGGTGGGGGATCAGGAGTTTAAGGCCATCTTGGTTACATAGCAAGTCTGAAACCAGCCTGAGACTGAAAAGGGAGAGAGGGGAGAGAGAGAGGAGAGGGAGGAAAGGAGGGAGGGAGGGAAACAGAGGAGAAAGGGAAGAAGGGAGGGAAGGAAAGGGAGAAAGAAAAGAGGGCAGAAGGAAAGAAGGAGAGAGGAGGAAGGAAGAAGAGAGAGAAATAAGGGAGGCTGGGAAAGGAAGGAAGACATGGTAGAGAGAAAGAGAGAGAAAAGGGAGGGAGGGGGGAAAGAAGAGAGGAGGGAGGGTAAGAGAGACAGGGAGAGAGGAAATGAAAAACAGCACAGAGCCTGACCAGCCCAGGCCAGCACACCCACACAGTGGCCAGCTCCACCCAGGGCCCAAAGCTCCACGCAGCCGTGGGCAGCAGGCCCCAGGGCCTTGACTCTGGAGCGGCCAGGCACAGAGCTGATCTGCAGGCCTCTCAGGCTGGGGAAAGGGCTTGCCTGGGGTCAGTGCAATCGATATCTCATCTGCAGCTCTCCTAGCGGAAGTGATGGCTATTGGAACAGGGTAATGGGTGTTGTCTAGTGGAAGAGACTAATCTTCCCAGCTGTGGAAGGCTCTGCAGGTGGCCCATGCGCCAGCAGGCTCGGCTCAGTGCTCACGGCTTTACTGGGTGGTCCCAGCACTTTTAAAACCAGAGTGGCTTCTCTGCATGCTGGCCTCCACCCAGGCCCTCCAGGTACAAAGCCACAGACTCAACCTTCCAAGCACAGTCAGGAAACCGAGGCCAGCTTTTTCCCAGAGCCTGGCACTCGGCAGGATCAAAAAGCACACACCTTTAATCCCAACACCTGGGAGGCAGAGGCAGGCAGATCTTTGTGAGTTAAAATCTAGCCTGGTCTACACAGTGAGACCCAGGATGGCCAAAGCTATGTACAGAGACACTGTCTCAAAAAAGAAAGAGAGAAAGAGAGAGGCAGACAGAGAGACAGAGACAAAAAGGCAGAGACAGAGAGAATAGCTATACTCTCCAGATTCCCAGCCAGTGCCATCCGGAATGTGACTCTAAGGACATCTCCACCCTAGGTCAAACCTGACCCTTTAGCTTGCCAGGGGTTGTGTTAGCTGGCCTGGTATTGGACAAAAAAGTGTGTGTGTGTTGGGGGGGAGGTCAAAAATCAACTCTAGCCACAGTCCCTACCACTTCCTAATGACTGACTCAGCCAGAATCAATCATCTGGTCACCTGCCTGACCCTTCCACAAGGGGGGGGACTGCAGGATGGTTGTTGGCCTCCTCCACAGAGAAGGGGGTAAGGGGCAGCTGACCCATCCTCCTCGTGCCCAGTGGCTACAGGCCCTGTTTCTTTTCCTGTGAAGGATCCACTGCAGACTGAGCAGCTGGCCCTGGGCCTGGGACACAGCAGCCCCTCCAGCACATAGGGCTTTACTCTGGTGGCTTTGTGGCTTCTCCTCAGAGCCTGGAGGACCTCAGCCTTTGCCCATGATACTCCCAGACTCCTGTTCCCACAGCTTGATGTCAGAGGGGAGCTATTGAACTGAGATGTCAAGGTGTCATCTTGTCCTCTGACAAGGCTCACTATATGACCCCAGGCAGGACCCTCTGTGCCTCAGTTTACCCAAATATAAAACAAAGAGCAAAGACTCAGTTTGCCCTAAAATAGGTAAAAACAGCCTTTTTTGCAGGTCCTAAAGGTTCTGCAGAGAGAGAACCTGTAGGGCTCAATAAGGCCAAGTTCTCTGTGTACATGTGGCTCTAGAGTCACAGGACTGGTGAGCTAGAGACCAGTGAGCCTTGGGGAGGTGGAGGCCTGGTAGGCAGGCTCCATGGTGATTCCAAGGACCAACCCAGGCTCACAATCTGTAGGTGTAACTAGAATCCAGAGGATGATTGGGATCTGTAGAGATAGCTTCCCTCGCCCCTGCCACATCTCCACCCCAGCCTGTGAGCCTGTGTTCACCAGGCTCCCAGAATCAGAGCCTCAGAGGGCTCTCTGAGGAGGCACAGACAAGCTGTGGAACCACTAGTGAGTAGTCCCTGGTTAGTATCCAGACAGAACTAGACCAAGCTTGCTGGCCCAAACTCACTCTTCCTATCTGTAAGATGGGTCCAATGCAATGCTGTTTCTCCAGCTTGCCCAGGATGGAAAGTGCACACAAAAGACTTAAAACGGTGTAGGCACGTTGACCTGCCCCAGGAGAGCTACTGACACATGATGCTGGTATCTCCCTTCAGCCAATACTCCATGCACACGCCTCCTCCCTCGAACCCAGATCCCTGGGAAGGGATCCAGCATGAACTGTGACTAACTGTGACATTAGTGTCCCTCCCCTCCCAGAGGAGGCCTCTCAGGAACCCATAGGCTGCTTGGTTAAGGACTAACAAAACTGTGAATATGAGGCCTTTGCAACTGGCTGCTGGCCCCACCCCTGCATGAGCTGGAGAAATGGGGGGGGGGGCAGCGGACAGAGTTCCTTTCCTGGTGAGACTGTTTATGTCATCTGCCTGAGGGTCCCACTAACATGCTGTTTGTTCTCATTTCGGTCCTGCGCCTGGCCATCCTACCAGACCCTGCTCACAGAGACAGAAAGGTACCCTGGGATGCTATTCCACAAGACCAGCCCCACAGGGACCAGAGTTGGTGGATGGGGTCCCCATTACTGTATGGAACTGGCCCAAGGGTGGCATGCTATATCTGTGGACAAGAGATTTCTGGAGTCTGGGATGTTCTGAATATAGCTCCTGAGGGGCCCAGGTCCCACTGTTCCACTGTGCTGTCTACATATCCAGTTCCAGGCCAGCCAGGCTACAGAGTGAGGCCCTGTCTAAAAAAAAGGGGGGGGGGGGGGAGCTAATCAGCGTGTTCAGAGGCTGGAAGCTCCAGGAGCTAAACTGAGCAATGTCTTAGGAGAGAGAGAGACCCCAGGCCTGGAAGACACCACTCTAGGTTTACTCCAAAGGAAGCCAGGGATGCTTCTAGTGTCTGAGAAAAGCCAGGTAGGGCCCATCCCCCAAACACACCCAGAAGCCTAGGAGTCCTGTCACTCAGGATCCCAGGCCCCTGTGCCCCACCCACTCTGCCCTCCTGTGCCCAGGACTCTGACTCAGGGCTCAGGGCTCAGTGAGGCTAATGGCCTTGCTCCTGAAGCAGCTGGCCCCGTGCACCCTGGTGAGCCCCTAAGGGGAAAGGTCTCCTAGAGAGTGGGGTCCCTGCTTCTCTAGGCCCTCCCAACAAGGCAGCTTTGTCTAGCAGTTCTGAGGACCCCAGTGCTCCTCCTCAGCAGCCCCCCGCCCCCAGGGCAGCCTGCACAGCACTCTGAAAAGAGGCTTTATGTACATCTCAGGCCAGATCGCTGGGAAGCCAGGGGCTGGGGCTGGCCCACGGGGCAGGCAACAGGCAAGGCCCTGACTTCTGGGGCAGCAGACAGAGAAAAGCTGGGACAAAGCCATACCCTGGCGGGCGGGGGTGGGGGGTAGTGCAAGCCCCCTCAGGAGGAAGACAAGAGAACTACACAGGTGCCCTGCAGCCCCACCCCACAATCTGGCCACTGATCGCAATGGTCAGTGACACGTCCCTTTGTGCAGCATCTGTCCCACGGGAGCAGCAGCCAGGTAAGGCCTGGATTCCTGTAATGGGATCTCTTGAGCTGTTTTCTGTCTCTATCCCGGGAAGCATCAGGAGGAAGGCTCACCTTGCCAATAGAAGAGCAGAGAGAAAGAAAAGCAGGAAGAAAAGTCCCTCATGATGCTACAGTCACCTCTTTCTGGGGTCGTGGGAAGTTGGGCTTCCTGGCCACCCTGCTTAACCCTATTAATGCAGACAATGGCCACGATGATGTCCCAGCTATGAGACAGAACCAGGACTCAGCCCAGTCCAGGCCCTAAACTCTGGGTCTTCTGGCTCAGCCAGGTTTTCTTGTCCACCAGAAGCTTGCTGGCTCAGAAACGCCACATCTGTTCCATGCCTGCATCCAGATGGTAGAGTGAAGAGAGTAAGACGGGCAGTAAATATCTGTAGTCCCTTGGAGTTGAGCGAGGGCTCAGCAGTTAAGAATACTAGTTGCTCTTCCAGAGAGGACCCAGCACCTACATGGTCACTCACAGCTGTCTGTAACTTCAGTTCCAGGGGATCTGATGCCCTTTTCTGACTTCTGCATGGGATGCACAGATATATATACAGGCAAAGCACCCATACACACAAAACAAAATTATTTAAAAATGTATCTGTAGTCCCAGCACTTGGGAGGATGTGGCAGGAGGATCAGGAGTTCAAAGTCAGCCTCAGCTGTCCAGCAAGTTTGAGGCCAGCTAGGATACAGAAGACCTTTTTTTGATAGTGATGTGAAATTTTATATCAACAAAATTTACTAGGCTAACCTTGAACTGACCATGTAACTAGGGATGACCTTGAGCGGCTTTTTAAAAAAAAATATTTATTATTATTATTATTATTATTATTATTATTATTATTATTATTATTATTTATGAGAGAGGAGAGGTGTTTGTATGTACAGGTCAGAGGGCAATTTTAGGGAGTTGGTTCTCTCTTTCACCCTGGATTCTGAAGATCAAACTCAGGTCCTCAGGCTTGCAAGACATTTTTGCCTGCCAAGCCACCTTGAACTTCTGATCGTCCCACCTCTGCCTCCCAGGTGCTGAGAGTACAGACATGCCCACCATGCCAGTTGTTAATGCCGTGCTGGGGATGGAACCCAAGGCTTCACACATGCCCACATTTCCCTAACACAGTGAGAAGAGATGGGGAGAATTCAGTGTCCATTTACCATGGCAGGGCACACCGCTGCTTCTGACTCATCTTTGGGGCCGTCGGGTGTACCTGGTGCATCTGGGGAATGCCAATCATGACATACACGGGAAACCAAGGCCTAGTCAAGGTAAAGCTGGGCTGGAACTGGCCCCAGTACCTCTTAATGTGCCTCACCCCAGAGGCTACCCAGGCCCTGGGTGGACAATAGATACCAGGAAAAGAAGAGAATTGTGTTCCCTTTGAATGTCCCACCCTGTGAAAGGGCCAGAATAGAGATGATCTTGCCTGGCATCCCTTGTCTGTCCTTACTGTCATCAGTGTCCCAGGGGAGGAAGATCTATCCCAGATTTACTAGGCCATGTTAACCATGTGGTTTGAAGCCATCTCCAAGGTCAGGGGTCATGGCAGTTTCCCATTGATCTATTTGTCCCTCCCTGGGCAGGAGCCCTTTGCCTCCCACCAGTCCCCAGAGCCATATCAAACTTCAGCAGTTCTTCCCAGCCTCAAGAAGCCAAAACATGGGGCCCAGCTCTCAAACACAGCCCCCAGGCAGTTTACCGGCTGGCCTTCAGGACCCCCTGACCCCAGAGATGTAACACATCTCCTTGGGTTAGCTGGATCGATGGTGCCATGAAAATAGCCCCATGTGGGCAGGGTGGGACAGCAGTGAGGACCCCTCCCCCACTAGGAAACTCCATAGCCACAAGCAGCTTCAGATGCCCCCAGGCTTGTCCATTGCTGACCATAAATGTCTCAGGCACAAGCCTGGAAAAAAAAAATCAGGATCCAGAAGGGGAAACTGAGGCTGGTGGGCTGCTCAGGTCACAGAGAAAGTGCAAGGAGTCTCTAGCTTTTCTGCAATGAACCCCTTGATTCATGCATCTGTTTTTCAAGGCTGAAGGTAAGAATGAACAAGCCTTTCAGAGCACTATTGTATCTGAGGTGCAATGGGAGTCTCAGAGTAATTTTGTCATCATTGTCCCCAGGGGCAGGACCACAGCAGGCCACTGTACCATAAGAGTAAGTAAGATCCCTGCCCAGGAACCTGACCCTCATGACTATACCCTGGCTCAGTGGCACCCTAAGCTCAGACCCTCCCTCATCACCAAAGGGACCAGTCATTTTTAGTTTAGGAGAGAGGTTAACCAGAATGAAGGATCCCGAGTTCCCATCTTCCCTTGGCCTAGTAAATCTTCCATGACTCTACTCAATCCTAGCTAGAAGGAAGAGCAGCATGCCTCGATGGAGTCTAGGCACCGAGCAAGGTCCATGGAGGAACAGAGTCACCAGGAGCCTCACAGAGAGGCAGAACATGAGCCCTTTGCCCCAGATCTGTTGACCACAGTCTGTGCTTCAACAGGATCCCGGGAGGTAAGGCTGCGAAGTACTAGTGCATGGAACCTCCTACAGGAAGGGTTGCTCGAGTGGTGTGTGTGTGTGTGTGTGTGTGTGTGTGTGTGTGTGCATATGTACTATAAAATCTTTATCCTAAAGACAAAGAGCCAGAGATAAACATAGAGGAAAGGAAAGGAGGGAAGAAAAATCAGGGGAGAGAGGAGGAGAGATGATGATGGCCAAAATTTAACATCAGATGCAGCATTCCAGATGGAAAGGCAGAGGATCAGATTTTCAAAGCCAGCTTAGGCTACAAAGTGATTTCAGGATCAGCCTAGGCTACACGAGACCCTGTTTCCAACACCAACAAACTGGTGCTGGGGAAGGAGTTCAGCTGGGAGAGTGCTTGCCTAATACTCACAAAGCCTTGGGCTGGGTCCCAGCACCATATACACTAGTGCGTGCTGCCTCCCTTGTGGAGTGAGAAGAGAATAGGGCTACTCTCCCCCAGGCTTCTGTGGTCCCTTCCCTGAGCCTCTTTGCCCTGAGTTCACCTTCTGGCTTCCCATCTTTCCTCCAGCGTAACTCCAAGCAAGGCCCGCAGTACCGCAGAGTCTCAGATCTCCCATCCATAAATCTAGAGTGAATTCATGCTGCCTGACAGAACAGCTTAGGCCTCAGTATCTGTGTTAGACTTGGCACAAAGAAAGGGCTGGAGGAGCCCCACCCCCAGCCCCACTTCTGTTACGTTATGGTGGGCCATAACTGCTTGGTACCCAGCCTGGAAGGGCTACAGATTCCATGTGACTCCCCCAAAAGTTGCCCTTAGACCTATTGTAAGTCTGAGTCCAAAACAGAAAACATGTAGGCAGGAGAAGCCCAGGTAGGTAATACATCAGAATGTGTGCTCACCCCTGATTGGGCCTGAGGGAAACGCAGGATGTGTGCTCACCCCTGAATGGGCCTGAGAGAAACATATAGCTTTGTAGGAGCTGCCTAAAAACCTTCAAGTTAAAGCTTGGGGCCATCATGGAAGAATCCCAAGGTGGGACCTTCTCATGGTCCTGGCCAGCTTCCACCATTCCTGGCCAGTATTAGAAGCTTGCTTAAAATTCATCCAAATTTTGTGGCAATGTTTTTTTCTCGACAGATTTGGGATTTACACTGTGTGTATGTACGGAATCACCTAGGGCTGGGGCAAGAGAACAGTGATGTAAGGAAATCCAGGGATTTTCTTTTTTAGACAGTCTCCCCCCACACACACACACCCCACCTCGTGGCCCAGTCTAACCTGGCTTTTATAATCCGCCTGCCTCAGCCTCCTGAGTGCTGGAACTGCAGGTGTGAGCTATCACCTCCAGCTGCAGTCTGAGGAACTGAATCTGAAATAGGGTGCTATGGACCTCCTCTTCTTGCCACCCTGCTCTCCTCAGCCCTACTTGTCTCTGCAAAATGGTTGAGAGGGTCTATTCATGGATGGGAAAGCCGGGGTATCCTAGTGAGCACATGCAGCCGTTCCAATGGGCAGAGACGGTAACTAGAGCTTCCACCGGGTCCTGTGGGGATGGAGAAGAGACATCACACCATTTAGGATTCTTAGTGGGGCCAAGGCCACTGGGGCTCTCCAGAGAGCAGTGGCCAGGAGATGGGGGCTGATAATGGACATTCAGATGCAGGATGCTGAGTGGGAGAGAAGGCGAGGAAGCTGGGTAGGGAAGACACTGGGGCAGATCAGTTAGGGCTTTGAGGGTAGAAAGGAGGACTGTGGCTGAAGATCAGGGGTGTAATGTCAAGTCATCATGGACCTGGCTGTCTACTGAAGAGAGAAGAGCTCAAGTATCCAGGATAGATATTAGAGACCAGCAGGAGATCCTGAGCCAGGCCTGGGAACCAAGATGGATTCTCAAAGGGGAGTGGACAGGGATTGGTGTGGGTCTCAATCTAGTTGGTCTCTATGCATGTATATGTGTGTGTTATGTGCATCCACTTACCTGTGTGTGCAGGTTCATTTGCAGATCTGCATGCACATGTGTGCGTATGCTTGAGGAGGTTGACATTGGGTGAGTCCCTTAGTCCCTTCGGTCAGTCTCCACTAGGTATTTGAGACAGGGTCTCACTGAAGCTGGAGCTCACTCACTGAGCTCACTACTAGAGCAATTGGCCAATGAACTCCAGGCATCTACCTGTCTTCATCCCCCCAGTGCTGGCCTTGTCTGGCTTTTCTGTGGGTGCTGGCCACCCTAACCCAGGTCCTCATGCTTGCATAGCAGGCACTTTATTGGCCATCTCTGATGCCCTTGGTTGGGCACGGGGCCTTTTCTTAAGTACTACTGTGGTTGTACTGAGGAGAAATCAAGAAGGATCTTTTCTTGGGAGTCAAAGCCTTCTGCTGCAAGTTCCTGACAGAATGAAGCAAGGATACCTCCTCTCTCTCTCCCAGCTCACTTAAACCGCACTCCAGTTGCTACACATGGGCAATCTCTGGGGCTTGCTCTCCTTGCCTACCCAAATACACACCAACTCTTTGGGGGGCTGAGACTTCTCCTGCACCTGCATTTCTTCCATGGCTACCTCAGGGCTTCCAGAGCTTCTGATCACAACTTAGAGAACAGGGACCTCCCTGGGCTCAGCCTTGGGATGACTTGAAGCTCCGAATCCACCCCCTTTATCTGCCCATTAGAGTCTCAGCCCTTTTCACAACCCCCAATTGTTCTAGTTACCTTTAACTTGACACAGCTTAGGGTGATCTGAGAGGAAAGCCACAACTGAGGAATTATCTAGATCAGATTGGCCTGTACGTATATCTATGGAAGATTGTCTTGATTATCAATGTAGGAGGACCCAGCCCACTATGGGAGGCACCATCCCTAGGCAGATGGCCATATAAATAAGTATAAAAAAGCAAGCTGAGTACAAGCCAGGCTGAGAGCCAGCCAGCAAGCAGCAACCTCCATGGTTCCTGCTGTACTTCTTTGTGAAGTGAGTTCCTTGGTCAGAGGTACTACTATGTGGAATAGTAAGCTGGTCTGCCATCGAGTTCCTGTCTTGACTTCCTTCAGTGATGGACAGTGAGCTGTAAGTCTATTCAACACTTTCCTGCCCTTGCTTTTGTTCAGGATGTTTTGTCCGAACAACAGAAAACAAACTAGAAGGCCAGGGCACCTTGTGTCTGCCCAACCCCCACAGCATCTGCTTTCCCTCCAACTCCCTCAGGGCATGTGACAGGCTTAGGTGGCTTCACCTGAGCACATACCAACCACCATTCAACTCAAGGATTCTTTCTGGAACTTTCTGTTGCTGTTTGTTGCCTGCTCTCTGAGCAACCTGCAGGCCTCCGATCACCTCAGAATTCCCCAGGATATTGCTTGGCTCATCATGGGTGCTCAAAAGATGTATTAAACTGAATGACATGGAAACCAGAAGTGAGGCAACTTCAAAGAGTACCACATGGACTAGTACAAAAGAAGGGCCTTGCTGCTAGAGAGGTGACTCAGAGGCTAAGAGAGCCTGCTGCTCTTGAGAGGACCCAAGTATGGTTCCCTACACCCACATTAGGTGGCTCACAACTGTCTGTATTCCAGCTCCAGGGGAGCTCCAGCTTCAACACCCTCTTCTCGCCTTTGTGAGCACCTGCACATTTGTGTCTCCCACCCCCACCCCTCTCAGCCTCTCTCATCCTCTCCCTCCCACCCTCGTCTCTCCTCCCTCTCTCTTTCTCTCCCCTCACTCTCTCTCCCCTTCTCTCTGTTTCCCCCCACACACACACACATTTAAAATAGGTGCTGAGAAGATGGCTCAGCAGTTAAGAGCATCCACTGCTCTTGCAGAGGACTGGGGTTCAATTCCCAGTACCCACAATTATCCAGTTCCAAGGGATCTGATGCCCCTCTTCTGACCTCCCAAGGGCATAAGGCATGCACGGTACATGCAGGCAAAACACTCATACACATAAAATAAATTTTAAAATTTTAAGTTTTAAGCCGGGTGGTGGTGGTGTACATCTTTAATCCCAGCACTCAGGAGGCAGAGGCAGGTGGATCTCTGTGAGTTCGAGGCCAGCCTGGTCTACAGAATGAGTTCTAGGACAGCCAGAGTTACAACAGAGAAACCCTGTCTTGAAAAAACAAAAAATCAAAAATTAATAAATTCATTAAATTAAATTTTAATAAATTAAATAAAAATAAACCTTTAAAAAGAGGGACTTTTAAAGTAGCTCAAATTCTACTAGCAAAGATGGGAAATGGAAGCATCCAGAAAGAAAGATAACTCACCATGGAACAAGGACAAGAGATAGGTTGATAAATGGAAAGATGAAGAAGTAGAACAGTGCATAGGATGGATGGGTAAGTGGGTAAATGAGTGGATGGGTGGATGGGTGGGTGGATGGGTGGATGGGTGGGTGGAGGGATGGATGGATGGGTGGATGGATGGATGGCTGGATGGATGGATGGGTGGATGGAGAGATGGGTGGATGGAGAGATGGGTGGATGAGTGGGTGGATGGGTGGATGGATGGGTGGATGGATGGGTGGATGGGTGGATGGATGGGTGGATGGATGGGTGGATGGGTGGATGGGTGGGTGGATGGGTAGATGGATGGATGGGTGGAGGGATGGATGGATGGGTAGATGGAGAAATGGGTGGATGAGTGGGTGGATGGGTGGATGGGCGGGTGGATGGGATGGGTGGATGGGTGGATGGGTGGATGGGTGGATGGGTGGGTAGGTGGATGGGTGGGTGGATGGAGGGCGGGTGGATGGGTGGAGAGATGGATGGGTGGGTGGATGGATGGATGGGTGGATGGATGGGCGGGTGGATGGGTGGAGAGATGGGTGGGTGGATGGGTGGGTGGATGGGTAGATGGATGGATGGGTGGATGGGTGGAGAAATGGGTGGATGAGTGGGTGGATGGGTGGATGGGTGGATGGATGGGTGGCGGGTGGGATGGGTGGATGGATGGGTGGATGAGTGGGTGGATGGGTGGATGGATGGATGGGCGGGTGGATGGGTGGAGAGATGGGTGGGTGGATGGGGTGGGTGGATGAGAGAAATGGGTGGATGGGTGGATGGGCGGGTGGATGGGTGGAGAGATGGGTGGATGGATGGGTGGATGGGTGGGTGGGTGGAGAGATGGGCTAAAGGACCAAGGGCAGAGAGATAAATGAACTTTCCCTTTTTATTTACTCATGGACTTTTTGTTTGTTTGTTTGTTTGTTTTCCAGACAGGGTCTCACTATGTAGCCTTGGCTGGCCTAGAGCTCATTTTGTAGATCAGGATGGCCTCAAACTTATAGTGATCTACCTGCCTTGGCCTCCCAAGTGCTAGGATTAAAGGTGTGAGCCACCACACTCAGCCTTGACTTTTCTTTGAGACAGGATGGCATAGGGCTACGTAGCTCTCTAAGTAGTGTAGGCTGACTTCCAAACTTACTGCAATCCTTCTGCCTCTGTCGCCTGTGTGTTGGAATCACAGGTGTATGCCACCACACCCTTGAATTAAGTTTGTTTTTTTTCTTTTTTTTAAAGAAACAGAAGCCTGGGGAAAAGGATGGGACTCAAAAGGGAGGCGGGACTGATCTGAGCCCCACGGCAAAGTTGCTTTACGGTCTGTCCTGACCATCCACCTCAGGTTGCAGCCTATCTGCTGCTGCCTCCATCCTCTGGAACACCCCTCCACAGGCACCTGACCACTGTTTTACCAAATCTGCAGAGAAAACCCTGAGCATGAAGGGATGAGGAGACAGGGCTCTTTGTCCAAGCTCAGGGTAAAGGGCTGACTTTTGTCCTTGGATGTCTGTGCCGTCAAAGTGGCTTCATTCTCTGGTAACTGGGCAGCCATTAGGAGGAGGCAGATGCATTACCCTCTTACCGCACAATAATTGGCTGATTCAGACATTCTGTTTCACCTGAAGACCTTCATCTGCAGCCAGAGCCTCCTGCTGAAGCAGGGCAGGCCCCATCTGCCCCACGGTTTGCTCCAGTGTGTCGTCGGGCCATTATGTCTCCATTCTAGACTGGATGGTGTGTGTGTGCACGTGCGCAAGCCAACAAGAGCGAGCAAGCACGTGTCTGGCAGCCTGCACTCTCTCCCTCTTGTGTCTTTATCCTCCTCTGGGCCTGAACAGACATACTTAAAACAGTGATGTCAGCTGTGTGCAGAGCAGTAAAGCCTAATGCACTCAGTCTGCTTTGTCTGCTGGCCTCTCCTACGCCCCATTTCCCACTCAGAGAGCCACTCAAAACACATCAGCGGTAACTCCACAAAACAGCCACTTGTTGGCTAATTGTGCTCAGCAGCTGCTTGGGGCTCGGGGCAGAGTGGGTTGGGAAGAGGCCTCTGAATCAGCCCTGAGTACTTCTGGAAGGAGCCTTCTGTCCCTAGCCACAGCCCAGCTCACAGGGAGATGCCTATCCCAGCTGGGGCATGGCCTCCCTCCTGGGCCACTGTATCACCAGCAAGAAGATTTCACTGGAGAAGTAGCTATGGTCACAGGAGGGAGGCAAGGATGAGCACAGGCCTGTAGGAGTCCCTGCCCCAAGCCCAGTTGCCTCATTTCCCCCTCTACCACATGAGGCTGCTAGGATCTCTTCTGTCTCCCAGAGGCTGTCTGGTACGGAGCACCATGGGGTTTGGACAGACCAGGTTCAAATCCTGGCTCTGCTACAAACTTGAAGAATGCCAGCCTCGGTGTCTGTTTCCTCTCTCTAGACTGGGGTCAGCGAGTTTGCACCTGCCTGAAGAGTACTGTGAGAATTCATCAAGGTGGGGTCACTGGGCACAGATCCTCCCCTGCCTTGGGGTGTTCCTGTCTGAGTGATGGAAGGGTTGCTGGGGCCTAAAGCAGGAGGCCTTGACTCCATTTTGCAGCCTAAGGTGGATGAAGCTGAGGTCTGAAGAATGAGAACATGGCCACCCCGAGGTGTAGGCAGAAGCCGGGGCCAGATGGATAAAAACTAAATATGCAGAGGTCCTGAGGTAAGGCTAGTTAGAGGCGGGGAAAAGGGGGTCAGCGTGACAACCCACACAGAAGGACTGGAGATGTCCTAAAGGCACTGGGAGAAGGCTGCAGCAGGCTGAGGTCATGACCTTGGCTTTATCCTGAGAGCAATAGGGAGCCATAAAAAGACTAAGACCGATAGGATACCTTAGTAGATTCCTTTGTCACGGGTCCCTCCTGGATAGACATGGTGGTGCACACCTGGTATCCTAGCATTTGGGGAAGTGCATGCAAGTGTTTCAGGAGTTGAAGAGTTAAAGGTCATCTTGAGTTTAAGGCCAGCCTGGGCTACATAAGACCCTATGTCATTCATCATTGTCCGAGGTGACAGCAGACACAGCAGCAACCCTCTCGGTCTCCAGGGAAAGAAGTTGAGGTAGGCCCAGAGAGATGCTCAGTGGCTAAAGGTGCTTGCTATCAAGCATGGTGACTTAGTTCAGGCCCAGGAACAACATAGTAGAAGGGGAAAACCAACCTGGACAGGTTGTCCTGACAATGCGGCATAGCACAAATCCATGGTGCAAATGACCACACACCTACATGCATAGTAATTAAATATATAAAATGCAGAGGTCTTTTGTTTTGTTTAAAGCAGAAGCAGAGAACTCTCAAACTTCAATAGTTCAAGGTAGGTGGCTGTTCCTCCCTTGAGTAGATGGGGACCCCACGGGCATAACTCGGCTTGGAGAAGCAGGAGTTAAATGCTACAGCCACAGAGAAATCAGAGGATTACAGGTTTGCCGGTGGCTTGTCCCTTCTGTCACATCAACGCACCCTGCTATCTCTGGCCTCAACTGTCATCACTGCATACTGTCTCAGGACTCCATTAGAGAGGCCCCATGGCCACTTGCAGCTGCCAGGCTGGTAGTCTCAGGAAGGCGAGTCTTCAGTCTGCAATAACTGCACTTGGGGACAGCCCTGCCGCCAGTCAGCACCTCAGAGGACCAGCTGCCCTTCCACCAGGGGTGATGCAGCTGTGGCGTGCTCAAATGCAGGCACTTGTGGGTTCAGGAGTCTGAATTATCCAGGCATGAAATTTACTTTTTCACTTCTCATTCCCAGACATCAAATGCCAGAAACCGCGAGGGGTGCCTGGGGAGGTGGCTCAGTGGGTAAAGCACTCGTTAAGCAGGCACGGCCTGTGTCTGGGTCCCCAGCACATACACATCAGTGTCTGGCAGTGCTTAACCCAGAAACCCAATACTTAGGAGGCTAAAATACTTAGGGGCTCTGTGGCTAGCTAGAGTAGCCAAATTGGTGAGCTCTGAGTTCAAGAAAAAAATCCTGCCTCAATAAAGGTGTAGAAGAGTTGAGAAAGATCTCTCTCTCTCTCTCTCTCTCTCTAAAAATCCTGCCTCAATATAGGGTAGAGAACAATTGAGAAAGATATCTCTCTCTGTCTCTCTGTCTCTCTGTCTCTCTGTCTCTCTCTCTCTCTGATGCAGAGGTTTGGCTCAAAGCCTCCCAGGCACAGGAATGACAATGATGCTGCAATGAAGCTTCAGCAAGGCTCCAGAATGGTGGGCACTTTGCTCCCCTCTTCCCTGGCTTCTCCCTCCTACCTACAAAGCATGTTTGGCTTTTTGAGACAGGGTCTCAGTAGCCCAGACTGGCCTGGAATTCAATGTTGCTAAAGATAACCTTGAACTTCTGACCTTCCTGCCTCTGCCTCCTGAGTGTTGGGAACTCCAACGCCTGGCATCAAATGAGTTACTTTAGGACTCCATCTCCTGGGCCTGCTGCTTTCCTGTTGATCCTGAGTCTGAAAGCTCAAAGTCAAGGTGTGTGCCCACCCACATGGCGCTCTTCCTAGGTTCCAGAGTAAGGACCTCCCACTGCCTTTTCATTTTTGATGGTCTTCAAACCTAACCATCCTCTGTATACCTAATTTTAAAAAATGATTTATTTATTTTTATTCAATGTGCGTGCATTCTATGTGGTGTTTCGCCTGCATGTATGTCTACGTTAGGGTGTCAGAACCCCTTGGAACAGGAGTTATAGACAGTTGTGAGCTGCCATGTGGGTGCTGGGAATTGAATCCGGGTCCTCTGGAAGAGCAGCCTGTGCTCTTAACTGCTGAGTCATCTCTCCAGCATAATATATATATATATGTATATATATATATATTATATATATTTAATCTTGCTAATGAAAATAATTTAATTGTTCCTTCTGATTTTCAGAGTAACTCATACTCATTATGAAAAACACTGAACAGCACAGGAAGTGAAAGAAGAAAACACTGAGAGCCAGAGGCTCTTAGAGAGAGTTGGAATAAACAGGCTCTTGTTTTGTTTTGTCTGTTTCTTCTAGACAGGGTTTCTCCGTGTAACTCTGGCTACCTTGTAACTGGATCCATAGACCAGGCTGGCCTCAGATTCACAGAGACCCACCTTGAGTGCTAGGATTAAAGGTGTGTGCCACCACTGCCTGGCAAGAGGTCCCCACTTTAGGAGATCAGGGTACTTTTTACCTGCTACTAGCCTAGCATTTCCTTTCCTTTGGGAGACAGAGTCTCATATAGCCCAGGCTAGCCTCAGACTTGCAAATATAACCTTGAAGTTCTGATCCTCCTGCCTCTTCCGAGTCCTGGGATTACAAGCATTTACCTCCACTTCCAGTTTGATTTGGTACTGGGATGGAACGGGGGCTCCGTGTATGCTAGGCATGTACTCTGCCAACTGAACTATAACCTGGGATTCTAATTTCATTTCTGGTACTGTGACAAATATTCTGACAAAAAGAAACATGGGGAAGAAAAGGATTGATTTACTCACAGTTCCAGATCACAGGTCCCTGAAAGGAAGTCAAGGTAGAAAGTTAGAGCAGGTCATATTTATACCCACAGTCAAGATCCAAGAGAAGTGAATGCACACATTTCACCTGCTTGTTTGCCTTCAGCTAGCTCTCTCCTCTCTCATGCTGTTCTGGCCCATCTGCCTAGGGAATAATGTCGCCCTCAGTGGGCTGTGTCTTCTATGTCATCAACAAGGCAGCTCTCCCAGATGCTCCCAAATCAACCCAGTGAGGATAATTCCTTATCAAAACTCCCAACCCAGGTGGTTCTAGGCAGTGTCAAGTTAACAATGAAACCACAGTCACCCTATTTTTAATTTGTGATTTATGTATGGAGACACTATGTAGCCCAATTTGGTCTCAAACTTACTACGTTGGCTGGTCTCAAACTTGCAGTGCTCTCCATGGCCCTGTCTCCCTCGTGCTGGGATTGTAAGTGTGTGCCACCATACTCAGAGCATTCTTTTCATTCTGACAAACATCATCACATTTTTACTTCAAGCCAAGACACAGATCGAGCCACCTGGATTTGCCTCTCCTGTCTGGGAGAAGACGGCGCCATTATCTCGGGGACCTGGGAAGGCTGGATGCTGGCCGCTTATCAAGGGATACACTCAAAGAGGCAGAAAGCACCACGGAAGGATCAAGAACCTGTGAGCTGGGCCCCAGCTGTGAGTCACCCCGGGTGGGGCACCCCAGGCTGCTCTGAGTGTGAGGAGCACACAGGACACAGCTGGGGGACAGAGCAGTGGGTGGCCAGCTGGCTGCAACGTAGAGAGCTTTACCTACCTGATCGGGCACTAGGACTTGAGCTTCAGCCTCCACATAGGCCTCAGAGCGACCAAAGGAGGGCAAGCCAAGGGTGGCTGCAGGCCAGGTACTGTGCTGGCCCCACCCCAGCCTCGACCAGGGCAAAAGGAGGAGCTGCTCCTTTGTTGACAGTTCCATCAGAGTTTCTGAGATCTCACTTGAAGGGTTTTGAAGCAAGCATGTCTGAAATTGCCCCTGCAGGCTGGGAAAGCCCAGAGCCAAGACAGGCATGGCGAGGCTCCTCTCTCCTTCTAAAGCTTTGGCTGAGCCCCACCTGCCACCCTCGAACTCTGAGTTCCGGGGACAGTGTGTTCAGCCGACCCTGCCTTAGGCCTTCCGTGTTCTAGGCCTAAGCTCCAGACTCTCGAGTCCCGGCCCCAGCTCCATCTGTGACTCACTGGATCACACGGCTGCACAGGAGCTCCCTATCTCTCCATCCTGGGAAGCTGCTCCTTGGCCTTAAACATGATCCAGGTCTGTGGCCCTAAACCAGATACAATCTTAACCTCAGTTTGTTCTGTTCAAGATGGGATTCTAGCTCCTGGTGGGCTATGAGTGGCTAGAACAGAGCTTCTTCATATCAATATCAGCAGAGCTACCATAACCAGAACAGTCAGTCTTGGTACCCACACAAGGTCATCGCTTCTCATGCCTGAGGCATCCTGCCTTCCTGATTTAGAGAAGGAGAAATGGCTGGAAGTGCTACCCACCATCAAGAAAGGGAGGTGTTCCCACTTATTTATTTTTCATTCATTCATTCATCCATTTATTTATCTGTTTACTTATTTGTGTGCATATGCATGCACAGACATGCCATGGTGTACATATGATCAGAGGACAGCGTGTGAGGGCATTTCTCTTTCTATCATATTTAGGTCCTAAGGATCAAACTCAGGTCATCAGACCTGGCAGTAGGCACCTTACTTACTGAGCTACTTGCCTGCCCCCTTTTAGTTTTTGAGACAGGATCTCACTCATCTGAGACTGGCCTTGAACATGTAGCCAAAGATGACTTTAAGCTGCTGATCCTCCCGTGTCCTTTTCCCATGTGGTAGGATGACAGGCGGGTCCAACAGGCCCAACTGTTGGTAATGTTGCCAAGTAATCACTCTACCAACAGGAATATATCCCTAGCTCCCGCGCTGGGGGTGTTTCTAAGGGAAGAGGAGAAGCTGTGTTGGCAGATGGTCAGAGCAGGCGCTGGTCAGCCAGAGGCCTGCTCAGAAGCCAAGGTACTATCAGACATGTTTCCCACCTTCCTGGCCCAGCTGCATTGGGAAGCTAAGGTCTACAGAGGGAGGCGCTCGGACGGACAGTGCTGCTCTGGTCTCCACAGGACTGGGGTTCCACACTGAGCCCCTCTTTCCCTGCACTCCAACTCTCTACCCCACCTGACAGCATCCCCAGATGAGTCCCTGTACTGTGAACAATCACTCCCTGCCCCAGATATGGCACTGGAAACTGCCAGAATGTTTGAATCCATGGGGTAGGGAGACGGACTCCAGGGCCTTTTCCCTCATGATTCCTACTTCCTGCTTCCTGCCAGGGTGGGAGTGTTCCTTGCTTCATACTAGCAGTTCTAATGGAATCTCTTCCCTAGCTTCAGGGGATGCTCACCAGTGCACACTGGGCTTCACAGAGCTTCCTGGAGAACATGAGCTGAGGGCCTTGATCCAGTCCTCCTCCCTATGCCTGAAGACCCTGTTCTCTCTCCTCTGTTTGACCTCCCTGCCATCCCTAGATCCTCAGTAGTATCACTGCAGTCTCTGTCCTCTACCTCTCAAAGCAACCAGAGACCACCGGTACTCTCTGGGGCAGCCTCATGGTCTGAGATAAACTCTGGGGAGCAGGCCCTGCGGGACACGTTTAACATGGAGGCTGCAGGTTTTCCCAGCCCCCTTTCAGAGGGGTGGCCCTGCTTCAGGACTCTGTCTTCTCTCTGAAAGTGTACAGCTGGTAGACTTGTTCCAGAATATTCTCTTACACACAGAGTTCATTAATCTTGTTCAGGCTATCCATACCTTTCTTTTTTAAGAGGAAAAACATTCTTCAAACACCTTTTTTTTTTATCTTTTTAATTGTGGTACTAAAGATTGAACCCAGGAATTTGGGGGGCATTGTAGGAGGATCATGCAAAAGAGTAAGTAGCCTAGCCCAACACGAGCATAGGAAAATCTCTCCAGCTGGATATCCCAGCGCTTGGGAGGCAGAGGTGGGTGGATCTCTGAGTTCCAGGACAGCCTGGGCTACAGAGTAAATTCCAGGAGAGCCAGGACTATACAGTGAAACTCCGTCTCAAAAAACAAAAAACAAACAAAAGAAAAAATGAAAAGACAAATCTCTCTCAGGAGTCCAGGAAGGGTTTGCACCTATGAAAATGTCTCCATGTCTTCCTGCTGGGTGACACAGTAGGTGTACAACAAGTGATGTGCCATCATGGAGCAGGACGTCACACCAGCTAACATCCAAAGTGGAGACAAGAAGAGAAGAAACCCCAGACCACACAGAGTCTGGTAAAGTATACTCTGGGCAGCTCCCAGAGGACAGAGATTATACATATGCAAAAATAATGAGTGGAAGTCTCCTGAAGGAAGAGGAGAGAGAGGAAGGAAATAAGCTTCTAGAAGAGAAAAGACTGTGAAATCAATAAATAAATGAGAAAGAAAGCTGCGAGGTGAGAGCCACAGAATAAAGACCTTTAGAGATAGAGGAAGAAATTTTCATGGTAAAAACAAAAAGTTCAACTGGGAGCAGGGAAAAGGCAAGGTTTCAACCATTTCCTGGTCATGGAGACAAATCCAGTGCAAGGAAATGGTGTCCCTGCTGCTGATAGCAGCCAAGGCCCGGGAAGGAAACTTGAGCCAGACAGTACTGTTCTACAAACTGAATTTTCTCTTCTCCTTCTCTCTCTCTCTCTCTCTCTCTGTGTGTGTGTGTGTGTGTGTGTGTGTGTGTGTGTGTGTGTGTGTGAAACTCTCAGAGTCTTGTGTTTGAGGTCTATGAAGAAGATTGTATGTTTCCCCATAGTGGTGGTGGAAAGGAATGCCAAACCACCAGGATATTTCAGCCAGTGACTCTTCCCATTAGCTCAGGAACTCCTGCTGTGGAAGCGGGGGAGGGGGGAGTGTTGGAGCTGAGAAGCCCTTATTTAAACTGAAGTTTTGTTTTGTTTTATCTTGTTTCCCTGAAAACCTGACTACAAGCAGTCCAGATACCGGTGAGACAGTCCAGATGTGGTGAGACACATCTGCTGTGGTGATGAGAACTCCACCCCACAGGGGAACCTTTCCAGCAGACAAGGAACACCTGCAGTGGTGCTGAGGGAAAACATTTGCTAAAAGAATCAGGACTAACAGTTGCTGTATTATGAAGTCTTTAGAACGTTCTACCGAACTCTGAACTCAAACATGAACTGACCAGTTGTGTTTCCTGCAAACCAGGCTCTCTCTTAAAATCTGGAAAGTGTTTCCTCAGGGTCAGCACACAGAAGCTGTCTTCCAGATCTGGCTGAGGTGGTTGTATCTTGTGCTGGCTGCTAGACTTTGTAACATGTAAGAGTCACTCAAGTGGTACTGGTTTTGAAGGCATAAGAGGATCATTGGAGAGCAGCTGAGGCTTGGCACCATGAAGAGAGACCAGGAGAGGCTGTTGGTGAAAGTGCAGTCCAGTTGCAGCAAGGGACCCAGCAGTTTTGGAGATGCTAGTGCCATGGGATGGCCACCAAGAATAGCAGCAGCAGAGGAGTGGAGCAAGCAGGAGCCTGGAGGACAAGCTGTATGTGCTGCAGAGGGCAGAGGCAGATCCAAGCCCTTTGGAGGAGCCCAGAAGATGGTGAATGAATTCCAGATAATCGGACATTGATAATGTTTTTCTGCTGTCCAAAGACGTTGTGAAACACTTGATAGATGTTTGGTTTCATTTAGTCCTGTGCATCCTAGCAACCCTTGTGATTGTTCCTCTTGTAAATAGTTTTACTGGTGTAGTATTAGATTGTGTTGTAGAGATAAAGCAATTTTTTTATTGCCTTATCCAGAAAGGGGGAAATGATGCAGAATTGTATCTTTAGTTATGTTTAAAATGGTTGTTTGTGCACTGTTGGGTGAAGAGCTGCCTAGGTCTTGGTGTTTTGCATGGTCTGCAGGTTTTGTCTTTATGTAAAAGATGTTTGATTCCTCATGATCTGCACATGCTATAAATAGAACACCTGAGGAGCTTAGGTATCAATAAAACCCCCCTGAGATGAGATGTTCAGGGTTCCACTGTCCTGAATGGTGCTGGCCAGGATAGTGGTTCCCTCTGCTGAGGTCTGGCAGGGTTTGCACCTATGAATATGCCTCTGTGTCTTCCTTGCTGAGCCACCACCATGAGTGTACTGCTATAGGTGGAACATTGAGGAGCTAGATCCAAATGTTCTACTTCTAGACTTGTCCAAGATCGAATGGCTTGAGCAAGTTGTTCAACTTCCCTGAATGGGGGTTCTCCAGTTATTGGTTGTAGATGAGCCCAGTGTCTTCTGCTGAGGCGCAAATAAGTGTCCCTGAAGAACTGAGGCACTTGCTGAGTGGCTGGTGGGTGGGTGCGTGGGTGGGGTTCCTGTGACTGCCGAGAGCTAGAGGATGAGAGATAGCACTGATCCGGTCATCACAGAGGGTTAGCAATTTGCATGCATTAGCCCTGCCCTATCTCCCTTGTTCTCTCATTAACAGACAGGACATCGAGGCCCAGCCAATTGTCCCCCCAGAGAAAGCGCTCTAAGCTTGAATTAGCATCCAGATCCTTTGGCTCTGAAGCCTCTGGGATCCACTATGATGCCACTCACCCTGCACTTGAGCCAATTTACAGCTGCATGCAGAAATGTGCCCAAAGGTGTAGGCACGGTGGGGGGGACTGGAAAGCATATTTATGGAGCTGGGGGGATTGATCAGTGGGTAAAATGTTTGTCCCCCCGTAAAAAGCTGAGCATGGCAGCATGTGCCTGTACCTTCTGCACCGGGCTCTACCCTTCCCAGGGGGCTCTCAGGATTTTGAAGTTACTCCCATGGACAGGGACGGGTGGGATGAGCCTGGCCTGGGGAAGTGAGGCTGCTGGCAAGGAGGCTGAGTGAACTAGGTGAGGAAAGAGATGGGGCAGAGACAGAGACTAGAAAGTGGAGGCTATCAGGGTAGCCCAAGGCAAGAAGGAACTGGGAACAGAAAGAGAGAGTCCAGAATTCATGATGAGGCTGGGGAAGTGAGGGAGGATCCTGAGCGCCAGGGTGAAAAGACGAAGCCAGTGAGTAGGAAGTGTTCTGAGAGTGGCGTGGTGATGGACGCTCCGGACAGCAGAGAGATGGTAGAGCAGACATCACCCTAGAGTCTAGGACCTAGACAGACGTGGATAGAGACGGACCCCAGATGGAGGGAAGCAGGTGCCATGCGGAGGGAATGGAGACCGTCTTCTACGGGTCCTGCCACGAGGGTCTCAGGCTGATGCACAGGCCACTCCACAGAGCCCCCCCCACACACACACATACACGTTTTGTGGAGCTTGCCACTGACTGCACAGCGCACAACATGCCTGGCAGAATGGGCAAGTGCTGAGAGCAGCCACCGCCAGCCCTGGCTCCCTGGAGCGCCAATTCCGAAAATGACAAACGGAGACAGGAGAAAAAGGTTGGAAAATGGGTACCTCTGAGCCTCCCTGCGTCTATTGCAGGGTTAGGAAATAGCTGAGCTCAGGGGAGAGCCATGAGGAGGGGTGCCCACCGGGCAGATGGAGGATCGTGGGAGTACTGGGATCTGCTACTACAAGAAGACAGGAGAGAAGAGTGTCCACGGAGACATGTCTGGAAGATTGGAAGCACAAATGTCAAAATGGATACCCACAAAGAGGCCAGTCATGGCCCAAGATCTGGGGACCTAAGAGTGTGTGTGTGTGTGTGTGTGTGTGTGTGTGCACGTGTGTGTGTGCCTATAAGTGTCTACATGTATTTGTGTCTGTGTGTTTATATGTATCTCTGAGTCTGTGGATTTGTGTATGTCTGTACATCTGTGTATGTCCCTGTGTCTCTGTATGTGTCATGTGTTTGTGTCTGTGTGACCCACGTATGACCCTGTAAGTCTGTGGGTGTTTGTGTGTGTGTGTGTGTCTGCGTGTTTATATATGTGTTTCTATGTGTCTCTGTGTCTGTGTGTACGCGTTTGTGTCTATGTGTGTCCATGTATGGCCGTGTAAATCTGTGTGTGTCTGTGTGTTTGTACTGTCCATGTGTGTCTGCGTGATGTGAGCTTTGGGGAGCAATTCCAAGGCCTCAGTTCCCTCAACCCATCTGAACACCCCTCTCTCTCTTCAGCCCACCCCCATCAAAAAAAAAAAAAAGATCAAGAGAGAGCGAGAGAGAAAGAAGGAAAACAAAATATCTACAGTTGTCGAGACAAGAGAAGAAAAATACAGGCAAACATCCGTAATTTTCTCTGTGGGGCTTTGCGGTAATTGAGCCATTTGGATAAAAATAAAGGCAGCGGGCCCCTTAGGTAAGAAGAGCTTTTGCAATCTAAGAAGCTTGAATTATGCGTCTTGTGTCACTTGAAATCCCCCGTCCTCCCCCTTCTCTGCGCAACCCAAACCACTTTCCCTTTTCTTATTATTTTTTTAAGTACCCTGTCAAATGTCCTCTGTAGAGGATTTCAGCTGTCACAACTAATTTCAATTTTCCCCTGCGCTTCCCCCCTTGGTGTACTGAGAAGGGACCTGGCTGAACCCCCTTCCCTTCCCATTCGCACGCACTAACTCTTTTTATTTCTCATTATTGTTATTTCAAAACCAGATTTACATCATCAGTCTGTCGGTGGGAGCCTTTAAGGTCTGGGGTTGGCTTCTGCACAAGGCTGGAGGGCCTGGCCTTATCTTCCCCCACCCCCCCCACCCCTGCAGTGTGTGCCACCCCCCACCCCCCACCCCCGCCTCCAACCTCCAATTCCCACCATCCTCCTCCACTGACCACCCACAGGAGGAAATTCACGCTCAGACCTAACATGGAGTCTGAGGTTCCTCAGAGACCTGGTCCATGTGTGAAGAGAGCCAGAGGGAACAAGCTACTCCTCACTCTAGAGCACTGGTTCTCAACCTAACGCTGCGGCCCTTTAACACAGATCCTCATGCTGTGGGGACCCCCAACCATAAAATTATTTTCTTCGCTACTTCATAACTGTAATTTTGCTGCTGTCATGAATCATAATGTAGATATCTGATATGCAAATGGTCTTGGGTGACCCCCCCAAAAGGGTCACGACCCACAGGTTGAGAACTGCTGCTCTAGATTCACCTTTCCCATCTGCTATCATTTCCATTCTTAGCTCCCCAAAATCCTGTCCTTTTTTTTTTTTTTCTCCTTTTTCAAGTCAGAGTTTCTCTGAAATCCTGTCATAGAAACTTGATCCCCAAACTCAACGTTAGCTTTCAATTTCTAAGGATGGACTAGAACTCCTGACCCCTGCCTCTGTCTCCATAGATTGGCATTACTGATGCGTATCACCACACCTGGTTTTATGTGGTGCTGAGGATAGAACCCAGGGATCTGTGTATGTTAGGCAAGCTGAGCCACATTGCCAGCCCTAAACTGTCCTTTATAAGTTACTTGAGTGGGACTGCTGACCCCAGCTACTAAGGAGGTTGAGGCAGGAGGATCACTAGTTTAAGGCCTTCCCTTAATTTAATTCAATGAGACTCTGTCTCAAAATAACATTTTTTTAAAAATAATGGGATGGAGATCAGCGACTTAGTGCTCACTTAGTGTGCCGCACGTCCCAGGTCCTGGATTCAATTCCCGGCACCAAAACAAGTAAGAGCCAGAGTTAGTTTAGTACCTGGTCTCAGCTACTTTGTTAGGGTAAGAAAGTGGCTGAAGGCCAATGAGATGGCTGTGCGGGTAAAAGTGCTTGCCACCAAGCCCCACGCCCTGAGTTTGATATTGAGGATCCCCACGGTGGAAGGAGAGCGCTGCCTCCTGTAAGTCGGCCTCTGAGCTCCACAAGCCTGCCACAGCACCGGCTCCCACCCCAGCCTGCACACACACAACGTGCAGTGTGTTAGGGTTCCTGTTGCAACGAAACACCGTGACCAAAAGCAACTTCAGGAGGAAAGGGTTTACTTCATCCTACTTTGTAGTTCATCATCCAGGGACGTCAAGGCAGAAACTCACAGAGGCCATGGACAAATGCTGCTTACTGGCTTGTTTCTTACGGATTGCTTAGCCTGCTTGCTTATAGCACGGAGGACTACCAGCCCAGGGGTGGCACTGCCCACAGTGAGCTGGGCCCTCCCCTATCAATCATCAATCAAGAAAATGTACCAAAGGCTTGTTCACAGGCCAACCTGTTGGAGCATTTTCTCAATGGAGGTTCCCTCTTCCAAAACAATTCTAGCTCATGTCAAGTTGGCCTACAACTAGCCAACAGGTACACACACAAACACACACACACACACACACACACACACACACACACACACACAGACTTACCCCTGGCTCCTGTCTTCTCCCTGTCATGCCCATGGACAACTGCCCTCGTGGAACACTCCTGTGTACAGAACGCCTGTTCGGGCCTTGTTGGAGGAGTCAGACATGCCGACATCCTTGAGAAGATGCTGTGAGATGGGGTTTTATTTGATAATAAGATCCCACTGGGACAGATGTTGCTGAAGAAGTGACCATCTTGGGCTGCCATCTCTAAACAAGGACTCTCATGGGTGGAGTGGGAGTGGAGTCCCTTCCCCAGTGTTCCTCTTCTTCCTGAGCCCAGCCTAGTTCTCAGGGAGCAGTTTGGTTGTCCTATCTTCCTTCCCAAAGGTCCCAAGGCGGTACAGGGAAGCCCCTGATCCAAATCTTTGCAGTGATGTTACAGTGTGACAAACTGGAGAACTGGATGCCCAGAGCCAGTGGCTCCCTTCCACCAAGGCTGAGGTAGGCTGGGTAACTAAGATTCCTAGATTCCTCCATGATGTCATACAGAGAATGACTCCTTTGCCCTCTGCTAGTCTCCTACCCTAGTATTTACATGAACTAACTCAAGACTTTCATAAGGGTCTTAGGTGATAGGCACCAAGACTGTCCCTATTTGACCAAAGGGAAAACTGAGGCTCAAAGCAGTCACCTGACCTTACCCTAAGTCACACTGCTAGTAAGATGCAGAGTCAGGAACTGAACCCAGGAAGTTTGGACCAGAATGTTCTCTCTCCAATATATTTCTTCCCCTACATGTTCAGTGTAACACTCACTTCCTGAGAGGCAGCATAGTCTGAGCCCCAGCTCTTCCTGCTCTCAACCTGACTGCTTCACACCTGTTCCTCACCTGAGAAACTGGAAAATTAACCTTTCCCATCAGTGACAGACCCTCTATGATGGTCAGCATTCTTCCTTGTACTCCCAAACACCAATGAACTACATTTCCCAGATAGCCCAATAGGTAGTGTCATGTGATTTGCATTGACCAATGGAATACAAAGAGACAGTGGTATCACCAATTCTAGGCCAGGCTTCTAAAACTTTCTGCCTTTCCAGAGTCTGTGGACTCTGGGGCCCTGTGTGGGGTAAGATTCCCTGCCCCAGATCTACGGGAGGAAGGTCCAGGGTCAGCTAGAGACATTACTTTTAGGCCTGTGGGAAGACATTGTTAATCCCACCAGGCAGGAATAAGACCATTACCACATTTTTTGAGCCAAATTTCAAGCAAGCTTTGTTTTATTCAGGTGCACCCCAGAGCCTGCCAGTGACTGCCTCCTAAGTCAGGGCAGAGAGAGCCGTGCTGAGTCCCTTTCTCAGGGCCCTTTAGGGGATAAAATCATGAGTAGTTGCAAAGCAGGTTTACAGAAGCTAGACAATGGTGTAGTCAGGAAGTACAGAAAATCTAAAAAAAAAAAAAAAAAATGTCACCATCATGTGGTCACTGAGTAGAGAGGGTCAGGGTATTCTCAAAAACAAGTCAAGGTCATGTCTTGGGGCGGGTCAGGTTTCAGGAAACAGAAACTCAACTCTTACAATAAAGGGCAACTTGTTTTTAACAATACAACAAAATGGCTCCTGCCTTCAAAATGGAGTCAGGCAGGTTCCTTAACAGAAACATCATGGCAGAAGGTATGATGAAGAAAAGCACCTCATCTCATGGCAGCCCGGAAACAGAGACAGGAATGAACCAAGGACAAGGCATACCTTCAAAGCCCCCCCCACCCCAAATAAGTGGGTCATACTCCGCATAGTGCTTAGAGAACTCTGGCTAGTAGCCAGAGTTCTTGTTTGAGGTTCCCTCCCACCAGAGAGAAAGCCCCACAGCCCCAATGTAGTAGTTACTGCCCCATTGCTACAATAAAATTTACGAAAGCAACATAAGGGCCACAGAAATGGCTCAGTGGGTAAAAGTGCTTGCAGCCAAACGGATCCCCAAGATCCACATGGTACAAGAGAAGAACTGACTTTTGAAAGTTGTCCTCTGACTTACACACATGCCAAGGCATGGCTATCACTAAGCATATCACTTTTAAGGCACTTGCACACACACACACACACACACACACACACTAAATGAATAAATATAACAAAAATTTGAAACGACTTAAGGAGGAAGGCTTTACTTCAGCTCACAGGTCAAGGCTACAGTCCATCATGGCAGGGAACACAGGTGTCTTTTCGAGCAATCTAGGCCCTCAGCCTAGGAACACTGTTACCCACAGTGAGTTAATCTAGTCTAGACAGTTCTTCACAGACATGCCCAAAGGCTTGCCTCTTTGGTGATATAGAGCCTGTCAAGGACACCTTAAACATCACTTTTAAGGCTCTCCCCTTTCTTTCCTTTCGGAAACTGTTTCTTTCCCATCTGCAGCCAGATCCACCCAGTGGCAGTTCCAACTCATCCAGTGGCTTGAGCGGTGGGGGGCTGTGGACCAGTCCTCGCTGGTTAGCTGGGCACTGCAGCCTGCAGTAGGGTACTGTGGGGTAGGCACAGAGGGTACCTTGCAGGCTTTTGGACCAGTCTGCCAACTCCAGATGAGCAACGGTGAACTCAGGAGCTGGCACTGTCTATTTGCCCTGCAATTCCTCCTTGGGCACAGCCTTTCCAGCCACGCTTATTCTTCCTTCTCTGTCTCTCCAGGATCTCTGTGAAAGTCGGAATCAGGCATGACCTCTGAGTGTGGTCATGGGAAATGGCACCACACACGCACAGAACTTCCTGAGCCAGCATCCACACTTCACACCCACTGTGAGAACTCCCTTGTTCATGGGATGGCAATGTCCACGGGGCACACAACAGAATCTGTTTTACACAGAGTGAGGGTAGGCAGGCTGATATAAGATGCCCTGTGAGGAGCTGGTGGTCAGCCCTGAGATCACTCATCACCAGAATCCATGGCTCCTGAAGGCTGCTTGGATATGGTTAGTGAAGGTCCCAGGAGGGAAGTGGCCAGCAGCTGGAGTGACTCCAGTAGCAGCAGCAAACTTCAGCATGACGCCAGCTCGGCTCGGCTTGCTGGCCAGTGTTCCTGGAGGAGATGATACTGACGTCGACAGGGTTCTCAATGGCTGGAGCTGCCAGCAGCAGCCTCCGCCATGTCCTCTGAAGACTTATGAAGCAGAACCCATCACTGCCTTTTGTAAGTGTGCTGCTTCGTCTGGAGGTGAAGGTTGGTGGTGCCTAACTGGTCCTGAGATAAGGGATTTGAGGACATTCTTCTTGAGAATTTCATCTTCAGGACATCAAGGACTCCAACATCCAACGTGTGAGAGTTTCCCTGTAAGTCACATGAAAACTGTTTTAAAAACTACTGTCTTGGGCTAGAGAGATGGTCCAGTGGTTAAGAGCACTAGTTTGCTCTCCCAGGGGACTTAGGTTCAATTCCCAGCACCCACATGGCAGCTCACAACTGTCTGTAACTCCAGGTCCAGGGGATCCAACACGCTGACACTGATATACATGCAGGCAAAACACTAATACACATAAAATAAAAATATAAAATAAATAAATGAGAATTTTAAAATTAAAGTATATTTTTTTAAAAAAGCCAAAAACAAAAACAAAACTACTGTCTCCTGTGTTGCAGAAATTTATTTCTAGCTGTGTTTAAAATATTGTTTTGTGAACTGTTGGGTGAGGGTCTGCCCAGGTCTTGGCATTTTGTATTGTCTGCAGGTGTTGGATTCATGTGGGGGATGTTTGATTGCTAATGATCTGCACGTGCTATCAGTAGAATCCCCGAGGAGTTCTGAAAGAATAAAAACACCTGATGCTCAGGGTTCCACTGTAAGTATGGCATTTGCCGTGATGGTGGTTCCTCTCTGCTAAGGACTGGAAAGATCTGCACCTATAAGAATGCCTCCATGTCTTCTTGGATGAGCCATCCAGCATACAACTATAAATGGTGTACCAACGTGGGGCACTGACATCACACCATCTCATCCAACATGGAGACAAGGACGAACAAGAAAGAGCTACAAACCTCACAGAGTCAGTAAAGTATGCTCAGAGCAGCTCCTAGAAGTCAGATTATATGTATGCACATGCCAAGGTAATGAGTGGGAGACTCCTGAAGGAAGAGGAGAGTGAGGAAGGAAATACGCCTCTATGAAGAGAAAATTGTGAAAATTAAGCGAGAAAGAGGGCTCAAAAGTGAGAGCCACGAATAGAGGCCTTTAGATAAAGACACTTTTACGGTAAAAACCAAAAATTCAGCTGGGAATAGGAAAGAAGAAAGGTTTCAACAACTTTTCCTGATCATGGAGCTGACTCTCCTTCCTGTCACTGGCAGCAGCCAAGGCACTGGAAATGGAAACCAGAGTTTGTCGATGGCTTTGTGTGTGTGTGAAGCCCAAGTGGGTCTTGAGTTTGAAGTCAATGAAGAAGGGTATATGTTTCCCCATAGCGATGGTGAGAAAGAACGCCAAACCGCCAGAATGTTTCAACCAGAGATTCTTCCCACAGGCCCAGAACCCACTGCTGTTGTGGAAGCAGCAGCTTGGAGCCAAAAAGCCACTTAGTTTAACTGACCATTTTTGTTTTGTTTTTTTCTTCAAACCTGACTACAAGCGGACCAGCTCTGGTGACAGTGATGAGAACTCTATCCCACAAGGAAACCCTTACTGCAGACAAGGCCTGGTTATTTTTCCTGCAAACCAGACTCTATCTTAAAATCTGGAAAGTGTTTCCTCAGGGTCAGCACACAGAAACTGTCTTCTGGTAGTCGAACTCAATACTGTAAGAGTTACCCAGGTGGTGCTCATTTCGAAGGCATAAAGGGGTCATATAAAGAAGTTGAGGCTTGGCACCATCAAGAAAACCCATTGGCAAAGGAGAGGCCATTAATGAAGGTGCAGCTTCAGTAGTAGTTGAAGGCCCAGGATTGAAGGGGTCATACAGAGAATATGAGGCTTGGCACCACAAAGAGAGCCTATGAGAGGCTATTGGTAAAAGTGCAGCCCAGTTGCAGCAGAAGACCCCAGTGTTCTGAAGATGCCAGTACCATGGGATGACCACCAAGAACAGCAGCAGCAGTGGAGTGGAGACAGCTAGAGCTTGGAGGACAAACTGTTTGTACTGCAGAGGTCAGAGCCAGAGAAGTGACCCAAGCCCTTTGGAGGAGCCCAGAAGATCATGAGTGAATTCCAGATAATTGGACATTAATAATGTTTTTCTGCTGTCCAAAGACATTGTGAAACGCTTGATAGAGGTTTGGTTTCATTTGGTCCTGTGCAGTAGAAGCCTCATAATTGATCCTCTTGTAAATGGTTTTGCTGGTGTAGTGCTAAACTGTGTTGTAAAGGTAAAGCGATTGTTTTGATTGGCTTATACAAAAAGGGGGAATTGTTGTAGAAGTTTATTTTTAGGTATGTTTAAAATATTGTTTTAAGCACTGTTGGGTGAGGGGCTGCCTAAGTGTTGGCATTTTGTATTGTCTGCAGGTGTTGGATTTTGTGGGGGATGTTTGATTGCTTATGATCTGCCTCTGAGGAGTTCTGAATCAATAAAAACACCTGAGCTCAGACGCTCGGGGTTCCACTGTCCAGGATGATTCTGGCCATGACAGTGGCTCCCTCTGCTGAGGTCTGGCAGAGTTTGAGTCTATGAGAATGCCTCTGTCTCTTCCTTGCTGAGCTGCCCCTCAAAGCAGCTAACTACTACACTCCTGGACATGGTGGAACATGCTTTTATTCCCAGGACTTGGAAGGTGGAAGGAGGTGAATCTCTGTGAGTTTGAAGCCAGCCTGGTCTACATGGTGACTTCCAGGACAACCAGAGCTACATAGTGAGATCTTGTCTCAAAACAAAACAAAACAAACTACTGTCTCTTTGAGCACATCATGGCCATAGCTTTCAACTGCTTGTGCTCATTTTCTTGCCAAACTATACATTTAAAAATATCTCTGTGCCAACCTTTTGCTGCTTTCCATGCAGCCCTGGCAAAAATGCAGTGAGCAGCAGTAGCTGAGCCTCCGCCTGAGTGCATGCTTGTCTTGAAGTTTCCTCTGCCAAAGAAATTTGTTGTTTTCAATTCAACCTCACTCAAGTTCTGAGACCACGGGTTGGTTTTCAATAGAATCTTCCTTCCCCTCTGAAGCCCTGAAGTCCCATGTGTAGGCACCCCATTATGCACACTTCTCTCAGCCTCCCTCCTCCTCCTCCCCCTCTTTTTCTTTATCATTTGAAGTGGGAAGACCCACTTCCTTTTTTTTAGTTTTTAATCTCATGTGAGGGTGTTGGAGTTACAGATGGTTGGGAGCTGCCATGTGGTGTACTGGGAATTGAACCCCGGGTCCTCTGGAAGAGCAGCCAGTGTTCTTCACTGCTGAGCCGTCTCTCCAGCCCCGTCTCAGCATTCTTACCTTCCAAACTCCCACCAGGATGGTCCAGGAAGCCCTGCCTGCAGCATGCTCAGGCTCCAAACCTTTCATATTTTCTCTGCAAATCAGCTCCAAAGACCTTCAAACTCCATTGGAGATTAACACAGCAATAATCTCACTTTATGGTACCGATTTTCTTTATCAGTTACTATTCTCATGGCCACAGCAAAGATACCAACAAAGATGCCAAGAGCAATTTAAGGAAAGAAGGCTGATTCTGGCTCACAGTTGAAGGACACTGTCCCTCACGATAGCAGGAGCATGAGGTGACTGGTCACTCTGGATCCAGTCAGGAAGCAGAGAGGGATAAATGCTGGTGTTTAGTTAGCTTTCTTCTTTGTAATAGGTCTGAGACCCCAGCCCAAGGAGGAGTGCAGCCCACAGTAAGGTAGGGCTTCCCACATCGGTTGACTTCAGCTAGATAATCTCTCGCACTCTCACAGATATACCCAGAGGCTTGTCTCTGTTGGTTCTAGGTCCATACCTTCCAACCATCTGTGAGCTCCCTGACAAGGTAAGACCTGTGTGACTCTGAGTATACACAGAGCCTCTTTGAGTCTGTGTCCTGCACATATAGTGGGTGCTGGGCCCAGCTTTCTCATGAGTCTCCAACACCCAGGATGCACTTTTAGGAAAACATCTCAGTGGCTAGCGCAGGGGCAGAGGAAGACAGTCCCCACAGAAATCTGAGTTCTACCCTGTATCCAGAATTTGTTCATCTGGGAAACAGCCAGTGCAGAAGCCAAGCCCACTCGCAGAGGCAAGCTACCGTGAGGGAAATTGCCCTAAATGTGAATCGGCAGCCGAGCTTGGGAAAGTGATTTTGCCACTCTTGGGCAGATTGCAGGAGCCCTTTCCTACACAATGTTTCAGCCTGTTTGCCTCCAATCACTCCTAAATACTACGTTCTGTTTGGTGTGACTGCTCACTGCAGCCCTGTTCCACCCAGCTCTGGTAGCTAAAGCCCAACATTGCAGATCATATCTCTGCTTTATTCCCATAGTGAAACAGGCTCTGATCTCCCCCAGCTAGCTACAGGGCACAGGGGAACTGAAGTCTTCAGGATGGCTTTGGGTCATTGAGTGAGTCCCAGAGTGGGGTGTAGATGTGTACTGTGTACCTGAGAAGAGAGCCTGAGCTAGCTGAACCCCAGAATTTCATGAAGCAGCCCTGGGTTCCAGTCTTGACTGCTCTACTTCCAGGCTGTGTGACTTCAGGTACACTGCTCAGCCTCTCTGAGCTTCAGTTCTTCATTGATAGAGGGAGGACATGATAAAGTTCTTACTAACCAAAGATTCTCCCAGCCTATTCTCCCCAACAAGAACTAAGTGACAGCCAGGCCTGGTGGCTCACACCTGCAATCTAACCACTCAGGAGGTTGAAACAAGAGACTGAGAGTTTCAGGCCAGCCTGCACTACATGAGACCCTGTCTCAAAAACAAGAACAAGGAGACTGGAGATATGGCTTAGTGATTAAGAGCACTGACTGCATGCAGCCAGGCGGTGGTGGCGCACGCCTTTGATCCCAGTACTCGGGAGGCAGAGGCTGGCAGATCTCTGGGAGTTCAAGGCCAGCCTGGTCTACAGAGTGAGTTCCAAGACAGCCAGACTGACAACAGAGAAACCCTGTTTCCAAAAGCCAAAATAAATAAATAAAAATAAAGAGCACTGGCTTCTCTTGCAGAGGACCCTGGTTCAGTTCCCAGTACCCACATAGTAACTCACAGTCATCTGTAACTTCAGTTCCAGGGGATCTAATGCCCTCTTCTGGCCTCTGTAGGCATTGCACTCATGTGATGCACTTTTTTTTTTTTAAAGGGAGGAAGAAGAGAAAGAAGCCAACTACCCCTCACTGTTTGTTTCTTCCTTAACAATGGCTTCCAAAGCTTCTGTGGGCCACACCCATGTCCACAGCAGCATAGTTCACAGCAACCAAACATGGAAGCAACTAGCATAGATAAATCTATGGCAATCAATCTTGTGTTGAACCGTTTTGTGTTTTTAGATAGGCTCTTGCTATATAGCCTAGGCTGGCCTAGAACTGGTAATCCAGGTGCTTCAGCTTCCTGACTGCTGGGATTGCAGAGACGAAACAACTACTCCTGGATTACAACGGGCTCTTCGGTCTTAAAAGGGGTAGGACAGGCTGGGCATGGTGGTGCATACCTTTAATCCCAGCACTCACAAGGCAGAGGCAGGTGGGGAGATGGCTCAGTAGTTGAGAGCACTGGCTGCTCTTCCAGAGGCTCCAGATTGGGTTCCCAGCACCCACATGGTGGCTCCCAGCTGTTTGTAACTACAGGTCCAGGGGGTCTGATGCCCTCTTCTGGCTCCATGAGGACTGCACGCACATCATGCACCAACATTCCTGTGGGGAGAATTTTCTCATGCACATAAAATAAAAATAATTAATAAATCTTTTACAAAAGGAGGGAACGTTCTAACAGCTGGACCTCGAAGACTTCATAGCAAGTGAAATGAGAAAGGTCAAACCCTGTGTTGAGTGTAGTAATTCACCCCTGAAATCCCAGCACTTGAGAGACTGAGATAGCAGAATCAGAAGTTTGACCACCCTAGGCTATATAGCAAGGTGTGTGTGTGTGTGTGTGTGTGTGTGTGTGTGTGTGTGTGATGTGTAGATTCCCACTCCTAGACGATCCTTAAAATAGTCGGAAAGGGAATGGGCACCAGATTCAGTGGGTAAAGATCTTGTTGTAAAGACTGATGACCTGCGTTCACTCCTGAGACCCATGGTGGAAGGAGAAAACCAATTCTTGCAAGTTGTCTGCCCCCCGCCCTCTATCTCTCTCTTTCAACACACACACACACACACACACACACACACACACACACACACTCACAGAGTAAAGCAATGTAAAAAAAAATTAAGTGTTTGAGGTGAGTGTCTAAGGGAGCTGAGAGTCAAAAAAGCTTTCTGTGTATCCAATAAAGCCAAAATTTGCTACAGAGTTAATACTCAGGTTCCTAAAGTATTGTTATCAAGGGCGTTCAACAGCCAGCTGTGCCTACTCAGGGTCAGAAGGTTTAACTGAATTAATCCTTATCTCTAAATCCAAACAGCACTCATAAAACATCTTATGATTTCATCTTCAAAAAGAAATTCTTTATAAGAAAGGCAAGTAAACCCACTCGTTTATTTTTTACTCAAAAATTTTAGTGTTTTTTGAATTACATCTATGGGGCTGGAGAGAGGGCTCAATGGTTAAGAGCACAAGCTGTTCACCCTAAGGGCTGGAGTTAGATTCCCAGCACCCGCCCAGTGGCTCACAACCATCCGTAACTCCAGTTCCAGGGAGTCTGATGCCCTCTTCTGGGTTCCATAGACACTATATACATGGAGTGCACATACAGACAGGAACACATACACACAAAAATAAATGAATAAATCTTTTTTTTTTCCCAAAAGCTGGACACGGTGGCACATGCCTTTGATTCCAACATTTGGTGGCAGAGGTAGAAGGATCTCTGTGAGTTCAAGACCAGCTTGGCCTATATATTGAGTTTCAGGACAGCCAGGACTAGGTAGAGAGAATCTGTCTCAATTAAAAAAAAAAAAAAAAAGCAAAATAAATAAATAAATAAAATTACATGTATGTGTGTATACACGCCTGCCACAGTGGCAAGCATGCACTTGCATTCACACACACACTCAATAAGTATGTTAAATAAATAGAAAATTTTATTTTGTTTTGTTTTTTGAGATAAGGTTTCTTTGTGTCCTGGAACTCACTCTGTAGACCAGGCTAGCCTCAAACTCAGAGATCCGCCTGCCTCTGCCTCCCAAGTGCTGGGATTAAAGGTGTGCACCACCACATCCAGCTGGACACACTTTTCATCTGGCCTGTGATCAGACTTGGGGGTGGGTCTTCCCACATAAATTAAGGCAATTAGGACAATTGTTTAGATGAGGCACCCCACTCAAGTAACTAATTTGTGACAAGTTGACATTAAAACCAACCATCTCATACAACATTGGGACTTATTAAATAGTAACAAAGCACAGGCGACTGTGGTCTCCTTGGCAGTAGTTTGCAGGGGAGTCCTGACACCCTTGAAAGCTGACTGAAGCTTTTTATTTTGACCTTAGTTACTAATATCTACTCAGATGATGCATCACAAGGAATGACTGCGAAGAGTTAAAAATGGTACAATAGAGTTCAAAGAATTCAGAAAGGCCACAAGGAAGAAGCTGATAGAGATAGAAGGGGGGGCCCTGCTAGAGATGCTGTTGCTGAGTCAAGTCCTAGGGCCACAGGTTTGAGCTGTGGAACTCAGGTGCAGGACTGTGGAGACCACAGATGTGAAGGGCAGGACCTTGTCCACATGGATCCAGATGGATCCAGATGGATGAATAACTGTGTATAAATAGAGTCTTAAAATGTAACTGATTTCTTAAGCTTGGATCTGGGCTCTTAAGCCTTGTTTGTAGGCCAATTGTAACTGTTACTTTTTCACAGTTGTAACAGAACGCTGCCCCCCCCAGTCCCCAACCCCTCCTTCCTCCCCCCTCGCTGCTATTGAGACAAATTCCTAACTTGTAACTTTAAAAAAAAAAAAAAAAAAAAAAAAAAAAAAAAACCTTTAGCTCTAAAAGGTTAGAAAGGAAAAGAAAGGAAGCAAGAATTCTTTACAGCCCTTTCTGGCTGTCTGGACAAACTTCTAAAATCTTCTATCCCATTATCTCATGTCCCTAACATGCTTTTCCATCCAGATCCTCTGCCACTAGCTAACTCTAAGTTTCTGTACCTTGCCACTAACTAACAGACAGATCCAATTGACACTGCCACTGCCTCTTTTTAATAACTCCCCAAGCTGTTCCCAGAAGCCCAAGTGGCATGTAACCATAAGGAAGGCTACACAGTACAAAAAACTCCTTGGCAAAGTCCCACTACAAGAGAGCACATTGACAGTATGTCAACAGTGGTGACTGAGCAGAGTCGAAGCCCTGGACAGAAGAAAGTTCTCTTCCTAAGGGACCTGTAACATACCAAGTGGTCAGCTCACAAGTTGTCAACTATACTGGTTAATTTTTTTATTGTCAATTGACACAACCTAGAGTCACCTGGAAAGAGGAAACCTCAGTTGAGAAACTTGCCAGGACACATTGGTCTGTGTCCATTTCTGTGAGAGATTTTTCTGGTTGATGTGGAAGGGCCCAGCTCACTGTGTGGAACCATCCCTAGGCAGATGGGTCTAAGCTGTACAAGAAACCTAGCTGAATATAAATCAGTGATGGAGACAGTAAGGAGCAGTCTTCCGTGATTTCTGCTTCAGTTACTGCCCTGACACCCTCAGTGTTGGATTATGGCCCAGAAGTGTAAGCCAAATAAACCCTTTTCTACCCATGTTGGTTTGGTCCTGTTGCTATAACAGACCAATCTAAAAGCAAACTATAACACCACTACAGAAGTAGGTGACCCCTGTCCACCTCTTTATGAGGTCCAGGTCACAGGGTCACATCGTTTTTTCAGTTTAGGATGATCAATAAATTCTTGGGTCTGGTTTTCCTTATTTTATTTTATTTCAATTGTATTACTGGGGGGGGGGTGCATACTTGTGCTAAGGTATGCATATGGAGATCAGAGAACAAGTTTTTTGGAGTCAGTTTTTTGTTTTTTGGGGGTTTGGGAGGGGGTGGCTTTTTTTTTTTTTTTTTTTTTTTTTGGCTTTAGAGGCAGCCGCTCACATTTCTGCTGCACTGAATACTCTAAGCTAGCTGGCCCTGGAGCTCCTAGGGTAACCTCTACCTCCCATCTCTCTGTAGAAGTGCTAGGATTGCAGAACACCACCATATCCAGCTTTAAAAATAATTTGTTTTAGGTTTCGAGACAGAGTTTCTCTGTTGTAACTCTGACTGTCCTGGAACTCACTCTGTAGACCAGGCTGGCCTCAAACTCAGATCCACTTGACTCTGCCCCTGAGTGCTGAGATCAAAGGCGTGCACCATCACTGCCTGGCAAAATAATCTTTTTTGGTTTTTTTTTGTTTTGTTTTTTTGTTTGGCTTTTTTGAGACAGGGTTTCTCTGTTATAACTCTGGTTGGCCTTGAACTCACAGAGATCTGCCTGCCTCTGCCTCCTGAGTGCTGGGATTGAAGGTGTGAGCCACTGTGCTCAGCCTATAAATTCCTTTGTCAACAAAACAAAAGTTAACAGGGTTTCTCTCTGTAGCCCTGGCTGTCCTGGGACTTGTTCTATAGACTAGGCTGGCCTCAAACTGTAACTCGTAACATAAAAATGAACCATTTTTTGTTTTAAGAGACTGAATACTTGCAGCTCACTAACTGCTTGTGGGTCTGCTGAGACTTTTGGCATCTAGAGGCTCATCCTTGCTCTCCCAGCGGCTTATTTACTCTATCTTTGCAAACAAGCCTGGTTCCTGGGTCTGAATCACTCCTAAGCCTCAGGGTCTGAAACAGGAAGTCTAGCTTTTCTCCCACCTATCCAATCTGGCTTGGGGAGAGGACTCTCTAGGAGACCGTCTGGCTCAGAAAAACTTCTCAGCCCAGGCCTTGAGTTCTGAGTCCTTTAGAAAAAATGATGAACATGAAAAACTGGAAAGGCTCGTGTTGCAGCAATCCGAGCGTGACAAAGGTCACCTGTGATTATGCCCTGCAGCCAGGCAATATTTTAGGAGCCACAAGGTCCACACAGAGTCAGACCTCAGGGTTTAATTCCTTGGAGCATCTAAACGCAGAAGATGAAATCAGTGGTGGTGCACATCTGCGGTCTCAGCCTAGGGAGGCTGGGGCCGGGGTGTGAGCCACATGGTGAGGTCCAGGTCAGCAAGACATCAAGTGAGACCCTGTCTCAAGAGCCAAAGAAGGCCGGGTGTGGGGGCACGCGAGTGTGTGCATACAGGCACACGTGTTCCACAGTGTGCGTGGAGGTCAGAGGACAGTGTCTGGGAGTCAGTTCTCATCTTCCTCTGTGGGTTTTAGGGATTGAAGCCAAGGCATCGGCTTTGCGCAGGGAAACGCTCTTTACTCGCAGAGCGGTCTTGCCCGCCCAGTGCGCACGCAGTGCTGCAAATGGGGTTGACGCTGGAAGAATGGGGGGGGGGGGGAGACAGGTAAGGGCTTCTCCTGTGGTCACATGGGCTCTAGGCCTGGTCAGGGGCCTCCTGGGAACACTGTGCTGCGGTGTTGTTTCTGTGCTGCAGCCTGACTGTTGGGTTTGGCTTGACCCTGGCTCTGGTGTCAGGGAAGGAACAATGAATGCTTCACCAGAACAAGGTTGTCATGAAACAAGAAAAATACAAAGCTTCCAAAGAAAATTCCACCTCCGTGACAGGAGGAAGGCGGAGGAAAGGACCAGACCCAGTCCTGGCTGAACCAAGGCCTCACCTCCCCCACCTCACCCCTCTCCTTCATGTCTTCCTCTTCCTCCTTTTTTCCCCTTTGATTGTTTTTCTGGTTTTTGTTTTTGAGACAGGGTCTTACTATGTAGCGCTGGCTGGTCTGGAACTCTCAGACATATCCAGCCTCAGCCTCCTGAATGCTGGGATTAAAGGGGTGCCTGGTCCATGCCCTGCCCACCTAGCCTTTTGATATACAAGGTTTCTTTCTATATGTGGTATCCTCCTGTCTTTACCTCCCCGCACTGGGACAGTGCCCTGCCCACCTGACAAGAATAAGACCACCACAATTGAGCCAACTTTGAAGCAAGCTTTAATTAAATTAATTAAATACTGGCCAGGAAGATGAATTCTGACCAGGTCCATTCTGAGGTTCTCATAGAGTAGACCTGCCACTTCCAGAGTTGGCACAAAATGGTTCCGAGTCACGTGGCTTAAAAAATACTTAAAAACACAGAACCCATAAGTCTATGTACTTCCCACTAGGTCCAATCAATGGCAAGCATCTATCCTAATGTACTTCTTGTCTGAGTTATCTCCCACCCATAAGTGACTAAGTATATCCGGTGCGTGTGGAGCACTTCCAGTGCAGTTGGATTAACCAAATGGAGTCTAGACAGTCCCCACCTAACATTCCAGGAGGTTATCTGTCCTTGGGCAACAGAGATTCAGGATTCTGTCTTTCTGTATCTTACCAGAACAGCCCCACCCAGCACTCCAGGAAGTTGTCTGTCCTTCTCTACAGATCTTTTAGGCACAGTAATTAAAATTTAAAACATAACTTTTCCCCTTCATAAGCCCTTCCCCATGCCTGGCTCCTACATGGGTTCTAGCTGGGGCTAGAACTCAGGCCTTCATGTTTATGTGGCATGAAGAGCCAACTGAACCAGCTCTTAACATGTTGTTTTGTTTTGGGAGTTTTTAAAATTGCATTTTAAAACTATTTTTAGCCAGGCAGTGGTGGTGCACATCTTTAATCCCAACACTCGGGAAGCAGAGGCAGGCGGATCTCTGTGAGTTTGAGGCCAGCCTGGTCTACAGAGTGAGTTCCAGGACAGCCAGAGTTGCAATGAGAAACTCTGTCTTGAAAAACAAATTAAATAAATAAATAAATAATCCAAAACAACCTCCAAAGAAACAAACAACGAGACAAGACCAAGAAAATAAAAAAGACAGAAACTACCAAGCCATAATAACAACAACAACAACAAAAAAAAAAACATACAGAAAACCTTGAGGGCCGGAGAGATGGCTCAGCAATTAAGAGCACTGGCTGCTCTTCCAGAGGACCTGGGTTCAATTCCCAGCACCCACATGGCAGCTCACAACTGCCTGTAACTCCAATTCCAGGGGATCTGACACCTTCACACCAATGTACATAAAATAAATTTAAATAAATTGTTAAGCAAACAAACAAAAAACATTTTTGTCCATTTTGTGTTGGCAACCAACACTCTTGGGCATGGGGACTGCCCTGGAGTGTGGTTGATACACCCAGTGATATTCCTTTGAGAAAACTAATTGTCCCTTTCCCAGCAGGTATCAATTGCAAATAGCTTCTTGGTAAAAGGTGGGACTTTGGGTGCACTTCCCCTTTTCAGTGCTAGGGTTTTGTCCAGTTATGTCCTGCATAGGTCTTGTGCATGCTGTCACAGTCTCTATGAGTTCATATGTGCATTAGTCTTGTTGTGTCTGGATGATGCTGTTTCCTTGGAGACATCCTCCACCTCTGGCTCTTAGAATATTTCTATGTTCTTCCACACAAATCACCAAGCCTTGAGGGGAGGGGTTTGATGAAGACACTCCATTTAGTGCTGAGTGTTCCAAAGTTCCCCCACTCTCTGCACATTGTCCAGTTGTGGGTCTCTGTGTTAATTCCCATCTACTGCAAGAAGAAGCTTCTCTAATGTAGGTGATCTGGTTCCCAGCCAAGTGTAGCAACTGTGGGGTCCCATAGAGAGAGGTTCAGGGGGTCACTGGGGAGTCAGGCATATAATCCAAGCACTGGTGAGACAGGAATATCATGAGATCAGTGCTCTTAACTGCTCTACCCACTTTCTTTATACAGAATCTCACCATGTAATCCTGACTGGCCTAGAACTCACTGTGTAGAGCAGACTGGTCTGGAACTCACAGAGATACACCTACCTCTGTTCCCAAGTGCTGTGATTAGAGGTCTGTGCCACATCTAGAAGGATGAAGCATTTCTATGTCACCAGTAAGATATTCCAAAATCTCAGAAAAATAGCTCATTTACTTTTATGTGTGTACGTGTGTGTTGTTTGTATGAGTGCACGAGCATGTGTATTCATACAAGGGAAACTCAAAGATCAATATTGAATGTCTTCTTTAGTTGCTATCCGCCTATTGTTTTGAGATAGACTCTCTGAAACTGGCACTCCCCGGTTTGGCTAAAAAGATCCTCTTGTCTCCATCTCTCAGTTACTGTTCTGCTGCTGTGAAGAGACACCATGACCAAGGCAACTCTTATAAAAGGAAGTATTTACTTAGGGGCTGGCTTATAGTTTCAGTGGGTTAGTCCACTATCATCATGGTTGGGAGCATGGTGGCATGTATGCACGCATGGCGCTGGAACAGAAGCTAAGTTCTACATCTCGATCCACAGGCAGAGAGAGAGACACTGATCCTGGCATGGACTTTTGAAACCTCAAAGCCCACCCCCAGTGATAAATTTCTTCCAATAAGTCCATGTCCCTCCCCAATCCTTCCTAAACAGTTCACCAACTGGGAACCAAACATTCAAAGATATGAGCCTATGGGGAGCATTCTCATTCAAACCACCACATTCTACCCCTCCCCCCAGCACTGGATTACAGGCATGCACTGCCATCCCCAGCTTTTTATTGTATTTTTATATGATCTTGTGTATGTGCATGTGTGAATGCCACATTTGTGTAGTGCTCAAGGAGGACAGAAGAGGGTGTCATCCTTTGGAGCTGGACTTTCAGGGAAGCTATGAGACATCCAACGTAGGTGCTGGGAACCAAACTTGAGTCCTCTGCAAGAGCAGCAAGAGCTCTTGATGAGCCATTGCCTCTGTTCCATGCCCAGAAACGTGTGTATTCTGTAGACTGAACTCGGGATCTCTCATGTGTGCAGCGAGTACTCACTTTGCTGGCTGAGCCATCTCTCCAGTCTGGGGAATAGTTTAAATGACAGTCTCAGAGGCAGATCCACTCACAACCACAGTGTATATGGGATGTTTGGATGTTGGCTGTTTTGAGACAAGGTCTAGCACAAACTGGACCTAATTGTATAGCTGAGAGTGACTTTTACTTCTTATCCTCCTGTTTCTGCCTCTCAAGTGCTGGGATTCCACCTGTAGGCCACCACAGCAGCTCCAGGCCCTCTGCATTCCAGGTCTAAAATACTTTCCCTGTCCTCTTTGGACAAAATTATTTTCATGTATTCATGGAACAAATACTAAGAGCCAACCAAATGCAATGGGGGGGGGGGGGTTGTAATAAGTGTTAGATAATGAAGCCCAGGAGAGAACATTCCACAGTGGCCTAACCAGGTTGGAGAGTGATCTTCTCCTTCTGGTCCCACAGAGGCCAGACTAGAGTTACTCAATCAGAAAAGAGGAGAAGCTCGTCATCCTAGCGAGGTGTTCTGTGACCTCTGCAATGCAGTAGTTATCTCTTTACCCCATTTCTACCCAAGGAAAGCCAGCTGCAGTGTGGAAGAATGGACATCCTTTCCTCAAAGGTATAAACAGTAAAACGGGGGCATTACTGATATGATGTCAACTAGGACCATGCATGTCTTTCAGGTTGAAACTCTGTGTTTGATTTTACAAGTGTAGAAAGTGAAATGAAGTGCTGAGTCCTGCTTCCAGACAGCCAGCACTCGGTAATAACCACACAAGGCATGCATGCTTTCCTACAGGCGTTGAAATAATCTATCTAAAGGTGATCAATTTCAACTTTGCAATTTGATCAGATTCTTTTATTTTGCCATAATCTAGGAATTATTTGGATTCAACATTATCCAATTCAAACTTAGCTTCCTGGACATCTACTATGTGCCAAACTCTAGGCATACAGGTGAAAAGGAGAGCCTCTGGGTGGCTCAGCCAGCAAAAGTGCTTGCACCAGGCATGATGACCTGAGTTTGATTGCTGGTACTCACACCAACTCTATCAAGTTGTCCTCTGACCGCCACATCCACGTACATGTGCATGTGGCAGCACATGCAACACATGAGCCTTACATGCAGACACAAGAAAACGAAGCAAGGAGGGAAAGGGGGAAGGGTAAACAGTCTCAAACAGCCCAGGGTGGCCTAGAACTGTCCAACTCAAGATGACCTTGAATGATCCTCCAGTGCAAATCCACCTCCTCCCCAAAGTGTTGGCACAGTGGGGTTATGACCTTTTTAATTAAAGGATTAAAGGCAGAAAAATATTCCGAAATAAGAATCCTTGCTTTGAGAAATCACTACTGTTACTTTTTTTTTTTTTTTAAGCATCCAAACATTCCACGAAGGCCTCTTGCCTCAGCAGGCCCGGAAGCAATGATGGCCCTATGGTATTTCCTGTTCCCCCAGTGGAAGAATGTGAAGGAGGACACCGGGCTGGGCTTACAGCCACCGTGGCCTTCTTGAGCAGTGTCATCAAACCCATCCTTGGCAAACTGATGGCCAGCACTGGGGCCTGGGACTCTGTGCAAAGGCGGAACATTGCCATTCTGAAGTACTGAGCCTCTTAGTACCAGGCAGAGGTGCTCAGTCCCAGGAGATGCAGCACACACACCACCGCTATTTGGTGTGGGGGGTTGGGAGGGAGAGCTGCCAGTACACCTCGACGGCTTGGGTGAGGTGTTGGGAGAGCCACGTCTCTCCTCAGTCAGATTCCAAAAATGGACAGCGGGCACCTCGTGGTCGCACCTGCGCATCAGCGGCCATCTCACGGTGCTCCAAGCCCCCCCCAGCCCCACCCCCACTCCCGGCCCAAGACCCCTCTGGAGGGCGGGGTCGCGACCTGGCCTTCTTGACGGACAGCCGCCTCGTGCGCTGGGCAGGCCCCCCTCGCGCCGCGGCCACGCCCCCACTTCCGGCCGGACAGCGATCATGTGCCTTGAGACCCCGCCTCACAGACGCGGCTTTTTTTCCCAACCTATCTCTCTCACCGAGCGGGCAGTGCCTCCCTTCGCTTCCCTTCCGCCGGAAGTGGGGCGACTTTCCCTTTCCGGCTACGGGTCCCGGAGCGGAGCGGGAGGCCGGACCGGGGAAGCCGAGCGACGGCGGCGGCGGCGGGGTCGGCCATGGCGGAGCTGGTGCAGGGGCAGAGCGCTCCGGTGGGCATGAAGGCTGAGGGCTTCGTGGACGCCCTGCACCGAGTCCGGCAGGTACGGGCGCGGGAGGCCGGGGATGGGAGGCCGCCTTGCCGACGCCCTGGGTGGGCGCCTAGGGCCGCGAGTTGCGGGAGGCCCGAGCGGTTCCTTCAGGCGCCCCGAGTACCAAGGAATCCTTAACCGAGCGCTCCTGGCGCCTGCGCGCCCGGCTGCACCCACAGGCCTGCTAGCCTGGGTTCAAATCCCGGCAGCTCCTGGCAGACTCTGGACATCCATCTCACTCCTTGTACGTGGTTTCTCCAGCCTTGGGAATCCTCGCCTTCCACTTGCTGCATTTCAAGGCAGAAGATCGAGGATATTTTATATTTAAGGGGACTTTCTGCAGAGAGGAGAAGGGGAGGTGTTAAGTGGGTGGTCCCCAAGAGTTCCTTCTGGCGATAAGTCTTAACTCAGCTGGGAAGAGTGTGGGATGGACTCGTTCCGACCGTGAAACTTTACCATCTGGCAATATTTGGCGTTTTGTCAGTGAAACTGGCTTTTTAGGGGACTTGAGCTTCCCTGGAGAATGAATATGAGATCTCTCCGGCTCCTGGCTCGGTGCCTAGAACAGAACTATCCTTGTATCTTGCCCGAAACTTAGTGACAAGTTAGCTCAGCCGCTCAAACTTTCTTCTATCCAGAAATGTTTATCTTCTCTGACTTCGTAAGTTCAGTGGTTCATTGAAAATTGGGCGGTAACTAATGACGGTTTGATTGCTAGCGGAATGCCACAGGACCCACTCTTAGAAGATCTTCACCTGAGCACATGAAAATAGGGTCTTTTCATGACTTTCCAGTTGTCCTGGGAAGGAACCCTACCTGCCTCCCATATACTTTGCATGTTAATACCGATAGTCCTGTAGATATTATCTTGGGAGCCTAACACTTCCCAAAAGTTGGGTTCACCCAAAATTTTCTCTGCTGGATTGGACTGTCTGTCATTGCCTAGGCCAACCAGTACAATAGTGAGCATCCATCTGTGTTACATTGCAGATAACTCTCCAACTGTCATGAACGAACATGCCACCCAGCTTTCCTTCTGCCACTCTGCTCACTGATGCTTTTTAGTGTTTTCCTCTGCTTGACAGGGTCCTGAACCCTGTTTTCACTGGTTAGTAATATAGATATACTGGATTTCTCTCAATGCTAGAGTGTCAAAGTCAGCTTGTTGGCTTTCTGTGACCACTAACAATTATAGTCACTGGTTTAGAAAGCTCAGGTCCTCGGTCTTTAGAAGCCCTGTAGTTGAATGTAACTTTTTTTTTTTTTTTTGAGACAGTGTTTTTCTGTTGTAACTGTCCTGGAACTCACTCTGTAGACCAAGCTGGCTCCAAACTCACAGTAATCCGCCTGCCTCTGCCTCTGCTGGTGTGTGCCACCACTGTAAAATGAGTTTTTATTTTTATTATATATATTTACTTATTGGGGTTTTTTGTTTGTTTTTGAGATGGTTTCTCTGTGTAGTCCTGGCTGTCCTGGAACTCTCTGTAAACTAGGCTGGCATCAAACTCGGTGATCTGCCTCTTTTGCCTCCTGAGTGCTGGGATTAAAGGTTGTGTGCCACCACCACCTAACTTGTAAAATGAATTTTGAAGCACTGCTAAGACTCTGCATCTCCTAACTTGCTCAAGGGAAATGCCTTTTGTTAAATACTGCCTCAATGTGAAGTGCTGGAGAGGGAAAATTTTATCGGCATTGTTCGTGTTTCTGAAATGCACCACTGGCTGGAGTGGCAATGAGTTTACTGGAGACAGGTGTGTTGCTTCTGAGTGGCAACAGCTGGAAGTTCATACTACCTCTGGAGATTTGGGAGGTGAGGGAAGCCAGGCCTAGTGACCCAGCACACAGAGGCAGGTGGATATCTGTGAGTGCAAGGCCAGCCCGGTCCTCTTAGTGAGTCCAGGACTGCCAAAACTACATAGTGTGACCCTGTCTCAATGAAAGGAGAACAAAACAAGTGTGTTGGGTAATTTTAGAGTTATTTTAGTAGATTTTATTGGGTAAGACTGTAACGTTAGAAATCTGCATTGTAGAGCTCTACTCTTCAGAGGACCTGGGTTGGATTCCCAGCACCAACATGGGAACAAGTTGGTAACTCCAGTTCCAGGGGATCTGATGTCTTCTTCTGGCCTCTGCAGGCACTGTACACAGGTCATGGACAGATGTACATGCAGGCAAAGCACCTACACACATAAAATTATCTTTTAAAAAAATCTGTATTATACGCATACAATAAGGCTTATTAGCAAAAGTGATCCTGTTTGAGTATCTAGATAGTCAGGGCTCTGTGTCTCCATGACAGTCAGAGAGTGCTGCCAGGATGATACACCTTCCTCACCCCCAGGAAATGGAAGTAAGATTTTTGTTTTGTCTTGTTTGTACTAGGGATTGAACTCAGGGCCTTGTACATGCTAAGCAAGCCCTTCACACAATGAAAAAATTTTGAAGTCTCACTAAGTTGCCCATGCTGGCCTTGAACTCCTGCCTCAGCCACCCATATAACTGGGATCAGAGGCCTGACCTCCTGGCTTTACTTACTATATTTCTCCATTTTAATAAACATAGAGGTTTCCCCTTTCTTGTCTGGTCTCAAAATATCAGTAAGTTCTTCAGTTTTTCAGAGTAACGAGTTGTATTGTGTTGAGTTGACACAGCTAGTTTTAGTGGTATGAGGTGACCCTGCTGGAATTCAGTCTGTTAAGTCCGATGCATAGCTCTATCATTTAAGCTACTGAGCTTCTTTCTTGGTATCTTGAAGCATCTTTATGTAGAGATTGTCTTCAGGCTTATAACAACAGTTACCCATGATTGCTGTTAGTGTACTTGGGTACGGAATTTTTTAATTCAAAGGGACTCTGAAGATACATACAAAGATTGTGTGTTCATATTAGTTAAATATATGTGGGCTTTTTTGTTGTTTTATTTGTTTTTGTTTTTGTTTTTGAGGCACTGTTTCTCTGTTGTAACTCTGGCTGTCCTGGAACTTACTCTGTAGACCAGGCTAGCCTTGAACTCAAGAGATCCACTTGCCTCTACCTCCTAAGTGCTGGGATTAAAGGCGTGCACCACCACTACTGCCCAGCTGCATGTTTATATTTTTAAAAAACTTAAAAATATTTTCAGAGTGAAAGGTCCAGTGAAATATTGTGTGACAGGTATAGGAAACTCACATCTGTTCTGAAGAGCTAGTGATTTGGACTGTGTTGAAGTCTAAGACAGCAAGGTATTCACAGAACATCATGGCTAGTTCTTCAAGCCATTTGTCTGCTTAGCAAATTCAAGAGAGGACTAGATGCTCTAGAATCTAGGACTAGAATGTGGGCTCAGAGCCAAAAGGAGGTCATCTTGTTCCAGTATTAAATTCTGTATCTGTGCCCTGCCTGTCTGGATTATAAGAGCTATCAGTGGACACAGGTGTGTTTTACTTTGAAAAGCTTTTCTGAGGATGATTGAAAATGTTCCTGGGCTGGGGATATAGCTTAGTTGGTAGAGCGCTTGCCCAGTGTGCATGGATACAGGACTGGGTTCAGTCCCCTTGACAGCTCATGCTTTTGCTCGTTTAATATGTGGGTTTGACTCATGGCTCAGTTGAGCTGTTAAATGCCCAACAGAATGAAATTGTGCTCTTCTGAAATCACTGCCTTGTATATGTATACTTTTCAGCTTTCTCAGACACTTGGGAAAAGCCATGTCTGTGGGGACTCCGTGATCTACTGAAGCTTTGCTCTGGTGGGAGAGTGGTGAACCCTTAGAGCGAGTTCACCTTTGAGGGTTAGTGGCTGCCATGTACTAGAAGAGTTGTGCATTTATTATTTGGTATTGAAAAGTGGATAGTAAATGAACTGCATTCTGTGTATGCCTCGAAGGCTTATCTCGTTTTCAGTGGAATTTAAACTAAAAACAAGATTTGGCCACCAGAATGTTTGAAATTTATCATTATCTTAAGGTTTGATGCCCACTTGTTTTATTAAATTTGTTCTCTTTTGAAGTCCCAGCTATGTAGCGTATATCTTGACCACAGCTTTCCAGCTAGTGTCATGGGCTAGAGAAGACTCCAGGAAACCTGCAGCCAGGTCTTGTCTTAACACTTAGAAGCTAGGGTGGTTTTGCACGCAGGTCTAGGTCTCTAGCTTTTCTAGGAAAGCTCTGACTGCCTTTCAATGTCTGGCACCAGGACATTGTCTTCCACTGCAATCATCAGTAGTAGCTGCTGCCCCTGACACTCCAGGTTGCCTTCATTCCTACCACTTTGCTGCCCATGGAGGTTTCTCACTGACAGTTTTCTCCCATCCTTTTCAAAATTGGGAGCCTGTCAAGAGGCCCAAGTCTCCTGCAAGTAGCTGCTGGACCGTGGCTAGCTTGACTGTGTTGTATTTGAGCTGCAGACTGTACTAGGTCTCTGATGGAAAAGAACTTGTGGGCACATACTTTAGGGCATGCAAGGTTAAATAAAGGCAGATCCATCTCCTTGCTGTAGGACTTCCACTGCATCAATAGCTGTGTGCAGTAACTCCTACTAAAGTAGAGAGTGCTATGTTAGTCTATGGGAATAAGTCAATTCTATTGATCAAACTCTAGAAAATGTTGCTCTAGATAATTTCAGCAGCCCCTTCACAACCATAACACACAGAACTCCATCTGGTTGCAGCTAGAAAAAACAGCTGTCTCTATTGTGGTCTCTTTGCTTTCTAATAGGTATTCACACTCTTCTGCCTTGCTTTTATTTTATTTTTGTTATATGATCTCTCTATGTAGCCCTGGCCGGCCTTGAACTCACAGAGATCCACCTGCCTCTGCCTCCCAAGCACTGGGATTAAAGGTGTGCGCCACTATGCTTGGCTGCCTTGCTTTTCTGTGCAGCTCTTTTATTCTGTTGTTTCACCTGTGAATCATCCCAATTGAAAAAGTAATAATTTTGGTTTTTTAGGATAGGGTCTCATGTAGTCCAGGCTAGTTCTAAGTCACTAAATGTAGCCCTCAAACTCCTGATCCTGCATTCACCTCACAAGTGTACTACCACAGCCAGTCTTCTTCTACAGGCACAAACTGCAGGTATCCTGTGAGAACAGCTAGTAGCAGGTCACTTGCCATTATTTGAGGAGTTGCCATGTCCAAGGCCTCTTTCCAGGGGCTGGGCCAATGGGAAGATAAATCAGACATATTGTGACTACTTTCATTTTTATGTGGAGTTAGATGCAGGGCAAGGGCTGGAATTCTCATCTCATACTTGAAAATAAACCAAAGGAGATAGAGCAGTTTTTCTCAAAAAGACACATGGGGGTAGGTAGGTAGCCTAGTTGGTAAAATACTCGCCACATAAGCAGGAGGACCTGAGTTCAGAACTCCAAGTGCAGTGGCTCCTGTCTAATCCCAGTGCTGCGGAAATAAAGACAGGAGGTTCCCTGGAGCTCACTGGTCAGCTACATTGATGAATTCCAGGTTCACTGAGAGAACCTATCTTTAAAAATGGGGTGGAGAGTGACCAAGGAAGACGTGTGGTGCCAGCCTCTGCCCTCAACATGTGTGCACACATACAAAGTCACACAATTAATACTGTATATGCTGTGACTCTTGGACTGGCTCTTGAATTTTAAGCAGAACTTGATTCTTCTGCCTAGTTCTTGGATTATTTTCCCCCTCAGTGAGGTGACTGCAGCTCTCTGATCCAGTAGTGAAGGGATTCTTGTGAAGCAGGATTGAGAGGGAGAACGCCACAGAGTTAATGTGGCTGTGTTGAAGGAAGTATGTCACTGGGGGTGGGCTTTGAGGTTTCAGATGCTCAAGCCAGGCTCAGGGTCTCTCTTCCTGCTGCCTGCTGATCTAGATGTAGAACTGTTAGCTCTTTCTTCAGCACCATGTCTGCCAACAAGCCACCGTATTTCCTGCTGTGACTAATGGACTAAATCTCTGAACCTATAAACCAGCCCCAATTAAATGTTTTCATTTATAAGAGTTGCTGTGGTCATGGTGTCTCTTTGTGACAGTAGAAATTCTAAGAGACCCACCTGTCAGCCCAGTGTGTCATCGTGATCCTTCCAAGAGGGCTTCTCCATATCTGCTTTGCCTTTAGGAGGTATTTATTGAGCATATGCTACATACCAAACATGGTGCCCAGCATCAGGGAAGGTGTGCTTTATCTCTGGCAGAACATGAACCCTTTTGATACTCATAACAGCTGAACTTCTCCCCAGAAATATTTCGGTTTTATGAAGTTTAGGATTATTCTAAGGACGAATCCTACAGCACCTAGTTAACAGTTGCTCCAGGGACCACACTGACTGGGCTAGGCCTACTCCTCCAGCGCACCCATAGTTATAAAGAGGCAGTTTAACCACTCATTTTGAGCTTATGCTGCTGTGAGTTTGTGAAGTGCTTGGGCAACACAGATGTAGGAGTTTTCATTCTGCCCATGTGGATGCAGTGAATGGTTAGGAGAGGCTGAGGACTGACATCTCTGCTGTCAGAATTGAATTCTTTTACTTAATGCCAGTAAATAGAGCAGGATCAGCCAGGGGCAGCATCTCTGACAATAGCTTCCATTGACAGAGCCCATATTGTGCTGGGTGCCAGGCAAGGGTTCTTAGATATGTCAACTCATTTGATGGTTACAAAGTCCTCCAGTGGGTGGTAGTGACATGATGTGACTCTGATCCATGCTGTGGAAACGGATCTTCCACTAAGCAGCTAGAGGACTGACATCCCCCCTTGGGTGGTGTCTCCACCGTGCAGTCAGGGCAGTCTTAGCTTTCCCAGTGCTTGGGTTACAGGCATGAGCCACTATACCTGACTTATTTAACTCTTATTTAAGCCTCAGTTTTTCTGTGAAATGCAAATCCTCGACGGTAATAATTTTCTTAAAAATAGCTGATATTGGGAGGGTACCCTTGTGGAGGCAGGGTTCCTCAGCTTAGAAACATTGTTTCGTTTTGGGTCTATGGACTGAACTCCATCTAGGCTTGGTGAATGTTTTGTGCAGGTTCTGCTTCCAAGCTATACCCCTGGCTGGCCCAGTGTTTTAGGGTTCAGGTGCTAATAGACTCTAGCTTTTCTTTGTTACTGTTACACTTCCACCAAAAGTTCAAGTGGCCATTTCTGGTTCCTAGTACTGTGTGCCTGGCTGTTCTGGGTACTTGTTACATTGTTACACCAGGTAACCGTCTTCTCACAGAAGTTCTTTATAAGGTCCAGAAAGATGGAGTGAAACACTGCAGGCTCGGTGTTATTGTGCAGGGAATCTGAATCTGATGTGCCACTGACTCTGTGGTATACCTAGGCATGGAATACCAGAGTAGGATATGACCCTGTGGTTTGTAGCTCCAGACCCTGCCTTCGGTCATGGCCCTGGCTGCAGTTTCCTACTGGTATAGGGAGCAGAAAATTTTCCAGTCCAGCTTCATATTCCCCTAGGCAGGGCTACTAAGGTTTTGGAGAAGGTATGTTATATTGTGTGGGCGGCTGGTATCACTGTGTGTTGCCGAAATTTCTTCCCAGGGGAGCAACATCTACTCCTCCTAAGGCCCCAGTGACAAACTGCTTAATTCCTCCACGAATCTGATGAGTTTATTGGGCTTTTGTACAGAGCATAGGTGGAGGTTCCTTTCCTCCAAACAGGTCACACTTGAAAAACAACTACATAGCAGCAGTGAGGGTCTCCCCAATAGGTGTAGTCCTTATTCCCTTCTGTATTCTAGCTCTTCCTCAAGGCCTTGTGCAATTAAGGCAGAGTTACATACAACAGGCAGGTGGTAGGAAAGTGGTTGGGTACTAACGTGAGGGAGGGTCTCATGGCCCTCTCTGACCCTCCATGATGGGATGTAAACAGGCAAGGAGCCCAGTTGTGACAATCCTTTTTTGCAAGGAGGCACATTTGAATTCCCTATGATGGCAGTTGCTTGGTTCAAGAACAGAATACTGTAACCCTGGCTGGCCTCCAGTTTGAAGTCCTCCTGCCTCAGCATCCTAGGTGCTGAGATTATATAGGTTCATGTCACCCACATCCGATTTAAAATTTAAAATATTTGGTTTTTTTCTTTTGTTTTTGAGACAGTATCTCATGCTGCATTCCAGGGCTTGCCTGGAACTTGTGACAATCCTCCTACTCAGTTTCCTGAGTGCCAGCATTATAGTCATGAACTACTCATGTGTGGTTCTAGTTAAAAATACTTTTTCACTTGTGTGTCGTATGTATGCATACATGTGTACATATTCTTGTTTGCATGTGTAGGTACACTGCAAGTATGTTTTGAGGCCAAAGGTTGATGTTGGTATCTTCCCCGATTGCTTCTCATTTAATTTACTAAGACAAATTCTCTCACTGAACCTGAGCTTGGTGATTGAGCCAGTGTAGCCAGTTTGCCCCAGGGACTCTCCTGCCTCTGCCCACCTAAGTGATGATATTACAAGTGGGCCATCATGCCCATCTGGCTTGCTGCTTTGCTTTGCTTCTTTCTTTAATGTGGATGCTGGGGATCTAACCCTCAGGCTTTTGTGATAAGTGCTTTACCTACTAAGCCTGCCCTTGAAATAATAAAAGGGAAAGGCATCACTATCCCAAGTGAGCGACTTTGCCATGCACAGGAGGGACCTAGAACAATGTGTGTGTGAGATCTTGAAAATATAGTTCCTGTGCCTCCCAGAACAGCCTTGCATATCTGTTGGAGGAAACATCAAAGAAAAGAACCTTGCTCCTTACTCAAGGTTGTGCACACTGGACTCTTTGGGAATGTGGTGTATGTAAATGTGTGCATACAGAAGCTAGATGGGGTGACTGTTGGATGTTCTGCTCTTTCCTCATATTCCATCTCTCACTGAACTCTCATCTAGTAAGCCTCAGTGGTCCTGTCTTCTCTCCCCACAGCAGTAGAGTTCTGGACATTTGTGGTTACACCCAGCTTTTTACATAGGTGTTGAGGATTTGGAGCCAGGTCCTTGTGCTTGCAAAGTTGAGCACTCTTACCCACTGAACCATCTTCAAGCACAAAGCCAAAACTCTTGACTGATTCCTGGTACCATGTACCTTTTTCTCGTGTTTCTGCTAATTTGGCAGTGGAGGCTAAATGTCTTAGGATGTTGTTTTATTAAATGTTCATCTATGCTTAAAATATAGATCATGTATATCCCTCCAAAAAAGGAAAATTATTTATGTAGTAGAAAATTACCAACAAAGTCCCCTTTAGGTCAGGTCCAGAGGTAAGAACTAGTAGGGCTGGGTGTTGTTGAGTATCTTGGTTCCTGTGACTTCTGCCTGCACATTCTGAATAAAGGGCTGCTTGTACCTCACTTCCCTAGAGCAGCTTTCTGAGCAGTGGCCAGTGAGTCAGCTGGGATGGGAGGCGTACTCTGGAGGTTGCCTACTGGTTAGGAGCCTCACTGCAAAGTCAGGGAGGTTTAATACTGTTTTTGCTACTTCAGAGATGGGTGACTTTAGATCACTCAGCTTTACTCTGAGCCTGTATGGAAATAATGCAATCCCTAGAGAAAGTAATAAATGAGATAATATTCAGAGTGTTTCATGTTTTACTACATACCAAAACCATTTCCTGGAACAAGGTTACATTTGTATGATAAAGAAATGCATAGTTTATGCTGTAACATAATAAAATGTGCATTTTAATGTAAATGACATATTCTAATATTTAACTCTTATTTAACATTTGTGTAGCCAGGATTCAAGTTCAGGCTACTTAGAGCTACAGTGGGTCTTGCTTTGTAATTTGTGTAGTTATTTTTGAAGCAAGGTTTCTTTGGAACAGGGCTTGTGGCTCGGTTGTAGAGTACTTGTCTAGCATGTGCAAAGCCCTGGGTTTGATCTCCTAGCACTGAAATGAGCACGTGCATACACCCCCCCATCCCCGAAGCCAGAGATGTCAGATCCCCAGGTGATTTTTGAGTCCAGCATAGGTGCTGGGAACCAAACTGAGATCCTCTGTAAGACCAGTAAGTCCTCTTAACTGCTGTTCCATCTTTCCAACCTGTTTATTTGTTTTGAGACAGTGTATCATAATATAATTCAGCTGGCCTGGAACTCATGGCAATCCTCCTACCTCAGCCTTCCTAGTGCTGGGATTACAGACATGAACCACCACATTTGGCTCTAGTCTATCTAACTTGTTCTATACTATATATACTATATACATATATTGTCTTAGTTGCTGTTTGTTTTATTTATTTTGTTGTTTTATTGTCTTGCGACCAACAGCTCATAAAAAAAAACATTTGATTGGGGGCTTGCTTGCAGTTCATTATCATCATTGTGGGGAATATGGCAGCATGGTGCTGGAGAAGTAGTCAGAGCTACATCCTGATCCATAGGCAGAGAGAAAGAGATTGGGCCTAGCATGGGCTTTTGAAAACCCAAAGCCAGTTGGGCAGTGATAGTACATGCCCTTAATCCTGGCACTTAGGATGCAGGTGCAGGCAGACTTCTGATTTTGAGGCCAACCTGGTCTACAGAACAAGTTACAGGATGGCCAGGACTGCATAGAGAAATCCTGTCTCAAAAAGCTCCCTCCCCCCCAAAAAAAAGAAGAAGGAAAGAAAGGAAAGAGGGGGGGAGAAAAAGAAAACTCAGAGCCCACCCCCTAGTGACACATTTCCTCCAACAAAGCCACACCTTCTAATCCTTTCAAATGGTGCCATTCTCTGGGAACCAAGCATTCAAATATATGAGCCTCTGTGGACCATTTTCATTTAAACCACCACGTATATCCTAAGTTATTCAACTCAGTGGCAATTTCCCAAATTATAGACAACTAAAACAATCACGAATTTAGGACAAATGCAAAAACCTCTGTTACAGTTTAGAAGAATACTTGTTGATTCAATAAAATTAGCAATAGGAAAACATCAGAACACTCCTAACTTAACAGATTTTGGAGAAAATGACATTCCAGCCACATGTAAGACATTGCAATAGATAAGGAAGGAGGCTGGGTAATAGTTGTGCACACCTGCAGTCCCAGCAGAGGAAGGTGGTCAAGTGTGAATTCAGCCTGTGCTGTATTGTGAGTTCTAGGCCAGCCCCTGACTCAAAAAAAGGAAGAAAATAATCAGTGGCTAGATGTGGTGGCGCATATCTGTCCCGGCACTTGGGAGGCTAAGGCAGACCTTGTCTCAAGTGAACAAAAATTTAGAAACCAGAAGGCATCTTTCAAAGGTAATGGAAATAACCCACCTAAGATGCAGGCTTGTGGTAGGGTCCTGTCTGCAGGATTCTCACTATTGGACCCCTTTGCCTCTTTGTTTGGAGGTTCCTCTTAAATTAATGTTTTAAAGGATTTGTTTTTATTATTTTTATTTATATATCTATGTGAATGTGTGCCATGTGTGTATCCACGAAAGCCAGAAAAGGGGCTCAGATTGCCTGGATTTGGAGTTACGGGGCCATTGTAAGCCACCCGACATGAGCACTGGTAACCAAACTGTCTACAAGAGCAGGAAGCTCTTGACCAAACTATCTCTCTAGCCCCTGGAGTCATTTTAAAAAATTATGGGGCTAGAGAGATGGCTTGGCTGTTGAGAGCACTGGCTGCTCTTCCAGAGGATCCATGTTCACTCCCAGCATCCAAATTGCTTCTCACAACTGTCTGTAACTCTAGATCCAAGGGATCTGAGGGTATCAGGCACTCACATGGTACACAGATATACATGTAGGCAAAATACCATAAGCATAAAATAAAATGATTTAAAAAGAAGCTAAGAAAAGTGGGCTTCTTTCTTAAAACAGTTCTGTGCCTGTGTATGCTATATGTGTACATGTGGAAGTCAGGACAGCTTATAGAGTCTGTTTTCTCCTTTCACCTTCACGTGGATGGGGATCAAACTTACATTGTCAGGCTTGGGTGGCAAGCACTGCAGCTTGAGCTCTCTTGCCAACCCATTTTGGGGTCATTTTTACTATGTGCTGGGAATGTTTGAGGCTGCTCTTAAAATTTAGGTGGTCCAGAGCCAGGTATGTCATTCATGCTTGGAATAGCAGTAGTCAGGAGGTTGAAGCAGAGGGCTGTCCTTAGCTGAAGCTACATAGTAGGATCTTGTGTAAAGCAAACAAGACTCCATGAGTTAGAGGGCTCTGAAAGATTTGGCATACATATATATTGACTAAAGCTATTGATTTTCTTGGGAGATTGATGAGAGAGCTTAGAGGGTAAAGGCAACTTGACTTTGAGCTGTGGATCTCAAGTGGTAGAAGGGGAGAACAACTCTCATAGGTTGTCATCTGGCCTCCACACACCTCTCCCCTGAATTAAAATTTTAAAAGACAATATTTGGGGAGTTAATTTCTATAGAGGCAAGACCAAAGAAAACTCAACAGGTAAAGTGTTTGCCCTATTGGCTTATGTTGATTTAGGTGGGAGAAATGGGGTAACAGCCGCTTAAAAAATATGCTGTCTTCCTTCCCAGGATATAACTATGGCTTGCTACCAAGTATTTAAATTTGATTCTCTCTGTAGATTGCTGCTAAAATTGATTCAATTCCTCACTTGAATAATTCCACACCCCTGGTGGACCCCTCAGTGTACGGATATGGAATACAGAAGCGGCCCCTGGATGATGGAGGTAAGTTGCTGTAAACGGCTTGCCTTTTTGATGGCAGTGAACCTGCCAGTTATTTTGAATCTGTGTCAGCCGTTTCTGAGCAGCTCTGCAGCATCACATTTTTAGAGGAATGGGGAAGGGGAAATAGTTAGGATGATTTTTCTTAGCAATTGACTGGCATTTGAGTTCCTATTTGCCTTGATAATATAGGAATCTTTTTCAGCTGGGCTCCACGATAAAGACTTGGCCTCAGCGTCCACTTGAAAGTAATTTGACCCATTTGAGAATTGTGTTTGATTTAGTTCTCAATCGCTCTGGCACTTGTATGGGAATTGAAGTTACAACTTCTGTGAAATACTAAGATTGTGAAATACTAAGATTTAGTGCAAGTCCTGAGGAAGCTGTGGTTGAGTTGACCTCTAAGAAAGGGAAGAGTGGTAAACTATCCAGTCTCTGCTAGCGTTCACCATCCTCATTTGTGACTGACTTGGGTTTGTTATTTAATTTATATAAAGTCAGCATGTACTATTTATATGTACCACTGGATTTTATGGTGACATTTTTAGGTATGCATGTTATATACTTTGACCATATTCCCTTCCATGACCCTCTCCCATCCCTGATCCGTCATCTTCCCTAATAGTCCCCATCTTTTCATGTGTGACAGGATCTTTTTAGAAGCTTCCGTTTTCATTCATCATTTATTAGTTTGTTGGTTTATATTCAAACTCCATCTTTAAAGGAATTTGGGGACACTCCAAGTATCTGTCATCAGTGCTCCAGCCCTGTGTTGGTCACAGGTGTTTGTGCAAGTCCCAGGTGTTTGGGCAAAGTTCACACTTGCTTTGTTCTTTCTACTGTGGAGCACACTGTGAGGGTTGGTGAAGTGACAAGAGTTACATATGGGTTTGCATATAGATCGGGTATATAGCCCGTTGTGTATAGATACCTCTGTGATGTGTTGTACATTTGGAACATTGTGTGTTGTATAATCACTGTTTCAAAAGAGTGTGTGTTTTTTGTTTGTTTTGAGACAGCATCTTTCTACATACATAGCCCTGGTTGTCCTGGAACTCACAGTAGACCAGACTGGCCTGGAACTCAGAGATCCATTTGCTTCTGCCTCTTGTGTGATGGGATTGAAGGGATAAGCCATCATGCCTGGCTTGAGATTTTTGTTTGTTTATTATTTATTTTTAAGAATAATTGGATTCTGAGTTATGGGACAACACTCATTTGAGAGTGAAATTTCTTGTCTATTTAAAAAACTATTCATGGGCCATGTAGATAGTTCAGCACAGGGATGTCCCAGTGTGTATGACATTCCTGGTGCCTGCAGGAGGTCCAGGTGCCTGTGGGATGTCTGGATGCCTGTGGAAGGCCCTGGTGCCTGATGTCGGATGTCTGTGAGTTAGTCCATTACCTGCAGGATGTGCTTGCAGGATATTAGAGTGCCTGCTCTGTGTCTGGATGCCTGGGTGATGTTCAGGTGCCAGCTAGAGGCCTGGGTGCCTTATGGGCTTGGGCAGTGAAGCCCAACTTCAGGTTGAACTCCATCACGCTTAGTCTCTGGCTAGTATAGGCTAGGTGAGTGTTCATCAGCAGAGCAGCCTGTTGCCTCTGGGACTGTGGTGATGCCCGTGATCCATGCTCCTGCCACACAAGCTGGACTTAATTTCCTTCCTTCCTTCCTACCTTCCTTCCTTCCTTCCTATCTGTCTTTGGGTTTTGTTTTTTTGTTTTTAGAGCACATGGGTGGGAGGGTAGAACAGGGAGGAATGGGAAGAGGGTGTTACCAAGATACATTGTATAAAACTCAAATTATTAATAAAAGTATTATTTAAAAAAGAATAATTGGATTCTGAGTATATGATATGGAACAACACTCATTTGAGAGTGAAAACACTATTCATGGGCTATGTAAATAATTCTGCACTTGATGACCTGAATTTGATCCATAGAAGGAGAGAATCAATTGCTACAATTTGTCCCTAGTACTCCACAGTACATCTGTGTGCACATGCACACAGGCATACAAAATACATTTAAAAAAATAAAATAACCAAACTGTTTGTGATGTTACACAGAAATTCACCTCAGGGTTATCAAAATGCAGGTATCCATTTAAATTGTGGCTGTGAAGTATATGGTCTCTCTGTTTTTGTCAGGTGATTTCTTAGACCTAGTATGGTTGACTGTGGTAAGGGCAGTTTTGCCCAAGTGAAGAGTGGTGAGTCAGAGAAACCTTTCCAGGGCCTTGCATTTTGTTTGTTCCTGTGGGACATCAATATAAAAATAAAATGGAGTTGTCTGGCTCTGAGCACATAACTTCTTAATGGATGGTATCTCTCTAGTCCAGTGTTCCCAGAAATCATGATCAATCACTTACAACTTACTCATTGTCTAGCAATTCAGCCTGTGGAATCCAAGTGTGAAAAGATTGGCAATGCTATCTTTTGCATAGGGGACACCTAAATATTTAGTAGTGAAACCCTCTGGCCCTTTAAGACATTTTCCTCCTGTTTGAAAGAAGTCAGTAAGCATTCTGAATTTATCTATAAAAGGCACTGGGTAACAAGCAGATAATGGGTGACTCAGAATCATAAGGGAAGACCAAAATCTCACTAAAACCCCAAGTCTGTGTTATAATGCATATATTTTCACTTCTTTATTGTTTGTTTGGTTTGGTTTTTAAGATAGGATCTTACTGTGTATCCTTTGGTTGTCCCGAAACTCAATTTGTAGAACGGACAGGGCTGAAATTCAGAGAAATCCTCCTGCCTTTGCTTCCTGAGTGCTGGGATTAAAGGCGAGCACTACCATGCCCCCTTAACTCTTCTTTTGAGAGGGAAGTAGCATAGGCTGGCCTCCAAATTGCTTTATGACCAAGGATGAGATCTTTCCTAATCTTCCTGTCTCTACTTCCCAGGCACTGGGATTACAGGCATACACTGCCATATCTGCCTTGTCACTTCTTTTTGAGATACACACTTTTTGTGTCTGCCTGTTTGGCAGGTAAGTCCATGAGGACAGACAGAGCATGAGTGTAGCTCCCTTTCCCTCCCTCTTCACAGTGTGCTTTCTTAGAAAGCACCACGCAGAGCCTGAGTCCATTCTATAGTCTCCTGTACCTCTGCACACTTGTCTCATTAATGGCGACTGTATTTGAGAAACAAGTTATTAATTACCCTTGGGTGGTCTGTACTATACATCCCAGTTTGATCAAATAAACTTTGTTAAATAATTTATGAGCATTGTTTCCTGTTCTCCATTGGTCTCCAAGTTTGGGTTTTCTGTTGAGCTGAGCAGGAATCCTAGAAATTGGGCCTAGCCTTGTCCTCAACCTCATCTACCCACTTCTTGCCCACTGGGAATAAGGTCACTAGGGCAGATCCAGGGAGCTGTGTCCTGTGTAGAAGGGAAAGAGAGAGAGCAGCCACGAGTGTCCTGTAGGGAAAGGAACAAGTTATACTCTAGGGACTGGCAGTGGTGAGGGATCTCTGAGAGGGCTGCTGTTGCCTTTTTTCTTTCTTTTTCCTTTTTGCATTGGTGTTCTGCCTGCATGTATATCTTTGTGATGGTGTCAGATCCCTTGGAACAGGAGTGACAGACAGTTGTGAGCTGTCATGTGGGTGCTGGGAATTGAACCTGGGTCCTCTGGAAGAGCAGCCAGTGCTCTCAACCGCTGAGCCATCTCTCATCTCTCCAGCCCTCTGAGATGGCTTCTTAAGCCTGCTTGGTCCTGCAGGAGGATATCAGCTCAACTCACCAGGCCTGCCTTAGAGCTCTTTCCCAGCCTTTCAGTCTTTCTGAGGCAGAAGTGGGGAATAGGGGCTCATTATGTGGCTTAGGCAGTCACACACTCGCCACTCTTTATTGGATGTATGGTATACATATGGTTGTGCAGAGGATTCTCCTTCCATTTATTTGTGGATTCCAAGAATCAAATTCAGGTCATCAGGTTTTATGGCAAGTGATTTTACCTACTGAGCCGTTTTACTGGCCCATGGTTCCAAACTCTCATACTCTTCACCTCTGAATGCTGTTAACTCACATGTTCTCCATCTTTGGGGATACACCCTTGACATTCCATCAATTCAGACATCTCTGATCTCAATTGCAGTGCCTTTCCTGTCAGACTTTTTACATGCTGCAGTGTAGCCTATCCCTTGAGCCATCTGGCCTGGTAGGGTCCTCTCCAAAGCCCCCAGAAAGGTCCAGATCCTCCTGACCTGGCTGTCAACCTCTGCTTCTGCAGCAGCCTCCTCAACTGCTGCTTTTCTGCTCTGCCTAAATCTAATCCCCCAGCCTCAGCTGGTGCTTTCCTTCTTGGTGTTAGGTTTTGTGACTTCCTTCTAGAAACAGTCTTCATCCAGGTTCTTCCCTAGCATTGGGGAAGCTGCTTGGGGTTGTAGCTAATAACCATTATTATGAGGCTTATCTGTGAGGGCTATATCAAGACATTTTTTTAAGAACTGAGACTATAGCCCAGTAGTAGAGCTAGGTTGAGCACACAAAAAAGAGAAAATTCTTGTACTTTAAAAAATATCACTTATGAGTGAGTTAAATCCTGTTTTCATCAGAACTAGTTAGTACATACAATAAAATATGTAACTGAAATAAAGACTTATGAAATTGTAAACCTTCACTATGTAGTACATTGTTTGTTTTTGTTTTTTTAAGAAAGCTGGGCCCCATATTTATTGTAGGACCACAGGCTTCAGTGCTATGCAGGTAGCCTGTTCACTCATTATTACTTCTTAGGTCAGGCCTTGGCTTTATGGGTACTGGGGGAGGGGTGCAGGTCCTTAATTCATCCTTGTCCCTGCAGTTGAGTTAGTCTTCTTGGGACTCTAAAGCACCCGAATGGCCCGGTATGATGGATGAGGAATAAGAGTTAATATTACAGGACAGGGGTGCAGCTCAGTGGTCGTATACTGGCTTAGTAGTGTGCAGGAGAGTCTGAGTTCCATCCTCAGCACCTTTTAAACAATTATCTGAAAGTGCTAGGATCAGTGACAGAGCTATGTGCAGACCCCACTTGGATCCAGGCAGCTGGAATAAGTATGGAGGTGTCCTGTGCTCTGCCCTGGACGGCTGCTAATGACAACAGCTCCTTGGTAGTGGGGTCTTGTAGGGAAAGCAGATGCTGCAGGGGCAGTGCCTCAAGTAACTGGTGGTGGCCTTTTCTGCCCATCAGCAAGCAGGAGTAACATTGAAATAACCTTGAACTTCTACTTTTGATTATAGATTTCAAACTCCTGGTTCTCTACTTCCAAAGTGATGGGCTAGCAGGCATCACTCTCCCTTTGTTTTTATTTGAAGATTGAGGACCAGTTTGCAGGCTATAACTCTCACAGCTGCTAGGATGAAGGAGCTGTGGAAGAGGAAGAAAGTATCGTGCCTTTTTAGTTAGGGTCCAGAAAAAAACTGACATGTTCATGGAGGTTGGCAAACAAGTGCGTGGGGGTGTGAGGATGTCTTCAGAAAAATGATGAGAAAGCTGAGGGTCAGGACAGTGTGCTTAGGATTGGGTCAGTATCCAAAGAAGGGGTTTGGGGCTGGGCACAACCTATGCTTGTTAGGACTCAGGAAGGAGAGTGGGCTTAGTAGTAAGGAATTGCCTATTTCTTTGTTGAGAGCGTCACCAAGTACAACAGGCTAGCCTGGAACTCTCAGTTCTCCTGTCTCTATCTCCCTTCTCTCAGTCCTCAAAAGTAAGTACTTGGAGGCCTGGTGTGCTGGCACACACCTTTAATGCCAGCACTAGGGAAGCAGAGGCAGGTGGATCTATGAGTTCAAGATCTGCCTGGTTTACAGATGGCCAGAACTGTATAGAGTGGCAGTTCTCAACCTGCGGTTCGCAACCCCTCTGGAGGAGTCAAATGACCCCTTCCCAGGACTCTCCTAAGACCATCTGCATATCAGATATTTACATTACAATTCAGTAAACAGTAGCAAAATTACAGTTAAGAAGTAGCAAGAAAAATAATTTTATGGTTATGGATTACCACAACATGAGGAACTATATTAAAGAGTCACAGCCTAAGAAAGGTTGAGAATTACTTACATAGGGAGACCCTGTCTCCAAAAATAAAATAAAATAAAATAAACAAGGTAATTGGCAAAAAATCAATAACTGATTACTTGCCCAAGGCTTTTCAGCTTGGTTCAGCAAAGGAACTCTCTGTGGTTTGGGATAAGAGCTGCTCTATCTAAGATACAGGAACCCTTAGTGTTCCCCTCAGCCTCCTAGGTATCACTGACTTTAACTGAGACCAGAAAAGGGCCAGTTACAATCAGAAGAGACAGCCAAAGAGGGCCATGAGATAGACTGCTGAGATTTTGAAGAGGAGGGCTGAGGAGATAACTCAGTGGTAAAGCATTCGCTGTGAGAGAACCTGAAGTTTCATCCCTAGAACCTCTGTAAAGCTGGGCTCTGTATGCAGTGTCTGTAATCTCAGTTCTTGGGATTTGTAATCCCTTGGAACTTGAAGGCCTATTAGCCTGCAGTACACACCGGGGACCTGAAGGAAGTATCATCTGAACCTCCGTGAAGCCTACGCTACACATGAACATACTTGGACACAAAAACATACTTAAAACAAAAATCCAAAGAGGAAATTGGTTTTGTTTTTGCTGAGCATATAAATCCTGCCATTTTTCTTCCTGCTGGAATTGCACTCTGCTATCCGCCCAGGCACCTCGGGCACGGGGGACAGGGTTACCGAGGATTATTAAAGTTGCTGCTTGCTGTGAAGTTGATTTATGACCCAGTGATACTTTGTTAGCATTTTCTTTTCCTCATGAGTAAGAGTATGTTTGGAGCCATAATTTTTTTTTTTAAAGATTGCTGAAATTGGCAGTGTTATTCCTCAGAATTTCTTTTATTGTCAACTGCCTCATATCTGAGAAGTTCATTTTCCCTCAGCATCTCAGGCAGTTTCCATTGTGTGGTGTGTAGGGTCAGTGAGAGCCACCCTGTACGTGCGGATATGTTGGAATTGAGTTGAGGGGACTCAGGAAGTGAGATGGTAAGTGTCCCACCTGCTTTTTAGTGTGTCCCTCCCTCCCCACCAGGAGGACAGGAGACTGGGGTGGAACATATCAGTTGTGTATACAGTGCTCAACATCCTTTCTTACTGCTGATTCCATTTTTAGATACCCAGTAAGAGAGATGCATGCAGCCATACATGTATAGCCATGTGTTGTGCTTGCATGGAGAGGGGAGAGAATTTGGGCTTCTCAGCCCACCCCAAGCTAAGCACTGACCTGGTAGAATCTGGTTTTGCCCTTTGATGCCATGATCCTCAAAGGTGTATATCTGAGAGTGATGGTGTGTGCAGGTTTGGTGCTGGTGTTTGGGAGCACTGTCAGGGAGGCAGTTAGAACAATGCCATATGTGTAGCCCATGACATGTACCTTGCCAACAAAAAGGAATCTCTTGCCGTGAGCGCAGGCTGTCATTGAATGATGTTTGAACAGAAGCCCTAGAGTGTTCCGGTGAGGCTCACAGGGTTCTTTATGGCTAAATTGTCCTTTGCTGTGTTCCTGTGGCTTCTCTCTGTCAGAGATGGTCGTAGCTGACGATCATCAGCCTATGGTGTCTCAGGGCCAGGGGCCTGCAGCCTGCCATGTATCTCTCACTGAAGGCTGCATTCACTCTTGAGTGTTTAGTTCTGTATCCTGTGGATTCTTCACCCTCTAGGAGAGGAATGCTGATGGGAAGCATTCCTGAACTTTATTTTGAGACAGGGCTCACTATAGCCCAGGCTGCCCTTGAAATCCATGCGTATATAACTCAGGCTGGCTCAGCTTCTTCAATGCTGGAATTGCAGGGGTAGAACAGCTGTGTAACCCCACAAGCCTCTGCCCTTTACATTTTGTTTTGTCCCCTCCTTTGGTGCTGGACAGTTCTCAGGCAAAGCCCATGATGGGGCTTCCTTTCCTAAGGTGGAGAGTGTCCAGTTTTCATGCACTGGGTAAGGGTAAAGAAAGTTCTAAGAGTCAATTTAAAACAACTGTCTTTCCCTGAGATAAGTGATTAACAGTATACAGTGTCTGTGCTTTGGCTGCAGACCATCATCTTGCTATTGATCCAGATAGAATTTTTTTTTCTAAGTCAATAGCTTCAATGAACTCAATAGTTTACTTTTTGCTACATTGTTTCTCTGTGCTTTCTCTTTCAGAATTCATGGTCTGGTTTGTTTTCCTTTGTCTCTTTATGGTCCTCTACTGTCCAGAGGATGGCAGGGTAACTGGACAGGAAACAGCAGTTTGTGTTCTTAAGCCTTTTTACTTTTCCAGACATGGTGTGATTGATGCTTTCCCGATTTTCCCAGAGACATATTTTTGAATGCTCTTTTAGCCTCTTGAAAGGTCCATTCACTTCCTTGTTATCTGTTTGGGTTTATGGTCTCCCTTTGTCTGCTGACAGTGTTTCTTTAACTGCCTTTTCCAGAAGAGAAACGGCACAGAACCATTTCTGCTGATGGCTGATGAAGGAGGGGCACATCAATAGCTGGGAGACAGAAACTAGACCAGGAAGCCTGGCAGAGCCACTCTGTGGGATGTGATTGCAGTCTGTTCTAATAGTGAGAGGCTCTTAGCACTCAACTCTGTGAAATGGGCTTGAGAAGCCGCTGCAGGAGGGAGGAGCCTGTCCTTTAGTGGTGTTCTGGGTAGGGTGGGGGATGACCGAACAGGGACATATGTGCATGTTCTTAATGACTACAGCTGTCATGGAGCAGTTCTCAACAGTGCTTCCAAGGTGGTAAATCTTCTCATTTGGTTTTAAAAGAGCAGGAAGGACCCTGTGTATCCATGTTGGGTCTGGATGCTGAGCAGGAGGGAGGAGGCAGGATTTAGACAGGCTTCCCTCCTAGGCCTCTCAGCATGTGGACACACAGATCAATTTCTTATCCTTCGTTCAGCTGGACGCTGGGTTAGAGACTGTTGATCAAGACGTCCCCTCCTGTTTCATATCACATAACGCATTCATTTCAGCCACTGAGCCTAAATTACTGTTTGCTTTTTTTCTGCCTCCCTCCTGCCCCCTGAACAGTAAGAATGTGGGTAAGGATGAAGTTAGTTTATCCGTGCTAATGCTTTGATTTTTCTTTTCTCTTTCTCTTTGCCACAGTAGGTAACCAGTTAGGGGCCTTGGTACATCAAAGGTAAGCAGTGGGTTATGTTTTATTATTTATTGATCATTTCTAATTGTTTATTGATCCACCATCTGCACTGGAGTGTTAGCAAGTCAGAGGTTGGGAGTGTGGGAAGCCAGGGGCTAGATTTCCTTAAGACCCATGGTTTCTGCCAGCCCTCTCCAAAACAGCGTAGACTAGAGGAACAGACTGATACAAGGCACTAGCCCTTTGAGCTTCAGGAGACTTTCACAAAGGTGGAATTGCTCTCTTCCACTGTAGATTAAGTTTGAAAGGAGGGAGTTCATTGTCCTTCTGGTTCTTCGAATCAGTGCTTCAGGATCTTCAGCCTCTTCACTGAAGAAGAATACAGTTCTTGGGTGAACAATGTATGGGTCTTCAGGAACAGGATCTGCCTGGGATTGGGGATTTGTTGGAGAATCTTGGTTAAGAGCCTACTTTCTTCTCTGCCTCTCTTTCCCCTCATAGGCCTCCATTAAATTGAGGATTTAGATACAAAGACCTTAGGCTTTAAAAAGGCCCATCTGTAAGATAAGAGTGTCCTGGTTATAGCTTCACCCACGGAAAGGGGGAAAGTGCCTAGGAAACTGTGGTGCTTCTCTTCTGCAGAGACTGTTAATTGTCCGTTAGTCCTTACTCTGCTCTACCAGTGACATAGTTCTCCCCTCTGTGTTCTGCACAAATGCAGGGGTCTCTAAACATCACCAGCATCACAGATGTCACCTGATTTTCTTGTTTGCATTGTTTTGTAAGTGAGATAAAATAATTTATGTGAGGTTGTTAGTATGCAATGCTGATAAGCATTTCCTGTTAAATTGTAATTAGCATGTTGTTTTTCCAGATTGCCTATTCTGCTTTAGACCTTTTCAGCCTTGTCTTTGAGCTAGGTGTGTGTCACAGACTTTATCCATCCACTTTTGAGGCATAGATGGGATGTCTGTGAGTCCAGGCTAGCCTGGTCTACATAGAAAGTTCCAGACCAGCCAGAGATACATAGAGGGGTTTTGAGGGGAAGTTAGACATTGAGTGTTGTCAGTGTTGTATATGAGGACCAAGGAATTGCCAAGCTTTATAATATTCTCTAGTGTGTATATTGTTTTAAGGCTCTTGTTGGAATTGGTTTTGTTTTCAGTCCTGGGAATGAGCTTGGGACTGTTCATACACGCCATATGTATGGCTGACCCAGTCCTGATAATACCCTTGTGCTAGTGTAGAAAGCACTCTACACTCTACACTCTAGTCAGCTTCTTGGGCAGCTTGTGAAGCAGGCACAGCTCTCAGCTCCATGTATATGATGCTGTACCACTGGCAGCTATGCTGAAGAACATCCTGGAAAGGCAACAATCTCTTCTGGGGTTGTTAGGCCTTGAGGGCTGGTAGATGTCAGGGATGGCTCTATTAGAATTGGGTGAATGCTTCACTCACTCAAGACCAGAAGACAACCGAGGAAAGATTCCCTTGTACACAGGCTGAGGGTGTCTCCCTTTGCGGTGATGTGGTGGCAGTGCTGTTTATGCTAAGTACTGCAGTCCCCTAAAAATATGCACTGTATTTGATCCTTTCCATGATGAGTGAGAATCCAGCTGTGTAAGAGATGCTTAAAAATGAATGTCTTTTTTTTTTTTTAAAGTTTTTTTGTTTTTATTTTTTTTTAACTACTTGTATTTAGCATCCCCTAAAGTAAGTGTTTAGATTTAATTGCTTTCCAGGGTGCTGGGCAATTGGATATTGTCCACAATACGCTGCATGTTACATTTCAAAGTTTGTTTGAAAGAGCCAGTGGAATCCTTTTTTGTTTTTTGAAGGCACCTGATGGACAGGATAATATTTAACAAAAGTCTGTCACAGCACGGGTGAGGCAATTATGATGTCCTGGCCAACACTGATTAGGCTCTGCAGGGTACTGGTTTTCTTGGGATCACACTACCTTAGAAGACATAGATAGGTATATTGGAGGGAGGACAGGAAACAAAAAGATCAAAAAAATTTACTGTGTTTTTAACTAGAGAGCACACCCTAAGAGACGTCTGAACTTCTTTCAAACCCCAGCAGATCTTGAATTATCCTGGGGTTGACAGCCTGTCTGTTAGACCCTGCTACTAGAGCATAACTGTATGAGAACAGGCAGCTGATGGGGGAGTTGGTTTAAGGATATATATGATCTCCTCTGACCAGCTGGAAGGCTTTGGTGTTCTCAAGGCATACTTGACCAAAGGGGCTCTAAAATGACAGTCTCTGGGTGCTTGGGAAGGGCCACATCAGCACGGTTATGTTAAGCTTTTATTTTGGGGATCTAAGATGGTTGCAGAATTTTGAATTCTGTGTTTTTCTAAAAACATTCTTTGTCTTTAGGGCAGTAATAACAGAAGAATTCAAAGTGCCTGATAAAATGGTTGGATTTAGTAAGTATCTACATTGTCTTTTCCCTTGATTTTTGTCTGTTCTTTTTGTAATTTTCCCTTAATTTTTGTCTGTCATAATCTCTTATGAGCATGTCACCTGTGGTAGACGTGTGGGAGTGTAATGAGCTAGAGGGAGTGTTGCAGGCATCTAGGTCAAAAGAGCCAGAGCACTTGTGCCTGGCTACCTTAGCTATGCTCACCTCTGCTATAGTACTGTCACCTGCTGTGTGTCACATGCAGCTTCTGTTGCTGTGATGCCTAGGAGTTGAGATGGGCTCTCAGAGGTCAGCTTGTAATGAGCTGTGAGCAGAGTGTAAATGTTTACTGAGTTAATTAAGCCATCCATGCATAGTTAAGTGTGGAAGGGAAGGCACATTCTGACCCTGCTCATTTTGTTGCAGTTATTGGCAGGGGAGGTGAGCAGATTTCACGAATTCAAGCAGAATCTGGTTGCAAAATTCAGATTGCCTCAGGTAAGGACTGCTTTTCTCATAGCTTCATTTAGTAGACATCAGTATTATACAATAGTTTCCAGATTCAGTGTTTTTGGTTTTTGGTTAGAAGCTAGGTAAGTACATGTGGTTGCTGTCTGTTTTGCATTGCTGGAATTGGATCCCACCTAAGCACCGGAGCAAAAGCCAGCGTGGAGATGAGGCTTACACCTGCCTTCTAGGGCAACACTCAACTCTGGCCAGCATGGCCTCTTCCTGACACCGGCTGAGTTAAGACATATGTTTTCTGCACCAGAATGTGATGCCAGGCATTGTGGGGCCTGCACCCAGCTTCCCTGTACAAGACCATCCTTCCACTTTGTGGAGAGAGGACAATAGAGGTCCTAGCTGATTGTGTATCGAACACCTTTGAGGACTTCTCACAACAGGGTCAGTTTTGACCATTTGATGTGGAAAGATACTAATTAAAGGACACTTTTTATTTTATTCGTAGTTAGTTTAATTATGTCATTTGAGTGTGACCTCTTTTCCATTTGAGAGAAAGGTCTGGAGACATTCTGGTAGAGAATGTTTGTCATTTATAAAATGCTCACTGCAATGTCTTAAGGCAGTAATTGCTGTTAGCTATTTGTCTGGAGAATTTTGTTGCTCCTTTTTCCAGTTCTGGGGATTGAAAACAGCCTCACAGAGGCTCGGCAAATGCTGCATTCCCAGTTCCCCTTCTCAACCTTTTAAGGAAGAATTTTTAAGGAATTTTTAGAGTTCATCTAAAACATTATGTGGATGTTGGAAACAAAGGTTTTCCTCTCATGTCAAATGGCCCAGGACCAGTGCCACATACCTGCTGCCAATTTCTTGGAATATGGATATGATGACTGCTATAATCCTGATTTGTTTATGAAGTTTTCTTACTAATACACCTCAGAGCAGTCTGTAGACTTGTGACCATGAAACTGCTCTGCAGATAGAGAGCCAGGGAGCATGATGAAGTGACTCAGGTGTTGAGGAGTCTCTGGGCAGGTCAGAGTGAGTAGAGGTTGGTAATCAGGACCAACTTACAGAGCTCTGCTGTGTCCTCTTGGCTCCTCTGTGGGACTCAGTCTTTACTTTGAGAGCTAAAGTTCTGTCCGCAAGCAAAGCAAACTGGTCTTTTTGGGAGACTACACTTCTGTGGGGGTGGTGTAGGAACCAGCCCAGAGAGACAGTCTGCACACAGAGGCAAAGGCACACTGCTGCCTGATGCCCACCAACACACCTCATCTTCTTGATTCTTCTTATAGAGAGTTCTGGGATTCCAGAGAGGCCCTGTGTACTTACCGGAACCCCAGAAAGTATTGAGTAAGTTTGTTTTATTTACTTTTCCTTTCACTCTTCTTCCTCCTTCCCCAAGTGAGGAGAAATGGAAGGGCAAAACTGTTGCTAAAGACTGTCAGTCTGTACTGAGTCCACCCCACAGCACACCTCAGTAGGAGAAAGGCCTGGGAGGTTGCCACACCAGGGAGCTCTTCTGTTACCTTAGACACCCAAACCTAGAATGCCTCTAAGCTGTCATGACCTTTCCATAAACCAGGGACTCGGCAGTGGACACTGACCCTGGTCAAGCACTCTGGTCAGCCACCTCCTTGTTAACACCTCCCATACTTGAACAGGCCTGGGTCAGAGGACTTGGTCACTTTGTGAGCTACAAAGAACTGGGCACCAGGCTTTTTCACTAGGCCGATTGAGCAGCTTACCCTTCTGATATTTGTGAACCAAGAGAATCCACTCTTTGTGGCCTTTGCTCAACTTACAGAGACTTATGAACCAGCCAGCAGGTGTCTTGGCTTTGGAGGCCCTTGGCAGAGCCCTGATAATTTGCCTTGATTTCCTGTCCTGGTACATGCTTGTTGAGAGCCCTGTACCAAACACAGAGCTCATAAACCCAAGTACCTCCTGGGGAAGAGGATTGTGCGGGCTGGAGTGGTTCACTTTCTTCTTTCAATCTGTACAGTTGTGTTTTGCTAGGGAATGGGGGAGCTGAGATTATGTCTGGCTCAATAAGTAGGGTCGTTTTATTGTTTCCATTTCTCAGGGAGCCTAGATGGGTTTAAATTCTCTTGTTCTGCTGTAACATTGCAGGCAGTGAACCAGAATAAATACCACTGGCAGGTGTGCATTATAGGGTAAGCTGTATGGTTTTGCTGGAGTTGCAGCATTTTTTTTTTCCAGCACAGGTTAATCTAGTATACTAGCAAAATCCTGAGAAGCTGCTGCAGCTGAGAGCCCACAAGGTGATTCTGCACACAAAGGCTCAAGACTGCAAAAGATGGCTCATCCTTCCTACTCTTCTAAGCATTCTTATTTTGTATCTACCTGAGGAGTCGAGGTTTGAGAATTAAGCTTTAGGAGGAATCTCTTTCTCCAGCACAGCTAGTCTGTCTGGTTGCTGAATATGTTTCTATCAGAGGAACCAAAAAATAGATGGTGCATGATGATTTAAAGAATAAATTCTGCAATTAACAGCAAGGGAAGATTCTGGTGCAGAAAAGGAAATTGGCCCACATATGACATTGGTAGCCTGGGTTGTGCTGTTGCTACACTGCAGGAATGAAAACAGCTAGCAGGTTGTAAAGCACAAAGTCCCTATTGGGCTGCACCAATCAGGTGACCCCTGGAATACAGCTGCAGCAAGATACTGCCCCTCATGCTCCTGCCTTGAAACAACACTGGAGATGTTGTGGGCTTAGCTGGAAGTCCTAAAGCAGTGTTGCTGGGCACAGGGAGACACTGGATTTCAGGAGTTCAAGCGTGGCTACTAACCCTTGCTTTCTTCCATCTTTTTCGTCGCTCCTTCTCTCCCCTATCCTGTTAACAAGTGTGCTGAATGTTTCCCTGTGAGGGTTGTGCTAGATTGGGGAACAGAGATGGACAAAGGAATAAGAGGTTTCTGCCACCAGAGCTTCTGACATTCAAAGTAGGAGGCAGGACATTGTGGGGACTCAAGCAGGGGCAGAGGGCAGACATGTAAGGTATGGGGTCTGACAGTGGCCTGCTCCGTGAGACTCCACATTGAAACTGGTGTGGTGTGGTGTGGTGTGGTGTGCGTTGCTTTTGAATTGCAGTTCTGTAGAACGGTGAATGGTTCAGACCCTCCCAGGTTGTAAGGCAGGAGCTGGAGCTGGATGGAGGGCTGCCTTGACTCCTTCGTGTTTTCCCCGGCACCATCTCCCTTCCCAGAAGACCTTAAACACCCATTTAATGCTGGGTCTCTTGTGATTTTTCTCCCTCCCAAAGACAAGCCAAACGGCTCCTGGGGCAGATTGTGGACCGCTGTCGAAATGGACCTGGCTTTCACAGTGACATAGATGGCAACAGCACAATCCAGGAGCTTCTCATCCCTGCATCTAAAGTGGGTCTGGTCATCGGCAAAGGGGGAGAAACAATCAAGCAATTACAGGTGCGTGAGCACCATGTGGTGCTGAGCTGGGCTGGCCTTGCAACACCGTAATGCTACAGCTCCCTTCCAAACCTCCCACATGGGACAGGGTTCCTCCTTCCTTTTGACAAGCACCTGCTGATGCCAAGTGTCTGGGGCAGGACAGACACCATGGGACAGCCTGGAGTCAGGGCTCCTGAAATCTTAAGTATGCTTATTTAGACAGACTAGAGGTACATACCTGGAATTTCAGCACCTGGGGGACTAAGGGAAGGAGGAGCAGGAGTTCAAGACCAGCCTAGGCTACATGATGAGTTTGAGGGCATCCTTGGCTACATGGCAACCCTGGCTTGGGGAAGGGGTTCATTTATAGCTAGGTATGGTGACATATGCCTGGAATCTCAGCACTTAAGAGCCTAAGGTGGGAAAATTGTATGGTAGAGGCTAGCCTAAGCTACATATAGCAAGACAGTAACTCAAAAAATTGAGCAAACAACTATAAAAACCAGCCAGGTATAGTGGCACATGCCTTTCCTAACATCCCAGCACTCAGGAGCCAGAAGCAGGTGGATCTCTATGAGTTCCAGGCTATCTAGGGCTACACTGAGAGACCTCAAAACAAAAAACCAAAAGTGCTCATTTGCTTTTCAAGTGCTCTGGGTCCTTGTCTACAGAACAGGGAGTGACTGCCTTAGTGCAGTTAGAGCTGGAGAGATGCCTATCCTCTGTTTTCCATGAGTCACAGCGAGGCAACTCTCGGTTGCAGAACCCTTTATCTGAGACACCTCCAACCAAGAGTGTTTGAAATTGAAGCCTAGCTAAGGCAGTGCTTTATGTTTCCAGCAAAACACAGCACCCACACTGACCTAAGACTAGTTAGAAATACCCACTTGAGTGTAATTCTGCTGAGTTCAGAACTCTGGGACTTTCATAGCTGGAAGTGATGGTTTGTACCTCATTCCCCAGGTCTCAGATTGTAGGAAGGCCTCCTATAACTAGAGCAAATTTTAAAAACTTAGGATTTGGTGTCACAGAACCCATATTTCAGCCAATTAGCCTTGGGCCTCTGAGTGGTTCGAGAACCTATCTCACCTATGCCCATGAGGCAGCAGTACTTGATTACATGGTGGGCCCAGATTGTCATCAGCTGACAAGCAGAACACATAGCTTAATGTGTAGCACTGAGTTGAAATAGCACCTTATAGTTTAGGCACTCCAGACATAGGTAAAGAAAATGGGCATATTGGGATTTTATATTGTGTGGAGTGTGTCAGCATTCCCGGAAGCCAGCCCAGATCCAGGTTAGGAGTCTTTACCTTTTGGGAGCTGAGACATGGTCTTAGGATGAGCTGATCCAGTCTTGCTTCTTGAAGCTTTGTGCATTTTCCCTGTGACATTGAGGGCTATGTGGTTGCATGTTCCTCAACAGGAGCGAACAGGTGTGAAAATGGTCATGATCCAGGACGGCCCATTGCCCACAGGAGCAGACAAGCCTCTCCGCATCACTGGAGACCCGTTTAAAGTACAGGTAGGAAGGACTTGTAGGTCAGCTTTGTCTAGCCCAAGTGGTTGTTGACAGCTGGTGGTGCATCTTTGGAGAAATGTGATGGAGATATAAAATGTCTCCAGCTGTGCCCAGTGCCAAAGCCACTGACTGGCTGTGGCCACATCAGAACAGGCCACTGCCTGGGACGCTGTACACACTGGTTTTCACATTGCAGATGATGCTGTGTAACCCAAATCATGTATACTGTTAGCCTTGCTGGGCTGTGGCCAGCTTAAACCCAGGCCCTGCGGCTGGAGGTGCAGATGAAAACAAGTGCCAGGACCTAGGCACGTGTTTGCCCTCAACACAGCTTCCTGTGCTGAGAAAACAGAGCCTGTGCCTCTTGCTGGCTGTACATGCAATTGTCTGTGGGTGTACATTGTCATTGAAATTCTAGTGTTCTGTCATCTGCAGCCTGTCATCCTACTGCACCTAACCTGTCATGCTTCTTTAAGAACATTGAAACTGGGCAGTGGTGAACACACACCTTTAATCCCAGCACTCAGGAGACAGAGGCAGGCAGACCTCTTGAGTTTGAGGCTAGCCTGGTCTATACAGAGAGACCTTGTCTCCAAAAAAAAGCATTGGATTTTGACTCAATGAGGTTGGCCAGTCCTTCAGATTCACTTCCCCCTCCTTCAGCTGCTCTTACTGAAGGTGCATAAGCACAGTGCTAGTGAGAGTAGGCAGCCATTTAGCTCCTCCCTCCCTTTAGGGCAGCTGCTCCAGTGGCCTTCCCCCTCAGAGCTTCCAGCCTTCTTTAAAATATTACTGGCTGGAGAGAGAACCTAATGGATAAAGTGATCACCTTGCAAGCAAGCATAAGGCCATGAGTTCAATCCCCAAAACACATGTTTAAAGAAAAAAGGAAGCCCAGTATGGATGGTACTTACTAATCTCAACTCTGGGGAGTGGAGATAGGTGTAACCCAGGGACTCTTTGGCCGGCCAGTCTAGCCTTCTTGGAGATCTTTAGGCCAGTAAGAGATTCTCTCTTAAAAATCAAGATGTACGGCTCCAGAGAAGCAACACCTGAGTTGGTCCTCTGGCTTCCACCTACCAATACAAACATATGCATACAATCAGATTACATCTTGTCTTTGCTCATCAGACAGGTTTTCAGGTGTGAGCCACTTTATCCAGCCACTATATCACAGTTTACCCAGTGCTGGGGATTGAACCTAGGGCTTTTTGTGTGATGTAAGCACTCTACAAACACCTAAACCCCAGCCTCTTGAAAAGTATCTTCTTCAGGAAAACCCCCTTATTATAATGACTTCATAAATTTTCAGGGAAGTAATTTGTTCAAGGTCTTCAGTTCTCTTTCCCTTTTGTTTGGTTGCAGTCCTAGGCATTGAACCAGGATAACCAAGCCCTAAGTCCTAGTCCTTTTTTTTTTAAATTAAAAACAGGTGTGAAAGGATGCACTTACCTTTGGGGAGAGGATGGTGGGATCCTCCTCATGGTTTCAGGTCTAGGAAACCATCTTACTTAGAATTCAGTAACTGCAGCAGTTTAGCTGGCCTGGGGTGTGACTCAGTCATGTACCATGACTAGGATTGTACATGGTCCTAGGTTCTACCCCTGGTACTTCAAGTGTAAAAGTCAAGAACTAAGAGTTCTGAGGGCAGGAGCTTTGTCTGTGGCCTGTCCTGCCTGTCCTCTGGCTTCAAGGGAGTCTCCACCAGAAATACTTGGAGCCACTGGAAAGATTTTCCACCATTCATTAGCTGTGTTGACCCAGCTGCAAGTAAAGTGGGTGGTAGAATCAGATGAAGAACTTGCCCCTAAGAGCTCTCATCCTTGCCAGTAGCATTAGTCATAATCTGACATTTCACCTGGTGCTATCTTTTCCCCCATTGGTACTTTTTGTTTTTGTTTGTACAGCAAGCAAGAGAATTGGTCCTAGAGATCATCCGAGAGAAAGACCAGGCTGACTTCCGAGGTGTGCGTGGTGATTTTGCCTCCCGAGCAGGAGGAGGTACTATAGAGGTAAGCTGGACTCACAGGTCAGTGGGCAAACAAGATTGAGTTCAAAGCCAGAGCCTGGTGTATAAAATAAGCTGCAGGCCAGCTAGGGCTAATAGTGAGATGGCCCCGTCAAAAAAAGTAGCCCTAAAATCACTGGTCATACTTCTCTCAGCTCCTTAACCTCAGACTGGTTATATAGTTTTTGTCTCATCTTCAAACTCTTAAAAGTACACACACTGCTCAAGGATATGAAGGACCAAGCATAGAGAACCAGCTGCATTAAAGGGCAGGTCATTCCTGTGGTTTTCACTGTTTTAATTAAAAGGTTAGCTTGATGTCCAGCTAGGTAGGGGCCAGAATCCTGTTTTCTCAGTGATATGTGTTGTGATTATATCAAACCTGGAATTTTCTTTTATTGATGAGATGAAATGGTATCAGAATCTAACCTGCAGTTTAATTTATGTCACAATGTACAAACTGTAGTACAGTGAGCCAGATTCACAGTGGCCTCTGGACAAGGTGCAGTAAGGTGCAAAGCACTGTAGAAGCAAGCAGTGTTGTTCAGTGGTACAGAGTTTGTGGTGACGAGTAGGTACTAAGTCTAGATGCTGCTGCTGGTTGTTCCATGATATCACATGAATGTATCATGCCACGGGGCTCTGCATTTGTGAATGGCTGAGTGGCAGATACTGTGGCCTGTGTATTTTTACTACGGTTTCACAGGTAAAGAATCTTTCATTTTAAAAGAAAAGACCAGGGGCTAGAGAGATTACTCAGCAGTTAAAAGCACTGACTGTTCTTCCAGAGGACTGGATTCAACTCTGAGGCAGCTCACAGCCACCTCTAACTCCAGTTCTAGGGGATCTACTGCCTCTGTAGGCACTTACACTTATGTGCACAAAAGATGTATACACACACACACACACAATTAAAAATTTTTTAAATCTTTACAAAGCCACATGTACAGAAGGTATGATAGGTTTTGTCTCTTTGTCTAGGTGTCTGTACCTAGGTTTGCTGTTGGGATTGTCATAGGAAGAAACGGAGAAATGATCAAAAAGATTCAAAATGACGCTGGCGTGAGGATCCAGTTCAAACCAGGTTGGTTTGTTATTAGACCTACACAGTGGACTATGTTAGCCATTTTCTTTTTCTCTTTGGTGATCTCCATTTCTTCCCCTAGTCATTGTGTTTCTCCTTGGTTTTGTACTGGCTTGATCTTCTCTCTGGCCACCCACAAACACACAATATGAAGACTCCAGCATGACATTTCCAGTTTGTAATTTTGCTAAGTGGTTTCTTTACAGAATGCACTATTTTGATTTTATACAGTCAAAGATAATATGACAATAAAGGATAAACATTTTTCATAGAAGGGGTGAAGCTCTTGCCATGTTGCTTAAGCTGACCTTGAGCATGCTATTGTCCTACCTCAATCTCCCAAATGCTGGGTTACCTGTATTTGCACAATGATTGGGTGTTATCCTGAGACATGTAAAAAGATACACTCATACACAGTTCCTCATTACGCTGTTCCAAGAGTCTAGACTGTGAAACTCTCCTTGCCTTTTGACCTCAGGTTTTTCTTAACCCTCTCTCATCTGATTCCACAGACGATGGGATTAGTCCAGAAAGAGCAGCACAGGTCATGGGCCCTCCAGATCGGTGTCAGCATGCAGCACACATCATCAATGAGCTCATTCTTACTGCGCAGGTGGGTCCAACACTCTGAATCTGGGAGCCTGCTCAGAAACAGACATTGTACCATACATAGGCAGACTACCCAACACTATAGTGCCCTAACCGGTCAGGCCCCTAATTGGAGCCCAGAAACTTTTCCACATCTGCCTCTTCTGCCTGTGTGCTTTTTCTTGCTGGTTTGTTACTCCCCTCCCTGCTTTTATCACCCAGAATCTAGGTTACTACACATTTATGGTGTTTGACCTGTGGTAGGCATGAATATGGTAGTTCCCTGAAGGCTTCCATCTTGTGCATCTGAGGATCAAAATCAGTTGTTAGGTTTGGTGGCAACCACCCTTGCCCACTGAGCCATCTCATATACTCTCGGTCTTCTTTATACAGACGGCTGTGTATGATTCATGGCCCATAGCTATGATGATAGCCCAATATGAAATTGCAAACATATATAAAGCTTTTGGGGTTTTTTGGTTTGGTTGGTTTTTTTTTTTTTTTTTTTTCTTTTGTTTTTTGTTGTGGTTTGTTTGGTTTGTTTTTTTTTTTTTTTTTTTTTTTGAGACAGGGTTTCTCTGTGTTACTTTGGCTGTTCTGGAACTCACTCTGTAGACCAGGCTGGCCTTGAACTCACAGAGATCCACATGCCTCTGCCTCTCAAATGCTGGGATCAAAGGCGTGTGCCACTGCTGTCCAGCTGTTCCTCGGTCTTAAGACAGGCTGGCCTTCCAGCTCAGTATCCTGCCTCAGCCCCCTCCACCATGATTCATTCTCTGAGATTATGGACATTTGCCACCATGCTCACCCCATTCTTCCTAAGAAGTTAGACTCGAGGATCTTTCTATGCCTTCTTGGTAATATGACCGCCTTTCTTTCTTTTCTTTCTAATATTTCTTATTGCGTTATATTTATTCATTGTATGTGCATGTTTGCATGCCATGGCCTATGTGTGGAGGTTGAAGGACAACTTGCAGGATTTGGATCTCTCCTTCCACCAGGTGAGTCTCAGGGATCAAACTCAGGACAACAGTCTTTACTCTCTGAGCTATCTTACCAGCCCAAGAACTTTTTTTCTTAAATCCTTTTATCCTTTCTGCAGGCCTGAGAGCAAGATGTTCTAGCTTTCAAAGCAGTGACTGACTTGTCCTCTGTGGCAGCCCTGTGGAGAGTTGAGCCACACACTCCCCTCCTGCCACTTTCAAATGCTGGTAGCTTTTTAGCATCTGTTGTCTGCTCTGGAAGACCCAGCATGAGTTACCCTCAGCTTCAAGTAAAGCCTAATCTTGAGGGCCCTGTAAGGAAATGCAGAAGGCCCAGGCCTGGACCCAGAGTTTCTGGCTTTTTGTTTTCGGCAGGTGTGTGGGGGCTGTGTGGATGCCCACACGTACCTTTCTACAGCCAAGTGGTGGTTCTGTTCTGAATTGAGCTTTCAAGTCTGAAATGTGTAGTGTTGTTTCTATCCTGTCACTTAACCTTCTCACCAGAGAGGATGAGGTGTGCTGATGGCAGTAACAGAAATCCTCACTTGTTACCTTTCTTCCTTACCAGGAAAGAGATGGCCTTGGAGGCTTGTCGGTAGCTAGAGGAAGAGGCCGTGGGCGTGGTGACTGGAGTGTTGGCACTCCTGGTGGTGTCCAGGAAATTACGTACACAGTGCCAGCTGATAAGTGTGGCCTTGTAATAGGCAAAGGTAAGAGGCAGCTGCTCAAGGGAGGGAAGCCAGCTCCCAAGCCTATATTCATGGCATCCTTTGGGGTCCCTGACTTGTCTTGTCACAATGGAGGAAAAGCACATTTGAGTGTGGATCGACAGGAAATTAGACCCATCACCTAGATCTGCTCAGGCTTTTGGAGAGAGGCTGGGGAAGGTATGGGTCTCAGGCTCTTGTCTGTAGACGGGAATGAACTTGGCCCTGGAGAAGTCACCAACTCCTAAGCTCATGCCTGACACAGAGTGCTTTCTGACGTGAGTGTTACCTCACTGGATTTTGGCAGTGGATCTTCATGGATGGCTTAGGGGCCTTTCAGCAATGCAGGCACCCTCTGGAGGGTTGTAGAAAGTGGTTTGCTAATTGCTTCTAGACATTGGGGGCAGTTTGAAACATTGGGTGGAAAGCCTCATTCTTGCCTGCACGGTACCCTTCTGACAGCCAGAAAGGGACAGGCAGAGCAGGCCATGGACCACCTTGCTGTGACTGGCCTTCCTTGGAGCACTGAGCTGAACTTTGCTGCCAGCAGGACTTCTGTTTGACATTGGCTTCATTATCCCTCAGATTTCTTTGATCACCAGATATCCCTTAGCTGTTTAGGATTCCTCTTAATACAGGAATGTGACTTAGGCTGTCTTCACCAGCAGTTCTGAGGCTCCACCGATGTGTCATTGATAGCTGGGGTGGGTGTTACCACACAGACCCCCTAGAGTTGATACTAAACCCTATTTGGAAGACTGTTTGTGCTCTTCTGTGATATTACCCCATATCCATATCTTTCAGATCATTGAATGTAGGAATAGTGAAAGTGGGTTTGGGTTTGAGACAGGTTGCCCAAGCTGACCTTTACCTTGTGACCCTCCTGCTTCAACCTCTTGTGATTGCAGTATGGTGGCTAATGGTGTAATTTGTTTTTATTTTTCTGGTACATGCTGCTAAGTGTCTTCAATCCTGCTAGCTATTTAGAATGGTAGACATTCCCATACCCTAACCAGTACTAACAGATTAAATTCACCTGACACCTATAGGCAGGGGGTCAGGTCCAGGTGTCTTGACTTTTGGAAAACCATATTGTGAGTGATATTTTCACTTGAGTGTCTCAGCAAACCCTGGCAGAAGCACCCCATATGCGCGCGTGTGTTGTGTGTGTGTGTGTGTGTGTTGTCGTCATTGTCCATCCTCCACAGAGCCACACAAGTAGGTCCTAGAGGACAGGATAACAGTGAAGCAGTGGCTGGCACTCTATCCCTGTGTTCAGAAACAGTCTGGGACCCACCACAAGCTAAGGTGACCATGGAGAGGGTCTTTCATGTAAGCTGTTTCCTTTTCTTGGGAAAAGCGTGTGGCTGAAGGAGAAAGCCTGGGCAACGCAGCAAAGCTCTCCCAACTCCTGCCCTTGGACAGCCTCCCGGGCCCCTGCTGGATTTCCATGATAAACACAGCAACATTGACAGATAGTCTGGCCAGCCCTGCTCTTGTCAGCTAGTCCTTTTAGCAGCTTTGATTAATTGCTTTACGATTTCACATCCAGCCAGGCCGCTGGTGGGTCACTTCTGCCCCCCATCAGGTGGAAGAATGGAGTAGGCTGCTGAATGAGGCCAAGACAGCCACCATGTGCCAAACTGGTGACCTCATTTTGAAGGAAGATGAACTTAAATTAACTCCTTCTGGCCCCATGCGGTTTTGCAGTGCCTCAATACCCGATTAGCATGCTCCAGAGGTCTCCCAACAGAGCATCTTGGGCTGCTGGCCTGGCTAAGGTGCGGCTGCTGGGGGCTCTGCTGTCTGGGGCTTACCAGTCCTAGGTCCAGGCACACTTGCTCTTGCCTGCTGGGTAGGGGCCATCTGAGATTAGACTAGTGCAGCTACCTGTGGGCACAGTCTCTGTTTCTTCTTTGTTTCTCATTGCTTCCCCCAAAATCTACAAAATTTGATTGGGAGTACAAAGTAGCTCACTCTTCATGGGACAGGGATGATGAAGGCTATGGCCTCTGAGAAAAGGACCCAAGAGCTGCACTGGGCATGCAGAAAATGCTCAGCCTCTTTTCTGTCCCCAGGGAGCCTGACAGCTCACCAGGACGAGCCTCCATTTTTGTTTCTTGACCCTTTTTGGATGGAGTAAAAACAAACCTGTTCTCCCCTTGTCAGATGCCCCACTTGCTTGGTAGTGTACTTAGATGGACTTTCATCTGCTGAGGCAGTAGGGAAGGTTGGAGTGTGTAAAGGAGGGTTTTGAATATGTTGCAATGTGTTACACATGTCATTCAAGCTGGGTTTGATTGGAAATGGGCAGAAGAAGCCCAACACTGGCACGTGGAACTCCCTGTTCCTCTATACCAGACTGTCAACAACATTTAATCTTCAATTTTATAACTCATGCTCCAGGTTTTCCTTGTGTCAGGCCATACTCCACTCCCACAGAGCTGATGCAGTAGATCTGTAAGTTCTGTGAAATTTCAGAAGAATTGGGTCATTGTTCACTGGCTGGTGGAGTTTTTGTTCCGCACATTTCATTAAGAGACTGAGACTTGCCGGTTTTCAGAGAGAACAACTAAATTTCCATCACCCTGCTCCATCCAGGCCCTGTGCCCCGCCTCCTGTCCTCTGGACTGCTTCTGTCTGGACCCATCCCCCTACCAAGGCACAGAGGAACCTGAGGGGGAATGGGGTGTGATATTGAAGACTAGAGTGGGCTCCAGGCATTGTTGGGGCCTGTAGCCGCCCATTTGACCTGTGGAGGAAGGGCAGCCCTTGCCCAGACTGAAGGCTCCCATTGTGTATGGTAGGGCCATCAGGTCTCCAGTCTCACACTGAGAAGGATAAACCTCTCCTGGGTGGACTTCAAGGCAGGAATGAATTCAGTGGTCAGCAGATCCAAGGGCCTTGGGCCCAGACCTTTCTAGGAGGCCACGAGGCTACAGAGGCCTCAGTCCAGCTCCAAATAGTCATCTTTACTCCAGATAGCTAGTGCTGCCAGAAAGAGGCCCTGGATTTTGTCTGAACCCTTGGGCAGAAGAAAGTAGCTATCTGTGGGCAAGAGTTAGTATGTATCTTCCAGCCTCCCCTAAACATGGGGTCACATAGACTCAGGGCCATCCCTGGTCTACTCAACCAAATCTCCTGCCTGCAGGGGGCGAGAACATCAAAAGTATCAACCAGCAATCAGGTGCACATGTGGAGCTTCAGCGGAACCCCCCTCCTAACACCGACCCCAACCTGCGGATATTTACCATCAGGGGTGCTCCTCAGCAGATCGAGGTGGCCAGGCATCTCATAGATGAGAAAGTTGGCGTACGTACACGGGCCTTTCCCCACCTGGCTTATACTAGCTGGATTTGCTTTTGGATGTCCAAGGTACCTTCTTTCCCCTAGAACCTTGTGCTTCCTGTGCCTTTTCATCCTTGCATCACATGGGGGCAGCCTCTCCTCCTCCGCCAAAGGGAAAGTCCAAGGCTCAGGGAATGCCAGGCCCAGATGCTATGAAAGAAGCCTCTGGCGTGACTGGCCAAGGCTCCGGCAGTCAGACCTCCGAGCATGTCCCCTGCAGGCGTAGATGAGCAGCTGGACAGCAGCCTTCCCCCAGCACTGCCCCCAGGCTCCCTCAGGCGTCACCCTGGCCACCAGCCCTGCAGGCAGTTTTCATTGACTCTGGCTTTAGTTTCAGGCACCTCAAAGCAGATAAAGAAAGGGAGTGTTGATGGAGGACAGATGGGCCACTGCTCACCTCAATGGGGACGTAGAATGGCAGAAAGAGCCCTGGGCCAGCCTAAATTGACGGGAGAGTCAAGCAGGTTGGTCCTCCCCCAGGGTGACATGCCAGGGCAATCATGGTGGTGCCAGGACTGGCTGTGTGGTTGTCTTGGTCACTTGAGGGGCAGAGCTACCACTGCAGACACTGTCTGCTGGGGGAAGGAAGCTAGTATGAGCGCAGAGCTGTCTCCTTCACTTGACTTGCCTCCCATAGTGGGCTTCCCTGGGAGGGCCTGGGCAGAGGGCAAGGTGATGTGGTGACAGGGGTGAGAGCTCCTCTGTGCCCACACAGGGTGCCGGCCTCGGAGCCCCTGCAGCCTTTGGACAGAGCCCCTTCAGCCAGCCACCAGCTGCACCTCATCAAAAGTGAGTCTTCTCCCTCCGTCCTCGTGGAAGGTTCTTCACCCATCCAGCATCCTGCTCCTCAGAAGTGCTCATCCAAGCCCTGGGCAGGGATGGCACTGTGTGTGCTCCTCTCTCCTTCTGTAGATCACTGACCATTCAGGGTAGCGCCCCACATCTTGGAGTGTTTCCAGTCATGCCATCTTCCAGGGACCATACTACCTGGGCAGAGGGGAGTGGGTTGAGGGGGCAGCCCTTCCTGCAGATCAACAGTGCTCCTTCCTCCCTTACAGCACCTTCCCTCCCAGGGGCTTCCCCAACATTGCTGCTAAAGTTAACGGGAACCCGCACAGCACCCCTGTGAGGTAGGTGATTATCTGTCCCTCTGCTAGTGGGCGGGTGAGGGAATCAAACAATAAAGGATGGTTGGAAGGCAAGGGGAGGGCTGCGTGACCGCACTGTCATGAAGGACTGTTCTGTCCCCACAGCGGCCCTCCAGCTTTCCTGACTCAAGGATGGGGCAGCACTTACCAGGCTTGGCAGCAGCCCACACAAGTGCCAAGTAAGTGACCCACAGGAGGGCGAGGGTGCCCACAAAGGTGGCCAGGCTGGGGCTCACAGAGCCAGGGAACTGGGGGTGTATGAGGTGCCCTGTTGTACTCTCTCCAGTGATGGGGCCGCAGCAGGCCCAGCATGTGGGAATGCACATCACAACAATGTGAGGCTGCTTTCCCTGGCTGCCAGGACCTCCTCAGCTGGGGGCAGGCAGTGGATGTGGTTTGATAAGAGTCTTCTGTCTCCGTTTTCTAAGAGGATGAGCTCCAGCCTAGAGCTTCCTGTACCCTGTCCTCCTGAGCAGCTTCTGCCTGCTGAGGATCTCTTTCACTTTAGTCTTCTTGTGTCGAGGTGACCTTACTTCTCGACGGTGACTTAGAAAAGGGCTTTTTCTGTCACCTGGACTTCTTAGGAAACAAACAGAATTGTCTCTGCTGAGTACTATCTGGCCAGGAAGCTACTGAAAAGAGGAGGCTTGTGCAGTCTTCAGCCCCTCTCCGTCTCCACTCTGGCTCGTCAGCTCTGCTCTGCTCTGCTTTTTTCAAACAACTGAAGTATTTAATAAGCTCTGAAACTTCATCTATCTGTTTTGTTCCCTACCCTCCCTCAAGCCTGATGACAATGTGAAACTTTGACCGGTGCTTCCCAGTGAGCTGGTGCCCCTGGTGGTATTTACTCTCTGTCCCGCTGAGCTGGCAGCACTGGGTTCCTAGTTCTCCTTGAGCACTCCACGGTCTCATTGCTTGCTGAAAGTAGTGTTCTTGAAGTGCTGGGCTATTGGATACTTTTCTGATTTGTGTATTTCCCCAGGCAAGAGAGTGACAGGACCATGATCCCATTTGCCCAATTATTTCCAGACTAAGTCCTCAGAGGAAAGCTCCCCAGGCCCACAAGGAGCACTTAGGGTCAAGTTTTAGCACAACCTGAAGCCCAGTGGGTTGTACTTGGTGTGGGTGGTGAGCAGGAGGAAGCAAGAAAGTCTGGTGACTTCCACCTGTGTGGCTGAGCTCTGCCTGTGCAAATAGGACAGGAAGCAGTCCTGTGCATACCCCTGCACTGCAGGGAAGAAAACAGCTGTTCCTCCCCTGCAGTTCAGCTCAGCAACTGTCCATTCCCCTGCCATTTGGCATGGCTAAAGACACCCTGCTGAGCTGTATTGAGTGGCACACTCCTCACATTCCTCTGCCTGCCTTAGATTCTGATAAGAGATGCAGGGGTCTGGTGAGCTGGTGCTCATCCCTGACCTCACTGCCTTGTCCTCTGCTTATCTGCCCCTGAGCCTAATGCTGCTGCCTTGCCTTGACTTCGGGTGTCTCCTCATTCCTCTTCTCTGCCAAGAGTGGAGAAGGAAGTGCCTAGGGCTCTGTGCTGTTCTGACGCAGAAAGCCAGGCAAGATCCCAGTTGGGTGCTTGTTGCTTCTGCCACTGACATGTGCACCATCACATGTGCACAGTGTGTCTCTGGCTTCACCCAGGCCTGTGCCTTCGAGTCATGTTCTACACAGGGAATTCCCACCCTTCCCACCTTTCTTGTCCAGAGGGACAGTGGTGGGGCTGGAGGGGCTTGATGACGTATCAGCACCATTTGGACTTTGTCCATTAGGAACTAGGTCCAGAGAATTCAAGAAGGCTATGACTTCCAGCCCTGCCTCCTAAAGACCCTGGTTGCAGCCTTGCTCAGTGATTACTGTGCCTTCCAGGCTGGGGCCCACGTGAGCCAGGATGGGAGCCCATGAGCAAGGCCTGACTGCTCTCTGTTCTCTGCACAGGCCAGCAAAGCCAGCCACAGAGCAGCCAGCCCGACTACAGCAAAGCCTGGGAAGACTATTACAAAAAGCAGAGTGAGTGCAGCCACCACACACTGCCCGGCTGTGGGCTTTGCTGTCCAGTGTCACCTGATTTACAACCCCTCTGGGACTTTGTCTAGGTGCCCACTTTGTCTCTCCCCTACGCCCTGTCAGGAAGCAAAGTGTAGCCAGTGCCTGCTGGGTGTGTTGTCCTCACAGTCTCCCTATGGCCATGTCAGGACAGGCAAGAGCTAACAGTGCAGGGAAGGCTTCACTGGGCACCGGTGGCTTGTTCTTCCTGTGCAAGCCCATTCTCTCCACAATACCAGGAAACAAGTTAGGCTTGAGGGATGCCAACAGAGAAATGCCCCTGAGTGATTGTCAGTAGCAACCTGCGCATGTGAACTTGTGCATGATCCAATCAAAGCCAGTTCTGGGTCTAGTGTAGTGCTCCCTGGCAACATCTTGTACCTAGAAGCATCACTTGCCAATTGGAAGGCCCAGGTTAAAGCTGTCAGAAGCTGCTTGGCCTTGGAGGCAGAATCATCCTGGGTCACTAGCTTCTCTAGTGACTGAGGCAGGGTATCAGGTGGTGTCATCACTAGGGATCTTGGGGAGTTCAAGCACCTGTCCCTCCATACCTACTTACCCTGCATTCCAGGTATCCAGGGCCTATTTAACACCAACCCCATCTTGTCCTCGTCTGAATGCCACACTATGCTGACTCTCCCCAATCTGGCTGTTTATTCTCTGGCACCCAGAGTTGATGGGTGCTCAGTCAGTGCAGGGGAATCCTGTAGAAGTGTGACTTCTAGGTGGGCTACGGCAGAGGCTGGCAACAAAAGGTCCCAGTGTTTTCTATGGCGAGAACCTCTGCAGCACCAAATGACAGCAGCAGTCCAGAGGGAAACAGATGCCCCAAGGCCTGAGCGAAAGGGCCTCCCATTCCCTCCCCTCTCCTTAACTGTGTCTGTTCTTTGTCATCCAGGTCATACTACCAGTGCTGCCCCACAGGCCAACTCCCCACCAGACTACACGATGGCCTGGGCCGAGTACTACAGGCAGCAGGCCGCCTTCTACGGGCAGACTTTAGGGCAGGCTCAGGCCCACAGCCAGGTCTGTAGCCAGTCCCCAGCACCATGATGCCACCCAGCCTTTGTTCTAGCCCCAGGGTGAGCATACTGGCCTGTGGGACCTTCTCTGTCTCTATTTTAGCCCCTGAGCATGAGAGCTAACTCTGGGCCTTAACAACCCTAACCATAAATAAATGCTGAGCTTTTCCCTGGGTCTGCAGTGGACTCCAGGGCCCACTCCAGTAGTTCTTGAAGGGAGTAGACAGACTGTGGCCTTTGCTTGCACAGCAGTGAGCATAGTAGGTCCACACCTTTGGGGGCCAAGCAGGTGGAGGGCCAACTTGACTTCTTTATGTGTAGAAACTTGGAGGGTTCTATCAGTCCTTGGCCAAGAATGATCTCTCTTTTAAGGGGGGAGGGCCAAGTGCTCCCACAGGGCACCTTTCTGAGGACCTGATGCCAGTCAGGCCTTGTGGGAAGCTGGTGTCAGAAGCTGGCTGGTGACCCAGAAGAAGCCCTCCCCTTGTCCCTCCCCAATGTCCTGACCCTAGAACCTAGGTGCTTAGACTCCAGTGTCTGGTGCTGTGAGGCTCTGGGCGTGGGGCTGACCCTCTCCCTCCCCCCACAGGAGCAGTAGATGGGCGTCTGCAGCGGCTTCCCCCACCCCACCCCCCGAAATCAGTGTGAGAGAAACCTGTTTGTTACAGAGATTTTTAGATTTGCAAACCTTTCGATGAAGAATCTTTGTTTTGTTCTGTGAAACACTATATTTAGATTAACAGAAATTTTCTAAAAATCCGGAAAATTAGTTAACTAAACATTGCTTGTAATTCTGTGTCATGATTTCTTTGTTACTTCAAATGTGTAAGCTCTGGGGTTCTTTAGGAGCAAAGCCTGCAAGCTCAGGTGCCAGAACTCGCTTCAGAGCCTTGACATTTCATCAAATGATGGCTTTGTTTTGTTTTTTGTGTCTTTTTATTTACAGTTTTGTTTTTGTTTTTGTTTTTCTGTTGCAACAGAAAAATGGCTTGGAAGTCTTAGGTGGTAATGTAACAAATTTTTTAAAAAAATTTTAAACAGTATTTAAGTATTCATAAATGTAAATTCATTAAGTGTTTCACCTCTAATTTCTTGTATCTTGGCTGTCTGGTTTTATTGCCTTTTTTTTTAAACTGAACTATTATGTATTGTAATTAATGATGTGAATCCTGAACTGAGACGGGTCCTTGTGTTGCGGGAGGGGCGTTTGTGGGTTGTGTCATTCTGGCGTTCTGAGGGTGATGAAAAGACATCCACCTTTGTGTACGCCGCCGGTCTCGGTTACCCAGAGCAGTGTGTGTCTAAGACCTCCAAGCTGGTTCTAAAAACAAAAGGCCTTTCTCTATTCTCTGAAATATAAATGCTGTTATTTTTAATATTAAAAAGAAATTCAGTATAACTTTTAACAAACACTGTGGACATTAAACCATATAAAAAATGTAGTAACTATTTTTTAATTCCAAGGTGTTTTTTGCTTTTTTCTTTTAAATATTTTCTTAATATTTGTCAAATTAACTAGATAAATAAATAAATCTAGTATTAACCACAGTATGAGTTTAAATAATTTTGATTTAATAAAAGGGATAATATGATTTCCAGTGTTTACTGTAGTGTATCTTGTACAGATAACATGTATTTTTAAAGAAAAAAACGGAATTGAAGCTATTTTTTCTTGCATTTTGAATTGACCCGAGGAACATTCCGTTTGAAATGTGCTCAAGTTACAGTTTGCGGTTCTCTTGTTTTCCTTACAATGCTTGAAATGTCTAACTATTAAAAAAAGGCAGTTGGAAATGTTATGCATGTTGTTTTTTTTTTTTTTAAGGTGTTCTTTTATTTGACTGACAATTCATTTTACACTCTATAATAAAATTTCCACAAGATACCTTGTGGACAAAGTGTCCTTCGTCTGTTGTGTTTGCTGGCCCCTGACTCCTGCACTCCCTAGCTGATGTCACCCTGCCCTGCTGCCATCAGCCCAACTTGTTGGCACAGCCTCTGGTGACTTCTGAAGCAAAGCTGGTTTCATGTGGTGGCTTGCGCTTGGCCCTTTGGCTTAGGCCACAGTAAGGACCAGTTTTTCCTAGCACAGACCGTGCCTCAGGTGCACTCCTGGGCTGTTTCCTGGCACCCTCTAGGCACACTCACCTGTGGCTCTGCTGAGTGGTGGTTATTCTCTACAGTCTCAGGCTCCAGTGGGGAGACAGGGCAGCAGAAGTGCAGATGCATGCCTTTGTTCAAGGAAACAAAAGGGGAACACCTCACCCACCCCATCCCACTGCAGGCTGGACCACAGGAGCTGATGGGGTAAAGGCAGCTTTGCTGACTGTTTTCTATCACCTTTGGTAGCAACTGGCTTGAAATTCAGTTTTTTGCCAGGGCATCTGCATGACTATCCTTCACCTTGTACCTCTAGACTGTGAGCTTGTCTCATTCAGTACGGACACCAGGCCCATTAGCCCTTGCTCAGAACCCTCTTTTTAGGGTGTGTCCTTTGCCTCCACGAGGCACTCCTAAGAGTGAGACACATCTGTGGATCCTTTAGCCCAAAAGGGGGTGGAGAGTGTCCCATCTGGGCCACACTGAGGCCTGTCGAGAGCCTGAAGACAAAAAGGAGATGTGGCATCTTTAACTACACCTCTAGAGAATCGAGTTTGACGTTGAGAAATTGAATAGTGAAAGCCACTTGGGGAGGGGGAGGGCCGGCCAAGAGGGTATCAGCGCTTGATGACGGTAATGGGAGTTGGAGAGAGGGCATTACAGGGAAGACTTCCTTCTAATTCATCTTCCAAGCTCAGTGCCAAAACAGCATTTGGCATGGTTCACAGGGAGCAATTGTGTGATAATGAACCCTAAGGTGTCCCTTAATTGAAGACTGAGCATTGCGGTTTGTGCCAAGAGTCGTAAATGGCGCAGGCTTGCGGGAGGATGCATTTTCTTAAATGTATCGGTAAGTACAGATTAGCGTTTGTCCCCAGTGAGATGCCATACTATAAATTATGGAAATCTCTCTTTCCTTCTGATGCAATCTTCTGTTGGGGGGGTGGGGTGTACAGAACAGCAAGCCACAGGGAGGGGAAGTTTGCAAGCATATGAAATTTGGCCTCTCATTAACATGGCGCCCGCCCTCTGAAGATGGTTTCCATCAGCAGTCTGCTGTCCTAGAAGGCTAAAGTGCTTGAAATGTACCAAGTTCAGCGGTTGTGTTCCATTAAGAAAGCTGCATGGTCATCATGGAGGGCGTTCTGTGTTTGGCGAGGTAGGGGTGGGCGGCGCCTGGTCTGTCTAGAGGGCTCGCCCCACACCTTGCCACACCCAAATTGGCTCTTTGCCCACACTCAGGATTCAGGAGGACCCCTGCTGAACTGACCCAGCCCCACAAATTGGAACTAGAGAGGAATTCTCCATCCATGGGATGCACCTCCATCCTGTCCCAGGCCTCAAGTGAGAAGCAGTCTTATCAATTAGTGGGTCCTCTCACATGGTACCATCCATGGTGTCTGTCCTACAGCCCCACAGGAGCACAGATGGCATGCTGTAGTGCCCAGACCAAGGGGCACTGGACACCCTGGAGCCCTAGCTCCAGCTGGCTCCAGCACTGCTGTTTCCCAGGCCCACTTCCAGCCCTCCAGGGCCCAGCTGGGGTTTTGGATGGGCTAATGCAACTGCTCCTGGAGGACTCAGATTAATGGCCCGAAAGTGGCCTGACAATTCCGCAGGGGGCTGGTGGGCCAGGGTGCCTGCAGTAAGACATCCTGCATGGCTTCAAGCAGTGGTTATTTGGGCTTTTGTCTTCAGCCTCTCTCCAGCTTCTATAGGGGAGTGCTCACCCTTCCCACACTGAATCAGAGCCGGGAGGTCCTTCACACAGATTCCAAGGGGCAGGCTGCTGTACTGTCTGCTCTTCATTTGAGGTAGGTCCAAGACTGCCACTCACAGGGCTGGTGGTGAGGTAGCTGAGGATGAGATAGAGAGGATGTCCTAAGAGTAGGAGCTGAGCAGCAGCCATGGGCAGGCCCCAAAACTCACTAAGATGTATTTGAAACCCCAAACCTTTGTAGTCATTCATGGATCAAAGTCAGGGTTCCTGTAGCTGAGTGCAGCCAGATAGTTTCGTTGGGGCCTTTTATTTTTTTTTTAAGTTTCATTTTATTGTAGGGCCTTCTTTAGACAAGTGTCTGAGCCCCGCTCGGCCATTCTGATGTGTGCTTTTTGTTGGTGATTTTGCTATTACACCAGCCTGACAAAATAGTAAGTGCCATCTGGTGACTGAGTGCAAGAAGCCGGAATGGACCTTCAGGCAGTGGGCTCGGAAACCAGGTTCCATGCAGGCCCCACCAGTGCTGTGGCCAGGAAGTGGATGTCAGTGGGTCAAAGTTAATACACACATGCACTATAAATATAGACACATCTATAAGCGTATATACAGGTACAACCTTAACACACATAAAGCTATACAAACAAATGCACGTACATCAACTGTGGAAACATGCTTGAGCAGGCATTGCACTGACGGGTCTATGCTGGCTTCTCGGAAACCAAGCTGTATTTCACTTCTGTAGCTTGCACGTGGTTTAACCCCTCTGAAACGCAAGTGGTAGTATGACCATCTTAGCAGTCTAAGAGGATGGGTGCTTTTCTGCAAGGAGAGAGCTCTCCACGGTGGCTGACATCGCCCCTGCCGGGTAGCCCTTCTGCCAACCTCTTGTATTTTCCAAGTTCTAGATGCAAAATCAGCAGTTTTAACTCGCCCAGCCTCAAGCATGCCACTGTAACATGTGACACTGTCCTCAGAACAAAAGTTCCATACTTAGCAATTTGAGAATTCAATGTGTGCTTCTCTTTAAGGGAAGTGCTGCACTCACAACCTGGAGAGGAGATCCTATCATGGTATGTAAGGGTGGAGCCAGGGCTCAGCCATTGGAGAATTGCCCTGTCCAGTTGATGTGTGTGAGGTTTAACCTCAGTTAAACCTCTCTGGAAATGCCCTGTCCCACACTTGCTCAGAGGTATGTTTCATGGTGATTCCAAACTCAGCCAAGTTCACAAGGAGTGCAGCAGGAGCCCAAGCCGAGTGTGAGGTCCACCACACCCTACACGTTCTGCCTCTGGCCAGCTGACCTTTGAGGCTCCTCTAGAACTGAGGTTTGAAGAGTCACTTTTGAATGTGGGCAGTGTCGTCCTACCACTGGAGTCCCAGACTCAATGAAAAGGAGAAAGCAAGCTGGACTGTTAGATACAGTGTGATCAGCTGCCTTGTGCTCCTGCCGCCACACCCTACCCACCATAATGGACTGTACTTTCAAACTGTGAGCCAAAGTAAACCTTCCTCCCTTAAGTTGCCTTTGTCAGACGTTTTGCCAGAGCAAAGAGAAAAGTAGTTAACTTAAGTACTCCCAAGCCTCAGTGTGACTGCCCTGTTCCTCCTCCTTCCATCCTATCCCCCGTCACAGCCAGTGGGCTGAGATAAAGCTAAGGTCACCATGGGAAGTGGTAGCTGTCAATAATGACTGAGTAATGAGTTCTGTTCTGACCACCTGTGACTTTTCCTGCTCCTGCAAGAGCAGCAGGGACAGACTGTGATCTGAACACAGTGCCCAGCTACTTCCCAACCCACCTACCCAGTCCCAGCAGCCAGGCTGGGGGCAAACTCTGCAGACAGCCAGATAATATAGTCATATACTATAGTAATGTGGATGACCACTGGGCTAATGGTTGGTCAAAGCTGCTTCATTCTGACCCACACAGTGACAGTACAGGAAATCTCACTTTGTACTTTGAAAGCAAATCTAAGGCTCTGCAGCTCTCTGTGTCGGATCTCTGACCATCACTGCCCTGTGAAGCAGGCACCCTGGCTCAGAACTGAGGCTCTCTCCAATTGTTCCTCTGTCATGGTCATGGTGTTCCTAACAAACCTCATCAGCCCTCTATTCTCAGGCAGCTGCTATGGTCTTACAGAAAAGAGAACGAAGCCTCCATGTGATAGGAAGGATTGTGGCTGTATGCTCGGCACACTGGGCTGTCCTCTAAATGTTTTTTTTTTTTTGGGGGGGGGTGGAGTTTGGTTTTTTGGTTTGGGGTTTGGGTTTGGTTGCTTGGTTTGGTTTTTGTAGTTGTTTGGTTTGTGGTTTTTTGTTTTTGGACAGGGTCTCTTGTAGCTTGGGCTGGCCTCACTCTTGCTCTATAGCCAAGGATGACCTTGAACTCTAGATCCTCCTGCCTCCACCTCCCCAGTGCCAGGACCACTGGCATGTACCACCACACTCAGCTTTCGATGTATATCTTAAAGGTTCCTCCCTAGCCTGCCTCTTCAGTCAAGAAGAGGGGCTTGGCTTTGTCCCCACTTCAAAGGAGGTTTGCCCTATGATTGGGAAAGGTCAGATCTTCACTGCAGTTCCCCTCCTTGGATCGGGAGTGCACTGGTGATCCAAATCACATGGGCTCAGCGAGGGTTCTATAGATGCGTGGGTGTTTGGTTTAGTGGCTGGGTTGTGAGTTTTTGTTATTTTTCTATGTGGGGCAGAGGTGTAAACAGGTGTGTGTGTGTGTGTGTGTGTGTACATGTAAGCTGCAGACACCCACGGTGTCTTCTTCAGTTGCTCTTTGTTTTTCTTTAAGACAGGCTCAGTCACTGAAACTGGAGCTCATTGATTGGCTAAGATCATCTCACCAACTAAACTAAGGAATCCTCCTGCCTCAGCTGACCCTAGCCCTTGGATTACAAACACCCAGGGCTGTACCTGGCTTTTGAATTTACTTTTTTTAATTTTTAAATATGTGTCTGTGTCTGCATGTGGGGATGTGCGCATGAGCACAAGTACCTGTGGAGACCAAGTGAGGGCTCACGCACTGTGGAGCTGGGGCTCCAGACAGCTGGGAGGCCCTGATGTGGGCTCTGGGGACCAAACTCAGGGCCTCTGGAAGAGCAGCTTGTGCTCTTAACCACTGAACCATCTCTCCAGCACCACCTTTTTAATTAAATATTTTATCTAATATTCATACATAAATATAATGTATTTTGATCCAGTCCACCCCGGTTCTCTCCTCTCCAATTCCTTCTCTATCCTCATCTTAGTATGAATTTCTATTGCTGTGTCAAAACACTATCACCATGACCACTCTTTTTTTGTTTGTTTTTGTTTTTGTTTTTGTTTTTCTGAGACAGGGTTTCTCTGTTGTAGCCCTGGCTGTCCTGGAACTCACTCTGTAGACCAGGCTGGCCTCGAACTCACAGAGATACACCTGCTTCTGCCTCCCAACTGCTGGGATTAAAGGCACCATGACCACCTGCTCGGCTGGAAGTGGAGGGGTCTGTATCTGGATCGGCGGGCAGCAGGAAGATAGAGAGACACTGGGCCTGGCTTGAACATAAGAAGCCACAAAGCCCAGTGACACACTTCCTCCAAAAAGGGCACACCTCCTAATCCCCGTCAAGTAGCACCACTTCCTAATGATCAAGCATTCAAATCTATGAGCCTATGGGTGCCACTCTTAGTCAAACTACCACACCTTCTACTGTTCCCCTCCAAATTCATGAGCTTTTGCCCCCCAACTCTCTATCTATCTATGTCTCTCTCTCTTTCTCTCTCTCTTTCTCTCTCTCATTTTGATACTCACTTAGTGCAGCCTGTATGTGCATGGTATGGCACCATATACTAGAGCATAGGCAGCCTCTCAGGGCTGCATCCCTGAAGAAACTGAGTCTCACCCACCCCCCCATAGCAGCCATCAGTTGGCAATAGCTCCTCAGATGAGGGTGGGACTTCATGAACCCTTCCCCTGTTCTTGCTGGGGTTTCAGTTGGCTTGATTTGTGCAAGTCTTGTTTATTCAGTCCCAGCCACCGAGTTTATGTGTGTGTCTGTTTTGCCACATCAGGGAGACACTGTTTCTCTGCAGACATTCGCTTGCTGTTACAGTGTTCCTGCAGTCATTATGCTCCCCCCACCCCTGCCATGATCCCTGAGGCTTTGGGGGAGATGGTATGATGTGGATGTTCCATTCAGATCGGAGCACTCCACAGTCTTATTCCCTGCATGTTGACTGGTTGTCGGCTTCTGTTTCAATCACTATCTGCTGCAAAAAGAAGCAGCTCTGATGAAGGTTGAGAGATGCATACATTTGTGGGTATAAAGACAAAAACATTGTTTTTTATTACCATGCCCATTTCACAAAACAATAGTAGTAGGCTCTCCCCAAGCTGTGGCCTGCTGTTTTGTGTGTGCTAGGGTTCAAAACTCAAGCCTTCATCTCTGTAAGCACTTTACCGAGTGGTCTCCCACACGTCCAATTTTTAATTTAAAAAAATCAGGCATTAAAAAATGTATCTTAACATTTTTGTTAGCAGCTGGAAAGATGGCTCAGTAGTTAAGAGCATTCATTGTTCTTCCAGAAGCCACAGGTCAGTCCCAAGCAAAGCACCCATGTGCCGGAGAGGGAGCCCACAGCCACCTGTAACTCCACTTCCGGGACCCATGCCCTCTTGTGGCTTCCATGGGCACTGCATGCACATGGCAGGTGCATGTACATACATACATGCATACATGCATACATACATACATACACACACAGGCAAACACATGTAAAAAATAAACCTTTAAATTTTTTAAAATAAAAATAGCTGGGATTAGATTGAAATTGCATTGGACCTGCAGCTCAATCTGGGAAGAATGGCCGTCAGACACTGACTTTTCCCGCAGGGATCGTCCCCCCACCTTCTTCTTCTTTTGTCTTTGATCACAGTTCCTTTTAGCACAGGACTTTTTTACATCTTATTTTTATCTACCTACCTATCTATCTCTCAATCATCAGCCTCGGGTGTTCTTCAGGCGCCATCCACCCCTTTTACACAGGAGTCCATGGCAAGATGTGCCTGAGTGTGTCAGAGGACAGCTTCTCAGAGTGGGTCCCCCCTTCCACCGTATGCTCCCCCCTTCCACCGTACGCTCTGGGGACTGAACTCGGGCTGTCAGGCCAGGCAGCCAGTGCCTTCACCCACCGGGCCACCTCACCAGCCCATCAGCCACCTTTTTTATTGTTGTTCTTGAGATATCTCACTGGCCAGGAACTTGCCAAGTAGCCTAGGCCAGCTGGCCAGGGAGCCCGGGGCTCCAGTGTCTCTGCCTTCCTGTGCTGTGGTTACAAATGTGTGCTGCTGTGCTCGATGATCTGACAGTAGCTTCTCCCCGCCCCCCACCGCCCCTTTAATATGGGTTCTGGGAATCGAACTCATTTTCTCACATTTACAAAGCGAACATTGTACTGACTAAGCTATCCCTGGGCCCTTATCTTTGTTTTGTCTGTTTGTTTTGACACAGGGTCTTTGTATGTTGTCCTGGAACTCTGTAGACCAGGCTGACCTCAGGCTGACCTCAGACTCAGAGATCTGCCTGCCTCTGCCTCCTCAGTTAAAGTCACTTTTTATAAATCTTTTTATTTTATTTTATATTTTTTGGTTTTGCTTTTTGAGACAGGGTTTCTCTGTTGTAACTCTGGCTGTCCTGGAACTCACTCTGTAGACCAGGCTGGCCTTGAACTCACAGAGATCCTCCTGTCTCTGCCTCCCCAGTGTTGGGATTAAAAATGGGACCCACAACCACCACCTGGCTAGATTCACTTTTTAATGTTTTCTCCCTCCCCCTCCCCTTTTCCCTAGCAGTCTTGAGGCTTGAACCCAGCTGTGGACCAAGGCCAGCGCTCTACCCCTGGGCTACATCTTAGCACCCCTAATGTCACTCCTTCACCCTAACAGCTCTGTACACTTGACTTTTCCACGCTCACAGTCACACCGCTTCTCCACGGTGCTGCCTTCTCTCTCTGTCACTCGATGGCACCAGCCAAGCCCTCCTGTACATGGTCGATTAAAAGTGGTGAGAGTGGGCAGCCTGGGCTTGTTCCTGATCTCAGAGGACTGCTTTCAATAATTCACCATTAATTATGCCTGCTGTATGTTGCTCGTACATACCTTTCATCAGACAAGGAAGTTGCCTGCTGTTTCCAGTCTGCCAAGAGCTTCCATCGTAAATCTTGATCGCGTTTTTCAAATGCTTTTTCTCCATCTGGAGAGATCATCATACGAGCTGTCTCCCTTTTCGCTAGAATATGTGAATATTGATGACATTGCTTTTCAAGGGTTAAACCAGCCCTGCATTCCTTAGAATAAGTCTCCCAATGCCCACCATGGGCTGTCTCTCCTTTGTCTACTGTATAAGTACTTGGGCTTGCTAACATTTTGTGGAGGATCCACACATCTATATTAGCAAAAATGCAACCAAAAGTTCCTCTCTGAATCCCACAGCCAGCGAGATGCCAAGCAAGGCCCTGGGGAGTAGATCCGCTCCCTGCAGTCACTGGCCACTGAGCGGTGAAGGCCGCAGCCAGTACTGGGGAGCAGCAGCTGTCTCCCAGACACTAATCAGCCACGAGAGGCAGGAAAGTCAAAGCTGCCCATTACGCCCCTAAATGAGGGACCTGCTTAGACCTGGCAGTGGTTAGTTAGGGCTTCAGCTTTGATTCAAGTTCCTCCCACACAGGTGAGTATTTGGGATCAGTTTCATTAGCGTTGCCAAGGCAACAAGGTAAGCACCCAACACAGTGCTGCCTGCCTCTCTGCTCAGAATCCTAAGCACACGGATTTGTACTCAGAAGTAACAGGTACACGGAGGCTCATGCTGCACCCCTCCCCCAGATCCCCTTCTTCACCTCTCTCTTTTGTCCCCAGTTTGGCTATTTGAGACAAGTTCTCTCCATGTAGCCCTGGCTGGCCTGGCACTTGCTATGTAGACCAGGTTGGCCTCAAATTCATAGAGATCTGCCTGCCTCTGGCTTCTGAGTGCTGGGGTTACAGGCTCCCAACCATTCCTTGAATTTTGTTGCTGTTTCTCTGAGTGTCCAAGATTTGTGCTTTGCTGTCTGTCATCAACTTTTGTAAATTTTTACCCTTCATTTCATAATTGCTTGGGCTCTTACCCTCCCTCCCTTCCCTCCTCCCTCCCCTCCCTCCCTCCCCTTGGGCTCCGTACCCAGGGCTATTCTCAAACTCACCTGTAGCGACCAATAACCTTGAACGAACATCCTGCCTCTGCTTCCCTAGTGCTGGGATGACATGTATACACCACACAGCTGATTTACCTGGTGCTGGGGCGAAACCCAGGACTTCTTGCATGCTGCAGAAGCACTCTAGTGACTGAGCAACACCCCTGCTCCTCCCACCTCAGCCCAGTTGTCTTCGTGTAGCTCACACTGGTTTCAAACACCCTGTGTAAGCCAGGTTGGCTCTGAATTCCTGATCCTCCTGCCTCTGTCTCCCAAGTGCTGGGATTACAGGTGTGTGCCACTGTGCTGTCCTGCGATATTCCCACACTGCTCTGCTGTTTCTTTGGAACCCTCTGTTTCTGGGTTCCCTGTTGTCTTCTTCATTCATCTCCCCTTTGCCTCTCCTTCTGGGACGATTTCTACCGACATACCTTGACACGCCAGTTCTTCTCCGCACAGTGTCTGCTGTACCGATGGTCCACCCAGGCCACTAGCCTCCCTTCAGATCCCTTCTGCGAACCGTATCTCCCTGCTCCACTGCTCACTCGCCCCACATCCCCTAGCAGATCCCTTCCCTCATCCATCATGGTTATTTTAAAATCCCTGTCTGGTACCTCCAGCATCTGTGGCTTTGCCTCCTCAGACTGCGTTTCCCACGCGCACACTTTGGCACACCTTGCAGTTCTGATGAGGGCTAGACCTGATATGTCAGGGACTCAGAGCTGAAGGACTGAAGTCGTGAAGCCTTTCCCGGTGAGCTACTGATTAACTGCTTGGGAGCTGGGCTGGCTTCCCTGTCTGTTGTGCTTGAGGGTGCTGGAGTCCAACGCAGTCCCCCTACCTGTGGGTTTGTCTCCTTGCCTTCCTAGGCACCCATGCATCCTCCTCAGAGTCTGTTCAAAGCTTTTCTCAGCTGCTCACTGAGATGATACTGAAGTCTGGTTAGTGTGCTGCAGACACGCAGAGATGGGAGCTTTCTGCCATCTTTTGGGAAGACAGGACGAGGGGGATGATTCCTTCTGCCTGCTACTCCCCTCTCTGGATGTATTTCCCAAGGACCACCTCCCCTACAGAGGTGCTCTTCCTCAGGGGGAGCCTGCTTGGGTTCTAGGGTGTTTTCCACTGCTGATGCCCAGCCTGCCTCAGCCTGCAGCTGTCCAAAAAAACCACTGTCGAGGCCTGGCCTGGTGGCACACGCCGGGATCCCCAGCTACTCCAGAGACTGAGAGACGGGGGGTTGAAAATTAAGATTTATCTGGGCTACATTCATCAGTACAAGGCCAATCTGAAGAATGTAGCGAGACCTTGTCTCAAAATTAAAATAAATACACACTAAGAAAAAAGAAAAAGTCTAGAGAGGTGGCTTGGTGGTAGAGCTCTGCCGGACAGTGCAAGGCCCTGGGCTGTTGCCAGAACCACAACCAGCTGGCTCCTGGGTTTACAGTTCACAGAGGGGCTGGAGAGTTGACTCAGTGGTTAAGAGCAGCTGTTGCTCTTGCAGGGTACTTGGATTTGATTCCCAGCACCCACATGGTGGCTCGTAAGAGTGTGCAACCTTTGCAGGCATCAGACATGCATGTGGTACACATACATTCATGCAAGCAAAACTGTCATACAAATAAAATGAGGGGTGTTTTTGGTTTTGGTTTTTGTTTTTTAAAGAAAGTGGCTGTAGCTAGGAGTGGTGGCACACATGGAACTCTGAGTTTGAGGCCAGCCTGGGCTACAGAGCGAGTTCCTGGACAACCAGGGCTACACAGTGAGACCCTGTCTGAAAAGAGAAAAGGAAGGAAAAGGAAAGAAGGAAGTGATTTCAGATAGCAGCTAGCAGCTAGGGTTATATGCATTTCTTGGCCCTGAATGCCCCACACTGGAGTTTGTCCCACAAATCAGTCTGTTTGGCCTGAAAAAATGGTTGCTTTTTAAATTTTTCTTGCTTGCTCTGAGAATGGGAGTCATGGGCACCCAACTCTTTTTGTATCTGGAGTAAAGCCTGGACCCCCAGTGTTTCCCACAAAACTTTGTGTGAAGGGGAGGCAGGTCACCACTCCACCAGCTCCTGCACCCGCTCTGTGTCAGGGGTTTTTCACTGGAACGAAACCCTTGACACAAGCAAACAGGGGAAGGAACGTTTGATTTGGACTCACACTTTTGAAGGGTTCACCCGTGGTTGTTGGTGCAGGTCTGTGGTGTGGCAGAAGGATAATGGTGGAAGTGCATAGTGGGAGAGACTGTTGAAGCTAGAGGAGCCAGGGACAGAACCACATAGACGGAGAGAGGGCCTGGGGACATGACGTGGCCCTTCGGAGCAAGGCATTGTAGGATACACCCTCAGTCCCAGCACTCAGAAGACAGAGGTGAGAATCTCTGTGAGTTTGAGGACCGCCTAGTCTGCATGGTGAGACTCTGTCTCAAACAACCAAAATAGATGCGCTCTTCATCTGGGTACAGTGGCACGTGCAAAATAAGATTTTGAGTTCCAAGCCTTCTAGACTCTTCTTGTTTCAACAAAACAAGCAATAAGTAGACACCTTTCAAAGATGTACCTCCAGCATCCAGTTTTCCCTAATTAGCCCCCACATCCAGTTCCACAACCTTCCACTACACTTGGTGTACTGGGCATTGTGGCACTTGGAATCTTAGCGCTTGAGAGGCAGAGGCAGGAGGATGGCTTCAAATTCAAAGCCAGCTTGGTCTACATAGTGAGTTCTGGGCTGGTCAGGGGTACATAGTGACATCCTGTCCCAAGAAACAAATAAGAGTCTAGAGAGACATCTCAGCAGTTAAGAGCATTTGCTGCTCTGGCAGAAGAACCAGGTTCAGATCCCGACATCCACTTAGAGGCTCACAACTGTCTGTTACTCCAGTTCCAGGGAATCTGGTGGCTTCTATAGTCACCACACATGCATGTGGCACACAGACATATATGCAGGCAAACACTCATACACAATAAAAATAAATAAATAAACTTTAGAGAATGAAGTGAATAAAAAGGAGCCCATCAGTGCACCAGTCCATGGATGAGGTTAGAGCTGTCCTGATCTGACCACCTCCCAAGAGACCTCTCTGGGTACTTCACAGGGGAGTGAGCCTTCAGCATGTGAGCCTCTGAGGGAGACTCTTCGTATTTATATAGAATGAAGACCTGAGTTTAATTTCCAGAACTCATGAAAACCCACAGGGGTGGGGGTGGGTCAGCAAGACTGCTGGGGGGTAAAGTCACTTGCCAACAAGCCTGCCAATCTAGGTTTGACCCAAGGGGCAGACATGGTGGGAGGAGAGACCCGACTCCCTCTTGTTAAGCTGTCCTCTGACTCCCCACATGTCCATGTGCTGCGGGTTTGCCCACAGCACACATACTAACACACTAAACTTTTAAAATGTAATACTGTTTTTTTTTTCAACAAAGCATGTATGGGGGGTATTTGTAATCTCAAAACTGTCAGAGTGGAGACAGGAAGATCCCTGGGACTCATTGGCCAGTCAGGCTAACCTAACTGGTGAGCTCCAGATCGGTGAGAGACCTTGTCTCAAAATAAAAAAAATAAATAAATAAAAAATGGCTCCATGAGTTCAAGGCCAGCTGGTTTACAGAGCAAATTCGAGGGCAGCCAGGGCTATACACAGAATCTCTCTGTCTCTCTCCCTCTCTCTCTCCTCTCTCTGCTACACAGAGAATCTCTCTCTCTCTCTCTCTCTCACACACACACACAAGCACACACTCATACACACACACACACTAAAAAACAAACAAACCAACTACCAAGCCGCCACTGGGCCCGAGGAAGGAACAATACTCAGCCTTGGGCCACCACGCCCACCTGCGCATGCAAATGCACCTAAGCATACATATAAAATGCACATAAAAATACAAATAAGTGCCAGGCACTGATGGTGCATGCCTTTAGTCCCAGCACTCAGGATGCAGAGCAGGTAGATCTCTGTGAGTTCGAGGCCAGCCTGGTCTACAGAGTGAGATCCAGGACAGCCAGGGATACACAGAGAAACTCTGTCTTGAAAAACCAAAAATAAACAAATAAATAATACACACAAGTGTGTGCAGACACAGACACACAGACACACAGACACACACACACATACACACACACACAAACAAAGAGAAAGGACATTCTGTGTGGATTCTTGGACCCAGTTAGGCTGCCACAGTCCTTCTTGAGCTACACATGCTCTTTGTGCTTAGACAGGACATTCTCAGTAGGTGCTGAAGACTCCATGCACTTACCTGAAGGTTCCCAGAGCAACCTGCCTAGTGAGGTTGGCCATATTGGTGAGCTCTAGACCTGACAGAGCCTTCAGCCTTGAAGGAGGTAGAAATGGCCAAGGCTGACTCTTGGGAGCCACAGGCTGACAGACTTGGGGACGCCTGGTCCTGGCTCCAGTCCCCTAGCCTGAGACACTGTGGTGTGCAACAACCATTTACATAGTTAAATTAGTGATTCATGGAGTCTGTAGTACCTAGGGGGTTCTGGAACTAACTCGTGTCTTCTTGGACATTGGGAGTTCAATTGCAACTAAGGACGAGAGTCCATGAGAGACTGTGTGAGCACATACAAGGTCCCGAATCTGATCCCCAGTGCTGAAGAAGGATAATTAATCAATCAATATCTCTATTTAGGCTAGTTTGGCACTTGTTTTCTGATGACTCAATAGTTGAGGGCATTAGACTTGGGTGGGTTAAGACAGTGTTCTCTAGACTGTAGAGAGTTGGAGGGGCGGGGTCAAAGGAGCAAAGCAAAGAAGGGTCTTAGGTTGGGAGGACATTCATCTCCTGGCCAAGCTGCAGTTTTCTCTTCTATAAGGTGGGTGATGGCAAGACTTTTCTCAGCGACATGGGTCCCTCTCAGAGTGCGGCACCTTGGCTGAGTTATCCTGCTTCCATATACAGTCCTGGAGCAGCAGAGGCTGGAGGCTGGGATTCAGGAACGCCTGAGGGTCTGAGTAGGGAGGGAGAGAAAGGAGGTTTGTGAGAAGATACAACAGTCCAGGCTGAGGGAATGGCTCAGTTAGTAAAGCACTTGCCCCCCAAGTGTGAGGACCAAAGTTTGGATCCCCAAGTTGCAAAGTGGGTGTGACATTCTAATTATCATTCCAACTTAGGAAGGCAGATTGGAGGTGGGGGTTCCCAATATGCACCCACACACATGCAAACATGCATACACACATGAAAGTTAAAAACCAGTGGTTGGAATGAAAAAGAACCCCAATTAATACTCCCCTAAGTACCTTATATGGCTTGTCTCAAACCATCCTCACCCTAACACACAAACGTACCCACTATAATGACTGTTTCTACCTCAAAGAATGGGAAACCGAGTTACAGAACTCTTAAAGGTCTCGCCTGCGAACTGTTCTGGCCCTCAAGCAACCTCACCTCAGTGGCTCCTGCAAGGCAAAGATTAATTTCCTCAAATCACAGGATGTGAAAAGAGATGGGCATCTGAGGGCCTCGGTGTGCATACGGTGTGTGTGTGTGTGTGTGCGCAATGTGTGTATGATATATGCATGATGTGTGTGTATGATGTGTGTGTATGTGCATCGGAGTGTGAACAAGCCACACGTTAGTTATGTGTGTTAGTTACAGCACAAGTTTCCAAAGTGCTGTCTTTTTCCAGCTTGGGATGTGAGGCTCAAGCTCAGGCCGCTGGCTTAGCTCTTTCACTGCAGCTGCAGTTCAGCCTACAGCTGCCTGTAACTCCAGCCCGTGATGGATTGACTGCCTTGGGCCTCCCCTGGCAGGTGCACTCCTGTGCACATCCTCACACACAGATATACACAGCCATGCATAATTAAAACTGATAAAAATAGACATGTTTTTGTTTGTTGTTCGAGACAGGGTCTCTCTCAGCTTTAGCTGTCCTGGAACTCGCTCTGTAGACCAGGCTGGCCTCAGACTCAGAGAGATCCGCCTGCCTCTGCCTCTTGGGTTCTGGGAGTAAAGGTGTGCGCCCGCACTCCAGGCATTACACAGTTGCCTGTATCTCTAGCTACAGGGGTTCAGATGCCTCTGACCTCGGCAGGCACGCACACACGCTTTAAAATGATAAAAATAAAATATTTTTAAACAAAATATTTGTTTTGTGTGTTTGTGCATGAATGTGTCAAATGACAACCCGAGGGAGCCAGTTCTCTCCTGGGTCCCAGCATCAAGTTCAAGTTGTCAGGCTTGGCTCTAAGCCCCCTTACTGTCTGAGCCATGTTACCAGCCCTTGCTACTGCTGTTGTTTCAGTGTAACACAGTCGCTGATCTTTTCCATATACGAAATAATCCAGAAATACATTGTCTTCTGCGCCTAGCCACAGCCATTGGCTACTTTGGTGTGTTGGGGAGATAAGACATGTCAAGGGCTTACAACAGCACCAGGTCTTCCCAAACACTAATTATATTATCGCTGCAGTTGCTTTTCATTCCAGTCACTCTGTTATTTTCCACTTTGAGGTGGAGATTCTTTCATTATCCCCATCTTGCAGATGAAGACACTGAGGCCCAGAGAGAAAGGGGGGAGTAGGCACTTTGGTTCTTTTCAAATAGGATCTGCAAGAGCTGGGCTTGGATGCATACCTGAAATGCCCTGAACATTTCCTGATAGGTCTGGGGAGGGGAACAAGATTAGGAGGACAGCCTGGGCCTCTTTTCAATGTCCACTGTGTAGCTGGAGCCTAAGCTTGGTCCCTAGCACTGCCGGCTTCATGAGAGGCAAGTTTATTGTTCCTCAGCTCTGTGGATAAAGCCGAGGAGCCACATGCACGAGAGGCCTCAGACAGAGCCGTCTGTCATCCATGGACACAGCACCTAGTCCATGTCAGACCCTGAGGATCAGGGGACAGGACCCCCAGAGTCACCTAGGGCAGGCTGTCATCACCTCTGGTTATACCAGGGTGCACCCTCCTGTAAGCTATTCTGCCAGAACAAGGACTGGTTCTACCCTGGAAGCTCCTGGATGCCCAGGACCTGACAACAAAGAACTAACCTGAAGCCTCCCAGGGAGCAGGTCAGACAGAGAGTGTGGACCCAGGCACAGGGCGGCTCCATCTCCCCAGCCTCTGCTGGGGTGGGGGGAACTGCAGAAGGCTGGCCTAGAAACAGGAAGCCCTCCAGGGAAGGTATTGGAGAAAAAAACAGGAAGGTTGAGGTGATGGGGATTGTAAAGGGGGTTCCAGGGAAGAAGGGGTGTGAGTGGGTGGGAGGGGGTCCTTGCTGCCCAGAAGGGTGGCTGCCACCTTGATCCTAGGGCACCCAGTCTCCTCCCTAATCTTTTCTTCCTTGCAGGGTCCTTTTGCTCACACCCCCATTTCTGTGTCTGAAATCCCTATTCCTTCCCAGCAATATGAAGGTCTTAGTTCTGGCTTTTTTATTTTTATTTTATTTTTTTTTTGCAATCCTACCTCTGCTTCCTTCATCTCTTCATCCTTCATCTAAGAGGTGTCCCCATCTCCTAGATGTTTATTTTGTCTGTATCCTTCCTTCTCTGGCCTTCTCAGTCTCTCTCTGAGTCTTCCCCGCCCTGACTTCTGCACCTCTGCCTCCAGAAGCCGGTGCCAATGTGTTAATGCTTCTCTTGGTTCCCAGCGCCTTTCCAATGGTCAGCCAGGATGGTGACCTAAAGGGGCTGGGGCATGGGTGATAGGATATGAGGGTCGGGAGGTCCTGGGAAGGAGGGCCAATTAGCCCTGGGCGTGTGTGGAGACCCTGGCACGGGTCACCTGCCTGCCCTGGCGCCTGCTCAGGGCTGCTCAGGTGCCCCAGGGCGCGCCTTTGACTCTCACTGGTCTCAGAGACTAATTAGTTAAGGAGGAGATGGGGCTGGGAGGTGAACCATCATCTCTGTTCTCCCGCCACTTCAGCGGACACTCAGCGGGCCAGGCCCTACTTGCTCCAGTTATGTCTGTTGAAGACGGTCCTGACGCAAAGGCTTTGGAAGCCCGTCGCGCCTTTGTCCGCGCCATTGGTGGCGCCCTGGAGCTTCGGGAATGGGGGATGCACCTGAGACCCTTCAAAGAGCATTTTCTGGGCCACCGTGGGGATGGAGAGGAGATAGAGACTTTATGAGGCAAGAAAGAAACCTGGGTGGGGTGGGGGAAGACTCTCAAAAGGGTTTGAGAAAGGCAGTAGGGTAGCGCAGTGCGAAACAGGCACTCGGCGACTGGGAGGCTGGGACGAAGCGGATAAGTGAGGCGTGAGGGAGCCCCGAGCCACAGGCGATCGCAGGGAGCTGGAGGGAGCCAGCGAGCCCCGAATAGCCCGGGGGCGGTCCGGAAGCAGCGGGAGGCTCCACAGCTCCGAGCCAGGGGCCAGTCTCCAGCCCCAGGGCCGGGGTGCACGAGGCTGGGCCCGGATGGGCCCACAGATCCGCCGCATTCTTCGCTTTCTTGCTCCCCCCTCGGGGGGGGGGGCTCGTCCCGGTCGATCGATACCTGCGCGGGACCTGCCCCCGCCGCTAATATCTTTTTAATGAGTTCTCAGGACTTAAAGCCAGCGCGATCTGCCCTCCAGGGTGGATTTTCCCTCGGCAGATGTTTCGGGAGGAGGCGGCGCTCCGAGGCCCTGGGGGTGGGGGCACAAATCTCCCCTGCGAGGGGCAAGGGCAGGAGACTTTCTTTTAAAGTTCAAAACAGGAGCTTTCTCTCGGGGAGGGGGCAAAATGTATTTCTCTGCGGACAATAGGCTTCTTTTCTCCTAGTTCCTCCGGGACGGGAGGGGCGGGGACCCGTCGAGTTGGCCCCGCCTGACCGACTCTCGCCCTGGGCACCGGAGCCGGGGACTCCTGGCGCTGGCGCAGAAGCCGGAACTCGGCCTACGCTGCCGTGGTCTTGATGCAGAGTGCCGGCCCAACCTAAGCGTCCAGGAGCAAAGCCCCCCCGCACCAGGAACCGACGTGCCCTGCGGGCTGAACCCGAGCGAGACTGCTCCCCGGGCTCCTGGTCTTGCAGGGCGAATGCTGAACCCGAAGAGATGCGAGTCAGCGCTGGGAGAGGACACGGGACTCATCTCCCGGCTCGAACTACGGCTCTGGTCCCCTGGGCTCTCTGCCAGAGGCAACAAGTTGGAATTAGCCGGGCCTGGCCGGTTGCGGGGTCCTGAGACACCCTCGGTGCACCTCTGCCCAGACACCCTTTCTAATCGTTCCCACCCGATCCTGCCCTGTCCTTCCACATTCCACTCGGGGTCCCTGCGTTCGTGGGTCTGTTGGCGGGCCGCTGCCTTCAGTGGCCTGGGAGGGTGGGGCACGGGCGGCGGGGATGACCTCCGAAGAGCCACGGCAGATTGATTCGTTCCGCCCGGAGCCAGTGCCGCGTGAATGGGGCTCGGGCGGCGGCGGCGGCGGCGGCGGCGGCAGCGGGGATAAAGATGTTGTCCCTGAAAAGGGGGTGGGGGTGGGTGAGGAGCGGGAAGCGGGGCCATTCACTCCTGGCCCGGCCCCTCGGGAAGCCTCTGCGAAGAAAGAGGGCCGGGGTCTATTCAAGCCCTACGAGCAGCCCACAATGGTCCGATATACTGGGGGCCTCTCTATTAACGCCCATGAATATTAAAGAGATCGCCTAGCGGCAGCCCGCGAGCGCGATCAAGAGGGCGAGGGCGGCGCCTTGGAGCTCCGACAGGGCCGGGTCCAGGGGAGGGGGCTTCGCGCTGGCACACTCGGCGCCTGTGAACCCGCAACGTTTCCCCTCGAAGTCTCCACGCAGGCAAGGGCCCTGCTGCCTGATCTCCATGGACTGTCCTCCCTATCGGGTTTGGGTTTAGGGGTGCATAGGGCAAGGTGGGACTGTCACTAAGCCAGAAGCTCAAAATGCTAGAGCGAGCGACTACATCCCCTGTCCGTGAGTCCCAGCTAAGAAGTTATTTAGCTCTTGTCTCTCTCCATCATACTCTCCCCAGGTTTGGGGGATCCCCAGTTATGGAGCGCCCCTGGTCGCAGCCTGAGCCTTCGACCCTTTCGTCTTTTGACTTCTATCATGGGAGTGGGACGAAAATTTGTCCCAGGCATGAAGGACTCTGGGACCTGGAGACTTCACCGTAGAGTGTAGTGAGGGATTGTTAAAAACCCTCTGCAGCTCCGGCAAAAGCCACCCGGCCCAAGGGTGACAAGTGGGGAGAAACCGCAGCACACAGTCCAACTCAAACCACTGTCACAGGAGCCCAGAAGCCCAGAGAAGGGCTGTCTCCTAGATGCACCGCCCTTCTCAGCCCCCTTTAGTTTCCTGCAAACTCTGAGGTTGGAAGCGGAGCACCCAGTCCTGGCATTCTCCTTCTGCCCAGCTCGGTCTCCTCTTCGCTATGGCTCAGGCGCCGGCCAGGTTCCCTTGCCACTGAGCCGTTGGATTCCTTTCTCCCCACCAGACTGGAACCCGCCGCGAGCCGATTTAACTCACCGGCGGCATCTGCATGAAACCCCAACCCACCAGCAGCCTTTGCTCCTCTGCAGCGCTGCCCTCTGGTGGCGCCCTGCCCGTTGGTCCCTCTCCCCATCCGGTACCCTCTCTGGGCTTTAGGAGTTCTGCACCTGAAGACATTCTGTCGCCGCTTTCCTGCTCCAGTCTCTCCTGCCTGCCGGACTGAGGATGCCAGAGACCACTGGCTCCAGCCGGGGGGGTTATAGACACCTGAGATCCCGTGGTTGCCAGGAGCGAGGCCGGCTTAGCGCCGGCGAGTTGGTGGTAGAAAGGGTTCTTTTCCTAGGGGCATTAGGATGTGACTTGTGGTTCAAGCCCCAGTCCTGCGCCGGCAGCACTACCCATGCCCAAGTCCCGGGACTTCGAAGTCCTGAAGAGTCTTCACTATCCAGTGGAGATTTAACATGAGAATTCACACCAGCGGGCAGGCTGCGGAACTTTCCATAGCGCCATCTGAAACTGCAGCAGCATAGGAGGGGGTAGGGTGGGGCAAGGACTTATGCTGTTGGGGGAGGTGTCCCCAGTGCCCCTCCATTATGGTTGTGTCTGGAGCTGGATGGGGGAATCTTGTGGCTGTCCAGAAGGCTTCAATGCACGCAAGAAGCCTTGATCTTCCCGTCTTAGCAACTGTTTCTGAAGAGGTATGGAACTGGCTCCCAGGTGTCTTGGAAAGACTGTATAGAATCCATTGGTGGGGTGAGATGGGATAGTGGGAGTGGGGAGGAAGGAAGAGAAGGGAACGGAGAAAGAAAGAATGATCATTAGGAGACCAAAGGAAAGAGGAACGCCGGGTGGTGCCCCAGGTTGCGGATTCCTGTAACTGGATACGAATGCAGAGTCTAGCAAATAGGTTTGCCTCGGGCTGCCTGCAATTTCCCAGGCGTTGGTTTTGGAACCCTGCAGTTCCCACCTTACGCTGGTCCAGGGTAGCCCACAGAGTATCTGAAGGCAGGCGTGGAAGTGGGTCGGCCCTTCACTACCCCACACCCCAACTTAGGCCAACTTAGTCCAACCTAGGGCTGGAAGCCTCACGGCCCACCAAGCCATCCTAAGTGGGATCCAGCCCCGACGGCGCCTGTGCGTCTGTCAGTAGCTGGTGGAAGTTTTCCACTGGCTGCGCACAGCGCGCAGGGCTGTTTGGGGAGTCCCGTTTGAAGCGAAGCGCCGGCGTGGGTAGCGCTGCCAGCGCAGGAAATCCACCCGAGTAGGAGCCACGAGCTCCCGGTTGCCTAGGGCAAAGCCTCTAAGAGGGGAGGTGAGGACCGGACTGAGCACTGGGCTTGATCAGGGAGAGCAGTACAGCGCGGGGCGGCTCCGGGAGTGGCCCGCAGCGCTAGGAAGGCGAAGGCCTGTCCGGGGACCCGTAGTGACCGCGGATCTTGCCAGGGGCAGGTGGGTGCGGTGGTTCGGGAGCTCGCAGTCAGGCGTCCCCTCTAGCTCAGTCTAGTCCCCGGAGTAAGGGCGAGCCTCGCTGAGTCCCATCCCCTACTGCAACCCCTCCTCTCCTTGCCTCGGGCTGAGCCTCTCCCTGCCTGGCGCTTCCCACGGGGAGAGGGGGGAAGGGGGAGGAAGGATCCGAGGGGAGGGAGGAGCGGAGAGGGACTATTCTGAGCGGTCTGCGCTCCCCCCGCCCCTCGCGCTGTCGGTGAAGGCTCCTTCTAGCCTGGCCGGGTACAAGTCTGTCCTCCGACGTCAGGGGGTCATTAATAACCAATTAGGAGGGTCACTGCGACTCCTATAAAGGGGCCAAGATTTTGCCAAGGGGAGGACGGTCCTGGCTGGGTGTGCAGGAGGCGAGTGGGCAGCCGAGAGCCCTTGGTCGGTGTTTCTCTGCAGCCACCCACCTCCTACCCATCCCGCACCCCTCCTAGTACCCGCCCCTGTCTCCACCCGCGGATCTCCGGCTCTGTGCAGCCTTTGCCATCTCTGCAGATTTTGTGTGTCTCCGCTTGGTTCACTTTCTTCCCAGCCACCCCTTTGCCACTCACTCCCCAGTGCATCCTCCCCTTGCTCCTCTTCCTCCTCCTCCCTCGTGTTGAGTCGCACCTCTCTCCTCTCATTCCTCTGCTCCCTTTTCGTTGCCCACCTCTCCGAAGTCCACCCAGCCGTCCTTCCGGGGCGCCGGCGAGCCCCTGGCCGCCCATGATGGGCTCTGTGCTCCCAGCTGAGGCCCTGGTGCTCAAAACAGGGCTGAAGGCTCCGGGGCTGGCGCTGGCAGAGGTCATCACCTCCGACATTCTGCACAGTTTCTTATATGGCCGATGGCGCAACGTGCTTGGCGAACAGCTGCTCGAGGACAAGAGCCACCACGCCAGCCCAAAGACCGCCTTCACCGCCGAAGTCCTGGCGCAGTCCTTCTCTGGAGGTGAGTCGCGCCGTCGGGGCTCCTCTCCTTCGCTCTTCCTGGCCACTCCCAATTCTCAGGCTAGAGGAGCGGTAGCCAGATGGGGAACGCTGAGTCTGGGGCTGCTGCTCCCAACCTGGATGCTCTCCCCGATCAGCGAACCTCAGTTTTTCCGTAGGTAAAGCCCCGGGCTGCAACAGCCACACCGAAGCAGGGCAGAGGCGGCTAGGAATGCATGGTGCTCTAGGACCAAATCCCGGCGACCCAGACGACCTACCTCGGTCAGCCCAGGATCTCTCCCCACCCCATCCTCCAGCCTGGAGCTGGCGGTTTCCTGGCATTAAAAGCCTTACTGGGCGTGTAATAGCAGTTGACTCAAAAAGAAGGGGTTTTAAATTCATTTGGTTAACTTGGGCTTGACCCGCGTAAGTTCTCACTTAAACCAAAAACTTTAAAGGCAGCCGGGCCTGGGGAGGGGGAGGAGGGCGGGCAGGCTAGAAAGAAAAAGCCGTAGAGAGCGAGGGGGAGAAAGAGAGCGAGGAAAGTTTCTTTTCTTTAAGATGTCTCAAGTCCTTACTCCTCATTCGTCACCTCGCAAACAATATCTTCCCCCAGCGCCGGCGTCTCTGAGCGTCGCCCTCTCTTCCCCTTTAAGATTGCTGTTCCTCTCTTAATTTACCGTGAAGACTAATTCCACTTCCATTCACGCTATGTCAACCATCTAATCCTCCCTTTTTGTAAGGGGAATTCCTCGGCCCCTTTTAAACAAGTCCCCTCCGCATTGAGATACAATTTACTGCTACAGCTTTCTTCCAGGGCTAATGAATTTAGAATTAGCAATTTCTTTCGAATGGACCCGAATGAATGCGATCACTTTAACAGCGTGACAAATTGCCGGCCGCTCCGCAATGGACACCGTTTAACCCCCCCTTTCAGCAGGCCTCCTCGCCGGGTATTTTCCCAGGTAGCTTAGAGGGGAACCTTGTAAGACATGGAGGCCGCCCCTGTGCGCCTCTCCGGCTCCCACCCCTGCCGCAGAGGCCCCACCGGGGCTCCTGGAGGGCTAGGGACCGCTGGTTCTTCTTCGCCCATTAAGGCGACTTCAGAGCTCGCCTGATCCGGGAGCGGAGAGGGACACCGGCGGCGGTGCCAGGAGGAGATCACACGGAGAGATCAGGACTCAGTTTGCAAAATCAAGAGTTTCTTCTGCGCTGGTGCCCACCTTTCAAGCTGGGGATCTGTCCCCAGTGCTGACCGCGTCCGGGAGGCACGCAGTATTTACAGAGTCACCAGCTAAAGAGCCAGGAACAGGAATGAGTGAAGAGTCCCGGGTTGGGCGTTAGCTCTTCGTCAGACCGGGCCTCAGTTTCCCTGGCTGTAAACACAATGCGCTTTCACTGGTTCTTAATTTTCCGCGGTGGAAGGCGGTGAAGGTTGTGGGTGATTGGAGGGCTGATGATACCGCGGAGCTCTTCACCCGCAAGGCTTTGGGTTTGATCCCCAGTAACTCTCCGCCCAAAAGAAAAATGAATTACAATGCACTGCTTGCCTTTAGAGGGCACAGGGGTTCCTGGTTTGTAAAATGAGGCTGAACCTCTTCTCGCAGGCCTTTAGGGTGCCACCAGTGCCACCGGAGAGAGATTCGCAGGAGCTGGAGCTGCTTGTGCGATGATGACCAGGGGCGAGGGCGCGCCCGGAATGGGAAGGGCAGGACCCTCGCTGTGCACATGACCAGGTTCCTCTAACCCCTACAGAGGTACAGAAACTGTCCAGTCTGGTGCTGCCGGTGGAAGTGATCATCGCCCAGAGTTCCATCCCGGGCGAGGGCCTTGGCATCTTCTCCAAGACGTGGATCAAGGCAGGCACAGAGATGGGCCCCTTCACTGGCCGTATCATTGCCCCAGAGCATGTGGATATCTGCAAGAACAACAACCTGATGTGGGAGGTAGGCTGGAGCTTTGGAGAGGGATTCCGGCTGGCAGGTGGGTGGGTTCCTTCCTGGGTTGCATCCACTGGGGTCAGAAAGGATCCCTGTCTGGCCCCTGTCAGAGCTTCAGTTCTCACTGGAAGCTGTAGCTGCTGTCCATCTGGGGTAAGATTCTCCTGGCCTGGGGCTTTCTCTACCAAAGGTTCTTTTCCTTTTGCCTGCTTTAGGGAAAAAAATTGACCCTTCTTGCTTCTCAGCCTTGCCAGCAGGGTTGTTAGCCATATTTCACCCTGTGGTGACAGTGCTGAGATCCAGGGTGGTTCTGGTACAGTCTGGGAAGAAGCCATCTCTGGGCATCTCCAAGCTACCCACATTCTTTCCTTGGCCTTAGAGGATGGGTCTCTGAGGCTGGCCATGGCGAGGTGCGGCTGGAATGGAGGATAGTGGAAGTCGGGCGGTTCTTGAGAATAGGCTTTCCAATCCCAGGCCTGACGACATCCGAAATAACTGACTTGGTGTTGAGTCAGCAGTCTGAGCCCCAGCCTGCAAGCTGTGAGGTCATCTCCTCGGTCCTATTGGTTGTGATTCTTCTTTTGCAGAAGGAAACGGGTATCTGAGAGGCTTCCATCTCTGGCCTTCTTACCCTACTCCCCTCCAATAGACGCTAGGACCCCCCCAGCCCCCCCAGGACAAAGTGGGCCCAGTAGTAGCCTTCCTCCATTGCTCTTCCCCACACAGTCCTGTGCACTCATAGTAGCCAGATGGTACATCTACTTCTCAATCTTATCCATCCCCAGCTGCCACCTGAGCAGCCCCGCCTGGCAGGAGCCCAGTGTGATACCATGCAGCTGTTCACAGGAACTAGAGGAAGAGAGCAGAGAGATGACCCCAGACCTGGCTTTCTCCCTCTCCTGGACACCTGGGCCTAGTGGGTGTCTTCCAGCTATTGCCCAGTAGGGAAGTTGGAGCATGGTTTGACCTCTGAGGTAGCGGCCTCCAGAGAGTCTTAGCCAGACCAAGAGATCCCAGTAAGCTGGACTTGCCTCCCAGGCTCTTGTGCCCCTCTCTGAGGCCCTGAGATGGACTCCCCACTTCTCTGCAGCAAACTTCTGCACCCTCAAAGACAGGGAGTAGAAGATCATGTCACCCGCTTAGGGATCTCTTGGAGAATTTTTTCTTCTGAGGGGTGGAAGGTCCAACGTGGTGAGCCCATGGGGTCCTGCAGACTGATTCCCTATTTATTCCTTGCCTCAGACAAGTCACTGTCCCCCACTTACCTCCCATTCCTGGATTGGAAAGCATGGTTGATAATAGCTCTATCCACTTCCCGGAGCTGTTGGGAGGAAGGAGAATGTCTACAGATGGGTCTGGCCTGGGTCACACACGGACACGGCCCTGGCTCACTCCTCACTGCTCCACTTCCTCCTAGGTATTCAACGAAGACGGCACAGTACGCTATTTCATCGATGCCAGCCAGGAAGATCACCGAAGCTGGATGACCTATATCAAGTGTGCCAGGAATGAGCAGGAGCAGAACCTGGAGGTGGTACAGATTGGCACCAGCATCTTCTACAAGGCCATAGAGGTATGTGTATGCGCTCTTATGTAGGCTCAGAGAGGACATGTCATGATGAGGAGTGTGCAAAAGCAGCTGGATCCTGTGACCAAAAAAGACAGAAGGACATTGGTGCTGGCCCGACTGGCTCTGCCTGGGTTTAGGGCTGAGGCTTATGGTCCGTGATCGCCAGGAGTGTACCCTATTTGGGGAACTTGATGATACAGCTAGGAGAGATGGATGAAGCTTGCAACTTGATGCTGTGGTAAATATCCTGGATATAGAGGAGAGCGTGCAGGGGTTCAGGAGGTAGGGTGATATAGAAAGCAGGACACAGCCCTGGCCTGGGGATGCTGGAGACTGCATTTGGGTATGATAACGGGCATGTGTCCATGGTGTTTTAGCCTCATTCCGTTTACCTGGGGACAGTGATGTGTGACTCAGTGCTCTGTCTCAGCAATAGCTCACTGTGCCAGTCTTCTCACAGGCCGATCCTCATACAACTCCACAAGGAGGAGTTTATCCATAGTTCTCGGACACAGAAACCTGTCATTGCTCGGTGCCTAGAGCTCTGAAACCCCCTGTCTCTACAGGGGAGTGTTAGTGAGGAAAGACTAGGGGAACCAGGGCCAGGGCCTGAGAAAGAAAAGGAGACAGTCCTGAAGGTAGGGGATGCCTGGCAGAGGCAGAAAAGCTAGAGGCATCAGGGAAGTTGGTGAGGGAGGGGCTGCAGGTGGGAGCCTAGGGGTGCACAACAGCAGGGTTCTTTGAACAATGTCCCTTGGCATGCAGCTTTGCTCTGTGTCTTGCTCACGGATGTGGGAAGATGCAGCGAGGGGTAACAGGGCTGTCCCCACTGCATTTTCTAGATCTTGCACTTTTGCTGACTTGGTTTTGGAAGTCCCTTGGTGGGAGGAGGGTCAGGGGCTTGGTTGCTCTTCAAGGTCAGAGAACAAATTCCTTTCTAGCCACATGCCATTTACCAGCAATGACTCTGAGTCTGAACTCAAGATTCTCCCGATGTCTATACCTGCCAGCTTTGAGAACTGGAGTCTTGAATGATTGATTCAGAATGACCAGACCCTTAGGATTCTGACAGTGGTAGTAGGAGAATAGCCTTATGCCTAGTCCTTGTGTGGCCAGAGCTGGGTCACAGCAGAAGGTCAACCCCTGGAAGACCAGGGAGTAGAGAGTAAGGAAGACGGGCAGACCTGCCTGGAGTTCAGAAATGCCAGGAGGGCTGCGGGTGTCTGTGTAGTGCCAGGGACAGCCCAGGCAGGACCAGCATGACTCCTGTAACCATCCAACTGGATTACCACCTCCTAGAATTAGCTTTTGGTGCCATTGAGCTCCCTCATAGCAGAGTTCAGCCCCTTGAGTTCTCTTATCCCCCTCCTCCCCATATATGTGTACACTCCCAGAGACACACACCCATACATACATATATATACAAGCACACCTGTATACACACACACACCTGTACAACAGAGCCATACATACACAGATACACACACACACACACACACACGGACACGGACACATGGACACAGGAGACTAGCCAAGAATGCTAGTGTCATGATGACACTCCAGCTTCTGGCTGGGACAGACAGGTGACTTGAGTCCTATCATACGAGACATATCAGACTGGTGAGAATCAAAGCCAAATCAAGACATATGAATACTATTTATCCAAGTGTGAATTCAAGGAGCAAGGAGGGTAAGGGTTATTTCCAGGGAGGGATTGAAATTTGTATGACTAGGGGAAAAGGTTCATCTATGTTTCTTAGAAATTTAAGTTTATGAAAGATTGGGTCACACACACACATCTATGTGGCACACATATTACCACACATATGAGATATCATCCATGTGCCTCTTACATGGTATTGCAGTGTTTAGAGTGTACCATCCTGCTAAGAAGGAGCTGTTTAAGTGAGGGACAAGAAAACACAAAACATTTCCAAATTACTTTTCTTTCTTTTGTTTAGAAAAATCTGTTTTTTGACATTTGGGATGGGGACCTTACTATGTAGCTCTGGCTGGCCTAGAACTCCCTGTGTTGTAGAATAGGCTGGCCTTGAACTCACAGAGATCTGCCTGGTTCAGCCTCCAGAGTGCTAGGATCAAAGGCATGTACCAGCACACCCAGCCCCAAATTACTTTACATAAATGAAGTTGGGCACATTTTTTTCATAGCAGTAATTCTCTCAAACCATTTTATAATAATGTCAGAATTCCACTTAAATGCTCAGGGGTGACTAGATATGTCTGCTCACCCAGGCAGCTCCTGTAGTCTTGAACAATCAGCTGTTTGTTCTGTGCGTGTGTGTACACGGAGGCAGGCTGTTAGCCAAGGAAAGGGATCTTTGCCACAATCTATTTACTTGGCCTCCCTGCCACTCACAAACACTATTTATATTTCATAACAGTAAGCCCTTACTTGCCAAACCATGGAGGAATATGTCTCTCTACAATAGGAAAAACACACAGTTGCTGCACCAGTACAAAATCACGGATCTCCAAATAGAGGCAGAAGTGTCTAGGTTGGAAGCTAAGGCCCACACTAGAGAACCTGCTATAGATTCCATATCCCAGGGGTGTGTGTGTGTGTGTGTGTGTGTGTGTGTGTGTGTGTGTGTGTTCAGCCTCTGGCTTTGCTTCTGCCTGGACACTCAGTCCTGCCTGAGGTATTTCAAATAACATTTCTAGAAAGCACTGAGCACAAAGCAAGCAGACACTAAATACTGAATGAATAAATCTTTCTCTGGGTGATGGGGTGTCCAGAGGAACCCACCTCTTACAGGAAAACAAAACTGGCTGATCCAGGAAGCAAGAGATTTGCTCAACCATCACAAGGGAAAGCTTGAGGGATCTGTTTCACTATTTGGGGTTTTACAATGGGAAGAGAATATGCAACTTTTCCCATGTCTGTTTTATTGTATCGTGTTGGCAAATGGTTGCTCTGAAATTCGGCCTTTCTCTTGTTTCTTCTCCTTTCAGGGCAGCTGAGCCTTTTATTTTTCCTAGGGCCTCACCTCTTTTCTCAGCTCTTAGGATAAGCAGCATTTCCCTTTTGACCTTGCTCAGTGGTGACTCTGATGATCATCATCATTGATGATCAGCACCATAGCAATGCTACCCAGAGCATGCCTCATGGTCTAATACTACACTGACAGTGTTTTCTAAGGGCTTTAGTAACTTGGTTTTGTAGTGGGAACTGAACCCAGGGCTTGGTTCAAGCTAAGCACACGATCTACCTCTGATTTACACTTGCTTTCTGTGCCAGCCATGCATGTGGTGTGTGTGTGTGTATGTGTGCGTGTTATATGTTTGTGTGGGTTTGTGCACATGTGGGGTCTGAAGGTAGGGATAAGTGCCTTCCTTGACACTTGTCCACCTTATTTTTTTGAGACAGAGTCTCTCTGTGAATAAAGCTATTTATTTGGCTGTGCTGACTGGCCAGTGAGCTCCAGGGATCTGCCTGTTTGAATCCCCACCCCACCTACTCCCAGGCTACAGTTACAGACATGAGCCCCTGTGTCTGGCTTTTAAACTTCAGTGTCAGGGGTCTAAACTCACATCCCCATGCTTGTGTTGCATGCACTGAGCCCTCTACCCAGCACCTACACAACATTTAAAAGAATTTTTGGTTGTTGTTTGTTTGTTTCAGAGCTGAACCCTGAACCCAGGGTCTCAAGATGTTCTAACAGTGAGCTAAATCCCCAACCCCTAAAACAATTTTAAATTACATTTTTATTTATTTATTTTATATCTGGAGTGGAGGAGGGTGGGTGTGCTGTAGTGTGTACATAGAGGTCAGAAGTCTCTCCCATCGCATGGGTCCCAGGGATCAAGCAGTGGCAAGTGCCTGTCACTTGCTGAACCATCTCACTGGTCCTCATTCAACGCTGCAGTTGCTTAGCCTGCTAATGTTCTATTGTATCTTATTTACTTTTTCTCATGGTAGCACAGATTGAACCTTGTACATACTGAATAGGTCCTCTTTTGCTGAGCTTCATTGCCTCCCTGACCCCCATTAAAGAAACGAAGAAGGTTCAAGGTTTGGGGTGATACTGGAGCTGTGATTTGAACCCCAGCCCGTCTGCTGCAGAGCCAGAATATGGATGGTCATGCTGTGTGGCCTCCCTGGTCAGCATCTCCTTGTTGGGGCTCTATTAATTGGCGTGTCAGGACATCTGTGCACAATGGAAACTGATGATCATCCAGATGACACAGAGATGCTTCTGTGTCACTCCGGGAAGGGGCAGGTGTCAGAGCCTCCCGGGAGCATGTTCAATGGGGTGTCATGAATTTGTATTAGGAAAGCAAACCTGAAAGCCTGTCATTGCCCTTCTGTCATTGAAATGGGACAGGACTGAAGTTAAGGCTGATCAGAACGTTAAGAATTAGCTGAGAGGTCACGAGACTTGTCAGCGGGAGTCAGCAGGCGATGTTTCCCTAGGTTTGACAGAGTGGGTTTTATGAAATGGGGATCAGTTCCTTTGGGGATTGCCTGATTCACGGTATGTCCCAAACCAATCTCCTGTTCCCAGAAACATGAATGACCAGCTGATTCAGGCTCGCAGCCCTAGTGCAGAGCCCAGCACAGACCAGCTGAACTCAATAGGAACAGGGCCTGGGAGGGGCCTGTCAGGGACTGTGGCTGTTCGATGCACTGAGGTGGTCTCTGGACAGTACTTCAAGGGTCTCAGAGAAGAGGGTACAGGTTCTTGGGTCTCCTGGGCTCCAACAAAGGCTTTTTGTGGCTGCAGGACACACCCAGAGAGCATCAGCAACAGCTGAGCACCCAGAGCAGGTGAGAGCAGCTTCCCGTCATTTACCCCGCAGCACAGTTACACCTCTGTGCCCAAGAGCTTTATTTTTTAAGTTGAATAAAATTCATTTTAGTATTTAGTAAGTGGAGACCAGAGATAGGGGCTTCCAGGCTCTGAAGCTCAAAGCCACTCTTAGTCCCCTTTCTCTGTGGAGGTGGCTGGGCCTCTCCCACTGCCCAGAGCCTCCAGTTGCCTGGGGATGTTTCAGTCTCAATCCCAATACATTCTATTAGTAAGTTTCCTTTCCTGAAAACTCTTGTGACTGTTGTTGCTGTTGTAATGTGTATAGAAGTGATACGTGCTCATATTTAAAGTAGATCTTATAAAAATAGAAGTCACCCTGTCTCTTCATATTACTTATTTAAAGCCGAAATCAGCATTTATTTCAAAGTCTCAAAATGCCACAGCTTTTGGGGAAACACAAAAAACCAAAGAGGCAAGAGCTGGGCAGAAGAGAGAGAGATGTCCCAGTGTTTGCCCTGTGGCACAGCTGGACCTTTATGCCCATGAAGTTTAATTTCTAAGTTGAATAAAAGTAATTTTAGCATTTATTTATTAAATTTTTAAAATATTTATTTTATGATATGTGAATGTGTATTGCATGTGTGTGTGTGCACCACATTGTTTGCCTGTTGTCCTCAGAGGCCAGAAAAGGGTGCCAGGCTCCCTGGAGCTGGAGTCATTGATGGTCGTGTGCCACTACCATGTGGATCCTGGCATCTGAACCCAGGTCCTCTGGGACTTTAAACTGCTGAGCTGCCATTTCAGGCCCTACTTATTTATTTTTGAGACACAAGGTCTCCTGTAGCCCGGGATGGTCCTGAGACCAACCATTCACTATTTAGGTGAAGATGACCTTGAACTTCGGATCCTCCTGCCTCTACCTCCCCAGTGCTGGGATTATAGGAGTATAGCACCATATCTGGCTTATGCGGAGCTGAGGACCAAACCCAGAGCTTCACACACCTATGCAAACACTCTGCCCACCAAGGAAGCACCCCTAGTCCCATGCCTGTGTTTAGTAGACATAGAAGGCCAAGCTCCAGGTCACCCTGGACTTTTACCCTGCCAGTGGCCCTGGGCTTTACTGCAGTGAGTTAATGTGGCCAGATCACTGCTAGTCCCTCTGGAGGATTAGCAAGCTAGGAAAACAGTCAGCAGCAATTCCACAGCTTCAGGGTACAGAGAGCTTTGTGCTTGTGGCCCCTGTGACCCAACAACTATTCAGGGTGAGGCTATAAAATAGGGACTGTTATGTTTCATGATTAAAAGAACAAGCCAGGTGGTGGTGGCCATGCCTTTAATCACTCGGGAGGCAGGGGATCTTAGAGTTCAAAGCCAGCCTGGTCTACAGAGTGAGTTCCAGGACAGCCAGGGCTACACAGAGTAACTCTGTCTTGGAAAACCAAAATGAAAGAAAAAAGAAAAAAAAAGGAAAGACAGAGAGAGAGGAGGAAAGAAAGAAAGAAAGAAAGAAAGAAAGAAAGAAAGAAAGAAAGAAAGAAAGAAAGAAAGAAAAGAGACTAGGTGACGCAATTACTTGCTTGTTAGGTACAGAGCCTGAGTGGTCTTCAACATCCCTGACTCCAGGACTCAGCAGAGTCTCTCGGCAGCCTAATTCCTACATGGTTTGTGCAGGTGGCTTAGCGGCTGCTTTAAGAGGCAGTCTTAGAGACTTGCCTAAGGTGCACAGGGACCCAGGGACCCGGTGACATGAGATCCATCTTGTACAGTAGCCTCTTTCCCAATCCATATCTTTAAAAACAAAACCCCAAAACCCTCAATCAATATCTCAGATACTTGAATTCCATCCTCTACCTCTTTGAGGGATTCACAGACCTTTCTCTTCTCTCCTCTTCAAGGAGAGGCCTCCAGCTCTGACCCTCTGGTCTCTGAGATGGCGACCCTGACTGGGAAGGACCAGAGAGACCCGAAGGACTTTAGCCCTGGAGTCAGATTCTAAGCGGCCTGATGTCTTTTTAGAAACTGTCTTGTTTCACTGAGTTTAGAAATTGTGCTTGTTTTCTATATTTAACCTCCCCAACAGAACTGGCATGGCATTTTGGCACACACATGTCCTGGGCTGCTATCATGCCAATGGGCTAGTGTAAAGGGACTTGGTGACATTAGCCTGGGTCTTTTTTTTTTATTTAATTTATTTATTTATGTATTTTATGTTTATGAGTGCTCCTGCATGCCAGAAGAGGGCATTAGATCCCATTATAGATAGTTGTGAGCCACCATGTGGTTGCTGGGAATTGAACTCAGGACCTCTGGAAGAGCAGACAGTGCTCTTACTCACTGAGCCAATTCTCCAGCCCTAGCCTGAGTTTTAGTAGGAAAACGGCAGCCAAGACACTGCAGCTTCCCACCCTCCCCTCCTCTCTCAGCTCATTCTCCTTTTGGAGCCTGGTGGGTGGTCAGGGGTCTTCTGTGCTCTCTCCATGAAGGGTGAACCCGAGGCTCTTAGGCTCACATGGAAGGGAGAAGCTCTCCTTGACTACTACTCTGTGGTGGTACTAGACACTCATGGGTGGAATCCCACGGGATTTCTCTTTGTATGTACGTGTGTATGTGCTCACGTTGTATATGTGTGTGTACAAATGTGTGGAGACCAGACATCAACCCCAGGGGCTGTTGCTCAGAAACCGTGTGTGGCTTGTCTTGTTGTTGTTGAGACAGGATTTCTTACCAGCAGGCCTAGGGCTTGGCAATTAGGTTAGACTGGCTGGCCAGCGAGCATCAGGAATCTGTCTATCTCTATCTCTCCAGCACTGGAGTTACAAGAGCATACCACCAAGCCTAACTTTCTCATGCGGGCTCTGGGTCCCCCACGACCTTATGTTTACAAGGCAAATATTTGCTAACTTAACTACCTCCCAGTCCCCACAGCGTGCCTCAGCGAAAAGGGATCCCCGCAGAAACACAAGATAGCTGTTGTCAGGCACTGTCTGAGTTCCTCTGAGCACCTCATGCAGTGACCTCCAGGAGCTGTGGCCAGCATTGTGTAGGGCCAGGTTGGCCCCAGGAGAAAGATGAGCCATCCTCGCCTGCTGTCCTACCTGGCTGGGGTCTGGGCACAGGCTTTCCGACTCCCTTAGATTGTCACCCCCAGACTCTCTTCTCAGTAGCTGTCATTATTTTATGTTTTAAAAAATGTATCTCTGCATTTTTATTGTATATCATCGCAAACTTTTATTAATAATTTGAGTTTCACACACTGTATCACGAGAACGCCCTCTTCCCATTCCTCCCTGCTCCACCCTCCCAACCCTGTGCCCTCAAAAAAGAAAAAGAGAATTAAGTCAAGCTTGTGTGGCGAGAGCATGGATGGTGGGCATCCCCATGGTCTCTGGAGGCAGAAGGCTGCTCTGATTATAGACTCTGACCTGGCCCATCCTAGCCTGACAAAGCACAGTCACCACTTTCTTATGAGCAGCCAGGCCCTGTCGTCAGTGCTGGGCTTCCTGATGATGGGCCTAGTGAAACATTTTGTTTAAGGCTGTTTTGGTATTTCCACAGGAGAGGAGTTTGTCAATCCCGTAGTTTCTTTTTCAGTACCTGCCACGTGCTCGGGAGAGAACGTGTGACTCGATGCTGCCCGTTGGCACTTGGGATAAGAGCTGGTTCCAGAATGTTATCAGGCAGGGTGTAGCCACAGGGCACCCCACAGCCCACACCCCTTAGAAACATCTGACTCAGCCCTGTGGCCCTGAGTGCTGACTGACTTTAATTCCCTTGGGAAAAAGAAAAAAAAAAAGAAAGAAAGAAAACATCTCTAGGTTTTCTCCTTCTGTTACTTCTGTTTGTGAGCCCCCTCCCCCAACCCCCTATCTTTGAGACAGGATCTTATGTATTCCAGGTTGGTCTCAAACTGGCTATGTAGCCAAGGATGACCTCGGACTTCTGATGGTCCTGTCTCCACCTCCTGAGTGCTGGGATGTTTTTGCAGAGCTGGGGATCTAGTCAGGCCCAACTGAACTGCACCCCTCCTCTGAGGTCTTCCGTTGTTTTCTTGTGGCTATCAATTTGGCTACCTTTGTGTGGTGAAGCTAGGACAGAACAGATAAGATGGCCTGGGCGAGGAGAGGGGAACAGAAGGAACAATGCCCCCCCCCCCATGTCTCCACACCTTGCCTGGGATAGCTCAGTGGGAAAGCCTCAGCTTTGGCTTTCTGGGGGGGGGGGGCGGCGGCGGCTGGATGTTAGGCACGTGCAGAGACCTTTGCTTCCTGCCGGCAGCTGCCACTTCCCTGACTTCCTGTTGCTCTATTCCTGCAGATGATCCCTCCAGACCAGGAGCTGCTGGTGTGGTATGGAAATTCCCACAACACCTTTCTGGGCATCCCTGGTGTGCCAGGGCTGGAAGAAGAACAGAAGAAAAACAAGCATGGTAGGTACTCCCCATGGGGTCATGGTGACAATGTGCAAGGGAGGGGAGGGCTAGGGAGCAGGGAGCCTCCTGGCCTCTGAGGATCCTGCTTCAATCTCCAGCACCATTATACACTTAGGACCTTCTGGTCAAATAAGGTCACTTCCTGAGCAGTAAGCATGGGCTGAGCATGGGGAGGCAGTCTTGCTTTCTGGGCCAGAATGGTTGTCTGTAGGCAGACTAGGAAATCCCAGACTGGCAATGGGGTGGGCCAGGACAACAGGAACTGGCCAGGACAACAGGAACAAATGTTGATTTCTAGTGCTGCCGTATGATTTTGAAAATGGCTTTGTGCCTCAGCTTCATCTGTAAAGAGAGGGTCTGGGGTGAGGGCATCTCTACGCCCCCTTCTAGCTCTGTCGAGGTCCTGGTACATGGTTTGTGTTCTGAACATCAGGATGAGCCTGTGTCCTGAAACACGGCAACCATGTTGAAACAGTAAAAAACACTGGCTCAGGACTCTCAAGACCTCACCTCTTGCTGAGTACTGAGAAAACTGGACCCCCTAGTTAGAAATGAAAACTTTGATAAGTATCATCCCCACCTTCATCAAAATCCTTGTGACTTCTTGTTTATTTTTTAAGGCAAGGTGCCTCTTCTATCCCAGGCTAGTCTCCAACTCATTATGTAGCTAAGTATGACCTTGAACTTTTGATCTTCCTGTCTCCATCTCCAATGCTAGGATTATAGGAGTGTGTTATTATGTACGATTCTCTATCTATCAGGGAAGCAGGTAGGGCATGGTGGCACATGCCTTTAACCCCAGCACTCCGGAGGCAGAGGCAGGCAGATCACTGTGAGATTTAGGCCAGCCTGGTCTACAGAGCTAGTTCCAGAACAGATAGGGCTACACAGAGAACCTTGTCTCAAAATTTAAAAAAAGAAAGAAAGGAAGGAAGGAAGGAAGGACGGAAGGAAGGAAGGAGAGGAGCAGCCTGGAGTTCATGAGTTAGTGTTATACAGCTATAGAGCCCCCTCTTCCCTGAATGCTTCTGCTGCCTCTATTTGGGTTGAGGAAATGGGAAAAAGACAGTAGTTTCCAGGTACACTGAGTACTCAGTGAGTATTTATGAAGTGAATAGATGAGAGGGCTTTTTAGGGGTGTCATAGTTGCTACCCTTTATGGATGGCTTATTAGGACCCAGGCATTTCTCACTTACAGACTAAGCAAGATAAAGCACCTGGCACAGAGAAAAATCTTCCGGTGACTCCAGCAGTTTTCTGATAAACTCCCCAAATCCTGCTAGCCTCTAGTGTCCTACAAAAAAAAAAAAAAAAACAAAAACTAAACTCAACTAAAAAACCAAAACAGAAACAGAAACAAACTTTATTTCATTTTTACATTTTACTATTTGTGTGTATCTAGGCATGTGTGCCTCTGCCCGCATGTGAAGGACAGAGGACAATAGTGGGAGTCAGTTCTCTCCTTCGCTGGGTAGGTTCAGGGAATCCAATTCAGGCCATGAGGCTTGGTAGCGAATGAATGCCTTTAGCCAAGGACCCACACCCCTCACCCCCACCTCACACACACTTTGCATCGTGAGATTTGATCTCTCTATGGCTGGCCTCGAACTCACAGAGATCCGGGACTAAAGGGGTGAGCCACCACCCCTGGACCGCCTCCCATTTTTCAGATGAGAAAGCTAAGGATTCCGGCGGGGGGGGGGGGGCACATCGCCAAGTCCTCCCAGGTTGGGGACCCGCTGCAATCTAGCTGCTACTGCTGCGGCGCCCTCGGGGCCGCGCGGCCCCAGATCTGCAGGGAAGTACTCCAAGCGGGCAGCGGGTGCAGCAGGCGTGGGTGCTAACCGGGCTGCTCTCTTTCCCTCCCGCCCGCGCCGTGGGCCCCGCGTCCCGCCCGCGCGGCCAGAGGACTTCCACCCGGCGGATTCGGCGACCGGCACGGCGGGCCGCATGCGCTGCGTCATCTGCCACCGCGGCTTCAACTCGCGCAGCAACCTGCGCTCGCACATGCGCATCCACACGCTGGACAAGCCCTTCGTGTGCCGCTTCTGCAACCGCCGCTTCAGCCAGTCGTCCACGCTGCGCAACCACGTGCGCCTGCACACGGGCGAGCGCCCCTACAAGTGCCAGGTGTGCCAGAGCGCCTACTCGCAGCTGGCCGGCCTGCGAGCGCACCAGAAGAGCGCGCGCCACCGGCCGCCCAGCGCCGCGCTGCAGGCGCACTCGCCCGCGCTGCCCGCGCCCCACGCCCACGCGCCCGCGCTCGCCGCCGCCGCCGCCGCCGCCGCCGCCGCCGCGCACCACCTGCCGGCCATGGTGCTGTGAGCGCCGCGCACGCGCCCCACGCGCGCGCCTCTCCCCGCGGGGCGCGCCGCCGCCGCCGGCCGGCCTGACCCTCCCCCCCCGCGCCGCGCGCCGCCGAGGCGCTCGCTCTCCGGAACCCACTCCTGATCCGCCTCGCGGAGGACGCCGAGGCGCGGGGTCCCCTTTGCCCAGGCCACCCGGCTGGGTGTGGCCGCCCTGTCGCCTCTTCTTGGGAGCAGGTCCCCTCGTCCGGCCCGGTCCTGGAGTCTCCCTCCTGGCAGGGCCGCGCCTGCACGCGGACATCTCTCGGGTAGATGTCAGGCGAGGGGACAGACGTCTCCAAAGAGAGCTCCGGACTTGGGAGTGGAAGGGGGAGCCACCTCCTTGGCCCAGGGTGGAGCTGGGCGGGCTGTACCCGTCTCTACCTCCTGGGAAAGATGTCGTCTTGATGGAGGGAGCGGTGTTGAAAGTTGGCAGCGGTTGGGGCTGATTAGCAAAGAAAGACCGGCTCCCCGGGAAGTGTGCTTGGCAGGTTCAGAGTGGAGGCACGAGGGACATAGTCCCTGGGCAAGACCCTGTCCCTTTTGGAGCCTCAGTTTCCCCATCTGTAGAACCCGGAAGTTAGACTAGTTCCCTCCCTCCCCCAAGCTCTGCAGTCTTCGAGCCTAGGAAAGGAGGGGCAACTTCACCTCCACCCTGATCAGCACCCTGACCACATAGGGCTGTCTGGACCTGAGGTTGGTTTCTCTGCGCAGAAAGCCGGTCTGGGGCGCGCGGGGCCCGGGGTCCCCACGAGCCTACACTGCCACACGCCCCTGCCCACACCTCGCCCTGCTCCGACCGTGGGCGCCCTCTGGTGTCACCTCAAATCTTGTTGTCATTTACCAGATCCCTCCCCCCCCAACACACACACTCCCTCCACACACCAGGGCGTTTGTAAATTAAATATGAAACAAAACACAAAACTATAATAATATTAACAGAAAGTATAAAGTGTATAGAGTTTTCAAGAAAGTGTGTTCTACTTCCAGAAAATGGTCACTTTAACTTTGTAAATGTTTATCTAAGATGATATTTACGAAACTGTGATATATATTATTTGATTGTATATGTACAACTGTAAATACATTTGTACTTCTCTTGTATTCTAAAATAAAAATTACTTGGAACATGTATCTTGGCCCCTGAACAGGTGCATGCCTCTGTCTCACACATTTGGAAACAGTGAACGTGGGGAAAGAATAGAAGTGGCTGAGGGGCTCGTTCCACTGACTGCTGCTAAAATTCACTGCTGTGCCTTTGCAAGGGAAAGCCAGTGTCTCTAAGAGAAGCCGCAGTGCAGAGTGTGTGGAAAGCTTGAAGAAGCAGGACCAAATCTCGAGTCTAGCTGTCTGCATTACAGGTTCCCCCTTATAACTGACCCACCTATACTTTACTTAAGGTTTTTTGTTTTCATGCTCAACTTGGAGATGCTTAAGGAGACAGTGGGGGAGAGCCACGAGGAATTCCCAAGCCATCTGCCACACCTGTTTCTAGGCTCAAGGTCTTAGTTTCTTTTCCTGCCCTTTAACAGCATTGACAAAAGCAACTCAATGGCAAAAAGGGTGACTGTGGCTCATGGTTGAAGGTAGAGTACTTAAAACAGCTGGTCACACCACATCCACAGTCAGAAGAGAGCCATAGATGTAGGCGTGTTGCCCAGTCTCTGTTCTCCATCCAGGATCCAGGTCAGGGAACAGTGCCACCCACAGTGGGCTGTCCTTCTGCCTCCATCAGTGAAATCATGGTAACCCCTCGGATGCTGCTCCTCCAGGTGCTTCTGGACCGCGTGAAGTTGGCAACAGCAGCCTTAATGAAGAGCAAGGAGCAGGAAGGACATCAAGACAAACCAGGGAGAGCCACGGGTGTATGAGGTTAGGCCTGTCTCTCCTGTCCAGATGTGTGGGCTGGAGAGTGTAAGTTCACACCTGAGTTCCAGACTGTGTCAGGCATTGTGTGATCCTCCTTCTTATACACTGGATCCACAGGCGCAGCTCCTCATGCTTCCTCACTTGTGCGCTCGGGAATTCACACCTGATCATAGAAGCCATGTCTCTTTGGAAGTTCTGGCATGGCGTACGTGGCAAAGACCCTTATACTTTGGGGGACATGGCACAGGGGCCCATCTGGTGAGTTAGCTTGCAGGTCCCATGACTTTTCTTCTAGGCCCCTCCCTTCTACTCCTTTCCCTCCCCTTCCATGCACAGGTATTAGACTTTCAAGGCCTTGGGTAGTCCCTGAATCACCTCTTCCCACTGCTCCCCCCACCTCCAAGTAGATCTTGACCAAAGCTTATCTGTGCTGAGTACCCTTCCCTCAGATTATTTTTCTGAAGACAATCCAGCTGGAGCCAAACCTCCAAGCGATCAGTAGGGTCTTTAAACAAAAAGCTAATTTGTTTGCTGTAGATAACTCTGTTGGGCTCCAGAACCCACCTGGTGGCAGTGTCCTGCAATTGCAGCCCCAGGTGCCTCAGGGGAGCACGCAGGCTCTGCTTTTGCAGAGTGTGAGAACTGCCTATGCCACTGGGCTGCAAAGATAAACAGATGTGGACTGTGATCTCGGGGAGTTTGCAGACCAGGTGGGGGCCCACACTAAGAAGCTTCACCTCTTACGCTTGCAGCCCAAGCAGAAACTTCTAGTCCAGCAGTTCTCAACCTGTGGGTCGAGACCCCTTTGGGGGGGGTCTAATGACCCTTTCATAGGGGTCACCTAAGACCATCTGCATATCAGATATTTACATTACAAGTCATAACAGTAACAAAATTACAGTTATTAAGTAGCAACAAAAATAATTTTATGGTTGGGGATCACAACATGGGGAACTGTATTAAAGGGTCGCAACACTGGGAAGGTTGAGAACCACTGGTCTAGCCCCTTTCCCGAAGAGCACCCATACACACACACACACACACACAAGGCTTGCACATTTTGAGGCAATTTCTGTGAACAAGTCCCCGTGTTAGGGACTTGAACATGTATGTTCTAAGTGTTCCCCACACACTGGTGAGCTGAATTCCCTCCCTACTTTGCCTAGTCCCCTTTTATTTGATGTACCCGTGAAGTATGGGCATACCAAATCACACACCTGTGTCATTCAGCTGTTTAGCAGCAAAGTAAACCCTCAGGTGTTGATCGTAAAGGTCATGCTCCTGCCGGTAAGGCCACAAAACCCTGGTCAACTTGCAGATTCAGTCCAAATGGCTTTATTCACATTCCACAAGGACTCAATGTACTTTTGACTTTGTGTTGATTTTGGCCGCTTGTTTTTGTGGTGCAGTCCTGTCCGTCCTATGTCCTCCCGTACCCCTTCCACGCTCCAGAGAGCATCATTGACCCTTCTCTCTCCAAACCCTCCCTACATGATGTTGTGGGATATTTTACTCTTGTGTGCTGTTTTGGTTTGTAAAAGGGCTTTGATGCCTTGTAGCTGGGAAGCTGGATGCCTTGCATCGGGTGCAGGCCTTGCTTCCTACCTAGTCACACCCTTGTGCTAGCCCTACTGAGATTTCCATAGACAGAACTAACTGTTACAGTTGAAGGTGACCGATCATGAGCAGATCATGAGCAAAGGTCTGCGGGGGTGGGTGATCACCCTCAGTCTAGTACTATTGTGTTGCAATGAAGGCCTGGATGTGGAGAGGGGGCAGGGAAAAAGTTAAAAGGGCAAAGGCAGAAGCAGGTGAGAGTTTTTTGGGGAGGAATGAAGTCTCTGCCTAGTTGCCCGGGTATTGAATTCCGTGAGATTTGAAGTGGTTTGTAATTAATAAAGAGCACTGGAAAATTCAACGGTGGACTATTTTTAAATGATTAAACCACACTTAAGACCTCTTGCATTATGAGAACAAACCCTGGGGTGCCTTGTAACTGGCTTGTTGAGGTGTGTGTGTTGGTGGGTGGAGAAAGTTGCAGACAATGGCTGGCCTCATTGGCCCCCAGGGCTTACACATGATAGACCAAGTGCTCGGTCACTAAATGGCATCCAGCTCTAACATGTATCTGTCAACCTAGTGACCTACATATTTTAGTGCCTTGTATTTTCCTTAGGATAATCTCTGGGTATGACCATGTTGTCTGTGGATGAAAACACTTTTCATTTATTCTCTTATAGTTGGTTTTATTTTGGGGACAGAGCTTCATTGCACAGCTCTGGCTGGCCTGGGACTCGATTTTTGACCAAACTGGCCTTGAACTCATGGAGACCCACCTGTCTCTGTGTCTTCGTTACTATTCTATTGTTACCAGGAGACACCATGACCACGGCAACTCTTATAGAAGAAAGAAAGCAGTTTTTTGTTGTTGTCTTTTTGAGACAGGGTCTCAATATGTAGCCTTTACTGTCCTGGAACTCACTACATAGACCAGACTGGCCTTCAATTCACAGAGATCGGCCTGCTTCTACCTGCTTCTAATCCTGCTGGAATTAAAGGCATGTGCCACCATGCCTGGCTAAAAGAAATGATTTAATTGGGGCTTGCTGACAGTGTCAGAGGGTCAGTCCATGATCATCATGGCAGGGAGCAGACAGGCATGGCCCTGGAGCAGTAGCTGAGAGCTTTACATCCTGATCCACAGGCAGCAGGCAGAGAGAGACACTGGGCCTGGTGTGGGCTTTTGAAACCTTAAAGCTCACTCCAGGAAGCACACCTCCTAAGAAACAGTTCATCAACCGGGGACTAAGCATTAAAGTATATAAGCCCATGGGGGAACTATTCTCATTCAAACTCCACACTCTGCCTCCAGAACGCTTTTATTACTTTATTTCTTTTCTGGTTTTTAAGACATGGTCTTCTATATATCCCATGCTGGTCTTGAACTCACTATTGTAGCCCTGGCTGGCCTTGAACTCAAAGCAATCCTCCTGCCTCAGCCTCTTGAAGGCTGAGACGACCGTCACATGCCACCACATACAGCAAATTCTCTCTAGAAGAACCAAGCTTTGGTGTCAGGTAGATCTTTTCTTCTTTTCGTTTTTATAGCAATAGAGACCAAGTCTCAGGCTCACACACACTAGACATAGTTTTAATCACTCCAAGCCTGACATGTATTCTATTTCTTCTTGCTCAGGAACCTCAGTAATGGTGGAATCTAGGGCAGTGGTCTGAGTTTAAAACCCTACTCAGCCATTTACAACGTGATTTTGGGCAATGAACTAACGTGTCTGTGCCTGTGCCTCAGGTTTTTCATGTGAGACCTGGGGGGATACTTAGGTTTAAGGATGTCACGGCGTAACAGGTACAAACAAATATAGTACAGGACTGTGTGCCTGGCACCTAGTAGGCACTCTGTAAACACAAGAATGCCTTTGGAAGTGAGTGGGGTTGTAGCTTTTGCCACTACCACCATTACCACCACCCCGGTACATTCCCCTGATAGCGTCATTTACTCTCTTCCTCAATCCTTTCCTGTATTCTACCATCAGTCCTCCTGAACTAGAGGAGCAGATACCCTGAGTATGCCTTGGAGCTGGCCTGCTGGGACATGAGTCTGTGCACGGGTGGAGAAAGTTCCCGACAATAGCTGGCGAGTTGCCATGCCTGACTGCTTTCTTACATCTTGGCCACCTCAGGGGAGTCTGGCTTCTTCCATGTTCATTTGGAGCTTTAGGAGCAAGAGTTTCAGTAGATCAGGGAGCTTCCCCTGTACGGGCTGTCCTGTCCTGACTGGGCCTTGGTCACACAGAGGCATTTCTGACATATGCCTCTAGAGGCAGACACAGTCCGACATATACAGAGGGAGGCACTGAAGAACTCTGGAACTGTGAAACACTGGGGGAAGCCGGGGAGTGGTACACACCTTTAATCCCAGCACTCAGGAGGCAAGGACAGGCAGATCTCTGTGAGTTCCAAGCCAGCCTGGTCTACAGCCTGAGTTCTAGAATAGCCAGGGCCACACAAAGAAACCCTGTTTTGAAATGTCCCCTTCTCCCTAAAAAAAAAAAAAAAAAAAAAAAAAACCTAAAAAGATTTGTCCTCACCCTGAAGACCACCTTCATCCACGATGCGATGGCCTAGCACATGCCATATGTAAAGCTCCCAAGGCCTGAGACAAGCGGCAAGCCCGTCTTGGTGTGCTTGCATCCAATTGTGATGAGCCTGTGTATGTCCAGTTGGTGGAGGAAGTTTGTGCTGAGCACCAAATTGATTGAGAGGGGAAAGCACGTAAAGTGGTCGGTTGCAGCTGTGTAGCGGTTAAACGCTACGGCAAAGAATCTCAGGCCAAGGATGTCTCTGCAGAGTACTGCAAATGCAAGATATGAATAAATACAGTTTTTGTCTCAAGAACAAAGCAAAACAAATATGTATTGAAGACAGTTTCAAGGGTCCACGGCATTTGCCTTAATCGAGGATTGTAAGATAGGCAGACATGAAAATGACTATCAAGAAGAAAGAAATAGGTATTGCTTACAGGTGTTTAGAAACCGGAGGCAGGGCCGCTGGGAGAAGCATTAGGACAGTCAGCAGGCACGGGGAGCTGGTGTGGCCAAAGAGCTTCCTGTATTTTTTCTTTTCTTTCTTTCATTTGCATGTGTATATGTATTCATGCATGCACACTTGTGTGTGTAGGTGTGCATACACATGCGTGTGCCTGTGTTTGGAAACCAGGGGTTGACATCGGGTATCTTTTTCTCTTATTCTCCACCTTAGGTTTTGAGATAGCATCTCTCACTGAACCTAGAGCTCACAGATTAGCTAGGCTGGCTGGTCAGTGAGCTCTGGAGGTGTCTGCAGGGCTAGGGTTACTGGTGGGTACCCTGTGTCTGCTTTTAAGTGGGTACTGGTTTCAAACTCAGGTCCTTATGCTTGTGTAGAAAGCACTTTACCCACTGAGATTGCAGCAGGCTCTGTGGTGTGAAAACTGTCTCTTTTTATCTTGTATTCGCCCTGGGTTGAGTAGGTGAGGTGGGTGGTAACCCTGAGTGAGAGGATCCCAGCCCCCATAGAGCAGGGTATGGGCTGCCGAAAAGCATGTTCTTGGGCAAGTTGATTTTTGTCCTTAGGAACTGGTTAAACCTGGAAGAGATCAGTCGCTTTAGGTTGAGCAAGCCCTCAAGAGGTCAAAGCACCAGAACATAGAAAGTGAAAGGGCCGAAGGTGTGTCATGCCTGGGCCTGGTAAACCAAGTGGACGAGAGACTGGGTATTTGTCTCACATGCCATGGGGAGACAGACAGCGAGCACACAAGAAAGCAAAGATATCCGCAAAAGTTTCTTAGTTTTTCAACAAATGCTTTAAGACCGTCCTCTCCAGGCCAGGGTTCCTGCTAGTGGCTGACACACGTTGAATAAAACAAAAAGTCCTGCAGCTGGGATGTACGAATACCAGCGGGAGAATATTTGTGAAATACACATGAAGACCCGGGTTGATCCCCAGCACTTCACAAAGTGGGCGAGCTATGCATCTATAATCCCGGCAGCTGGGAGGTGGAAGTAGGAGAATCAGAAGTTCAAGGCCAGCCTTGGAGACATGAGACCCTTGTCTTCAAACAGACAGACAACTACCAAACCAAACCAACAAGAAAAGTCCTGGGTTTTGGACCATTCTCAGAAAAAGTCTGTTTCTGATCAGATGAGATTGCACTAAGCAAATGAGAACATCCAGTGCCAAGAAATGAAATGGGATCAGGGTCAAAAGAGGGACTAGAGGGCTCATCCAGGTGAGGAGGTCTGTAGCACCTTCTCCAGGAGGACAGATACGGGCGAGAAGAGCATCCCCACGAGAGGAGGGTCCGTGCAGAAAGAGCCCACAGCAAACTCATCTTGAGCTGGCAATGGATGGCAATGGCGTTCATGGGACCAAAGGGAGGGCAGAGTGTCTGAGGATATAGGAGACTGGGGACAAGACAAACAGGGACTGAGATGACACTTTTAGATTTTATTCTTGGTGTCAAGGGAAGTTGCCAGAAGTGTTAAGCAGAAGGATGATTTAAGTTAATCTGTTTTGTTGTTGTTTTCGAGACAGGGTTTCTCTGCTGTAGCTCTGGCTGTCTCAGAACTCGCTCTGTAGTCCAGGCTGGCCTTGAACTCACAGAGATCCGCCTGCCTCTGCCTCCCAAGTGCTAGGATTAAAGGTGTGCACCATTATTGCCTGGCTAATTGATCTGTTTTTTGTTTTGTTTTGTTTTTAAGTTCCTTCTTGCTGTCTGGATGTATCTTGTGTAGTCAGGATGGTGTGTGTGCGCACGTGTTGAAAGTTGGCTGTTGGTAAAATGCTTGCTGCACAAGCACCTGAGCCCCAGCACCCACATAAAAGACGGGCATGGTGGCAAATGCCTGTAATCCTGGGGCTGTACAATTAGTCTGACTGAAGTGATAAGCTCCAAGTTCAACTGAGGCAGGACAGAAGGCAGGGAAAACTATGCAGACATTAGAGGGAAAGGAGCCCTCCCTTGGGAATCTGGTCGAAGCCTCTTGTTAACGGAGAAGGAAGAATTCCATACAGTTAACAGCTGCTGCAGGCCTTTCTCTTTCCCGGCTATCCCTGCGATTTTCTAGGAAGCGCAGCAGAAACCCCATTTATGAAGCAAAGGCATGCCCTAATTCTATTGTGCAGTCCTAGTGGCTCCTGGTTTCACCCTGTCAGATCACGATTCCTTCCTAAGTATCTTCAGAGCTACCCTATAACCTTATTTATCACACGAGAGGAAAAAGGGCAAAGAGTTTTCCTAGCAACCGTTTGACATGTAACTTGAAAGACACCAAAATGGAATACACGGCTGATGCTAAGAAAAGGAATCCTGATTCTCCCTGGAGGGACCCATGAGCACGCCCGGGGGCGGGGGATGTCTTACGTTCTGAGTGCAGCACTTTCTTCTAACATAACCCTTGTGCTTAAGGTCTTTATTAAAATGTCTTTAATAAAATCTGTAATTCTGTTTCGCACTCGCTAGTCCTGAGATTATTTTCTGTGTCAAAGTCACAAACCCTTGCGTGGCTGAAGACAAGCTTCATAAAAGTTTCAGGCAGTCCTCAGGCTGTTGAAGTGACAGTGTGGGGCTCTGTCTGTCTCCTTACTGCTGTTTCAAAAAAAAAAATAAGGTGGAGAACAACAGAGGCCGACACCTAAGGTTGGCCTCTGACCTCTGCACATGTGCACCTGCACACAGATGTGCACATACAAACATAAACTAAACACAAGCACACCATATAAAGCAGACCTGAGTTGCCACTGAAGAAATCACAGACTTCTGGGCTGCACTTTTACTGATGACATGGTGGGGTGCTGGTTGTGAGGTCTGACAACCTAAGTTTCATCCCAGGATGCCTAAGTGGTAGAGGGAGAGGATCTGTTCTTGCAGCTTGTCCTGGGTGCATGCAAACACACACAAACACAAGTTATCAAATACAACCAAAATAAAAATAAAACAAGCAAAGCTTAAGGCAGTATGTCCAGTAAGCACCCAGCACCAGATGAGCAGCTGTTTCCAGGTGCCCACTCTACTGCTTGCTACTGAAAGGGCAAATGTGGAGCAGAGAGAGCAGCTGGGTGGAAAGCTGGAGTCTTGAGTTCTAGTCCCAGCTCTAAATTTGTTTTGGGGACTCAGTGACATCAGACAATCATTGGAAACAGCATGACCTCTTCCTAGATGGGCTGGTACTTCTGGAGCACTTAGCACAGGGCCAGAGACGCTCAGCACAGGCCAGTAAGCACTCAGTACTGGGTCAAAGAGCACTTAGCACAGGCCAGTGAGCACCTGGAAGACGTTTGGCTAATGGTGAGGGCTCTGGGGGAAATGGGGAGCAGATGGAATGAGGCTGTCTGCCTCTGCTATGTGGATTCTAGTCCTTCCTGGGCCTCAATTTCATTCTCTGTAATTAGGAATTCAAATGTCGTATCATTGCTACAGACTCTATGGCTGTGAGTGCTATAAGAATGAGCAGGGTTAAGTCAATGTCTCTCCCTGAAGAATGAAACTGGACCAGTGTTTTGGTCTAGGACCCTCCCTGAGGCCTTGCAGCATGGAATGTCTCAAAGGACACCATCGCCCTCTTATGGCCACAGCTAACTTAACAACTGGATCCAACTGGCTTCCTCTGAGTAGGGAGACTGAAGCTCTGGCTGCTCAGTGAATTTATGTTATTGACTTCCTGGCAGGTTGGCTTTCTTGATAAATGTAGTTGTGAATGTTGGTTAGGGTAAGGAGTGCTGGCCCTTTGGAAATTTATAAACAATTGTCCAGATGAGTCTGCAGAAGAGGACCAGATTTACCTGACTTCCTGAGCACAGTATGTGGGGCCTGTGTGCTAGTTTAATTTTCTTTAGAGTCCTGTTTGCGTGAGAACTATACTGTTGATTCTGTGAGGTTGAAATTCAGTGTGCTGAGGTAGGGCATGGTGGTGCATGCTTCTAATCCCAACCTTTGGGAGGCAGAGGCAAGTAGATCTCCGTGAGTTCACGGTCAGTCTACAGAGCAAGTTTAGGCTAGCTAGTGCTACATAGAGAGACTTTGTCTCAAAACAAACAACCAAAGACAAACAAATTTCAAACCTTTCAGGGCCAGGAGAACTGGGGTTAGTGAATGATGGGGAGAAGGGACCAGGAAAAATGCCTCTGTTAAGTAGGAGGCTCAAAGCCACAGGAGACATCTACCCTATCTCCCGCCCAGTACTGACTAGCACCCACTCAGAGCGCTCAGCTCTGTGTAAGTTGTGTGTGCACGCGTGTGCACTTACCAAATATACCTGCCTTGCCACACACGAGTGGCTTTTACAACAGTTGTCTTTCAAAAGAAACACTCACCCAGAAGAGCTCCTTACAAAAGCACGGAGAGAGCCACAGGGCCAGTAGGCAAGAGCCCAAACCAGCACCTGAGGGGCAGCTCTGACATAGAATTCAAGGCCCACTAGGAACAGTATTCTGCTCAGATTGTGTTTTCTGCAAATCCAGCCTCCCAATTTTGATCTCTAGCCTTCAAAATATTGGATTATAGTGGTTTAGAGTGGGTGGAAAACTCAAAGTTCATTTCTCAGTCTCTTGCCTAACAATAAACAGAATGATGAATACGGGATAGTTTGGGTAAAAGCTCATACTATAGCTTGACATGGTGGTTCACACTTGTAATCCCAGTGCTTGGTATGTGGAGGAGGAGGAGTATCAGCAGTTCAAAAACTCCCTGGGTTACAGAGCCAGTTTGACAGTAGCCTGGATGAGATGAGATCCTGTGTCAACAACAACAACCGCTAAATATGGGAATGGAAAGATGGTTCAGTGGTTAAGAGCACTGGCTGCACTTTCAGAGGACCTGGTTTCAATTCCCAGCACCCACATAGCGGCTCACCAACATCTGTATTTCAGTTGCAGGGGTTCTGACACCTTCTATTGGCCTCTGTGGGCATCAGAAACTCCAAGGGGTACAGAGACATACATGCAGGCAAAACGCTTATACATATAAAACAAAAAACCAATAAAAAACCAAAACTCATCACCACCAGCAACAACAAGAACACCACCTACTCAAACGTGTAATCTCGGCATTTGAGAGGTGGAGGCAGGGTTATCCTCGACTACACAGAGTTTGTGGGAGGTCATACACAGACTCTTTCTCGCAAACAAAAACAACACCCCCTCCAAACACTAAAGCAAACCAACGTCGTACTCCATTACAACGTGAGAATTCCACAGGTGCGCCCTTGCCAATAGTAAACATGGCAGCTTGGCTCCTTCCCTCCATCAGATTAATTTGAGAGTTGCCAATAGTCAACATGGCCGCCACACCATGCATTCCCATTGGTCACTGCTCTAAAGGTGGGCGGAACTTGTTGAGCCCGGTGCAGAGCTGCGCCTGCGCAACTCATTGGCGCCAAGATGGCGATGGAGATGAGGCTTCCTAAGGCTCGCAAATCTCTCAGTGAGAGCCTGGGCCGCGACTCTAAGAAACACTTGGTGGTGCCGGGGGACACGATCACCACGGACACGGGCTTCATGCGGTACGTGAGGATTTGAGGGGCACAAGGCCTCAGGAGGAGGCTGCAGAGCTTTCTGCACGTGGACGGCTGCCCCAGAACCCAGGCTTCCAGTCGCCTTGTATCTAAGTTATCTAGGTACCCGGCACACATCCGAGCATCCGTACTAGTCTCCTCCTTTCCTAGCCTCGTGCTGACTCCCTTCATCTTGGGTGTCCCTGCCTCAGCCCCTGATTCCTCCTTTGAGCTATGGAGTCCGGAACCTTTTTGGGTCCTCAGTGTGAAACTCAGGATTTTTTGAGTTTTCCCAGGAAGGGAGAACTGGGAGGGCTGGGAGCAGGACCCTCCTTACAGCCCTCTGAAGGGACAGTGGGCGTTTTTGGTTTGGTCACATTCTTCGGTGTGACTTCAGCGAGGAACCAGGTTTTAAAGCAGGGATTTTGGGGGGTTTTGAGTCAACATACTGTGCTAGGTGCACCCAAGTGTACAGACTTAGCACGTAAAGGCAGAGCATCTGTGGTAGTTAGGGTATCCTCACCTGGGGAACAGTGGTGACTACGGTAATCGCTATAGTTAGGACTAAATGAACTGTGGAGTAGGGCAGAAAACACCACTGTATTACCGCTAAAGATACATCTGTGTTAGGTAGCCAATGTCTATCCCTCTGCTCTCCCCCTCTCCACTCCCACCAGTAGGGTCTCACTCTGTAGTACTGGTTGTCCTAGAACTTTGTAGACAACGCTGGCCTGGAACTCAGAGATGTACCTGCTTCTACCTCCCATCACACCTGGTTCTTTTTTTTTTTTTTTTTGGTACAAATGAGATTATAGCATTGCCTCTAAGCTCTAAGCCTAAGGTTATTGGATAGAAGACATCTTAGGATTCGTTCCTTCATGCTTTCAGCATATTCTGTGCAGTTGGGGTACAAAAATGAAAACCTGTATCCTGATGGAGTTTATGATCTAGCAAGGAGACATAGGCAGTGAATGCGACAGGCGGTTGTGAAGGACCAGTTGTCCTGGGCACCAGTTAGGTGGGCGAGGCTGCAGTGGGGAGGCTCTGTGTTGCCTGGGCTCCTGGAGGTAGGCTGTTGTGAAGTAACATCTGAGCAGACCTTCAGGATGAAGGACGTGTCCGTGTAGCTCTCTGAGGAGTTCCACATGGGAGAGGTCACCTCCAGTGTAACGCTGACACTGTTTCTTTGCTGTCTTGTCCTTCCACAGGGGCCATGGGACATACATGGGGGAGGAGAAGCTCATTGCATCTGTGGCCGGTTCTGTGGAAAGAGTGAACAAGCTGATCTGTGTGAAAGCATTGAAAACCAGGTGAGAACAGAAGGTGTGTATCTCTTTCTGGGTTGTACACAGGTTTTTCCAGTCTCCCCATACTTTTCACTGTCCTCTTACAGGCCTGCTATGTCGAATGCAGCTGTTTATCATAGTTTAGCTTCAGCTGCCAACTTGACACAAATCTAGAGTTGCCTGGTAAGCGGGAACCTCGACTGAAGAATTGTCCCCATCAGATTGGCCTGTGGGCATGTCTGTGGGGGCATTTTCTTAATTGGTAATTGATGTAGGAGGGCTCAGCCCACTGTGAGTGGTGTCATCCCTGGCAAGTGGGCCTGGGGTCTGTAAGAATGCTGGTCCAGGGCTTGGTATGGTGAGCACACCTTTAATCCAGCACTTGGGAGGCACAGGCAGGTGGATCTCTGTGAGTTCCAGGTCATCTTGGTCTACAGAGTGAGTTCCAGGACAGCCAAGATTGAGTAGAGAGATCCTGTCTGAGAGGAGAGAATGAATATGCTGCCTGAGCCTGGGAAGCAAGCCAGCACGTTCCTCCGTGGTCTCTGCTTCAGTTCTGGCCTCCAGGTTCCTGCCTTGGCATTCCTTGATGATGGCCTGTAACCCTTTCCTCACCATGTTGCTTTTGGTTGTAGTATTTATTACAGCAACAGGAAGCAAACTAGGGCACTGCAGGGTAGTAATGCGAGCTTCAAAGGTTTCCTCGTGTCACTTGATCTCTCCAAGCCTTGGTTACTCCTGCAGTGTGAAGAAAAGAGCCACTTCAGGGTTTTCATGAGCGTTCAGTGACATGCTCCGTGTAAACTACTTAACACAGGGCAAGTACCTAGAAGCAGCCAATGAAGGTTAGTCCAGAAGGGAAGCCAGTGGGGCTGTAACTGAGAGGTCAAAGAGGAGAGCAGGGACTGAGCTAGGCAGGCGGTCACCCTGCCTGGTAGTGATGGTGAGCATCTGAGCTTCATGTTGTGCGATCTGGAAAGGCCTTGGAAGGGGATGAACAGAAGAAAGCTGCGATCTGATGTATGTTTTAATTAGCTTGCTGTGGGGACACTGAAGGGGACAGGGCAGGTTCAGGGGGCTGGATTAGGGAGCTGAACTCACTGGCAGCTTGTGTGAGGTGGCAGCAGTGAGGAGCAGTGACTAGCTCCTCGGAGGATTGGGGTTTTCTGAGTGTCTTTTTACGAAACAGTTTTGGAGTATGTTTTTGGGGGTTTTCTGTCTGTAGGAACATTGCTCACTCACAGTAACTGATGTGCTTAAGGAGAGTTAACAGAACAAACGTAGACATTTTTAGTTCCTGCTTTCCAGTCTGGGTGTCTTTTTCCTTCATACATTTTAAGGTACCATCGGCAGGATTTGTGCTGGGCCTAACCCAGAGTGACAGAAATCAAGGTTTTGGCCTAAGCATATAGGGGAAGGGGAAGGCTGATACTGGGGCTGGGGATGAGTGGGAGAGCAGCTTGCTGTGGAGAAGGGGAGGGAGCTGTGGAGTCTTCTTGGGTTTGTCACTTTTGGAAGTGCTTCTGAACCATCTGTGTAGATATCGGTTAGCTTTGTGACTCCACCTCCCAAATGGTGGGATTATAGATGTACCCCCACCACATCCAGCTTCTCACCACTAAAACTCAGTGAGCTTACTGTGAGAGAACTGTGAGCAGAAAAGAGATGTGGTCTAATGCCTGGGCTTTATCGAAGAGCACTTAACCCTAGGAATCAGGTGAGGGACCAGCAGAGTGCCTGTTGTAACCCTGGCTGTCCTGGAACTCTGTAGACCAGGCTGACCTCAAACTCATAGAGATCCACCTGCCTGTGCCTCCCAAGTGCTGGGATTAAAGGCATGAGCCACCACCACCTGGCAAATACTCTGTTTTTTATTTGTCAGATAATCAAACAGGACTGCAACCTGAAGGAACAGCTTGCAACGAGTAGTTTCTTTAAGGATAGTTAATGAAGTATACATGAAGAGATTCTGAAGTTCCCCGGTCTAAACAGCGTAGTTGTACCCATTTGCTAAAAATGGTGCCTAATGAGGTACCTTCTGTTTGCCCAATCTCAGATAGGCTTGGTCTGGTCAGCCCGCCAGCTACTGAGTAAACTATTTTCTCTTACAGATACAATGGAGAAGTAGGAGACATTGTAGTGGGGAGAATCACAGAGGTAAGTTTACACAGTGAAGGAAGCTGGTGGCTCAGGGATGGGACTTCCATCTGTGAGGTGTTGTATGATGTTGTCCCTGTGTCTGGGATGATGGGAGCTGCTGCCCTACATTTTCCTTACAGGTTCAACAGAAGAGGTGGAAGGTGGAGACCAACTCCAGGCTGGATTCTGTGCTGCTCCTCTCGTCTATGAACCTGCCCGGCGGGGAGCTGGTAAGAATGCGCCTGCCTTGGAGCTGTGCAGTCGAGCTGTGGGGCCTTTGCTCCACCCGAGACCTCTGCTTGACACTGAGGCTGCCCTGCTACCTTGGTGAACACAGAGGCTTTTCTCCTGGCCCTAGTCTCCTGGCACAGGCAGCAACTGGTGTGCAGTAAGACCAGGAACACCTGTGGAGTGGGCTCCCAAGAGGGAGCTAGGGAGATTGGCTCCTGGATCTTGGTGCTGATTTCTTTTCTTGATACATTAGCTTTGCACAGGGAAGCTGTCCCATGAAGAGTTGGCCTTAGCTTCCATTTTTTGATTTTTTTTTGGGGGGGGAGTGTTGGGGGAGCTGAGACAAGGTTTCTCTGTGTAGTCCTGGCTCACTCACTATGTAGACCAGGCTGGCCTGGAACTCACAAAGAGCTGCCTGCCTCTGCCTCCCGAGTGCTGGGATTAAAGGCGTGCATCATTGTGCCCTACTTCAGTGACTTGAATGGCACTTGGTTATTCCAGACAGTGACAGCCTTTTGTCCATACCATGGGTCAGTCCATCATGTATTTCAGAGCTGGGGCCTATGGAGGCACAACGGAGTCCCTTAAAGAGCTTACAGACTAGTGGAGGATAGGAGTAACCAGGCCATGTGGTGTCAGGAGAAGGAAGAAGCACAGGTGGTTATTTCATAGGAGGGCCTTGGAGTCTGAGAGTTGGAGTGAGGTTGGGGACTCAGACGAGGGGAGATATGCGAGCAGGGACACCTGGTGGGAAGTGTGGAGAGCAAGTAGGGAAACGGGCTCAGTGAGCTTCAGGGGACTTGACTTTAACTCAGAGGAGGGTCCCTCCAGAAGGAGGGCTGACATCATCTCCCTTGTTCCCACCAGCAGCTCAGGCTACCTGTTGTCAAAGTTCTAAAAGGTTAAAATACCACGGTTGGCTTCACAGACCTCAGGCAAAAAGCAGCAGTCAGGAGAGCTCTTCCTGAGAGTGAGGTTGTGTCATGTGGTCATTTTTTTGTGTGTTTCAGAGGAGAAGGTCTGCAGAGGATGAGCTGGCCATGAGAGGCTTCTTACAGGAAGGAGACCTTATCAGTGTATCCTGCACTTGCGTTCTCTCCTACAGGGCTGGGAGCGTGCTTGTACTCTACCTCTGACTAGAGGACCAGAACCTTCAGGGATCTGAGTCCCGCATCAATATCCAGGGCTTTGCTGCTGCTTTGTTCTTTCTCCTTAGCTCAGAACAGTGCCCTGGGTTTTGTAACTTGTGACCTTGGTACAAGCTAGACATAATTGTCTTTCTTTTTTAAAGAAGGTAGCCCAGAGCCCAGAGGTGGTGGCACATGCCTTTAATCCCAGCAGAGAAAGGTGGATCTCTGTGAGTTCAAGGCCAGCCTGGTCTACAGAGTGTGTTCCAGGCCAGCCAGAGTTACAACAGAGAAACCCTGTCTTGAAAAACAAAAAACAAAAACAAACAAAAAAAGGGTAGCCCAGGCTAGCTTGGAACTCACTGTGTATCCAGGCTGGCCTTAAAAACATGGCATTCCTGTCTCAGCTTCCTGAGTACTGAGATTATAGGCTTAAGCCATTTATTCCTGGCTGAGACCCAGATTTCTTTGTGTGTGTGATTACTGCTATTCTGTGAGTGTGGAGGTCAGAGAACAACTTACAGGAGTTGGTTCTTCTGCCATGTGGTGTTAATGGGCAGAACTCATTGTCAGGCTTGATGGCAAGTCTTTACCCACTGAGCCATGTTACTGGCCCCCAAGTTTTCTAAATGATATGAACATTTATCTCAGAGTAGAAAAGGTTGTTTGTATCAAGATACTCTTGCCAACCAAGGGGAGAGGTGAGGTCATAATGATGTCCTCTGGGTCCCTCTAAAATAGGCAGGGTGGCCAGTAGGTGATGGGAAGAAGACTGGACACAGGCAGGTGGCACGGGAGTGGGTTGCCAAGGCTACTGTTGTTCCTTCATCACCTGGGCAGGCAGAGGTCCAGGCAGTGTTCTCGGATGGAGCTGTTTCTCTGCACACGAGGAGCCTGAAATACGGAAAGGTAAGTCAGGCTTGTGAGGCTTCAAATCTAGTTCTGAATCCCCTGGCATGCTGACCTAAAGTCAGCGGGTGTGGTGTCATGGGCCTGTAATTCCAGCCCTCTGGAGGCTGAAGTAGAATTAAAAATTGGAAGCTAGCCTGGGCTATATAGTAAGATAACCTCTCTCCTCATCTCCCCCCCATCCCCAAACCCGGTTTAGAACTATTGGCTGGCTGATGGTGGTTCCAGAGCCTGGTGGGAGAGGGATTCCTTTGTCCAGTGGCAGGGCAAGGTGATTGATGCCCTGAATCCCCTTCTTCCTGAGGAGCCTGTTCTGGCAGAGCCCCGTGTAGGGGGCTGTGCGGCTCTGTTCCCTCTGGGGAACACTCAGCCCAGCACTGAGAGGCTGGCTGCATGTCTGCACTGAGCATCATCGCTACCAAAGATGGATTTCCCTTTGGAGCCTCTAAATGAATTACCGGCTTCTGCGAGGTTCCGTTATTGGGGTTGTTTATTTTAAAGACAGCATGCTTCCTAGGACACATTAGGACGTACTTGTTTCTGGCTCTTCATTTTCTGAGAGGAACAAAAAGGCCGTTAATGAAGTGGCAGCTGTCACCGTGTTCTTGAGCATGAACTTGAAGTAGGTGGAGGAGTGGTGTGTGCTGACCTCCACAGCCTGGGCAGTAGACACTTGCTTTCTGGGATGTGGACCAGGCATAGGTTTGCCAAGCCAGTAGACCACATCTCATGGGTGGCATGGGAATTTGAGGTTAAGATCTAAATGAGGGTCCTAGAGTGGAACTGTTGGGTGGCCAGGAGGAGGCTCCTCACTGGTTCTAGTCTCTGTAATGGCCAGCTCACCTGCTCTGGATTAGAAGGCGAAAAGAAGCGATGGTATTGACAGCTACTTACTTTTACTTAAAATGTGCATGCCATGGCACATGTGTAGAGGTCAGAGGACATCTTGTAGGAGTTGGTTATCTCCTATCATGTGGGTTCTGGGGAGGGACTGAACTCATTTGTCAGGCTTGGCAGAGGCACCTTTTACTATCATCTCACCAACCTGACTGCCACCTTCTTTGGGATGTGAAAATAGCCCAGGGGCCAGAGATGTTTTCTGCAAAGCGCATGCTCTGTGTGCACTGAATGAGAGCAGTCTCTATAGGAAAGACGCTGGTGAGGCATGTCGGGTTGTGTCTCCTGTAACGTACTTTGCATTGGTCTCACTGATTGTTTCTTGCTCTTTTTTGTTGGGAAGAAATCTTATTAGATTGCTCAGCTGGCCTGGTATTAGTAAGCCTCTTGCCGTTCAGCTTCTCAAATGCTGTGCTCCCTTTACCTGGCTTCTGATCCATTTTGTTTGTTTGTTTGTGGTTTTGAGACAGGGTCTCATGTAGCCCAGGCTGGCCTCATGTGCTTGGATTATAGGCACATGCTACCATGCTCACCGTATGGTCTGTCTCTTCAGCTAGGTCAGGGAGTTTTAGTCCAGGTCTCTCCTTCATTGGTGAAACGACAGAAGACTCATTTCCATGACTTGCCATGCGGTGCTTCAGTGATTCTGGGTAACAACGGTTTCATCTGGATCTACCCGACACCTGAGCACAAAGATGAGGATGCTGGGGGCTTCATTGCAAACCTGGAGGTGAGTAAACATAGTGGCTCTTGGTTGAGAGTCTCCTGTATGCTTTTGTGGCAGGTGGAGTCTGTTGCTGTGTGTGTGTGTGTGTGTGTACATTACAGATGCTTGATCTTTGTCCAGCATTTGTGTGAGTTTTGGGTGTCTGCTCAGCGAATCTACTGAGCCCTGTTGCGTTTTTATATCATAGTCTTGTGCCACTTAACATCTAGGATGTGTTCTGAGAAATGCAGTGCTGGGTGATTCTGTCACTGTAGACCATTGCGAGTGTACTCACAGAGATGCTCCATCACTGCAGTGGCATCTTGGGAGGCCTCTGTCTGTTAGAGCTGCTGACTCTTGCAGTGCCGCTGTGGCTCGTTCGCTGGTGCGCTAACTGCAGAAACTGCTGTGCTTTAAGTGAGCCTGAGCTGGAGACAGTCCATGAGCATCTTGTTGTGTGTCTTCCTCAAGGAGATGCCCACAGTGGCTGCCTTGAGCTGTGTGGTGAAGGTGGCAGAGTTGCAGGGTAATAGCCAGAGAGCCACAGGAGAGGCCACAGAGGGTTGGGGGTATGGCTCGGTTGCTAAAGCACTTACCTTATAAGCATGAGCACTCGAGTTCAAACTCTAGAACTCATGTAAAGATGTCAGATGTGTAGGCCCGTATGTAATCCCAGTGCTGGGGAGGTGGAGACAGGAGGATCCTGGGGCTTGTCTGCCAGCCAACCTAGCCTAATTGGTGATGTCTAGCCTCATGAGACCCTGTCTCAAAGGAGGTAGATAGCATTGCTAGGTTGACACCCAAGGTCGTCCTCTGACCTCCATGTGCATGTGCACTCATGAGCAAACGCACACGTGTACACATTTGAAAAAATAAGATTCTACAGTTTGCTGTTTGAATGGCATCAAGTTCCATGGTGGATATGAATGTGATTCCTCTCTTCTTGACTTCTGGGACTGTTTGCTTATTTGCATTCTGTTTGTATTTCTTCCCTTCTCCTTTGTGTCCCTGTGTAGCCTGTAGCCCTTAGTGATCGAGAGGTGATCTCCCGGCTCCGGAACTGCGTAGTCTTGCTGGTAACGCAGAGAATGATGCTGTATGACACCAGCATCCTGTACTGCTATGAGGCCTCCCTTCCGCATCAGGTACTCCGCCTGGACTCCCTTCCCTGTGTGCAAGCTGCTCCTGTGTTTCTTCAGTAGCCCACCTTGCTTTCCAGGTTCCATGGCAGGAACTAGCCTGGAGACAACCTTAACTAGTTCCTGCCATGCTCCCTGAGACATTTCCAGTATTTTCAGTGTCTAGTCCCATGCTAGGAATTTGGGGTAAGCTGGGGGTTCCAGGTGAGATTTCCACACTTCATCTGGCCTGTCCCAAAATTAGCCATCTTTTTTTTGTTGTTTTGTTTTAAGTCAATAGAAAGATTTTTTTCTTGATTTAAATATATATATAATATATATATATATATATATATATATATATATATATATATATATATATATATATGTAATTTTATGTGTATGGGTGTTTTGCCTGCATGTATGCGTGTCTGTGTACCATGTGCATGCCTAGTGCCTTCGGAGGCCAGAGAGAGCATGAGATCCACTGGAACTGGTGTTACCTACCCTGAGGGTGCTGGAAACTGAACCAGAGTTTTTTGGAAGAGCAACAAGTGTTCTTAACCGCTGAGCCATCTCTCCAGCCCCTCAGCCATCTTCTGATGACTGACTGAACAGTGTCTCAGTCGTCAGCTGTCCCAGGGCACCTTGCTGGCTGGTTTTCTAAGCTGGGTCTGGAGCTGGGGTCTTGTCCTTGCTCAGTCTCTGATGGAGTGCAGAATGCAGGTGTCCTTTCTTAATTTTAGCTGATTTGTGTTCTGCTTACAGTTATTTCTGCGTGAACATGCACTCTCTGTTTTTCTTCAGATCAAAGATATCTTAAAGCCAGAAATAATGGAGCAGATCATGCTGGAAACACGCCAGAGGCTTTTGGAACAGGAGGGATGAGGCCAGGTGCCGAAGGATGGGACTGTGCACCTCTCTGGAGCAATTTTGGAAGTGAAGAGTCTGCTGTGTGGTTCCCCACATGGCCCAGGGAGGATCTGACGAATGCATGACTCACCTGCAGTGGTGCAGCAGAGCCAGGCCTGTTCGGTTCTTGTTTTGGGACAAAGCCAGGGTGGAAGTGAATGGTGGCTCTGGACTCTTGGGTCCCTGCACAAGGGATAGTTTTAGGTCTTTCAGAGCACAGTGTCCCACGACTTACCTTGGAATAATTGTAAATCCACGTCTTCCAGTCATACCACATATGCCCCATGAAACTGTCCCTGTAGAAAACATGGTGGGCTAGGGGTACAGCTCAGAGGTGGAGCACTTTCCTAAAATGTGCAAGGCCCTCAGTCTTACCCTCACCCCAGAAAAAAATCCAAGAGAAAGAAAGACAGCATCGCCAGTGGGAATGGTCTGCTCTGACGTCCTGCCCATCTCCTTAATGCACAGTGTGTACCTGGAGAGGAGGTGCTGGGTCAGGCCAGCAGTCAACGGGTGTGAGAATAAAGTGAGCCAGCAGCCTTTGCTGGAACCTCGATTCTCACTGTGTGTTCCTGGTCACAGGTTTGAGGGATCCCTACGCTCTGCCTGGGCTTCCTCCCCCTAGTTTGTGTGCTGTTCTGTTTCTTCCAAATCTCAGTTCCTTTAGCATGTCCATCAGCAGGACCTGACTGGAAACAGCCTTAAGGAGTGTCTGGGATGATCCTTGGGATGTTTGTGTGCAGTATTCTCTGTAGTGCCTGACCTGCCTGTGTTTGTAAGAAGCTGAGCCACTGCCAATAACTGAGAGAATGAGTGTTCTGGGCCCACAGTGCATTCTGACGCTCTGACAAGAAAGAAAAAAAAGAGGGGGGAAAAGCCAAGCCATCTCCTTGTGTAATTGACATGATGCGTTAACTTTTGAATAATTTAAAGGTAAAAGAAATAAGATCCAGATCCTTAGTGTAGAGTGTCAGTTCCTGTAATGACTGTTTAAAAGTGGGTACCTTGGTCCAGCGTGGTAGTGCAGGCCTATGTTTCCACAGGGAGGCAGAGGCAGAGGCAGAGGCAGAGGCAGAGGCAGGAGTTGAGGGCAACCTGGGCTACATAGTGAGACTACCTCACTAAGCAAACCAAAAATGGTGTCCTGATTTTCATTTTTTCCATTAACTTTTTCTACTTATTTATTTTGTTTATATTACATTTATTTATGTGTATGGGTATGAGTGCATGCGTGTGAGAGCAGGAGTCAATTCTCTCCTAGCATGTGGGTTACAGAGATAAGCTGAGGTCATCAGGTTTGGTAGCAAGCACCCTTATCTACTGAGCCATTAAACTGGTCCAAAATACTTTATTTTTTTTGCCAGTGCTGGGGATGGAACCTAGGGCCTTGTGTATATTAGGCAAGGGCATCTCTGAGCAATGGTCCAGCTAATGAACATTTAAGAAAACTTGTTTGGATGCTGCGTGTTGCATGCTTTTCATCTTAGAAGCAGGTGGATCTTCTGAGTTCAAGGCCAGCCTACATAGCAAAGTCCCAGGTAGCTAAGGCTATGTAGAAACCTGTCTCAAAAATCCAAAACAACAACAAAAAGTTCTTTGAGCATTTCATAAATGTATATGATGTATCTTGATCACATCCATCCCCCACTTTTCCAGCTCCATTCCTCCTGAGCCCTCCAAAAGGTCCCCCTCCCAACTTTATTTTCCTTCCTTCCTTCCTTCCTTCCTTCCTTCCTTCCTTCCTTCCTTCCGACAGGCCATTTCTGTATAGCCTTGACTGTCCTGGAACTCACGATATCAACTAAGCTGGCCACAGAGATCACTTGCCTCTCCTGAGTGCTGGAATTTTTTTTTTTTTAAATAATCTCCTGAGTCTAGTTAGTGCTGCTGCCCAGATGCCCAGGGTACAGTCCATCTTGGTGGCAGAAGCTTGAGGTGGCTGGTCACATTGTATCCAGAGTCAGGAAACAGATACGTGCTGGTGCTTGGCTCATTTCCTCCGTCGTCTGCAGCCCAAACTCTAGCCCATGAAATGCTGCTGCTCACAGTTAGGGTGGTTCTTACCACCTCAACCCAGTCTAGAAGCTTGCTGGTAGACTTGTCCAGAGGTCTGTTTCCATGGTGATTCTAAATCCTAGCAAGTGAAAAATCAAGATTATCACATAGCATAAGTCAGTAGACAGCTCTATGAGTGTTTTTGAGACAGGGTCTAAGGTGACGACTTGTAATTTTATCCTATGTACCACCTGTTTTGAGGAATACACAGATAACTAACTTTCTATATCTAAGCTGCAACTTCAGGTGGGCTCCCTGTCTTGAATTTCAGATGTTTTCAGGCTGTTTACCTCTTAAGGGGATGGGAATGGGAGCCTGGGTCCTGCTCTTATTTTTTATTTGTATTTTCTTTTTCAAGACTGTAGCCCTGGCTGTCCTGGAACTCGCTCTGTAGACCAGGCTGGTCTGGAACTCAGAAATCCCCCTGCCTCTGCCTTTGGGTGCTGGGACTAATGGTGCACCGCCCTGCTCCACTTAAGCTTTTAAGCTTTTTTGGCCTCACCTAGTTCTCCCTAGCTGCTGGTCTGCTTTTTCAGTGTCCGCTTAAGGGCAGCTCAGCAAGAGGTCCAAAAGTATCTTCAGCTGTGTATGTGCTTCCCATAGCCCACCAGAGGGCACCCTTGGTAAGTGTAACTATAGTACATGTGAAAACAAGCTGAACTTTTGTTTAGGACCTTTGTTTTACGAAAGTAAAGAAAATTAGAGTGAATTGAACCACTTTTAATAAAAATTATATGAGCTGTACAGAATGAAGCAAGCACTGGTTTAACTTTCTATCAGATACTTGCTGGGCTCTGCATTCTGTACTTTCAACCCTTTAAAAGTTTTCGAGTGTTAAAAAAGTAGTTTTTAAAAAGTGGTTTTCATGCTGGTGCTCTGGGTGAAGAGTGGAAGGGTTATGTGATTAGAATCAGTTGTAGGAACAAACTAGGTTTTCCCATGAAGCAAAGTATCTTGACCCATGGCAACTACACCTGCTGTAGAGTAAGGGGCATTACTATTACAGATCAAGGAGAACTGGAGAGAGCATAAGTCTGTTCTTGGATGCACTAATAGGTGCCAACCTGAGTGTTCTCAACTTGGTTACTGTAAGTAAAGAAGAGAGTGATATTCATGGACTGACAGATACTACTATGTCTTGGCTGTTGGGGTCCAAAAGAGCTAGCTTTTTAATCTCTAAAGAAGTCAGTGTCCACCATTGTCTGAAACCCTTGAAGAAGGAAAGAAGCCCAGGACCAAAGCACCAAGATTCAGCTGCTTGTTATCCACTGTCCTGCAACACAAATGTCGATGTACTGCTCTAGAAACAAAACACTGAGAAAAATGCAGAGGCTGAGGAATATGCTAGACTTTTGGCCAAGAGAATGAAAGAAACCAGAGAAGAACATCAGGAACAGATTGCCAGGAGACATAGGCTGTTCTGAGAACTTCTGAATCCAGTCTACAGGTAAGGCTTCAACAACAACAAAACTAGGCAGTGGTGACACATGCCTTTAATCCTGGCGCTTAGGAGGGAGAGGCAACTGGATCTCTGAGTTTGAGGCCAGCCTGGTCTGTACAGAATGAGTTCCAGGGCAGCCAGGGCTACACAGAAACCTTGTCTCAAAAAACAAAAACCACAAGTTTTTAAGAATAGCAAACACACTACTACTCATAATGTAGTACATCTCTAGGAAGGAAAATACAGACAGGGCTTGGCGCTCACCTGAAAGAAAACAGTGGAAACTGATGGTCTGGAGCAAGGCCACAGAGAAGCGCAGAGAGGACGGTGAGGCAGGTCTGAGACTGGGAAGCCCAGGTCAAATTATCCCAAGATTACCAGAAACGGTAAGTAGCAATGGCCCTTGCTTTTAGGTGAGGAAGCCAATTTAGAGAATAACATGATGAACCCCCCAGGCAGTTGAATGAAGAACAGATCTCAGCTTTAGCAAGGCACCAAAGCCATGTGTAAGCACAGGTGGAACCAGCTGTGAAAGGCTTGGGTCCAGGAGTGTAGTCATTGTCAGCCAGTGTTGAGATGGATTTTATTTTTAAATGTGTTTGGGTGTTTTACCTGTATGTAGTCTCCCTGTGTACTACATGTTATGTACAGGCACCCTCCAAGATCAGAAAGGACATCGGATGCCCTCAACTGGGGTTACAGATGGTTGTGAGTTGCCATGTAGGTGCTGAGAGTTGAACCTGGGTCCTCTGGAACAGCAGCCAGTGCATTTAACCGCTGAGCCATCTAGCTCCTAGACTGATTTTTGTTTGGATCACTGCTTGTTTTGTCTACTGTGCCTGTTCCTGAGAGTGAAAAGGCACCGTGTCTTGGTGGTGTGAGCACAGGTGCTTAGTGAATGTGTGTTAATTGCTAAGACTGGGGATACAGCTACTTTGGTAGGGTGCTCTCCTAGCAGCATTCTTGGCCCTGGTTCCATCTCTAGCACTACTTAAAACAGTGTTAGTGGAGCGCACCTGTAACCATGACACTCTGGAGGTGGTTGCAGAGGGATCAGAAGTACAAGGGTACTCTCAGATACATAGGGAGTTTGAGGGCAACCTGGGCTGGAAATCCTGTTTCAAAACCGAAAACCAATGAATGTTGGTTCAAGACTGAGTTACAATCTGAGGTGCTGAAGAGATGACTCAACCGTTAATAACACCTACTCTGTAGAGAACCTGGGTTTGGTTTCCAGCTTAACCATGTCTGCCACTCCAGCTCCAGGGGTTCTGATGTACTTGGTCTCTGTTGGCAGCAGGCACCATAGTGATGCACATAAACTCATGCAGGCACACACATGTAAATAAAAATAAATCTTTAAATAAAGTTATGATTTGGTTCAATTTAAAGTTCAACCAGAGAATGGAAAATTTGGGTGGAGAGAGGAAATCGTTAAAGCATGAATAGTAGTTTAAAAGAATTTTCAAAACAGAAAAAAAGTGATCAGGAAATAAATAAATAAACAAACAAATAAATAAAAGTGAGAAAATGAAGGGGAACAAAGGCACCAGATTCAGCGGCTGGCAGTACAAGACAAGAAAGTTTAACAGCAAAACTATTACAACAAAAACTGACAATCAGGTTATTCTATGATTGAACAAAAAGTTCACTCTAGAATTTATAAATTCTAGTTCTAAATCTTTGAGTTTTCATTTGCTTTACTATTTCAAGTGACTGTTAATAATTGACATGCCTTCTTTGTTTTGTTTTTTTGAGATCGGGATTATCTGTGTGGCCTTCCTTGGCTGTCCTGGAACTCTGTAGACCAGGCTAACCTAGAACTCAAGAGATCTCTGCCTTCCTAGTGCTGAGATTAAAGGTGTGAGTCACCACCACCCAGCTACTTTTTTTTAAATGCAGGGTCTCACTCTGTAGCTCAAGCTGGCCTGAAACTTGCTGGTCTTTAATTCACAGAGCTATGCCCCCTGAATGTTGAGGTTAAAGGTGTGTGCTCCTTGAAAAGCCTTTTTCAAAAAAAGTGCCACTTCTCAACCTGGCAGGAGAGTTCTAAAATATGTAGATGGTCGGGTATCACTGCAGCGTCCCCTGATGTTGGCAGTAACTTCTGAAAACTGAACAGCTCAACAGTTATTTGGTACTCAACCGCTGCAGTAGAAAAGCCGTGCTTTTGAGCAAGAAGTACCTCCTTTTAAATGACACTTGAGTCACAGCTATGGAAGCTTTTCCGTCTGTGTAGTGGGAACAGCATCGCATGCCTCGATGGGTGATAAGATTGGGGTAAAGCACTTTATGTGAATTGCAGACAGTGTGAGTGAGTCCCTTTAGGGACAATGAAGACTAGGGGACTAGAGGATGAACTTCCAAGGGTATGTAGCTTCGCAGGCTTTTGAGACCTAATAAACTGGATATTTTTTTGCCTAACTTCGAGTTTTATGAGACTGCATGTCTCACCTGTGGAATGTCAGGGTGAAAATTCATACTAGTGCAAACATGAGCGAATGCACGGTCGCGCCTGGCATACTCTGATCAAACGCTGCCTCTTCAACCTATTTCAATGGATCGATGATGCTTGCTTTCTCAATACTTCTTCCCAGGATCATATATTTATGACTTTCTCAAATGATCTTGCTAGGAGCGAGACAGTTTCTCCCCTAACGAGGCTCAAAGAAATAATCCCACTCCGGTTCTGGAAAACTCCAATCCACAGTTTTCCCCTGGCTCTGACTCTCCTGAGGTCTAGCTACCCTAGCAGGGAAGAAGTTGGCTGACCGGAGTCCACCGGCTCCCAGGAGGCGGGGCCAGCTCACTAGCTAGGAGCTGGAGGCTGGGGCCTCAGTTAGTAGCTCACGGGCGCCAGGACTACAAGTCCCAGCATGCCTCGCGGCAGCACCAAACGCGATTAGCTGGCAGCTCTCGCCCTCACTGGCCAATCGGATGGCGGAGAGGGGGCGGGACTGACTCCTGTTATCGGAGACCAATGATAATGCAGAGGAGGCGGGAGCTTCCTCATCGCTCACCTTGAGCTCAGAAAAAGCTAGCCTTTAAAAGGTCGTGCGGAGCCAAGCTGTCGCGGGCAGTGAAGCCGGAGCACGAAGGTGTGGAGGCGTGGTGGGGAGTATCGTCGGCGGCCCATCGGACCTCGCACAGGAGGTTCCGGCGTAGCTGGGGGCGGGGTCGGGGGCGGGGCCTGGCCTCGTTGTGGAGCGGCTCGTAATCCATCATGGCGGCCTAGGGAGTTGGTGTCTATTCCTGAGAGGCGCTGGAGCCGGAGCCGGGTGCCGGGTCCTGCGGCTGAGGAGTCCTTCCACGACACACACCCCCACTGGCTGGAGAAGCCGGGTCCCTCGGCAGAGCCAGGGATGTGACTGCTTGGAAGCGGCGGCAGTCTAGGGCCGGGAGAGGACACGGTGTCTTGGGTAGAGACCCCCTGGGCTCGGGGCAGCCAAGGCACCGGGCCTCCTCCCCGGTGGCCGCCTCCTGGTTTGGAGCCGCGGGAGTTTTCGACCCTCGCAGCCCTGATCTGACTCTGGGACACCCAGGGTGCTCTCAGTTTCTCACTACCTGGGACACCCAGTTTCCTGAGGCGTGGAGGAGCGTCGCCCCCCGAGTAAGCCGCCCGTACCCCGCCTGGAGAAGTCTCTTTCTCACGCCTAGGCCTTCCCTCGCTAGATTCCAACCCCAAGTTTGGCCACGGAGTCCCTCATTCAATTCATCTCCCTGCTGTCAAGAGATCTCCGCCGCCCACCCAGATTGCTTCCGCCGGCCTCCGATGTCCTGACTTCTTCCAATGTCACCTACAGCCCCATTGGTCTCAGTGAAGCCCAAAACTTTAATGCAAAGAAAAAGTCTGGATTGGTTTCACAGGCCTTTTAAAAAGCGGACTTAAAAGTTGCTGGCCATGCATTCCTTCTTGGCAGAGTGGAGAGCAAGCTCTCGTTGAGATCTGTGTGACTCGTGTCATTTTCCAGAGACCAGGGTAGGGAAGAGAGAGCGATAGGAAATGTGTTGGAAGATGGAGAGACAGAGATAGGGGGATTGGTGACTTCCACAGAAAAAGTTTCAGAGAAGCATCAAAGACTCTCAATGTTTATGTCACGTTGGGGAGTTGAACTGACTTTTAGAACTGTTGACCCTTTTCAGACTTCCCTGTGAATATTTCTAACTAAAGTTTTCCTCTTGCAAAGAAACTATTCCTCAGCCAGCAAACAGACTTAGATTCAAGAAACTTTTGGATAGCATTGTGGATACATGACTTAAAATTAATTAGCTTGGAAAAGAAGCCAGACTCTTGTTTACATGTGTGAAGCTCAACCCAGCTCCCCTTTCTCATGGAAGTGAGATTTCTGTGATTGACCCCAGTTACTGACTTAGTAGTCAGTAGCGTGAAGTTCTGGGTACAGTTTTCTGCCAATCCCCACGGACCATTCTGGAAGATCTTGAACCCTCTCCTGGAAAGGGGCGCCTATCATTGCTTTATGGGGCAGCAGCCTGGAAAAGTGCTTGGGGACCAAAGAAGGCCTAGTTTGCCCGCCCTGCATTTTATCAAAGGAGCAGGGAAGAGAGACTCCTCAAGGCATGGGGGGCCACACTGCAATGTCTTTGTGGAACATGGTGAGTGTTTTCAAGGTTTCTAATCATTGTTTTTCCTTAAGCATCAAATAACTTTCTGAAACAATACTGTGTCAGTTCTTCTGCTACTGTAGTTGTTGTTATTAGTTTCTGGTGGAACAGTTATTTGTATAAGAAAATTAGACATTATTCAGACTGCTTGAGTTGCTGTTTCTTGCCTGAGTCCACTTCTGGTTCATTGTTGACGTAGGACAAGCCAGTCTACTGTTTAGGAGGCCTGCGTTTCGTGGGGGAGGGAATTGGACGTAAGTAGCTTTGAAGCATCCGTTCTCACTGAAGGCTGGGACTCTATCCATATGCGTGGACCTCTTACTACTTCGTCTACAGAGCATTTGTATCATATCCTCAAAGTGGTTTGTGCACTGAAAGGGTAAGGACAGAGCCTAGTTGACATCTTTTGACCTTCTTACTTTGGAGCTAGGTGGGAAGCAGTGTGCCTCCTGAACTGAGGACTGTTCTATTACTTTCTCTAAGAAATAGCCCTGTCCTCACTGATGGAGGGTTTTTTCCCTCTCTCCCTTCTTAGTTGTCTTTGACATTTTTATGAACCTAATTGGTATTTGAATGCTGACAATACATACTGTGTTGTTGACTAACAGTTAAGGGCCAGGTTACACTAATGTGTTGCAGAGGCCAGACAGGAGCCAGTTAATTAGGGTCCTGGTTGTGCTGTGGCAACCTGATATTTCTCCAACTGTGTATTGAAATATCAATCGAGCCCTCATACCATATAAGCAAATGTAGCCTATGCAAGGGTCTTGTATACTTTGAAATTCAGTCATAACTATACTTCTTAATGACAGGTGACTTCTGTAAACAGTGGTTGCTTTTGATAATTGAAGTTTTCTTTTTTTAAAGGTTTATTTTGTTTTATGTGTATGCGTGTTTTTGCCTATGTCTGTGTATATGCACCACATTTGTGTCTGGCACCCACCAAGGTCAGAAGAGGAAGTCAGGTCCCCTGGAACTGGAGTTACAGATAGCCACAGGCCCTTGTGTAGGTGCTGGGAATGAATATGAGTCCTCTGGAAGAGCAACAAGTGCTCTTAACTGCAGAATTCTAACACCTCTTTTTGTTACTGATGTTAGTTTTTCCTTTTATGTGTTTATTCATTTTATTCTAATTATTTTTTTAAATTTATGTGTATGTATTTTGTCTGCATGTATGTCTGTACCCTACATGTGTGCAGGGTTTGTAGAGGCCAGAAGACGGCATTGGAAACCCTGGAACTGGAGTTAGAGATGGTTGTGAGCCACCAAGTGAGTTGCTGGGAATCAAACTATGGTCCTCTGGAAGAGCAGCCAGTGCTCTTAATCACTGAGCCATTTTTCTAGCTCCTTTTCTTTTTCCTTTCCTCCCTCCCTTCCTTCTTTTCCTCCTCCTCCTCCTTCTTTTTGGTTTTTTGAGACAAGGTTTCTCTGTGTAAAACAGCCCTGGCTGTCCTGGAACTCACTCTGTAGACCAGGCTGGCCTGAAACTCTCAGCAATCCGCCTGCCTCTGCCTCCTGAGTGCTGGGATTAAAGGCGTGCACCACCACTGCCTTGCTTCTTTTCTTTTCATTATTTTTAATTAAGTGTGTGTGTGTGTGTGTGTGTGCGTGTGTGCCTGCCCATGAGTGCAGGTGCCTGTGGAGGCCAGAGACACCAGCTTCTCCCTGAAGCTGCAGGAGCAGTACATACTTTTGAGTGCTGAGCCATCCCTCTAGCCTGACATTTTCTTATACAAAAATACCTCAACTCAAGTGTAGGCACCTTGGCCTTTACTTTCTCTTGAGTCATTAGTTCTTTTGAGCATCGGTTTGAGGCAGACAAGTGTGATAGTTCATTAAGATCCTTCAAATCCACAACTTAAAACATTATCTGGTGATTATGATACAGCTTTAGAAAGTGGAAGTTGGTAGAGACTTTCAGAGAGTTCTGGCTAAACTGTAAACATGGCTGCCAATGACCCAGGAAACTGGCATCCAGAAATCCTGGCCTAGGTGTCTCTGATACCGTTCGGGGCTCAGAGGGGAGGTGTGTCTTGTGGAGCTCAGGATGGGATATAACTTAGTATGTAGCAGAGAATGACCTTGAACTGTTTGTTCTCTTTATTTCTTTATTTTTTGGTTTTTTGAGACAGGGTTTCTTTGTGGTAGCTTTGGCTATCTTGGAACTTGCTCTGTAGACCCGCCTGCCTCTGCCTCCCAAGTGCTGGGATTGAAGGCGCACACAACCTGCCCGGCATCACTTTTTTTTTTTTTTTTTTTACACTAAAGAAAATATGATTGAATCAGTGGAGCTGGAGAAATGTTGATGACAGGCAGGAACCACCATCACTTTTTAAACTTTGTGATGTTGTAGGTTTCTTTTTACAACAAATTTGCGTTATTTGTAATAAAAGTAGGAAAATGTGTAATCTGAACTGATGACTCAATCAAAATAGTTATCTCTTTGCTGCACACTTTGAGTGTGTGTGTGAATTTGCTTAAGTCTTGTTTTTAGGTCAGTCAGTTTCCTTAAATCCAAGGGCTCTTTATCTCAAAGAGACTATGGATTTTAGTTCCAAACTGTCCATCATCTTTCATAGACTGGTTCTTCTGGCCTTTATGCCTGTGTAGATGACAGAAAAACCTGAGGTCCAATACATGGTGTTGGGGTAGACATGGAGAGAAGCCAAGGATGATGTGTGGTGGTGGTTTCTGTTGGTGGTGAGTGATGTATGTGGTGGTTGTAATGGTAGTGGTTGTGGTGATGGTGATGATGGTGTTGGTAGTAGTTGGTGGTGCTGGTGATGAATTTTCAAGAGTAAGCAGATGGTAGCATTTTGCCAGGATCATTGAGGATGGAAAGGATTTAGTCATAGGTATTGGAGAGGGAAAAATGGAATCTGTGTTATTTCTTATGCACTATATATTCTTTTCAAATTTTAGTGGCTTGCCTAAGAAAATTCACTTTTAGGAATACTGAAAGTATTTGGCAGTAAACTTTTCCCTTTTCTCCTACAAATGCTTATTGAGCATGTATGTGTTAGGTAGAATTTTAATCAATAGAGAGCAGAATGAAGCTCCTACCCTCCTAGACCCCGTCAGTAACTCCAGTGTAGGAGGTACAGATAGATTACATTGTAGTGACTGCTGAGAGAAAAGTAACATTGAATTTTTTAGAGCTGTAACTTCAGGTGGAGTTGCTAGACAATCGAAGAGGTCATTTTGAATAAAGCATGAAGGACGGAGTGGGAACAAGCTGTGTAGTCAGAGGGCAGGAGGGCTGCACAGGGGTGCCAGCACAGGGGTGCCAGGAGAATGCCTGAGGAGAGTAGGGCCTTGCTGACTGTTTCGTGTAGTTTGGGAAGTCTTTGGAGAATTTTGAGAGGTGGGTAATGGGACCTGATGCTTCCCCCTCTCCCTTCCACTCCCTCTTTTTTTTAAAAAAAAATATTTTATGTGTGTGATGTTTTGTCTACATGCATATAATGTGCACCACGTGCTTGACTGGTATCCTGGGAGGCCAGAGAGGTGTTGGATTCCCCAGAACTGGAATTGCAGACAGATGTGAGTTGCCGTGTGAGATCTAGGAATTGAACCTGGGTCCTCTGAAGAGCAGCTGGTGGGTGCTCTTAATCTCTGAGCCATCTCTTGCTGTTGTAGCCCAAGACGGTCAGGTATCATGACCCTTCTTCCATGCCACTTAAGTTCTGGGTGATAGTGTGATCTACCCACTGGCTTGGTTTATATTCTGAGCCAGTCTGTCTGGACAGAGTGGTCTTGGGGAGATTGAGGGAGGAAGCAGGGCTTCCCTGGGTGTTTTAGGACGATACTTTGAAAGAGTTTTTTGGTTTCTTTAAAAACACAAAATGGATAGCATTTGGACTGTTTTTGTTCCCATCCCAGGTGTAGTAGATGATGTTGAGTTAGATATAGATTGTTTGTTGCTGCTGGCTGTGATTTGATTATGTGCTATGATTGCATGCCGCTTGGACTTCCTGGAACTTTGCTTAGAATATAAAAGAGGGCAGGGTAGAGTGGCAGTTGGTGGGTTGGTTTGTTGGATGCTTGTCCAGCTCTCTATCAGCTCCTGCTCTCCAGGCTTCAGACAGCCAAAAGGGCTGTGAGGATTTCTTCCTTTCTTTCTATCTTTTCTTTCTCTTTCCTGAGCTAGAGGGTAAAAAAGACAGTAGCAAATTATTACAAGTAGTGTCCAAATGAGGGGCACAGAAAATAAGGATGAAAAAGGATAATGGGAAATTTGATTTCAAGTGTTGTAGAGGGAAGGGTAGAGGACCAAAGGATGGATGCTTTTGTTCAGCATCCAGCAAAGTATTTACAGCTGCTGTTACCACTGGGATATAGCCCACTTTGCTCCAAGTGGTGATTTTCTTTTTCCTTTTTCCTCTTTTGCTTCTATTTCTTTTCAAAAAAGGTTAAGGAAGTGGTTATTCAACTATAAGAGATGCAGGGGGAATTGGAAAGGGCTGAGAGATGGAAAAAAACAGCAAAGGGAGAATGAAAGGGGTCGGTCTTTTCTTTCTCTTTGAAAAAGGAAATTATAAAGAAGGAATTGGAGGTGCTACTAGAAGAAATATGGGGGGAATTAGAAAGACCAGAATTGATGGTGCTACTAGAAGAAATAAGGGTAGAGGTGGGGTGTGGAGGATTAGAAAGGGTGGAGAACTGGAAAACTGAGGAACTGGCAGCACAACTGGGTTCCCAGTGAGAGAAAGAAGAATCTCCCTACCCCACTCCCACCCCCATAGATAAAGGAAGGAGATTATACAGGACAACAGTCCTGTTTGGGATATAAGGGAAGAGTCCGCACCAGAGAATAATCGGATAAGGCAGCCCTTCCCAAAAGAGGAATCTAATTGTGAATCCACAGCATCACTTGAGGTGGTAGAAAGGCAGCCTAGGGTCACAAAATTACCTTCAGTATTTCCAGCATGTATCCAGCATATTCCATCTGGTAGGGATAACTCCCAAGGTTATAATGAAATAAGATGGCATCTGATAGAAATGCTTTATTTAAGGCGACTGAAGGAAGTTGTTGTGTGTTGGTTGTATGGCATGCACTTGCCCTATGTAAAGCAGGTGCTGATCAATTGGACACTACAGCACCAGATAGTCCCATACAGTCGGAAAGGGTTAATATCCGATGTACTAGAGGCGGGTCCTCAGCTACTATGGTTCACCTGGTAGAGAGAAGAAGCAGCGAGTATGGAACGGCAGAATAGGGCTAGAGGAATGAATATAACTCGAGATCAGCTCCTTGGTGAGGTATGCTGAGTTACAAGAACAGATTCAGTTTGATGATGTGACCATAGGATAATGTCATTTAGCAGTTTTACAAGCTCGGGAAAAGTAGAGGAACCAGGAAAAAAGTCCACCTCATTTACAAAAATCATACAAGGCTCAAGCGAAGCCTTCACTGACTTTTTGCAAAGATTAACTGCAGCAGTTAATAGCAGTTAATAGTCTCAGACCCTGAAGTGAGACAGGTGCTGATTGAGACCATAGCATTTGAAAATACCAACACAGAGTGTAAAAAAACTTTATGGCCATTAAAATCAAATTCCACACTAATGGATCAATGTTTCAGAGTGACTGCAGACATTGGTTCCAGTATTTACACAGCTGTTGTAATAGGACAAGATATAGTTAGAGGGCTGAAATGTCAAAATGTCCGATGCTTTAACTGCGGAGGACATGGCCAATTGCATTGAGATTGTGACCAAGCTGCTTCTAAAGGCAATGTTTTTTTTTAAATATCAGTCAGAAAAAAGGAACAGATTTCCAGGGGTCTGCAGACGGTGTAGAAAGGGTCAACACTGGGCAAATGAGTGTATATCCAAGAGAGATATACCTTGTTGTTGGGAAACACAACAGGAGGCTGAGATTGGGCCTCATGAGAAAAAAACTCAGCACTGGGGTAGCATGTAGACCAAGAAACCCAAACTTGGTGTTGGAGATCTGATGCATGCTACTAAAGGCAGTGCTGTACTAGATCTGGCTATAGACAGACAGCTTACCCTATCCCCAAATGTTCAGTGCTATAAAATTGCTACTGGAGTTGATGGTCCTCTTCCCCCAGGGACAGTAGGAATGATCTTAGGTAGAAGTAGCTTCACATCAGAGGGTTTTATAGTGAATCTTAGAATAGATGGAGATTTTAAAGGAGAAATTAAAATTATGGCCTATGTAACAAGAGACCTGCAATTTAATGCAGGAGATGGGATTGCACAACTGTTACTGTTTCCCTATATCAGAAGAAAAGTCTCCCCTGTAGAGAGAATGGGCAGATTTGGAAGCACTGGGAAGTGGGTATTCTGGCAGGCTGTCATTAATGATAAAAGGCTAAAATTAAAAGATGCAAATCAATGGCATTGCAATAGAAGGATTGGTGGACACAGGTGTGGACATAACAATAATTTCCCAAGAGTCATGGAATTCAAATTGGCCCCTTCAGGAAGTATCCACACAGTTTATAGGGATTAGAATATTATCCTAAGTAAAGCAAAGCATAAAATGGGTTACATGCACAGGGCCAGAGGAGTAAACAGGATAGTTAAGGCCTTGTGTGGCTGACATAGCTATAAATTGATGGGGAAGAGATTTATTGCAACAATGGGGAACTCAGAATCCTTTCAATCCCACAGACAGTACATAAAATAAGGTCTCAAAGGGAAGATTTTCATAATAAACGGGGTGCATGGGCTGTACACGCTGTCCAACAGGTGTTGAGCTTCCAAATTTATAAAGAGGGCTATTGGCAAAACTGTATCAACTGCCAAATGTTTATTCATTCAAAACATTCCCTTACTGGGATTCTTACGCAAAGAGAGGATATTTTTTTTAAATGGATATATATGGCACATAGGCAGAGTAAAAAAATTAAAGACTTGTCTAGAAAAGTTTGCTGATTTAATTATAAAGGGAAGAGTAAGACTTCATCAGCTCTCAGGATCAGATCCAGCAGAAATAGTAGTGCCTTATACTAGTGCTGAGATTATTGTCATTATGGGCAAAATCAATGAAAATTGGCAAAGGGCTTGTAGCAGTTACTTTGGAGAAATTAATAACAGATGTCCTAAAAGCAAATGAATTCAGTTTATCAAAAGAATTAACAGGATACTCCCCTGCGTAGTAAAAGAAACACCTATTTCTGGAATGCCTACATTTTATACTGACACAAATCAGGAAAGGTAGACTAAAAGTCAGAAAAAATAAGTAAAGTCAGTCAAAGCCCATATGCTTCAGTTAAAAAGTCAGTTGCATACTATTCTTGTGGTGCTGCTTAGACTTTCCTAAATCTCTTAATATCATCATCACTGGTTCTCAGTATGCTGAAAGGGTCGCTTTGTATATAGACACTGCTGAATTTATTGTTGATAGTTCAGAATTAACATTGTTATTTATGCAACTGCAACAAGCAATTGGAGCTAGAAATTGTTCATTATGTATTAATCTTATTAGATCTCACACAGGGTTGCCAGGCCCATTGCACAAGGTAATGATGAGATTGATCAGTTATTAATAGGAAATGTGTTAGAAGGTTCAAAATTTCATGAAAAGCACCGTGTAAACAGCAAAAAGTTTAAAAAGGAACTTCTCCATTACTTGGCGACAAACCAAGGAAATTGTAAAAAAATGTCCAATGTGTTCCTTGTATAATTAAGCCTCGTTGCCTGCTGGAACTAATCCTAAGGGTACTAAAAGAGGGGAAATCTGGCAGACGGATGTTTTCCATGTTGCAGAATTTGGGAAACTAAAGTTTGTATACCATAGTATCAATACTTATTCTGGATTTTAATGGGCTTCTGCCTTGAGTTCTGCAAAGGCTGATTGTGTAATTACACATTTACTGGAAGTAATGGCTATTATGGGAATACATTTACAAATCAAGGCTGACAATGCCCCTTCATATGTCTCCGGGAAAATGAAACAAAAATTTGCATACTGTGGTATAAAACATATTATTGATATACCACACAATCCTACAGGGCAAGCAGTTATAGAAAGATCTAATCAGACATTAAAGGAAATGCTTGAAAGACAAAAAGGAATAACAAAGACACCCAGTCTTTGTTACTACACTAAATAGTGCACTACTAACTTTAATTTTTTTTTAACATTAATGAGACAGGAAAACAGGTCTGAGAGACACTGGACAATAGAAAGTTAAATCAACTCATATATTATAAAGACATATTAACATCTAAATAGAAATCAGGATATATATTGTACTGGGACAGGGGTATGTCTGTATTTCCAGTGGAAATGAGGAGTTGTGGCCACCACTGAAACTGATAAAGATTAGATTTGAGCTGGGGAGATCTCCTGGATACCCTGAATGCTGACCTGAAAAGTGTGACTGTGGGAGGAAAAGCTGATTAGATCTTTGTAGGAGTCAGAGGAGTTTTTCATTTAATAAACCACTAAAGACCAGAGAAGAGATGGCCTAGCAGAACACCTCAGAGAAAAAAATTATATTTGCCGAATGATTATGAACCACTTATCCTAAAGCAAAAATGAAAAAGCAAGCATGAAAGCTATTAAGTTCTATAAACACATAGTACAAAGTGTTGAGAAATTCATTTCAAAATGTAAACCAGAATACAGGGTACCTGGACTTTATATTATTGATTCCATTGTGCAACAGTACCATCATCAATTTGGTCAAAAAAAGGATGTGTTTGCACCCAGATTTAGTAACAACATCATTAACACATCTCTAGAATTTATATCATTGCCCGGGGGATGACAAGAGAAAAATAGAGTATTAAATTTATGGCTTAGTAAAAGGGGACATGTAGCAGGATGCTTCAGAAAGAGGGTTTTGTTGTTGCTGTTGTTTCTTTAAAAACACAAAATGGCTTATGGACTATGTTTTTGTTCCCATCCTGTGGGACTGTCCCAGAGCTAAGGTGAGATAGAAGGCGAGCTTAAACCCCACCCCTTCATTCTGAGAGCAGCAGGAGTTTGGCTCCTCTCTTCTGCAGCTCTGACAGGCCGCAAGCTTTGATGCCTGCTCTCAAAGCAAGGCACTGTCCCTTCAAGGATACTTGACTTGGCTGAGTTGCTTATCTGGAGTTGTAGCACCTCTCCCTATATAACAACCATATAAGGTCTCTCCGTCTGGTCCCCCAAAAATACATAGGTTCAGGCTGTGACCCGAAATATGTAAGTGGGACTGTCATACTTTTGCTGTCCTAAGTGTTGAGCTTCCAATGACATCCCTGGATAACAGGGACCGTTACTCTGGCTTATATTACCCATCCCCCAAATAAAGTTGAGTTAAAGCCCTCTGCCACACTCCTGGAAATTCTGTTCCTGCCGACTCTTATGTACTCCAATCTGGGACCTGCCTGGACATAGCTTAGCCACCTGCCCCAGAGGAAAGCAGGACCCAAGGGAAAAACCATCCCAGGTGTAGTGGATGATAATGAGTTAGATTTGAATTGTTTGTTGCTGCTGGCTGTGGTTTGATTATGTGCTATGATTGCATGCCGCTTGGACTTCTTGGAACTTTGCTTAGAATATAAAAGAGGGCAGGGTAGGTGGCAGTTGGTGGGTTGGTTTGTTGGATGCTTGTCCAGCTCTCTATCAGCTCCTGCTCTCCAGGCTTCAGACAGCCAAAAGGGCTGTGAGGATTTCTTCCTTTATCTCTATCCTTCCTTTCTCTTTTCCAGGGTAAAAAAGACAGTAGAAACTATTATCTATCTCTTTCTGGCTTATCTCTATCTCACTGAATGTCTCAGCTGGTCTTCAGTATACACCAGAATCTTGAAGTAGACCCTAGTACCAGTAAAGAAATGGAATTGCTAGCAAGGGTGAGCAAGCAGTCAAAGAGAGAAAGCTTCTAACTACCTACCTACCTACCTACCTACCTACCTAACTAACTATCCATCCGTCATCTATAAAGAGGATTTATTAGAATGACTTTCAAGCTGTGGTCCAGCTAATCCAACAATGGCTGCCTATGAACAGAAAATCCAAGAACCCAGTAGTTGTTTAATCCACAAGGCTGGATGTTAATGTTTTTATTCAGCTCTGACAGAGATGGAAAAGTGGGCTTGCATTCGAGAGCCCAGGAACCACCCAGCTCTGACAGGAAGGTGTCCTGGCTGTCAGGAGTCCAGGGACCACACAGCGCTGAGATGGGGAAGGTGTCCCTAAGGGGAAGGGTAGTCTGACATTCGGAAAGCTAGGAACTACACAGCTCTGGCAGCTCTGAGGCAGGGAAGGCTTCCCCAGCTGAGCTGGAGGAGTGTTACAGTGTAACAGCTCTGCTCAGAGGGGAAAAGCTTCCCTGATGTTGCAGCTCGGAAGGGTAATATCCCCAGCTCACCAGTGGTTTTCTGGCTGAATTGTCCTGTTGCTTCTTTGCTTCTTCTCTTTGTGGCTGCCTCCACTTGGGAGGAAGGCAGCAGCCAAAGTTGCTCCCTCTATGGAGCAGAGTGCAGAAGGATGCTCTTTATATAGTGTGTGTGGGGGGGGGGGGGGAGTGGCTCCCAGGGTGGCCTGTGATTGGTGGGATTTTTTTCCCCCTTATTTGACTAGTGTGGAGAGGGTTGGGGCCTTGTGTGTTAGTTGAGGCTGCTTCTATGCTGTTCTATCAGGTTGGGTGACCCTGCGCCAGCTCGGAGTGGGGTTCCTGGTAGTCCCAAGGGGGAGCATGTCTATGGGGGGGTAGCGTGTCTCAAGCCCAGACTCCCAAAAAGGAGAAATGTGCCGGTTCCCCTGTGGTTTTTGGTGCTGTTTGGGGCTCATGGTGGGCACAGGGGGTGGTGTCTAGGGCCCCAGGGTCCCCAGTAGGGTATGGGGGCCAGCTGGCTGGGGGCCAGGCAGCAACCCCAAGAGGCAGCTGGCAGCAGGAGGGCCCAGGCTGCTGGGAAAAGTCAGGTTTGTTCCGCAGCAGAAGCACAGAAGTGCAGTGGCAGCTGGGGGGTGGGGGTGGGGGTTAGGGTTCCAGGCAGTGAGGCAAAGACCCCTGGAGCACACCCTCTGAGAGAGGAGAGAACGAGTGGGGGCCTGTAGTCATGAGATCCTTAATTTTAATATAGACTTATTTAATGATCTTTTTATTTTGAATGGGAGTCTGCATGAAAAATAATATCTACCCAAAGGTCATGAGGAGGTTTTGACAGGGTTTGGGGGTGGCTCAGTGGGTATAGTACTTTCTGCTCAATCGAGAGGACAGGAAATCATATACCCATCGGCCATGTAAATGCCACTTAGAAATAGAAGCCCACCTGTAACCCCTACACTCAGGAGGCAGAGATAGGGGATCCCTGGCCAGCTGGTCAGCTAGACTAGCTGAGTTCAGAGCTCTGGGTTCAAGTGAGAGACCCTGTCTCAATGTGTATGGCAGAGCGTGGTAAGACACCAATCTCTGACCTCTACATGGATGCTGTACACACATATGCCGAGAGCATCGTTGCCGAGTGAGTCTGGTACCCATGTTTGTGGATCTGTCAGTTTGCTGCAGAATTTGTCCATTTGTGCCATCAGTATCCCTGTGTTCCTGTAGCTTTAAAACAAATCTTAGTATCTGGTAGAATAAAGCATCCAGCTTTGTTCTTTGACATTGGTGTGGCTTACTCTTTTGTATTTCCGTGCACATTTTAGAATCAGTTTTACCCATCTGTAGATCCAATCAAAAATAGCCATAAAGATTTTCCTCTAGGATTGCACTGAGTTTATTGATTACTTTTACCTTAGGTATAAATAGGGAAGCATCAGGCTGCTGAGGAGGCTCCTTTCCCTTAATGGAAGTTCAATGCCCTGTATGTTGTTACAGTTTTCAGCTGCTTTTTCCATGTCCATCTTTGCCTAATCTTTGGCTTTTTAAAATGTCCTGTTTTTCTTTGATCAATCCTTGGTCTTGCTATGGAGACCATCAGGTCCATCAGTCAAGAACTTTTTTTTTTTTTCCCAGACTACAGGCTCAATACATATGGGATGAGAGTTTACCTTGTGTTCAGCACAGTGTGTGTCTGAGGTAACATCAGTGAACAAGAGAATCAGCTAGCGACGGCTCTTTGTGCCCAGTTGACTAGCCTAGGAATCACCATTGGGTCATTTGCTTGAAAAAATAGTTATTGCCTTGACTGTGTGGACTAGGTCCTGCAGGTAGGAGCCACTTACTAGATTTGATCAAGATTTGATCATCATTGTTAAGTACAGTGAGAAAGATGGCTGAGCCTTTCCTTTACTGTGGGCATCTGCAGGTTTCAGAGCCTTTCTCCAACTGTGATAGGCCTCAGATGTCAGGTGGGTACAGTCCTTTTAAGATGGGCAGAGAGCTGAAGTTACAGGCAGGGTCTTTTCCTCATGAGTGTAGAGTTGTTGTGTCCATCTGCTCTAAGGGGAATGGAGACTGGTGTAATCTGTGAGTGCCGTTTAGAAGCCCTGGGAGTCTGCTAGGAGTGCAGCTTGCTCCTGACTGTCTTCAGGTTAATTGGCATTAAAGTTTTATATTATGGTTTAAATCTGAAATGTCCCATCCTGAGAAGGCTTATGTGTTGAGGGCTTTGCTACCAGTAATGGGGCTTTGGATCATGATTGATGGATCCATGGCTGACGATCAGGAGGTGGTAGAGACTATGACTAGAGTGGGTGTCAGACCTTTGAAGGATGTGTCTTGTCCCTGGCCTCTTCTCTCTGTGTTTCCTCTTCCACATGCTGCTGTCAGGCCCTCTGCTCTCCACTTTGATGACTGATCAAGGACTGAAACTCTGAAACTATGAGACAAAATAAGTCTCTTCTCCATTTAATTGTCTCTCTCTCTCTGTTTCTCTGTCTATAATGTTTCAGTAACAATTTTTTTTTTTTTTTTTTTTTTTTTTTTGGAAATCCAATAGAATTCCTCAGGAGTTCACTTTTCTTTTCTTCTTTTTTTTTTTTTTTTGCATGTATACGTATGTAGTGTGCTTAAGTAATGTTTGTTTGTATTTGTGTGTGCACATGAGTGTGCATGTGACTGTGGAGGCCTGGAGCTGACTTTGGAGCTTCTCTATCATTCTCTACTGTATATATTAAGGCAGTGGTTCTCAACCTTCCTAACGCTGCGACCCTTTAATTCAGTTCCTCATGTTGTGGTGACCTCCAACCATAAAATTATTTTCAATGTGGCTTCATAACTGTAATTTTGCTATGTTTATGAATCATAATGTAAATTTCTGATATGCAGGTGGTCTTAGGTGACCCCTATGAAAGTGTCATTTGATCCCCAAAGGGGTCATGACCCACAGGTTAAGAACCACTGTATGAAGGTAAGGTTTCTCACTGGTGCCCAGAGCTTTTTGATTTGGCTAGTCCAGCCAGCCAACTTGTCTAGGGATCCCTATTCCTGGTGTGCTGGGGATCATGGAGGGTGCGCCATACCCACTCAGCTTTTGTGTGTGTTCTGGGGATCCAAACTTAGAGCCTCATGCTTGTGTGGTGAGTACTTTACTTGCTGAGCCAACCCCTCAGGAGTTTACTTTTTGTGAGGAAGAGAATAGGCAATAGATATCCTAAGTAGAGAAAGTGGCTTTTTAGTGGAGCCATTTGTAAGAGTACAGTTGTCTTGGTTGCTTTTGGGTATAGTTAGTTTACTTTCTGCACAAATTGTGAGGATGTGTTTATAGTAGATACTAAGCTAATGGGAATCTTTACTAAAATAAAAATCATTTGTGGTATATTGACTTTGATGAGAAAGGGAGGTGGCCATTCAGTGTCAGGAGGTTAATCAGACAGCTCCCAGATGTGCCCTGATGTGGAGATTCAGGCAGCTCCAGAGCTCCTCCTGCAGCTAATGCAATATCAGATTGGTTTCTCTGACTTTGAAGAACTTTTTTGATCTTTCTGCTTCTACTTCCCAGGTACTGGGCTTGCAGGTGAGCCATTACTCTCAGGATGCTTTTTGAGGAGGGAGTGAGAACTTTTGGAAAGGCTTACAACATTGAAATGAAGGGGTGGGGGTTGCCATTTAATGAAAGATTTTATGCTGTAAAGTTTTATGATGTTTGTTTTTGGTTGGACTTTGGATATTCTAGCTGCTTGGTGATTAGTTATGTGGTATGGAACAAATATATCCTCTTAATGCTCTTCTGATGCCTAATTTTACATGCTTTACCAAATTTTATAACTGTAAGATCATGATTTGTAATTTAAAAGACTATATTGTTTTACAAGGTTTACAGCAGTTTGATATTTTATTTTGAAACTTAATCGAACTATTTGGAATAGATGATGTATTTTCTGAGATGCTTGCTTCTACCCTCACTGCCAGCCGTTTGTCCCACTTCTCTGCAAAACCATCTCTATAGTTCTTTTAAAAAACATTAACTTATTTAGCGTGCGTGTATGCACACATGTGTGCACATGTGCTCGTACCATAGCATATGTATAGAGATCAGAGAACACTGTGGGAGTTGGCACTCTTCTGTCCGTCATGTGGGTTTCAAGTCTGGGCAGCAAGCATTGTTACCCTCTGAGCCTATCTTCCTTATTGATTTATTTATTTGAAAATTTTTCATTCATTTTTATTTTATGTATTTGGGTAAGTTTTGCTCATGTATTCTTGTGCACCACATGTGTGCAATGCCCATGGAAGCCACAGGAAGGCATCAGAACCCTTGGAACTGGAGTTACATCGGTGGGTGCTGGGAGCTGAACCTGGGTTCTCTGCAAAAGCAACCAGTGCTGAGTAGTCTCTCTAGCTCCTGTTTCCTTCTTTCTGGTGGCTACATTGTATCCCATCACCCAGAGGTGTCACTGTCTTTTCTGCCAGTCCCTGATTTTTGTGTTGTGTTTAGTCTGTAGCTATTGCACACAGTGCAGCAAGAATTACCTTACATGTGTTGTTTAGCGCAGCTGCATCTGTGAGCGACGTGGCTGAAAGCAGGAATGCTAGACTATAAGGGATATATGCATGTGTCATTTCTGCTACAGGTGGATGGCCATTAATACTAGACTAATACAGGTGCCTGACTGTCTTCCATGAAAGTTCTTGTTTACATTCCCACCACCAGTACCACAGAGGGGGCGAGGGTGTCACCAAAGCTTGGCAACAGGCTGCTGTCAGGCAGCCTCTTACCAGTTGTGCAGGAGATAGCAGTCTTGACACAGTTTTAGCCAGCAGCTCCCAGTAAGTGCTGACTCACCTGTCTGTCTCCTTGTGCACCTTGCCAGCCTCTGTGTGTGGCATGCTGGCTTTTGAGCAGGAGCCTGTGCAGCTTCCTGGTTGTCTCTGCCCCTCCCTGCCTCGAGCGCCTTACTCCAGGGGCTCTGGATGGACTCTCAGCCCTGGCTGCTGTGAGGATCCTCTGAGAGCTAGGAAGACTTGTTCCTAGAGTCCATTGCCAGGGGCTGACTTTGGCTTGGAGAGAGGCCCAAGGACCTGAGTTTGTGTTTTGTTTTGTTTTGCTTTTCTCCCAATTTGTGTTTTAATAAGAAGAGACTATTCACAAGGTTTCTTGCACAGGGGAAGGGGCTGTTGCAGTAGGCAGGTGCTCTGACCAAAGAAAGGCCTTTCTTGGTTTTCTAACGCTCCAAGGGGGTCTGGTATGCAGCCAGCAGAGCCCTTCACCCTGGGAAGGGCCAGGAAGAGTGGGTGGGCAGTGCCAGCTGCTGAGTCCACGCACCTCTGGACTTTGCACACACCTTCTGAAGCTATTGAGTTTTGTTCAGCCGGTTGCTTGCCAGGTTCCAGAAAAGTGGCACATCCTTCCTGGTCAGCTTCCTGCTCTTTCCATTCTATCAGGACAAAAAATAGCAGATCCGTTGATGAGATGATGTAGATAGATAGCAATAAAACGGGTTGCTGTTTATAAAAACACTAAATATCCTTTATGCACGTTAGCATAAAGCGTAAATACACTTATAATCTTATCTGAATTTGTATTTGTTCCACTCTCATTAGTTTTCATGCCACTTCCACACTTGTTTCTGTTTTGGAAAACTGACAAATTTCCATTTCCTTTAGATATTCTTAGCTGTCCCCACTGTCCTGTTCTAACTGTATCCCGGAGGTGTACAGGTGCTACTTTGTTAGAGGTAATATGTTACTGATACTGCCTTTTTAAATTACTTAAATTCTTTATTTCTGAGAGTTTCATACAATGAAACATGCTCATTACTACCCCATTTCCCTCCAGCTCTCACTGTACTCCACCTACTCTGCGCCCTCCCATCTTAATCCCAGCCTCTGAGCTGTAAAGTGTTACTGGTGTAAATGTTCTGTTTCTAAAAGCTGTTAGTGTGAAAGTGAATGTGTCACATCTTTTTTTTTTTTTTTTTTGAGATGGGAGTGTGGGGGTTGGATGTGGGGTGTCTCATCTTGTGTCTTAGTTTTCTTTCTATTGTAGTGATAAACACCATGACTAAAAGCAACTTGTAAAAGAAAGGGTTTATTTAATCTTACAGCTTGTAGTCCATCATCCAGAGAAGTCAGAACAGGACCCTGGAGGCAGGAGCTGATGCAGAGGCTATGGAGGGTGATGCTTACTGGCTTGCTTCTCGTGGCTTGTTCAGCCTGCTTGCTTGTAGAACCAGGATGACCATCCAGGGATGTGGTAACACCTGTCCTGAGCTGAGCCCTTCAACACCAATCATCAAACATGAAAATGCTCCACAGGCTCGAAAATGTGCCATAGGCTTGCCCACAGGCCAAACTGGTGGGGGCATTTTCTTAATTAGGTTCTTTCTTCCAAAATGCTCTAGCTTGTGTCAAGTTGACAGAAACCTAAGCAGGACACTGTGTAGCTCTGGCTGATTTGGAATTTTCTGTGTAGACGAGACTGGCCTCAAATTCACAGAGATCTGCGTGCCTCTGCCCGGAGTGCTGGGGCTAAAGGAGAGCGCCACTTGAAGTGCATCTTTACCCACTGAGTATCTCACCAGCTCATTTGTCTGTGTGTGTGTGTGATACAATTATTTATATATGTGTAAGTTTTATATACATATATATGTATATACATGTATAATAATGTATAATATATGTATAAATTATTGTATTTTAAAAGAATTTAAGAATTGTTGTTATGGGACTGGAGAGATTGCTCAGTGTTTAAGAGCATTTGCTGTTTTTACAGAGGGCCAGAGTTTGATTACCAGGACCCATGTTGGGTGTCTCACAACCACCTACAGCTCCAGAATCCAACGCCCTTTTTTCACTTTCTCAGGTACTTGCACGTGTGTGGCGCGCGCACACACACACACACACACACACACACACACACACAGAGACACAAACACATAAATTGAAAAATATTAAAAATTATATTGTGAATGTTTTGTTTGTTGAGACAGGATTTTATTATGTGTCCCTAGCTGGCATGGAATTCACTGCGTAGACCTGGGTGGCCTTGAATTTATAGAGATGGGCCTGCCTCAGCCTCCTGAGTGAGTGCCTAGATTAAAGACGCCCACTTTGGTTTTTTTACTAGCATATTGGAATGGGTGGCCCTATAAGCTTTGTAATTGCCAGAGCCTGGGCTTTTGCCCTAAAACTGCCACTTAGAGCCCTGGACAAGCAAAGCTTAGCACGGGAGTGACTAGATGTTTTAAGCCAAACCTTCCCAGCTTTCCTTGAAAAAACAGCTCTTACCTCAACAGGAATAAGAGATAGTTTATTCTGGAGCCAAATATGAGTAACCATGGCCTAGTAAATTTAGGTCAACCCCAAATACCATGTTCCATTGTGGTAACTTTCATAAAGTTTTTATAGTGGTAGAACAAAAACCCCGAATCAAGGTATTAACCAAATACATTGGTGGGCTCATCAGTTAGGTGGTTACAGCAATGCCAGGAAATCAATGTAGGCTTCAGATACTGTCTGTAACATTCTTCAGCTTTGAGGTTGGTGGTATCTGGGAGTCTGTAAATTTCAGAAGGATTTACCCAGTAGTCACAAGGTTGCTAGGTCAGACATAGAGGGGCAGTGAATGGCTGTCCAGGGTCTGTAGATGCTCCAAGAAAGTGTGGCTGTGGGCCCACACCATTCCAGTTCTCCACAGTTGTGGAAATCCTAACCAGCCCATCTTGTAGAATTATTATAAGGTTTGCTTTCTTTCTGGAAACTTCAGCTCTCTCACCACAGGTTTTGTTCTTCCAGACTCAGAAAATAAACCAAAGTATGGACTCCAGAGTATCTGCGCCCTAAAGAGCTGCTTTGCTGCTTGGCAGGTGCTACTGTGCCATAGGGAGGTCAGAGCAACTGAGGCAGGGGTGCCCAGAACTCGCTCCTGATGGACTAGGAGAAGCATGACTGCAGACACTAGGGACATGAGGCGGGCACATCTGTGCTGCATTTCTTTGTGGGGTGGAAGGGAATGGGAGTGGGGTCTGTGGCTCCATTTGCAAGATGGGGATCATTCTTGTGGAGTGGAAAGAGAAAGAATGTGACATTGCTGAGCCTGAGACCAAATTGTGTGTTCTTGGCGGTTCAGGGTTGTTTATAACCCTGCAGATTATGTATGGACCCATGGTGACATACATGTCAATTGCTCCTCCTGGAAACTTGAGAGAAAGATAGCTTTGCTGTGTAGATTCTGCTGTGGAATACTTCCTCAGGCCTGTGGAGAGTGTGAGCTGTCTTGCTGCTTAAAATTAGGAATTCTGGAGATTTCCCTCAAGACTTCCTCATGGGGTCTCTAGACCCTTCTTGCTGGCAGAGGCAAGAGGTATCCTCAGACTAGATGGCTGCCCTGTTTCCCTCTGGGAATACATTGCTTCTTCCAGATAGTTACCTAATCTCTAAATCTCTTACCACTTTTCATTTCCTTCTGGTTTTTTCTCAGTCTCCAAAGGTCTTGTTTATGAGCTTATGTGGAAGTTGAATTTGTAAAGCCCATGTTGGGCTTTGATGCATTTGCTCCAGGTGATTTCTGGGTTCTGTGAGCTTGTGTGGCTGTCAACCCAACTTAGAATTGCACAGTGGAGCAAACCTTTAATTTACTGGATCAGAAGAACTCATCAGGGACAGAAGCCTGACAAATTAAAGTGTCTGCTCCAGCATGGGGCTTTTTTTCGGTTGAAGAGGTGGGTAATTCACCTGGTATCTTCTAGAAATCTATTGATTTAAATGCATTTCAAAAGGCTAGAGATATAACTCAGGTGGTAGAGTGTTTGCCTAGCCTGAAGCCTTGGATTCAATCCCCACCACGCCATAAACTGGGAACTCCTGTAACCGGAAATCCCAGGTCATCTTTGCCTAGATAGCCAAGTTAAGGCCATCATGGGATGTGAGACGCTGTCTGTTTGCCTGCCTGCCTGCTTGCCTGCTTGCCTGTTTTCCTTGCTTTTTTTTAAAATCTATTTCAGGAAACCAAGGGAAATCTCTGCCTTGTGATAGTTTGGAGATGAATCTCCTTGCTCTGTGTCTCCATCAAAGTCATGAAGCCTCAGCTCATTTGCTAGTGTCCTGACAGAGGATGAAAAGGACAGGTGATTTCTCTGAGATGCACTTTAGATGCCGCAGTTCACGAGTTTGTATTTGATGATATGAAAGAAGCTGACCCAGATAACCTTTGGCTCTCTGGCTCCGGAGCTATCTCATTCTCAGCCTCTTGCTTTGATACAGCATGGGGTGTGGGAGGGAGATAAAGTACACTCAGGTTTCCATTTATGGTTATGCACTGCCTCCCTCAGTGGGAGGTTAATCTCCCGCTAAAGCAGATTAAGGGACTGGAGTGATGGAGAGATGGCTCGGTGGTTAGAGCACTTGCTGCTCTTGCAGAGGACCCAGCTGTAGTTCCCAGCACCCACACAGCAGCCACACCCACCTGTAACTTCAGTTCCGGGAGATCTGACACCCTTGTCTGGGCTCCAAGAGCACCAGGCACACATGTGGTGCAAATACATACAAGCAGGCAGGATACTCAAACGTAAAAAACAACATAAATCTTTTAAAAAGACAGATTGATTAAAAGCTCAGGTCCTAGGTGCTTGATGCTAAGTCGCAAGTGCGTGTGACTCTTGATTTTTGATAGAGATTTCCAGCATGTAGAGGGGAGCAGGGCTTGTTTGGATGAGTCATTCCCACAGCAGCACAGCACAGGCCCTCCTTTGATTAAGCAAATTCTTCATTTTCCTAGACATTCTAAACAAGGACAGGGGTGGGGAGATTGTGAGTTTTCCTATTTAACATTCTTTCTGTTTCTAAAAAGCATACTTTTAAAATCAATAATCAGGAAAATTGTATTTTTTGATGAATAAGCAGTGTTTTGAAAGTTGACACATTTGTAGCCATGTGTAATAATCATCTCTGCAGGGTTCAATATATTTTCATAGTTCTGGGCCTGGGAGACAGCTCAGTGGGTAACATGCATAGTCTGCAAGTGTGCAGACCTGTCTTCAGATTCCAGCCCCTGCTGGCGACCCCAGTGCTCCAGGCGTGGGGTGGGGACAAGAGGTCAGCTGGGCTTGCTAGCTGCCTGCCCAGTTCAACAAAGACCATGTCTAACGGGAGTAAGGCAGAGTGATAGAGCAGGGCGCTTGGATTCCTCACATGTACACAGAGGCATGCACACCTGTGTGTACGTGCATCGAGCCTCATAATCAAGCTGTGTAACCTGTGACTCTTGAATTCGTAAATGTTGCACGTAACAGTAGTTTCTTCTTTTCAATGCCGAGTAATATTCCATTACAGAAATGTTTATTCGTTTGTCTGTTGTGGTCAGTAGGTTATTAGTTGATGGGACTCTAATGGTTATGAAGATAGTCATTTTAAACTTCTATGATGCAGGAAGATACTTCACACTTTCCTTCTACTTTATCTTTTCTATTAGGTCTCTTCTTTTTGTTTTGCTTTTTTGAGACAGGGTTTCTTTGTGTAGCTGTGGCTATCCTAGAACTTGCTCTGTAGACCAGGCTGGCCTTGAACTCAAGGACCCACCTGGCTCTGTCTGCCGGGCTGCACTGATCACTACATCCAGCTTGTTTTGTTTTTTTAAAAAGTTTGTTTGATTGAAAAAATTAGGCCCTAAGGTAAGAAGTGTCTTTAATGAATGTCCTTTAATGAATGATCAAAAAAAAATCTAGATTGTGCCAATAACTCTGATGACCAAGGGAGGTGGAGTTAAAGGATTTACCAGATAGAATGAGAAGAAAAGGGGACACAGGCACACTAGTTGAGTTCTTACAGATGGAATCATTCTTCTCTCACAGCAGGTAGGGAAGTGGGTATGGCTCCCTCAATCCTAGCATTCCAGAGCTGGAGCAGGAGAATCAGAAGTTCAAGGTCATCCTTGGCTACACTGTGTTTCAGTGTTTCAGGCTAGCCTGGGCTATTTGAGATCATGTCTCAAAGTAAAAAAACAATAAACCAAAAATAGTTAATGATCTTGAGTGCCATTTTAATGGGGTTTGTGTCTAGATAAATAAGTGGGCATTGTCAAATAATAAATTTCAAAGCATTCATTCTTAAAATTGGTCTTTTGGAATCAGGCCTTGAATCATAAAGAGTTAGCTCTGGCTATCTGTGTAAGATGCCATAAGTCACTGGGGTCAGACTCCCAGTAGTCAGCTTCTGATTGTCAAGTGTAGGGATTGCCGAATGTGTTTTTGGCTGTTTCCTCTTTACTTTAGCAACACTTACTCTCTACTAAACTGTCTTCTCAATGCAGAATCTCTTGTTCATCCCCACCATCGAGGCTGAAGTACGCCACAGACTTACCTCTTTGCTGCAGTCAGGCTGATGTGCGTACTGGCCGATCAACATTCCATTTCTTTTAAAAACAAAGGAAAACAACAACTTACGGGGCTGAGCGCTTTGCTCAGTGGCTGAGAGCACTGCCTGCTCTTGCAGAGGACCCAGGCTGGCTTCTCAGCACACACGGCAGCTGACACCGCTTACAGCTCCAGTTCCAGGGGTCCCACACCTTCTGACCCTCATGGGCTCCTGCACACACATGGCACGCAGATACACACTCAGGCACACAAATACACACATAAATAAATATTTTAAAAGAGCATCGTGTAAGCTTAGTGACTGAGTTCTGAGCATGACAAAGTATTTTTAGGAGACGAGCCTCTTGGGAAAGGGGCCACTTTTCTTACTAAGAAGAACAGCTTTGTAAATGAAAAGATGGACGGACATCAGTGTCTGCGTGACTTCTGGAAGCAGTCGTTGGGGTTTGCGCTGTTTTCTCCCTTTTCTTCTTCCTTGACAAACTTGGTTAGTGGAGAGGTTATTCAGCAGTTCTCCCAAGAGCCTTCTTGGATTATCTACCTGTGTTTGGGCGTTCTCATTGACCCATTGTCAGATGAGGCTAGCCCTTACCAGCTTCCCCACCTACTGCTGCAGCTCGCCAAGTGTGAAGACATTTTCAACACCATAAAGTTGGTGCTTTTTTGGTGGTTCTGTAGATGGCGGATTTGTATCCCAGCTTCTGAGCTACGTTTTACCCTACCATTCTCTCTTCACCTTTGGGGTTGTCTGACAGAGTTTACCCAGCCTGATAGTGTTTTACCAAAGTAGAGAAGTGTTAGGTCTGAAATAGCTCAAGTAGACACTGAAAGATGCGTATGGCCATACAGTTTATTTCCACAGAACACAGTCCAGCATGCTGAGGTCTGCCCCCCCCCCCACACACACACACAAATGGCAACAATGGAATGCAACCCCACAGGCTTATTAAGGGAAACAGGCAGTCACTAGGGGATCTCTCTGATTGGTCAGGACCTGAATACTGGATTGGCTCATTTATAGCTCACTGGGAAGTGAGGATCTTGCAGGAAAGTGAGGGATGTTCTAATTGGCTGGCAGCTGAGAACTAAGAGAACTCTGAGAACCAGGAGAACTCTGAGAACTAAAGGTGGAGCCAGGTCAGCTCTTGGGAAAACAAGATGGAGTTAGAAAACAAAATAGAGTCACCCTGGTTCTCTCATTCCCCCCCTTGAGATGAACTGGGATCAAATTCTTGAGACATCTCTAAGTCCTCATATTGATCTGGCTTACCAGCCAGGGAGTTTTCCTTTGAGCAAAACATGCAGCCCATTGGGGAATGGACTGTCTATAGCTACTTCCAGCTGAACTAGGACGTCATCAGGGGCCCAGGAAGGCTGGAATGTTAGTCAAAAGTTAGTAGGGTATGTAGACAATGGGGCATTCATCAGATGCATCTGGATAGCTGTCTCAGCTGAAGGAACAGGAAGCAATCGCATCAGCTGGACGGGCTCCCCTCCACTGCTGCTGCTGTTCTTGGTGGTCATCCCATGGTACTGGCATCTTCAGAATGCTGGGATCCCTTGCTGCAACTTTCACCAATAGCCTCTCCTTGGCTCTCTTCATGGTGCCAAGCCTCAGCTTCTTTACATAACATAACCCTTTCAATCTGAGCCATCAACTGCCACTGAAGCTACACCTTCACCAATGGCTTCTCCTGGCCTCTCATAGTGCCACGCCTCAGAAGCTCTCCATGACCACTTCATGCCTTCAAAACCAGAACCACCTGGGTAATTTTTATAGTGCTAAATTTGGCTGTCAGCACAAGATATAACCTCTGCCAATTCTGGAAGATACCTTCTGTGTGCTGACCCTGAAAAAAAACTTTCTAGATTTTAAAATAGAGTCTGATTTGCAGGAAAAATAACGGGTCACCTTGTCTGCAGTAGGCGGGTCCCCTTGTGGGTGGAGTTTTCATCACTATCACCAGTGTCTTGACTGATTGTAGATAGGTTTGCAGGAAAAAAAAAAACTGTTGAGTTTAACTAAGCTAAGCAGCTTTCTGGCTCCAAGCTGTGGCTTCCACAACAGCAAGGGGTCCTGGGCCAGTGGGAAGAATTGCTGGTTGAAACATGCTGGCAGTTTGGTGTTCTTTTTTTTACCACTGCTAAGGGGAAACATCACCCCTTCCGTAAATCTCAAACACAACATCTTGAGCTTCACACACATACAGTGCAGCTATCAGAAAACTCAGTTTGTGGACCAGTATGCTATACCAGTGGTGAGAGGGACCATTTGATTCCATGATCAGAAAAAGTGGTCAAAACCTTGCTCCTTCCGTGTTCCCAGCTGAACTCTCTGTTTTCATCATGAAAATTCAACCAAAACATTTGTCTGAAACATGGCTCTCACCTAGGAGTTTCTTCCTCATTTACAACTCTCTCTTATGGAACTTTCCTTTTATTAATACCTTAATCTCTGTTCTTTGGGAACTGCTCTGAGTGTACTTTACTGGACTCTGTGAGGTCTGAAGTTTCTTTCTCTTCTTTGTCTCCTCATTGGATTAGCTGGTGTGATGTCCTACCTCATGTTGGTGTGCCATTTGTAGTAGTAAGTTGCTGTTGTGGCTCAGCAAGGAGACAAGGAGGCGTTTTCATAGGTACAAACTCTTCCAGACCTCTGCAGAGGGAATCCACATCATGGCAAGTGCCATTCTCAACAGTGGAACCCCAAGCATCTGAGCTCAGATGTTTTTATTCTTTCAGAACTCCTCAGGTGCAGATCATAAGCAATTAAACATCCCCCACATAAATCCAACACCTGGAGACAATACAAAATGCCAAGGCCTATGCATCCCTTTTTCCAACAGTGCACAAAACTATTTTGTACACAACTAAAAATAAACTTCTATATCACAGCTTGTTTTAAAAGAATGTGAAACATAGCTCCTTCCTGCTTTGTGTTCATGACTGTGGAATTTTGAGCAGAGTGGGGCTCTCCCTGTGACTGCCTGTCTGTTACCAGGAAGTTGTACTGTGGAGAGGGCAGCTCATACTTTGGTCTGTAGGCATCCCCTGCATCCGATTTGAGGAGGTGTATTGATCCTTGTTAGAAGAAAACTATGGGAGCTAGAGAGAAGCTCAGTAGCTAGGAGCACTAGCTGCTCTTCCAGAGGACCCAGATTCAATCTCCAGCACCCATATGGCAGCTTACAGCCACCTGTAACTCCAGTTTCTGGGATCCAACACCCTCATCTGGCCTTTGTGGGCACTGTAAACACATGGTCCACAGATATATGCAAGTAAAACATTCATATACATAAAAGTAAATAGATTGTTAGGAGGAAGAGAAAAGTAGAAGTAGGGAGAAGAGGAGAAGGAAGGAGAAGGTGAGGAAGAAGAAAGAAGAGGAAGGAGAAGGAGAAAAAGGCTTGTTGGACTGATGTCAGGACTGACTGAGAGTAAGCTATTCTAAGATGGGTCCTGAGCTCAGCCCCATCAGCCTGGAGAACACCTGGGGAGAGATGTTCAAGACTCAGAGTTTCATGTATAAGGCTAGAGGAGGTTGATGGGAGATTATGGGAAAGCTGAGAAGTAGTGGCCCCTCAAGGGCATGGCTCATTTTTCCCAGGATTTTTTACCTTAATTTCTTGGCTATGAAAAGGGGCCAACTAATGCCTTCTTCCGGGGGGTATTGTTAATACACTCCAGTGACTGACTAACTTACAGAGCAGGTATGCTGAGCTGGACAACACAGGGTACTTCACAGATTTCTTATCCTCCAGGGTTGCCAGAGTGACTGAGAATGGGCTTGAGAGTTAGTCCCGTCTTTGCAGCCCAGCTCTGAAATGAGGCTGGTTGCTCCAGCCACAGTCCCCTCTACTTCATTAGATAGGGAGGCTAGGAAAGGGTATTATCTCATTATCATCATGAAAGTGCCTGAAGAGATGCCATTCACACTCTCTCCAGGCCACAAGGTTAGTGTTTGTGTGGTGTGACACCCCCCCCCCCCCCAGGATGGCAGTGCTTGCTGAGTCAGTTGATGACATGTATAGAACTAGACATTCTCTAGGACACACACAGGCTCTTCCAGTCCTCCTCTGATCAGCAGAGACACAAAGTACTGCCACACTGCTTGGCTAGGGAAACCAGACAGCTTGTCTTAGTGGCAGAGACAGAATTAGAACCCGTGAGTTCTTCACATTTCAAGAGGGCTCATGTTCCTTCCCCAGGGCACACTGTGGTTCTTTAGTTTTAAAGATTTAGTCCAGCTGAAATGTGACTGGTGACCTTATTCTTGGGCACAGACTACTTGGAGTTAAGTTTGCCATTGTCTTTTCCCCACATCAGACTGCTTTGGGGATGTCATTTTCATTATAGTGTTTAGTCTCACAGCCTTCCTTGTAGCCATTGGTTCAGGTTCAAACGCCGTTTATTCTTTGGCTAATTAAATCACCATATAGTCTAATCTTAAGCCTAGAACTGGAAGGCTTCAGCCTCAGCCTCCATACAATCTAGAGCATTTAAACCTCCATACAGTCTAATCAACCTCCGAGACTCACTGCTGACTGAACTTCTCTGATTCTTCTTGTCTCTTCACTCAGGTCCTTGGCTGAGGTGTGCTGGAGATTGAAAATAAACTGACCCGATCTTTTCCATGGTCTGTGTCATTGATCCTATACAGAGACCCTAGTGGGTTAGGCAGTATCTGCTCTGCTTAGGCATCAGGTGGAACAATCTGAGCTCCTGCTACTCTGCTTTTTGCAAGAAGACACTTCCTATGCACACCTGGAATTTCTATTTTTCCCCCTCTTTTTGTTCCTATCCACAAGTTTTGATGTACCAGTCAAGTCCAGATCATTGTCATTGGGTTGGAAATCCCCATCTGTCTTTTCTCCTCAAATTCAGAACTTAGTTTCTAGTCCTTCCTCCAGAGCCTTCCCCAGCCTTTTCTCTTGTACTTGGGAAGGAAGGTCTTTATTTAGAAGTATATTAGAATTAAATAGAGTATAAAACAAAAACAGAGCAAAAACATCTCTATTAAAATCAATTCTCTATGTATGTGCCTATGCATGTATGTATATATGTATGTATGTACTGATTGATAGATTGAAATATGGTCTCACTACTAGCCTTGGCTGGCCTGGAACTCTATATAGACCAGGTTGGCCTTGAACTCTCAGGGATCCACCTGCCTCTACCTGCAGTTGTTGGGATTACCGGCATGCGCTGCCACACCCTTTTCTCCATAGTTGAAGGCACTCTTGTTACTAGCCAGGCATCATGGTATACACCTGTCACCCTTGGACTTTGGAGACATATGAGTCCACCCAGCCTGGGCTACATATCGAGACAGTCTTGAAATGTGAAAGTTTTTGTTTAGTGTTAGATTTTCAGCTTGGTCCCATTATGAAAGTCCGAGAGTGGCTCGTCCACTCTGCTCTTGATTTTGTGGCTATAGTGGTCAGAGCACAGGTTGCTAACATTAATGTCCTCCTTGGAGATTATTTAAGTCTTCTCACAGTGGGCTGTGCAGCTTCTCCTCAAGTTTTGTTTTTAGTATATGTGAAGGTAATTTTTTTCTTTCCTAATCCCCTACAAAGGAGATTGACTTTATACCTATCACATTTGTTATGAAGCCCTGCTCAGTATTTGAAAAAAAGAATTGGAAACAAAGAAAGTGCAAGTCACCCACAGGCCTCACCAGAGGTGACCGCTGCCAGTGCCTGTTGATCTCTCTGTGGTGTCCACATCAGGGTTCCCATTCCATAGCTAGTTTTGTTCATCTGCCTCATTAAAGAAACATCTATTTATTTATTTATTTATTTATCTATCTATTTATTTATTTTTGGTTTTTGGAGACAGGGTTTCTCTGTTGTAACTCGGGCTGTCCTGGAACTCACTCTGTAGACCAGGCTGGCCTCGAACCTGAGAGAGATCCACTTGCCTTTGCCTCCCAAGTGCTTGGATTAAAGTGTGCACCACCACCACCACCGCCTGACAAAAAACATTTTTTTTTTAAAAAAAAAACAGTAATCCTAGAGCACTTGGGAGGCTAAAGCAGAGGATTTCTGTGAGTTCAAGGCCAGTTGGAGCCACAGAGTGAGACCCTGTCTATAAATAGAACCAAAGAATTATAACATGTAACCATTCTTGCCACGGTATACAGAATATAGACATGTTTTATGTTGTGCTTGTGGAAGCTTGTAGTCTTATTTTAGTTATTTTTATATTTATTTTTTGGTTTTTTGAGACAGAGTTTCTCTGTATAACCCTGGCTGTGTTGGAACTCTAGACCAGGCTGGCCTTGAATTCACAGAGCTCTGCCTGCCTCTGCCTTCCAAGTGCTGGGATTAAAGGTATATGCCACTACTGCCCAGCACTTGAGTGTATTTTTATGTGCATGTTTATGTGTGTGCTTAGGTGCACATGCATGTGCAGAGGGGCATGGTAGCCAAAAGTTAGGTACTGAAAAAGATCTAACTTGTAACCTTTTAAACCTCCTTTAGGTTCAAAGGGTTAGGAAGAAAAGGAGAGAAAAGGAAAGAAATGAGAAACCCTTTACAGCCCTTTCTAGCTGTCTTAATCTGTCCCTGAGGCTTCTCAGCAACTGTCTGCCTTTTTTCTTATTCTCTAGAATTATCGATATCATCAGCTTTTGTGCTCACTCTTCCCAGTCTCTACCCCAACTGTTGTTTCCAGTGGACACTCTCTCTCTTATATACCTCCCTTCAAGCTGTTCCCAGAAGTCCAAGTGACATATTAAGGAAGGCTTCTCAGCACAGCAAGCTTCCTGACAAAGTGTTCCTTTATAACTGCCAGCCATGGTGTACTATCATTTCTGCTTCAGCGTCTGGGCCTTTGCACTCTTGGTTTTCTTGTACATTTGGGAGGCTGATTTCCTTTTCATTCATGGTTCTGATTTTTATTTTTACTTTTTTTAGTGTTTATGAATGTTTTATCTGCATGTATATCATGTATGTGTATCATGTGTGTGACTAGTTCCCACAGAAGCCAGAAGAAGGCATCGGATTCCCTGGAGCTAGAGTTACAGATGTTTGTGGGCTACCATGTAGGTGCTGGGAATTGAACCTAAGCTCCCTGGAAGAGCAGCCAGTGCTCTTAACCACAGATCCATCTCTACAGGCCCCAGGGTTTTGTTTGAATTGTATTAAAGTGTAATGAGCCCCACAGTACATGTGTGTTATGGAATTGAAAATGTCACCCATAACTCCACTCTCTATCCTTAATTTTTCATTTGCTTATTGCCTTTGTGGGCCTCTGAAATGTCAGTCTGTATGGAGAGTTGTGGCTAAGAACTGAAGCCCAGCTGGCATGGCAGCTCATACCTATAAACCCAGAACCTGAGAGGCAGAGGTAGGAGGATAACTGGGAGTTTAAAGCTAGCCTAGGCTACACAGTGAATTCCAAGGTAGCCTGGGCTACACAGTGAGATTCTATATAAAAAAGGTGGGGGGAGGTGGTTGGGGAGATGGCTTACCAGTAAAGTGTTTGCTTTGAAAACACAAGAGTCTGAGTTTGGCTCCCCAGCGCCCGCGTAAAGGCTGGGCTCAGGGATGTCCATCTGCAACCTCAGTACCAGGAAGGTGGCGACAGGTGGATCCCCAGAACTTGTTGGACATCCAGTCTAGCTGAATCAGTGAGTTCCAGGCCAGTGAGACCCTGTCTCAAAAACTAAGGAGTGACTGAAGAAGATACCTGACATCATCTTTGGCCTCTGGTCCCTATGTATGTACTTGCACACATCCCCGACACACAAGACTCCTTAGGCTCTGCATTCAGATGAGCATGATTAACAGTCTTTGTTCAACTCCTATCATGTTGTTTAACTGAGTTAGTGACTTACACTACTTGTTACCCATTTTTGGATAACACATTATCTTAAAATAGAGTGGCCTCTAGGCAGCACTTAGGAGGAGAGAAGAGAGGCAGAAGATCTCTGTGAGTTCAAGGCCAGCCTGGTCTACATAGGGAGTTCTAGAGCAGCCAGGGCTGCATAGTGAGACCTTGTCTAAAACAAAACAAAACAAAACAGAACAAACAAGCAAACAAACCCAAAAACAATAAACAGATTTATTCCTGTTGTGATTCAGGGATTCAGCAGAGACTTGGCTGGGTGCTCCCAGCTGGGGCTGCTTACAAGGCTGCAGTCAGCTAACACTACCAAGACCAGCATGCCATGCTGACTGTCACCTATAGTTCTTCACACGGGCACCGCTCCACAGGCTACTGTGAGCATCCTCAGGGTAGGTGACTTTCTCTATAACAAGTTGTCCATGAGACCACAAGGCAGAAGCCACACTGTGTTCTCCTACCTAGCTTAGAAGTCCCACATTTGGCTCTGTTATGTCCTGTTGTTTGTAGAGGTCAGCAGTAAAGGAGACTCTCACTAAGCAAGTGAACTGGGCATCGTGAACGATTTGGAAGCTGGCAGCCAAGCTGCCTGTAAAGAGAGCATTGTGATGGTACATCATTCTTGATTTTTGACCTGGATTAAATGCTAAAGAAGTCCTAGCACATAGTAAATGCTCACAAAGTCTTAATTATGGTTCTATTTGGGCTGTTGCTCTCCGGCCCCAGCCTCCTCTGCCAAGGAGGGGAATTGGACCTAGCATAATTGATAAGGCTAAGGAGGAGAACCACTTGGGAGGATCTTAAGCTTAAGAAGAGGCTGGACTGACTGAGAAGCTCTTGTGAGGTGGGATGCCCAGGCAGTGTTGGTGCAGGTGAAGGTCATAGTCGGGGATGGTGCTGGTTAGGGAGCACACTGTGAGAGAGACGGGGTCACTGCCAGTCTGGGGAGAGCTGATCTCTAGGCATATAGTTAAACTGACTCCAGATGTAGGATCGGAACCCATTTGCTGGAGTGGAGCAGGGCTTTTCTCTCCCACACAAGTGCCTGCCCTCTTGCAAACTATCTTTGTTCACCGCTGGAGGTGTGCGAGTGTCTGGGTCCTGTACTTAGACTGTACTCTCTCTCTGGGAAAGGCCTTTACTTTGCCTTTTATTGCAGCGATGTGGTTAGCTTATTGGAGGTGGGGGTGGAGTTGAGTTCTGATGAATATGTGCAGTCAAGAATCTGCAGGTTCTCTGCTTTGGTGGCACCTTGTTTCTTGGGCTTGTTATTAAGTGTGAATCAAGTGCCTTGTGTTCTAGGCCTGACACTGAGTTTGGACAAATTTTATTTTTTCAGAGGACCTAGTAGAATTGTGCTGTGCTGTGCAGTTGTCCAAGCAGCTAATTGGCCAACTGTTCTGAAGCCTGATGTTCCTTAGCTCAGTCCTTTTTTGGCAGGAGTTGCCCATTCGGGATTTGTTACCTTTGAAGATGACTTTTCCAAGCAGGGGTTTAAACATGGCATCTTGTTTTATTAAGTTGTCGGATGGGCCTGGAATTCTTTATGTGGCTCAGGTTTGCTGTCATTCTTAATTTCTCTTTCTCTCTCTCTTTCTCTCTTAATTTCTCTTTCTCTCTCTAATTTCTCTCTCTCTCTCTGTCTCTCTCTCTCTCTCTCTCTCACACACACACACACACACACACACGAGGGTGGGGTAAGAAGAGGCCATGTGGGTCGTCAGACTTGATGACAAGTGCCTTTACCCACTGTGCCATCTCCCTGGCCAGCCAGGCTGTTCTTGAACTCAGGATTCTCCCTCCTTAGCCTACAGAGTGCTGGGGTTACAGGTGTATGCCACCACATCCAATTCAGGATGATTCTTGTGTGTTCTGTATGAACGGTGCCATTTCCTCTGGACTTGAACATTTTCCTGAAATCATATTAAGGTGCTGTTGTATTTATACACTGTGCTTTTGGCTTTGGGGCTTGTTATGTTGTTTTGGTGAGGAGGCCCCATGGCTTTAGTTTGGCAGCTTCTCAGTGGGCTTTACTATGGGCACATGGGGTTCGGAGTGGTGATGACAGTGTTCCGGCAGAGACCTGGGGACACTGTGCTGCTGTCCTACCCTCCTTGTGGATTGCTGTAAGGAGATGGGATCTCCACTCACAAAGGTGGAAACTCCATGAGTGTGTGGCTGGGCTGTGACTTGCTCTCCTGGACAGTCCTCCACTGGTGAGACAGCCAGTTGCTGTCCCTGTCTCAGAACATTCTCCAGGATCTTGTTTTTTTATTTATTTGAGATAGGTCTTACTTTCTGATGCTGGGATTAAAGGTATATAACATGATCCATTAAAATATAATTAATTTTTAAAAATTTTATATGTATGAATGTTTTGCATGCATGTATATGTGTGCATCATGTGTGTGCCCAGTTCCTGCATAGGCCAGAAGAGAGTGTTGGATCTTCCTGGTACTGGAGTTACAAGTAGTTGTGAGCCACTTGACATGGGTGCTAGAAACTCAACTCAGATCCTCTGCAAGAGCAACTAGTGCTCTTAACTGCTGAGCTACCTCTCCACTATCCATTTTTGTACATTCCCGTTCATTCCTTTAATGGGGAGTTTCCAGGTATGTATTAAAAAGATATATACTTTTACAGGTTTTTGATTTGCTAGCTGTTCCTCTGATAGCTGGATCTGTGGTAATATGACAGATTAGGAATTACTCTTGATAAAAGGAGGAACTGAAGGTCATGTTGGGATCACAGAGCCACCACTGGACCTGACAATGTCTGTCTCTGGTCTGAGCTCCCCAGGCCGCTTTCTACTCTCTTCTCCATGTCACAGGATCGATAATTTAATACATGTCAAAAATTGAGAAGTTCTGGTGGGGTGTCATGACTATGTGTACCAGGTTTTCTGAACTCGACCTTAACCATCCCGATTGCTAAGCGCCTGAGCAGCTTGGTGTAGAGAACTGCTGTCAGCAGGAGGTTGTGAAGGGGACAGCAAAGCAAAGAGTTGGGCAAATTCATCAGTTTGTGCTTGTGGGGTGGAGATCAAGTGGGTGCAGGTCATCGCCCACAGCCAGTTTCCCAGGCTGCTGGAAACTTAAGATTGTGAGGGCCTGGGTAGTGGTGTGCGTTGGTGAACAGGGAAGAATGTGGCCATGGCATTCCCCGACACATACCAAGAACACTTGTTACCCCTCCCTGCAGCAGTTCACAGTGATGCAGAATAACGTCAGCATACATAAGGGCAGCATGGGAGGCACCCCACTGTGGGCCTCCAGAGGACACTTACAGACCGCTTCAGAGAGAATGCCAAGCATGCAGTGAAGGGCTGCCTTGGCCAGGGCAGCTATGGCAGGTAGCAGGGAGCCGTGGAGGTGGGCATCCAGGTGACTGTGGGTGTGACCTCTCAGAGGAGAGTGCCCTGTGGAGTGAAGCACAGCCATGCAGGCGCCAGGCTCTCCTTTCCCTGCTGAGAATTTCTACTGCATCTGCTCAGCACATTCTGGTTCTAGTCTGCCTCGGATGGCTTAGGATCTGGGGAAGGGTAACAGCCGATGCTCAGGGCTTCCAGCTTCTGCCTCTGGCCTTCATGCCCATATCTGATGTGCTAGTGAACCCTGAAGAAGAAACCAACTGCCATGGCTTCCTGCAGAGTGTCATCATGGCTGCTTCCCCACTGCCCTGTGGTTCAGCTTACCTTCCTCGGCAGTCATCTGGCCTCTGTAAGCTTCCTCAGTGCCCCCTCTCTCCAGGCCTCTGTCTTAGTGCTAATCTTAGTTATAAGAGTGGAGCTCCCAGCTCCTCTGCAGCCCTCACTGTCCCTGTACTGCAGCCATCCTTTCCTGTTAGCATAGCCTTATCTCTGCCTTCTGCTCTGTCCCAAACTTCACACCAGTCCTGCTGTCACTGGTCCATGTAACACTTTCCAAAAACACTGCTGCTGCTGCTGCTGCTGCTGCTGCTGCTGCTGCTGCTGCTGCCACTGCCGCCCCAGGCCCCAGCATCCATCAGGCGCAGGGCCTACCAGCTCTGTAGCCTCTTGTCCTCTCCCTTTGTAGCACTGGCATGTGAAGCCAGTCTGACTATGTGTTCAGTACTAGGCTTTAGTTCTGGAAGTGCTGCAGGTTGTATGAATCTCAAACCAGCCACAGCTCAACTCTCCAAACCTAGTGAAATGTGCATGTGTGTATACTTTCTCAAATTGATGTCACTTTGGAGCAGAAATTGCTGCCTGCTTTGGAGCAGAGATAGTTTTATACTGAAGAAAACATTAAAACACACATTCTAGCAGAAGGTTAAATTCAGTCATTAAAATTTATATAAGGAGATCTGTGCAGAGCAGATGACTTTGCCAAATTAACTAGTAGATGGCAAACCCCATCTTTAGAAAGAAAAAACAAGTAAACTTAGAAAACTTAAAAATTCCTGTAATATTTCATTTTCTTGTTGATAATGTCAAGGGGACTTGAGGCAGGAGCTTGTGCTAAATCTCAGGCTGCCCTTAAAGTTATAATCTCAGGTAACCCTCCTGCTTTGAACTCTCAGTGTTGGGATTATGGACACACAGCAACCACATCATCATCTCTTCCTCTTGTCTTCCTCTTTCTTTCTGTAGTGCTGGGCACGGCACCGAGGCTTTGTACATGCAGCAGGGCTTTACTACTAAGTTACCTTTCACTAACTGCTCAGAAAAATCTCCTGCCTGAAGTTTTCTCCTCACAGCAGCTCTGTTGGGCCCTCCCAGACAGGTCTCTTAACACAGAGTGGACCCTGGACACCTATCTATGGAAACTGCCTGGTTCCTGCAAGCAGGAGAGCTTAGAGGTCCCCTCCTCAAAAAATGTATTTATTTACTTATGTGTGCTTTATTTATATATGTGCGTGTGCTTGTTGTATGTGCATATTGTGTGTGTGTGTGTGTGTGTGTGTGTGTGTGTGTGTGTGTGTGCAGTGCCCACAGAAGCCAGAGGAGGGTGCTGGATCCCCTGGAGCTGGAGTTGCAGATTGTTGTGAGTACCTGACATAGGTGCTAGGAACTGAACCTGGTCCTCTGCAAGATAATTAAGTACTGTTAATCACTGAGCATCATTCCACTCCCAGCCTCCGCCTTTCCCTTTAACTTTTGATAGGCATGGAGGTGGAGGGGCCAGTCACTTTGTTGTAGGAGTTTGAGAACCTGTGAAGTAATTGTTACTTTGCTAAATGAACAACTTCATGGAAAGCAGGGAGCAAACTGCCTCTGTCAGTAACAGAACTCATTAGGAGAATTTTCTTTGTGAGAGACCCTCTGGACACCCCTAGAAGTGGTAACTCATTGTGTGTCCTCAGTCCCACCAAGCTCCCACCCTAACTCCCATCCAGAGGCCCCTGGAACCCTTGAATCAACCCAAGTCACAATGGTAAAGAAGGGTGTTGGATCTAGCCAGAGGAACAGTAGTAAGTTAGGTGCTGGCCAGGATGGTCAGATGTAGTGGGATGAGGGCTTCCTGTGCTCAGGGGTCCCTTCTGAAAGGATGGATTGACATACCTGTGTTGGAAGCTCCTATATCTGACTCTCTCTACAGACTCCTTATGAGAATTGAATTAGAATGCCCTGGGGAACCTCATGTGAAACAATGGCATTGAACAACTGAAGTCACTGTGGGTGCTGGTGCTGTTGCCCTGCAGCCCTGCCCAGTACAGCCATCGATGGGAGGTGGCTTTATGGGAATGGCATGGAAAGGTGTTGCCAGTGCTCAGTGGAGCCCACTTGCTGCAAAGAAAACTGGGGTCATAGATGTGTGGATAAAGTCTGTGCAGCACAATTCTCTGAGATGGGGGTATGAACAGCTGAGAGGTCGGGAGTCCTTTTCACTGAAATTCAGCAGCAAACAAAGAGACAGGTAGTGCTTAGTGCATAGCCAGATCAGAAAGCCATAACATCGTGGGGAATTGCAAAGTTCATAAGACCAAAGGCTAACTATAGGATGCCCAGTCAGTTGTTGTTTAACTTTTATAGAACGAAACTTCCCTACCCTGTGAAAGCACAGTGGATATTCAGTTTGGAAAGCTGAACTGTTCCCAGTCTTTCCTGCAATTCTTTTAAGTTTTTAGGGTTGTTGAGATACAATCCCCATACCATAAATCTCACCCCCTCCCTTATTTTGCCGCTCTGTACAGTTTGTCAGATGCAGACAGCTGTGAAATTGCCCCATATTCATGACACAGGCCAGTCTATCAGATACCTTAAAAATTCCCTTGTGTGGGCCTCTGTGGGCATCCCTTTCTCCACTCTACTGATCTGTCCCTGTAGCTCTGCCTTTCCCAGAATGGGAAATCATGCAGGGTGTAGCTTTTGAGCCTTGCATATTTAACTCAGCAGAGTGAGCCCTGCTCTGGTTAAGCCATGCTTCTCAGGGTGGTCGTGTGAGCACCCTGGGTGGACAGGCACAATGTGTGGGCACCTTGGGGTGGATGGGCACAGTTGGGCTGTGCTTCTTGGCGTGGCTACAGCACACAATCTGAGAACCCTGGAATGGATAGTCTAGTGTGTGTGCAGGGATGGATGTGTCGTGGTGTGAGCTGTGCTTCTCAGGTGGATGTGGCCCATCACAAGCATCTACTTACCAGCTGCAAAGTGGTGCTCCAGGCTTTCGGCTCCAGGATGGAGTGACAGCTTCTGCTGTTATCGCTATCAGCTGTGCCTCTTTATTTCTTTAACCCTAGAAGTCATTAAGATTTATAATGTGTGCTGGGCAGTAGTAGCACATGCCTTTAATCCCAGCACTCAGGAAGCAGAGACAGGTGGATCTCTGTGAGTTCAAGGCCAGCCTGGTCTACAGAGTGAGCTCCAGGACAGCCAGGGCTACACAGAGAAATCCTGTCTCAAAAACAAACAAACAAACAAGGCCCACACATCTGCACTTCCAGACTTCAAGACACCCACCCTATCCTGGCTTCCTTTGCTACAGTTCCACCATGAGTCTTCTTGGGCAATTTAGTGGCTTTATGGCTTAAACTCCTTCCCTTAACATAGGGAAGGAGGATCACGGGATGAGTCTTCCTGACAGGCATAGATCATATCTCTAATCTGAACTTGAAAGTTTGATTACTAAAACGGGACCCTTGGGCGATTGTGATGGTTCAACTGGTAGCACTTACCACTAAGCCTGGTGACCTGAGTTCAGTCTCACACACATTAAAAACAAAACAAAACAAAAACTTTTACAAAAGGTTAGCTGCTGTGAAGTTTCCTGTAAGATGTGGCTGTGTGTCTTTCTGCACCACGCTGGGATCACTTGCTAGGCAAGTGCTGTGTGACTGTGCTACACCCAGCTGTGACTGTGTTTTGTGCTGGGCAGCAGGGTGTGTCAGTGTTTCAAGTGTAGCACATCCACTTATCTGTTGAGAGTGTACTAAAATCATTCACCACATGGTGGCGTTTTCTTAAACAACAAAATTATATGTTAACATTGAGTATTAGGAATAGAATTGATTAGGGCAAATTTGTGTTTTGTACATTCATAGTGCAAGTTTTTTTATTTTTTTTAAATCTTTTTTTGTTTTATTGCCTCAGTAAGATTTTCAGCTATCAGAATATTGGCATATTTGTTCTAGGCAGCTGACATACTAGTGTGCATTTTCAGATGCTCCAGATGTTTCAGATGCTGTGCTTTTCAGATGTTCTAGTGTCTACACTTAAAAATCTGTGCTTACCAGGAAGACAGACGTGTCCACAAAGAAACACTGTAGGCATTTCTTCAGAAGCTGATGTGCTTCCTTGCCTCTGTATAGGAGCAGCGGGCACGGTAGTCCTCCTGGGTAAGGGGTGTGTATTCTAGCTGTTGTCTGTTACAAGCACAGATCTGTATCCCAGCATTCACCTCCATCCCTGCTCCCACCCAGCAGTTCTCCTTTCATCCTCACATTCCAGCTCCATTTGCAGAGGGTTGGGTACCCTCTTTACCCTCAGCAACCTCTCCCCCTAAGTGGTCTACCTGTGATCCTTTGTGCTGACTGTGAGCAGTGCTCATCTCTCCACCTTCAAATCCCAGCATTTTTTGGCATCTCTGTGTGATGATGACCACTTCTGCCTGTTCATTGCTGGGGTTTATACCTTTGTACTCCTTTAGTGTGACTTAAGGGTCATAGGCTGAACATGGTGAGTGCCTGTCTCAGTCCACCACTTTTTTCTGTTTTGTCTTTGTTTTTTGTTTTTGTAACAGGAACTCTCTACATAAGCCTGGCAGTCCTAGAACTCACTCTGAAGACCAGGCTGTCCTGGAACTCATGGAAATCCATCTCCTTCAGCCTCCCTAGTGCTGGGACTAAAGGGGTGCATCACCTCACCCAGCTTTACCACGTTGGCCTAGATTCCTGGTCATCCTTTCATGTCATGTTTAACTCGATATTTACTGTGTATGATAGATTGAGACATGGGCCAGGAGGCCTGGACATGGAGTTCTTTGGAGGATCCACTAGAGCATATTTAGGATTATTTCAAACCCCTTGTGTTTGGTGTATTTGTTATTTTTTCTTTGAAAATTAAAAAGAAAATGTCTGTGATAACTAGAAAAGAAAAAAAAATCTACCTAACAGAAAGTCATGATTGGGACTTAAGTATCAGACATTGAGGGAAGCACGCTGTATTAAGTAAAAATCCCACCTTAGGATCTCTTGTTTACCAGACAGCCCCACATCGTGGGGGACTGCAGCTGCCAAGCGAAGGACAGCCATCTGCAGTTGCAGTGACCCACCAGAGATGCGTGTGCAGCTTTTTAGGATGATTCAAGTGGTAGTTATAGCAACAGTGATCAATACAGGGAAGGAGGAGGAGATCCTGGAAATGCAACAGCATATTTAGTCATCATCCATGATGGCAGAACGGGTTCATATGAAAATTCCATCCACCTCTGCCTCCCTGCTGCCCCCACTGGCTTCTGATGTCAGAGCTGCTGATACGTGGGTGATGAGGTACTAACCCTACCTCTGCAACCCAGCCTTTGAGTCTGGAGATGAAATGAAGACACTAGTCCCCCACAAGACATAAGAGACCCAATCCTGTTTAGACCTGTCTACATTAACCCTTTATGGAGGAAGGAGTTTAGAGATTTATATGGAGAAAGAGTTAAAAGAACATTTAAAAGCTAATGGGATGACTCAGTGGGGACAGGCACTTGCTGCCAAGCAATAACTTGAGTTTGAGCCCCAGAACACACATGGTAGAAGAAGAGAATTGACCTCCACATGTGTACTGTAGCACACATGTGTATGTATACATACATGCATATACATAAAAGTTAAGTGTAAGCATTTTTTGTTTGTTTTGTTTTTTGAGACAGTGTTTCTCTGTTGTAACTCTAGCTGTCCTGAAACTCACTCTGTAGACCAGGCTGGCCTTGAACTCACAGAAATCTGCCTGCCTCTGCCTCCTGAGTGCTGAGATAAAAGGCCCCCACAATTGAGCCAAATTTGAAGCAAGCAAGCTTTAATTAGATTAATTAAATACTGGCCAGGAAGATGGACTCTGACCAGGCACATTCTGAGGTGCCCATGGAATGAACCTGTCACCTCCAGAGTTCCCTTAGAATGGCACAGGTGCTTAAAAAGGCAGAACCCATAAGGCTACTTCTCACCAGGTCCAATCAGTGGCAAGCATCTATCCTGATATACTTCCTGTCTGGGTTATCTCCCGCCTTCAAGGGACCAAGGACATCCGGTGCATTTGGAGCACATCCGGTGCAGTAGGGCCAACTAAATGAGATGTAGACACTCCCTACCCAACATTCCAAGAGGTTATGTCCTTGGGCAAAGGAGATTCAGGACTATCTCACCTAAACAGCCCCACCTAGCACTCCAGGAAGTTATGTCCTTGTTGTGTAACTCCAGAAAGTTATATCTAAGGCAGAGTAATTAAAGTCTAAAGCATAACTTTTGCTTTTACAGTATACCACCACTGCCTAGCTTTTTAAAAAACTTATTTGTTTGTTCTTATGTACATTGGTGTTTTGCCTGCATGTGTGTCTGTGTGAGGGTGTCGGATTCCCTGGAACAGGAGTTAGACACAGTTGTGAGCTGCCATGCGGGTGCTGGGAATTGAACCCAGGTCCTCTGGAAGAGCAGCCAGTGCTCTTAATCACTGAGCCATCTCTCCAGCCCAAGTGTCAACATTTTAAAAATCTTAAATTGTTGGGACTAGCATACAAAGTAGTGGTAGCGGTTCTCTCATGGTGTCTTCCAGCACAGCATTTGTGGGTTAAATGCCTTGACCACCCAAATGAAAAAACGTACAAATGCTGTATGTATAGTCTCTCGTGTGGAGAGGGATTTGAGTTTAAAAAATCATATTCTAAACTGGGTGTGATGGCTCACGCCTTTAATCCCAGCTCAGGAGGCAGAGGGAGGTGGACCTCTGAATTCCAAGCCTGCCTAGTCTACTAAGGAGTCCCAGGTTAGCCAGTGCTACATAGAGAGACCTTGTCTCAAAAAAACAAACAACATTTATACTCTAAACCAGGCAAGGTAGTATACATCTATAATCCCAGCACCCAGGAAACAGAACAGTGGAGAGTGTGACACCAGCCTGGCTGGCTCTTCCTGAGACTTGCTTTGGTGAGAGTAGGGTTGGTCAGAAACCCTCCTTTAATGGTAGATCTTAAGCACATGTGGAATGTTAATTTTCTTTTTTCCCATCTAAGTAGGACATAGAGTTGGGTGTGTGGTCTGTGGTCTGACCTGCCCAGTGTGCGTTCTCCATTGTTTTTCATCTGCTTTCGACTTCTTAGGGAGTGAGTGCCATGGTGCTTTTGTGGGATTCTGGTCCTCTGCCACATCAACCTGTACTTGGATTTCAGTGGGGATTTGCCAGAGAAGACTCTTCTATCTAATGTTAACCTTTGACCATGCTTTATATACTGCTTTACCTAGAATTTCAAGTTGATATCTTTTTTCTTCTTTTTAGTTTTTTAAGACAGAGTCTCACTCACTATGTAGACCAGGCTGTCCTCAAACTCAGAGACCTGCCTGCCTCTGGAGTGCTGGGATTAAAGACGTGGGTCACCACCTCCCAACCTCTCAGCTTCTATTTGACTTTTTTTTTTTCTTTTCTTTCTTTTTTTTTTTTTAATTTGTTTTTTGTTTTTTGAATCAGGGTTTCTCTGTTGTAACTCTGACTATCCTGGAACTCATCTGTAGACCAGGCTGGCCTCAAACTCACAGAGATCTGCCTGCCTCTGAATTAAAAGCATATACCATTACCACCCAGCAAGTTGACATCTTTTAATAGATTAACTAATATTGAGAGAGTTAACTGAATTCCTACTTGAAAATATGTCTTTTATATTAGCAAATTTGCCAGCTACACTGTTACCTCTTAGTGTGGTCTCAGGATGTATTATTTTGACTTGTTTTGGGATTAGAGAATTCCCTGCAACCTTCTAACCTGTGCTGCCATTTTCTCCTCTAATCTCAAATGAGGCTTCTGGGCAGGAAAGGAGAGGAGGCAGCATGGAGTGATGCAGGGCCTTTAGGTGAGCCTGTGTGAGGATTTAATGTGCTGTCTGTCATTACGGCTCAACTTGTACATGTTTACCTGTACATGTTTGCAAGTGTGTCTGTGCACAGGCACCTGAAGATACCATTAAGTTAATCCTTAAGCTATACGGTGATATTATCTGTTTTGTGTCATTTTGAAAATTCTGGCCGTAACCACTAGTGACCCTCATGACCAAAGACAGTCCAGACCCATGTGTGAAGAGACTGTAATGACAGCACAGGCTGCAGTGTATCCATCAGACTTAACCCAAGCCCTTCTTTAGCTTGATGGATCCAGCAGTTGCTAGTCTCACCTTAAAAGTTTCACTCCACACCTAGGAGGTGCAAGTACACAGACATATACACCTATGGGTTACTAGAGGTGATTCTGAGAGATGCTGCAACTGGAAGGCACCCCAGAGAAGGGTGGAACCTTTCCTGAGGATGGCAGGAGGGGGAGGTTGGACTTGTCAAGACCACTTATTTTTATTTTTACTCTGTTATTTGTAAAAACAAAAACAGTAAAAAATAAAAACTGTATTGCTATTGTCTATGCGCGTGCATGTACCATGGATGTATGTTTGTGCACCTTATTTGTGCAGGTGCCCATGGGGGCCAGAAGAGATCATCTGACCCCTGGAGTTACAGACAGTTGTGAGCTGCTTAATGTGGGCTTTGGGAACCAGTCCCAAGTCCTTTGGGGGAACAGCCATCTTTCCATCCCTTTATCATTTTTAATGAGAACTAATAAGCGCACACATGTGTGTACACACACACACACACATAATTTATATGTGTGTACCTACATGTGTGTGCAAGAGCCCACTGAAGCCAGATGAGGGCATCAGATCCACTGGAACTTGAGTTACAGTTGGCTGAGAGCTGCCATGTGGGTGCCAGGAACCGAACCTTTGGTGAGGAAGGGTACTTGTTTTGAACTGTGCTGAGTAGAGGCTGGGCTCTGTAAGCAAATCCCTGGGTTCTTTCCCAGCACCACAGCAACAAACCCCAGTGTTAGTCTTAAGACATTATTTAGTGTGTAGTCTATATTCAGAATTCTTAAAAGTATAAGTGTATTTTAAATTCAAGCTACTAAAGGTAGACTAGCTGACCTGTGGAGTTGAAGACTGAAGTGAAAAGTGACCCACAGTAAATATAACTCTGAGTGGATAGTAAATGAGTTGAGAGGGGTTTGTTTGTTTTGTCTCCTTTATATAGATTCCAGGGAGCAGACAGTTAGAGGCTGGTCTATGCTTGTGGAACACTTGGTTTGGCACTGCTCACACTGCCCATAGGCAGCCTCCTCTAACTCACACAAAGGCGTTTTGGTAGCAACATGGCAAACCAAAAGATATCCTCAAATACAGAGTTGTAGAATAGCACATTCCATTTGAATGTAAACACTGTGAGTTAGACTGTTGGGTAGAACATTAAGTACTCCTCCAAACTGAGAACAAAAAAATTGTCTTTTAGGTTATTTTTATTTTATGTGTATAAGTGTTTTGCTTGCATGTATATATGTGTACCATGTATGTGCCTAGTGCCTGTGGAGGCCAGAAGAGGGCACCAGACCCATTGGAACTGGAGTTTCCAGCAGTCGTGAACCACCAGGTACGGGTACTGACAGCCAACCCAGGTTCTCTGCAAGAACAGCCAGTGCTCTTAACTGCTGAGCCATCTCTCCAGCCCCATAAGGATATCTTCTAAGGAAAGAATTTAGTATGAACTGTGTGTGTGTGTGTGTGTGTGTGTGTGTGTGTGTGTGTGTGTGTGTGTGTGTCTGTGTTTTAGACAAGGTCCTTTTTTTGTAGCTTTGGCTGTTCTAGAACTCACTATGTAGATCAAGTTGTCCTTAAACTTACAGAGATCCTCCTGCCTCTGCCTCCCAAATGCTAGGATTAAAGTCATATGCCACCACACCTGGCCTGAGTGTGTGTGTTTTAAGATGACTCAGTGGGTAAAGGTATTTGCTGCCAAGCCTGACGACCTGAGTTCAATCTCTGGGAACCCCATGATGGAAGGAGAGAACCAGCTTCCACAAGTTTTCCTTTGACCCCCCCCTTTTTTTTTCCCTCCAGAAAGCAAATTTAAGCAAGCAAAAGAAAGAAAACAACAGCAAAAACCCCATGTAGGTCCTCTCCTCTTCTACAGCTTCCTCTGGATTTCTCAGAGTCATTTTAACTTAAATTCTGGATCATTTTGTGTTTTAAAAGCTCCTCTAAAGTCAGAGTGGGTCTTACAGTGGATAAGAACGCCATGCTTTAGTTTGCAGACATTCCACGAATGTCATCTCATCTGATCTTGGGACTTCAGCCAAGTCAGGCCTGCTTAGTAACAGGGTGAGAGAAAGCCATGGTTTGGTTGATAAGTGGAGTAAGGGAATATAAATTTAATATGACTCGTAGATGAAGTGTAATGTCCTCTGCATTTACAGGTTCATGTGCTTGTCTGAGACATGGTAACTTACTAGAGTACTAGGTTTGTATCCACCACCCAGCTATACAGAATAAAACAATACTGTACTGCTGCAGTGTCCTCAGAACTGTCCTGTGAGGGGAAGCAGTTGGCCGGCAACCACACATTGTGCTTAACAGTGTCTTACTTCCAACCCTGTGTCTGTGTCCTGCCCTCACCCTGCTCCTTTGTAAAAATGGTGTCCAAGTGTGTCTTGAGTGTGAGATCATCTAGTTAGGCCTTTCCCTGTTTGTGGTTGCTTTTGCTACTATGGTCTTACTAACCAGTGTGTGGTTTTTTTCCTCTTGTCTCTGCCCAGGGGCCTATCCTTTCCCTGCATTCACCAATTTGAACCTGAGTAGCCCTGTCTCAGACACCAACTAAGGGTTGTAGTGGAACACTTGGAGGAAGTTTTTGTTATTTTGGTTTCTTTAAAAACGCAAAGTGGTGTTTGGATTAGGTTTGCGTGCCCACCCCAGTGTGATAGATGATTATGAGTAGGATTTGGAATGCTTGATGCAGGTGGCTTTAATTTGGTTAGGTGCAGTCGCACTGGCACCTATAGCTTGTTCTGGGGATTGTGTGCCGATTGGGTTTATGGGAATTCTTGGCTTAGGGTATAAAAAATCTGAAACTCTGAGAGCCAGATGGGCATTGGTTGGATTGTCATCATTAGTGTGTTGATTCTTACAAAGGTTGGAGGGATTGAGTTTATAGATCGTGAGCTGAGAAGCTAGTCTGACTCACTGTCAGCTAGTCCTCTTCAAGCTTAGGACAGCCTAAAAGAGGCTGTGAAGGTTTTACCTTTCTCTCATTCTATATGCAAGGCTGTGTGCAAAAGCAGTGAAAATTTCTTTCTATCCTTCTTTTCTCTTTTCCTAAATTGAGGGTAAAAGATAGTAGTTTACAACCACAAAGGGAGGCTCCAAGTGCTCAGATCCAGCTCTCCTACCTTGTCCATCTTGTCTATCCATCTCTGGTCCAGCTTATCCATCTCTGCTGTCCTGCAGCCGTGGCTGATTGAGTGGGAAGTTAACAATGGTCTTCTCCCGGGACTTCCATGAGGAAGTAAGTCCAAAGCTTCAGTACGTTCCCCTCAATCTTCCGCCCTCCTTGGTCCCTCTGTCTCTTTCAGTTGTCAGTCTGTCACCCTCATCTCCAGAGCCAGCCTCCTCCATCATGCTTTACATCAGGGCACTAACTGTAAACACCATTTCCTTGCAGGAGGCTTTGCCAGTAGAAGTGCCGACCAGGACCCCACTGGGCACAGTGGGAGGAAGGATCTTTTCTTGAACCCATTGTGAGCTCAGATGGACCACTGAACAGCCTCACAGCCTATGCACAGTACTCCACCCAGTCCCACTTTCCAACACATCTCCCCCCACCCCCCCACCCCTTTAACCAGTTCACCCTCTGCCACCAGCAGGCTGTGGCTTCCTGAAAAGGTCTGGGATCTGAGCTTTAGGTGTTAGGAAGGCTCTGGCCAGGTCATAGTGACTTCCTTCTGTGTGCCCTAAACTTAGGTGGTAGGTGATTTCTGTATTTACTGCTTCTGTACACACACACATCACACGCATATACACAAAGACAGATCTTTTTTCCTCCTCTGTCTCTTGGGAACCTGCAGGTATGTAATTTATGGAGATGAGCGCTAATGTGGTCAGACTAAAGGCATAGAAAGGGTTTCATTACCTATATGCAAAGAGGGAGACATGCCATACCATATAGGTCCCCTTGGAGAAGTGCCACATTAGTCAGGGCAAAGGGCTGTTTGTGGATAACCCTGTCAGCCTTGAGGCTTTTCTTCATTGTGTGGCACCTGCCCTGGGTGATAAGGACAGGAAAATACTGGGCTTGTGTATGTGAGTTATACAAGGTGCAAGTGAGGGCTCTGAATTGCAGGCTGTTGGTTCAGCCTGGGCACTAATGCATGCCAAAATGACAAATGTAAAACCCAAGAAAACAGCCACACATTGTTAGCTGAAACCACTTTTTGTTAGTTTGCAGTCTCTTACATGAAATCTTCCTGTTGGAATTACTAGTGTGCTTTCCGTCTCCTGTCTGGATCCTAAGAAGTCATCTTCTCTCTTTAGTTTGCAGGAGAGTGATGACACTTAGCGTTGACTCTTTGCCTTCTCCCCTTCTTCCTTTTTTCTGAGCTCTGCCAGTTGGGAAGGGCTGGATCTTTTTTCTGTCATTTCCACCTCTGCCTTGTGCAGTACATGTCTCTGTCAACTTGTTCCAGAGGGTTCTAAAGTCATTTGCCAAGCCAAACAATGCTATGCTAAAAATATAATGTTTCAAAATTAGTCATTAGCTTGAAAAGGTTGTTATGTAATTAAATAAAAAAGCTAACTTGGACAAGTGTGGATGGAAGAAAAGAGAAGAAATGACTAGTCAGAATCCAAAGACTAATGCACATTGATTTGTATCATTTATGTATCTGAATGCCATGCGACGGGGTGTTTGGGTTCTCACTGCTTCTTTAGCTGAGCCCTTCATTATGAGCAGTGGAGCTATGTTCTCCCACTAAGAACTCTTCTGAAGTTGGATTTTGTCTTACCTGTCTTACCAAGAGCTATTCCAGGTTTCCTTCCTTTTTAAATTTTTTTCTAAAGTTACATTTACTATTTGTTTATTTTGAGTGTGCATGTGTAGTAAGGTGTACCTGTGAAGGTAAGAGGACAGTTGTAGGACTCTGTTCTCTCCTTTAACCATGTGGGTTCTGGGAATCGAACTTAAGTCTTCAGGCTTGGCAGCAAGTGTCTTTACCTGCCGACCCATCTTGCCTCTCGCTGGCTATCCTAGTTAGGTTTCCTACTGACTGTGATAAAACACCATGACCAAAGCAACTTGGGGATGCAAGGATATTTGGGTAGGACTCAAATAGGGAAGGAACCTGGAAGTAGGAGCTGATGCAGAGGCCATGGAGGGATGCTGTTTATTGGCTTGCTCCCCATGCCTTGCTCCCCATGGCTTGCTCAGCCTGCTTTCTTATAGCACCCAGTCCCACCTTCCCAGGGTGACCCCACATACAATGGGTCCTACCCTCCCCCATCAATCACTAATTTAAAAAATGCCCTACAGGCTTGCACAGTCTTATGGAGGCATTTTTTTTCAATTGAGGTTCCCTTTTCTCCAGTGACTCTAGCATGTGTCAAGTTGACATAAAACTAGCTAGCACACTGGCCCTCTAGATTTCTTTTGAGAATAATGGCAGTGTAGTTAAGCACTTTGCCAGGAGACTTTTTTGTGCTGTGCAGCCTTCCTTATGGTTACATGGTGCTTGGACTTCTGGGAACAGCTTGGAGGGGAGTATTTAAGAGAGAGAGTGTCCACTGGAAATAACAGCTGGGGGTAGAAAACAGGAAGAGTGAGCACCAGGTTGGGGTGGTGACAGGGAAGAGTGAGCACCAGAGTTAGTTGGGTGGTAACAGGAAGAAGTGAGCTCCAAAAGCTGATGATAGGAAAAGCAGGCAGAAACAAGGTTCAGATAAAGATAGATGGTTCTAGAGAATAAGAAAGAAAGTAGGCAGTTGCTAGGAAGCCTCAGACACAGATAATGACAGCCAGAAGGGGCTGTAAAAGTTTCTTTCTTCCTTTCCTTCTTAACCCTTTGAAACTAATTGAGGTTTTTAAAAGGTTACAAGTTAGATCTTTCTTAGTAACTGCTGGGGGAAGCTGAACCTGAGTGGGTGGAATTCCATCAGGAGTCCAGTTATAAGTGAAAAATTAACAGTTACAAAAGGCTTCAAAGCTTAGATACAGCATTTAGACATGGCTACAGCCTTTAAGGGTCCAGACCCAAATGGCAGAAAACAAACTAAATCTTTTTTAAAAGAAAACCCTTTTATATTTTGGCACCCAACATAGGGCTAAAGATTTCAAATGTAGAGGGAAAAGGAGAGGAAGAAGGGATGAAATTTTGTGTTCAAGAAGCCAACAAAATATTTATAATGGCTGTTACTACTGAAATATATACTATTTTGATTTCAGTCATGATGTTTTTTTCTTTTTTTTTCTTTTTGTTACAAAAACAATAAGGAAGTGGCTAGGCAACTAGAAGAGTTGCAGGAGAACTGGAAAAAGTCAAGACAGGAAAAGCAGAGCAAAAAGGAGAACAAAAGGGCTCAATTTTTTCTTTCTCTTCTGAAAAGGAACTGGGAAACACAAGCTTGGGAGGAACTGTCAAAGGTAGAAAAAAGAAAAACTGGGGAAATGGGAATACAGACTGAGGAACTGGGAACACAACTGGGCTCCTTCCCAGTGACAGGATTTTCCCCAGAGTAGATATGGGGGGGGGGGGGGTTGTTGTACAGGATGATTGTCCTGTTAGGAAAATAAGGGAGGAGTCTGTACAGGAAAATGATCCGAAAATGCAGCCTAGGGTCACAAAATCACCTTCAGCATTTCCAGTAGTGGCTCAGCATATTCCAGCTGATAGGGATCGTCTCCAAGGTCATAATGAAATAAAATGGCATCCAATAGAAATGAGTGATTTAAGGAGATTGAAGGAAGCTGTGTTGTATGGCGTGCTCTAGCTTTATGTAAAGCAGGTCCTGAATAGCTGGGCACTGCAATACCAAACAGTCCCATTCTTTTCCTTTCATTTTTATCCTGCCTATGTCACTGGCCAGTGGCAGACTGCTCTTGGAGCTTGGCTCTTGGTAAGACGAGGACTTTACTGGTTTTCTTTGTCCAACTCAGTCCTTGGTTATGCACCCAGTTCTCCGTGCACATCTTCCAGTGTGGTGGGTGGTCTTGGATGGGACTGAACTTGCTCTGTGCTCCTTCTCCCCAGCAGCTGGCCTGACTTGAGTCAGTACAGGATTCAGCATACAGTGACTTTTGCTTCTGCCCCATTCCCAGAAGCAGCAGAGCCCTGTTAGAATCTTAGAGGCAGGAAGGGCATTGCCCTTCCACCAGGGTCAAAATGCTTGCATTGCATAGAGCAGAGTCTTGAAAGGGCCAAGTTCTAGCCTAGTCCAATATGCAGAGAGTCTGTCTCCAGACTTGAAGTCTATTCCTGAGCTCCTGCTGGTGACCCCATGGAGAAGACCTTACAAGAGAGTCCAGTGTCTGGGACTTCCAAGAATTCTACAGTGTTGTCTAATCCACACTCAGTTTTCTAAAAATTCATGAACAGTTAAGCTCACTGCTTCCTATGTAGCTTTATGCCAGTCACCTCATCCTTCTGGGCTTTGGGGAAGGTTACACATTTTGCATGCATTACCTCTCTTAGGAGAGATTGTGATTCATTAAAATTCAATTCCCCTATACCTGTGTGATCTTTCTCTGATAAGCTCAAGAGAAGCTGTGATTTTATAGCTGTCAGGTATCTTCCTGTTAGAATGGTAGCGATGTTTGTGTGGGCCTTCAGTGACAAGCAGTAGGACTTGGTTTGGTTTGGTTTTGAGATGAGGACTCTGCGGCCGTGGCTGGCTTCCAGACTGTCCTCACAGAGATCCACCTGCTTCTGCCTTCAGAGTGCTGGGACTAAAATGGTGTGCTGCCACTTTGGGCAAGTTGGGGTCCTTTAAGTGATGGAATCTAGGGCAAAGGCTTCTGGCCCAGTTTCTAAGGTTGTAGAGGTATGAATTGTGAGAGGTTGTAAGAGGTATGAATTCTCAGGTTTAAAGCTCATCAAACTCCAAAACAGTAGGAAAGGCTAGAGATTAGGTCTAAACATGAACTGTAGCACATCGAAGATGGACAGATTCTACAGATAACTATAGAGAAAAGACAGTGTAGACCTAGAGAGACTAGCAGGTAACTTCTGACTTTTGTGAGAATGGAAGTCCTGATGCGGACTAGACAAAGAACAGGTGGGAAACAACACTTAACCTAGGACCGTAGAGCCATAAAACCACCTTTTAATATTGAGTGTGAGCCAGGCATAGTGGCTCATGCCTTTAATCCCAGCACCAGGGAGGCAGAGGCAAGTGAATTTCTGTTAGTTCAAGGCCAGCCTGGTCTACTCAGTAAGTTCCAGAACAGCCAAAGCTACATGGTGAAGCCCTGTCTCAAACAAACAAGACATCATATAAAAACAAAAGGAATTTGCTGCCAAGAATCCATCACCAAAGGACATTTTCAATGGAACATTTCAAAGGAGGTAAACCCAAGAAGGAAGGTCTAACATTGAGGGAGATTGTCAGTGGACCTAATCTTGTTAGTTTGCCTAAAGGTCACACTTAACCATGCTTTCTTCCCATCAGAAATCAGGCTACAAACAGCAATGTGTTTCCTCCCGGGAAAGCACATTGAACCCTTTGGGCACTCTTCTAGGATAAATGCTTAAGTTTTGCTAGGGCAAAACCTTGTCTCACAGTCCCTGAGGCACTGTCTGGGTCTTGCCTTTTTTTTTTTTTTTTTTTTTTTTTTAACCAGGCACTGAGCTTTGTGCCCTTCAGCAGGCCACAGGGCAGCCTGAGCTTCAGTTGTTGCAGGGGAAGGTGTCTTCCGTTCCATGCATGTCAGCTTGATGCTCTTCCTTTTCCATCAGTGTCTTCCTGCCTGTGCCACTACTTCCAGACCTCCCGTTCTGTCTTGGTCTTCATACATGCCAGAGTTCTAACACCAGATGCTTCCTGATCTGGCCTCCTGGACATAGGAAGTGCTAAGTTGGGGTAAGAGAGTCTAAGAGATACTTTCAGTAATAGTTGCTTTCTATTTCCACTGTGATACCTTAAAAATTTGCACTCCAGCAAATGAGATGATGCCATATGAAGTGGCCAGGGTTATCTTTATGTAGTAGACAGTAAGGGACTTGCCTAAGGGTATCAAGTTGTAAAATGGCAGGCTGTTCTGGGTGCCAGTCAGATACTCTCTTTACTAATACCACCTTGTCTCTTCATAGAAATGGCATATGAAATGCTGCCCAACTGTGCATAGTTGTGCACACCTTAATTTTAGCACTAGGGAGGCAGAGGAAGGTGGATCTCTGTGAGCTCAAGGCCAGCCTGGTCTACATAGAGAGTTCCAGGACAGCCAGGGCTCTGAAGAGAGATCCTGTCTCAAAAACCAAAAATAAATAAATAAAATGCTGCCCAGGAGTGCAGTATGAAGGACATGGGATGGGTTTGTTTGGAAAATCCTGTTAGTACAGATGAATTTTAAAATTATTTTATTATTTTGTGTGTATGGGTGTTTTGCCTGCATGTAGATCTGTGTGCCAAGTGCATGCAGTGCACCAGGAATTCAAAAGAGGGCTTTGGATTTCCTGGGACTAGAGATACAGACAGTTGTGTGATAATAATTGAACCTGGGTCCTCTGCAAAAGCAGCAGGTGCTCTTAACCATGAGCCATCTCTCTAGCTCTGGGTACATTTCCTTAAGGTTTTTTCCCCATAGATGGATTTGCTCCCTAGCTCCTCCAGTTTCTTAGCTTGTCCTACTTTTTCTTCCCTATGACTGTGGGCAGCCTGGGCCTGCCTTTCCCTGGTGCTGTCTGCACAGATTGGAATTCCCTGTTGTAGGCATTCTTTACATCTCTGGTACTCGATGCTCAGAACATTTTAGAACTTTCAGGCCATCTTCTGAGAAACAACTGAAGTCTGCAGGCTGCATGCTGATAGCTCATTTTGACTTGAACTTTAGTACTGAGTCTGGTCTGCTTTCTACAGAAACACATAAATCCAGCTGGGGAGTACAGCTTCAGCCTAAGCCACCATTACTCTATAGGTGACCTTGGACGATGGCCACTGCTGTCTAATTGCTTTAAATGCTGTAAATGTCAAGGCCTGAGTTAAGTCATACTTTTTTAAGTTGTAAGTTCACATCCATAAAGTGCAGGATATGTCCTACAAAGGAGTCTTGCTTTATGATCCACCTCATTTATTTGACTCATTTTTCACTTTTTTCACTCACAAGCTTAGGAAGAACCCCCCCTCCGGGCCCAATTTGAAATACCTTAGGCCATAGGAATGTGTATTTCCTGGTCTGTTCAGTCCTCCTCTGAAGGCCAGATTTCACCGGATTCACCAGAGTTTATTGCTCAGCTGTGTTTTGATTGCAGTCCCATTGGCAGTGCTGGCTAATACACTGGGAAAGGCTTCAACTGGTGGTCACGGGTTGACTGGGCCATAGAACTTCAGCAGGGATCACCCCAGGAGTGAGCTCCTTCTTGTGCTTTTATTGTCAAGGAAAATGATTTTAAATAATCACTCCTTATCCTATAAGCTCTGCAGTCAGCTGTCAGATGGAAGAGGCATGCCTGTAGAGTCCCTCCCAGCCTACAAGGAGCACATTGGCCATTGGCTTCCATGACAGCATCATCACTAACCCTGTTGCTTCTGCTGACAGTTTGTGGTTCTCTCAAGAGTGCCATGGGTGGCTCAGTGGTTCAGAGCTCTTTGCTGTTACAGAGGTCATGAGTTCAATTCCCAGCAACCACGTGACTCACAACCATTTGTAACGTGATTAGATGTCCTTTTCTGGTATGCAGGTGTACATGCAGATCGAGCACTCGTATAAATAAAATAAATAAATCTAAAAAAAAAAGTACCATGGGAAATTCATTCACCTCATCCCTTCACTGTCCTTGCTCCCTTCACGCTCCTTCAGCACAGTCTTCATGAGAAGGATGGATGCTTAGGACTAATTAGCCTGGGGAGTGGTTTCTCACATGGTTTCTTGTGAGCATCTGTCCACCTGTGTCACAGTTGTCCACTGGGTAATTAATCACTCCTTGCTATGCAGGGTCTTAACTTAAATGTTACCAGCTCCCTCTTTCACAGCGCCAGGAAGGAGCCATTCCCTGGCGTGATGAATTGGGTGATCTTAGAATTCTACTTCAGATGGCATTGGCTCTCCAAACAGCTGCTTTCACTTACTACGTTTGTTTAAACAAATCCTGTTCCTGGAAGTGGTTTCAGAATAGTCTGTCCTTGTAACTAGCTGGTCCTTTGCTCTTGTTTTGAAAGTGTTTTCTTAATGATAACCATGAGAGCCCAAGCACGGCACACCAGAAGATTCTGCTAGTCCGGCCTCCACCTGCTGATTACTACTGCAGTCATTATTACTATTGCACTCAGCTTTGAGATTTAGATCTCTTTATTTTGCAGAACTGAAGAGATTCTTTGCCTGCCATTAATGGGCTCCAGTGTCTGAAAGTTACCATGGATAGTGACAGAGAATGAACATTTCTTACTTTAAATATGAAAATGTAAGTTATTAGTATGTTTTAAGTGAGATATAGAATTCCATAGCATATAATGCCATGATATTAAAATTTTAAAGACTAGACAGAAATACAAAATGAGATACTTGTCTCCTGCATGTCATATGCACCATGTATTCGGCGGTGACTATGTACAGAGCACCCAAGCAGCGAGCTGTTTGACATTCACATCTTTGTTGCAGGGCTTTTGTTGACAGTTGTCCCAGGCATTTTCCAAACAGGAGTCTTTCCCCTACAGAACACAGTGCACATGCGCCTGCTCCCAGCTTACATGCTACATCTGCAGACCAGAATGAATACAGTTTCACTGGTGGTGGCAAGCGGTTAACTTTTTTTTTTGAGACAGGGTTTCTCTACATAGTTCTGGCTGTCCTGGAACTGGCTATGTAGACTAGGTTGGCCTTAAACCCATAGAGATCTGCCTGCCTCTGCCTCCCAAGTGCTGGGATTAAAGACATGCAGCTGCAAGTGTTAACTTTTAATTCTTACCTTGAAGAACACCTTTGAATGAAATTGTATTAGGAATGTGTTACTTCATACTGGAAAACTGTTAGAACCAGAAAAAGTGTCTTTCTTAGTGACCTATCTCAGATGTTGTGATACCTTTCTCTCCTGCATTTCAAGATGTTGGAAACATTTCTTTCTGGGTGCATTTTGGAGGCATTCTAGCCTACAGCTGTACATAAAAAGGAATGTCTGCTTCTCAGAGCAAGGCTGGACATTACTAACAAAAGGCCCTGAGCTGTAGTTTGCATGTGTTTCTTCATTAAACAAAAAATTTTTTTTATATTTACTTATTTAGTGTGTATGTGAGCATGCATGTACACATGTGTGCAGATCAGAGAACACAACTTGAGGGAGTTGTCTCTCTTCTTCCACCATGTGGATTCTGGAGATTGAACTTAGGTCCTAGGACTGGGGCATCTTGCCAGTCCCAAGAGATGTACTTCTTATTGCTGTTGCTATCAGTGGAACCCATAAAACCTGCATATGAAGTTCATTTTAAATTAGTAAGCAGATGACTAGAAAATGTAGGGAAAAAGAGATGAATGTCAGGAAGCAGGAGACTTGTTCCCAATTTAAAATAAATACAGATTTACAATATACAAGTCGGTTGACACATAGAGAGTCCCCTAGTGAACATCCCAAGAAGGCACCCATGAGCTTGAGGGTGTTCCCAGCATGTGTCTCCTCTCCCGTGGAATTTTACAACACTGTACTGTGTGTGGTTATGATCTGGATGCAAGGAGACACTTGTACCTTTGGTGTTCCCTTTCAACCTTTCCTGTCATTCTCTAGGTCACTTTCCACAAGAATAGTGATTTAAGAATGGAAGGAATGGGTGTTGGGGAAGTTTATTTTTAGTTATGTTTGAAATTGTTTTATGCATTTTTGGGTAAGGGGCTATCCTAGGTCTAGGGCATTTTGTATTGTTTGCAGGTGTTGGATTTATGTGGGGGATGTTGATTGTTAATGATCTGCATGTGCTATCGGTAGAGTACCCCAGGAGTTCTGAAAGAATAAAAACACCTGAGCTCAGATGCTCAGGGTTCCACTGTAAGTATGGCACTGACCATGATGGTGCTTCCCTCTGCTGAGGTCTGGCAGGGCTTCCATCAATGAAAAATGCCTCTTTGTTTTCCCTGGTGAGCCGCAGCAGCAGCATACTACTACAAATGGAGGCTGGAGAGATGCCTCAGAGGTTAAGAGCACTGACTGCTCTGAGCTCAATTCCCAGCAACCACATGGTGGCTCACAATCATCTATAAGGGGATCACATGCTCTCTCCTGGTGTGCAAGTGTACATGCAGAGGGCTGGAGAGATGGCTCAGCAGTTAAGAGCACTGGCAATTCTTCCACAACTGTCGGTAATTCCAGTTCCATCTGACACCCTCACACAGACACACATGTAAGCAAAACACCAATGCACATAAAATAAAAAATAAATAAATCATTAAAAAAAAGAATGGAAGGAATGGAAGGGGGTCAAGGAAATAGGAAAAAGGGAGGGCTCTAATTAGGGAGATAGGAGGGGGATAAATACAAAAGGAGGGAAGGTAAAATAACAATAAAGATGCCTGAAAAAGTTATAATGAATCATACTATTAACTATCTACCAAAAAAAAGTCCCTATAATACAAGTCTGTATATAAGCATCCATAAATAGTTTAAATGAACTTTTCCCATCTGAGCCTGCAGTGCTGCCCCCAAGAGACAACGACCACCTCGCAAAAGCCCCAACACCAAGCTTGAGAAGCCCTCTTTTGAGTTGTTGGTCATGGTTGTTCAAGAGGCTTACCAAACATTAAAGACTATTGCTGTTGTCCTTGGGGCCTCCCAAAGGTGGAAGGTAAATCCCTATTGCTGAAGACACTGTGCACTTCAGACTGAGGGCCCAGAGGCCCCTGAGCTGGAACTGACCTAGATGCCTCCTCTCCGAGGACTAGATTTCATGGTACTAGAAGGTGCCATGCAAGCTTCCAGAGGAGGGAAACAAACAATAGTACTACCCAGATATGATGCCTGTGAGCCACAACAGTGACCAGCCATGGTACAATGACCCTGAAGGTGCAATAGTGGCACTTACTGGCAATAGCCAAGAGCCCTCTAATTGACTACACCCTGTTCAACAAGAGGGAAATCATTCCTGGTACCGGAAACCTAGCCAACCACTCGGGGCTAGTGAAGTCATGGCTCTTGGAGGAGAGCCTACAACTGCCGCTTTCATAAACTATCATCATTGTTACTACATTCTTAACAGTTGTTCTCATAAACCACAGGTAAGTGAGGTCCTCATCCCTCATCAAGGAAACTTCTCTTTGCAACAGACAGAGACCATTACAAAAAACCACAGCCAATAAAAATGCAGAGTTGTGATGCTGAGTACCAATGAATACATCTACAACACAACTCCCACACCTAAGACTCAAGGATCGTTGCTAAAGAGGGGGCAGAAAGATTGTGAAGAGCCAGAGGATCAGGGAGTTTGCTGTGTCTTCTAGTAATGTCAGAAGCTGCACCCATAAAGTCTCACCAACATGACTGACTAAGCATGAGCTGAACAAGGACAACAATAGACATGTCCAAGTGGAAGGGATGAACGTGGAGGCAGAGACCATGAGGCCTCAACCCTACACAAAGAACTACAGCAACTAAAGAATGCTGAGAGTGGGAGAAACAGTCTTTCCCAGAGAATGTATAACAAATGGTTATCCAATGCCGAATGGTCAGCCCTGAAAAGCACATATACAAGTGACATTGTACAGATTGGGCAGCTTATATATAGGAATATATATGTCTGTATGTGTATGTATATGTGTGTGTGTGTGTATATATATATATATATATATATATATATATATATATATATGCATGCATGTAACAACAATTAATGAGAAAAGAGACCATGATTTGAAAATGAACAAGTAGGGGTGTTTGGGAGGGTTTGGAGGAAGGAAAGGGAAGAGAAAATGTAATTATATTACAATCTTAGTGATAAAAGGAAAAAAAATTTAAAAAGGAAGATCTTGGGGTTGTAGCTTGGTGGAGAGCTTACTTAGCATGCTCAAAGCCCTGGATTCCATCTCTGCTAGATAAATTTAAAAAAGAAGTAGAAATAAAATGAAAAGAATAGAAAAGGATAAAAATGCATAATACCCCTTTCTGTGATGTATCTGAATTCAGAATAGCTGCCCCAAATGCCTTCTTTCAACACCTATACAGTATGTTAGGAGCTGGGACCTCAACTACTGTGGCATGAGGTGCCTGAGCCTGGTTGACGCTGATACTGGGCTCCAGAACTGTTCACACTTGGCTCACACAGTGCCATGGTGTAGTTGTTAGGCTGCTGTGGGGGCCCAGCAAGAATGCAAGGAAGCATTTCATAGGTTGGAAACCTTGCCAGACCTCAGCAGAGGAAACCATCATCGTGGACAATGCCATACTCAACAGTGGAACCCCGAGCATCTGAGCTCAGGTGTTTTTATTGATTCAGGACTCACCAGGAGTTCTACTGATAGCACATGTAGATCATTATAATCAAAATATCCACCACATAAAACTAACACCTGCAGACAATACAAAATGCCAAGACCTAAGCAGCCCCTTACCCAACAGTGCACAAAGCAATTATTTTATACATTACTAAAAATAAACTTCTACAACGATTCCCCTTTTCTGTATAAGCCAATAAAAATTTGCTTTATCTCTACAACACAATTTAACACTGCACCAGCAAAACTAAGAGGAACAATCACAAGGTTTGCTAATGCACAGGACCAAATGAAACCAAACATCTATCAAGCTTTTCACAATGTCTTTGGACAGCAGAAAAACATTATCAATGTCCAATTATCTGGAATTCACTCACGGTCTTTTGGTCTCCTCCAAAGGGCTTGGGTCACTTCTCTGACTCTGCACTCTGCAGCGCACACAGCTTGTCCTCCAGGCTCTGGCTGCCTTTCCTCCAATGGTGCTGCTCTTGGTGGTTGTCCCACTGTACTGGCATCTTCAGAATGCTGGGGTCTTCTGCTGCAGCTGGGCTGCATTTTCACCAATAGCCTCTCCTGGGTTCTCTTCATGGTGCCAAGCCTCAACTTCTTTACATGACCCTTCAATCTGGGCCTTCAACTGCCACTGAGGCTGCACTTTTACCAATGGCCTCTCCTGGCCTCTTGCAGTCCCAAGCCTCAGTTGCTCTCTAATAACCCCTTCATGACTTCAAAACCAGCACCACTTGGGTGCATACAATACCAAGTTCGGCTGCCAGCAGGAGATAACACCCTCAGCCAATTCTGGAAGACAGCTTCTAACCTAACCCTAACCCTAACCCTAACCCTAACCCTAAGGAAACACTTTCTAGATTTTAAGATAGAGTCTGATTTGCAGAAAAAAACAAACAAACTGGTAGTCTTATCTGCAGGAAGGACACCCCATGCCCTCCTGGGGTGGAGTTCTCATCACCATAGCAATGTGTCTTGTTAGGACAGCCTCACCTCACCAGTATCTGGATAGGTTTGCAGAAAACAAAACAAAACGGACTCTACAAGGTCTGGAATTTCTTTTTCTTCTTCTCTGTCTCCACTTTGGATTAGCTGGAGTGATGTCATGCTCCACATTGGTACACCATTTGTAGTAGTATGCTCCTATGGTAGCCCAGCAAGGAAGACAAGGAGGCATTCTCATACATGCAAAGTCTGCCAGACTTTAGCAAAGGGAACCATGTGTAATGCCATGATTGACAGTGGAACCGCGAGCATCTGAGCTCAGGTGTTTTTATTGATTAAGTTCTACTGATAGCACCTGCAGATCATGATCAATCGAACATCCATCACATAAAACCAATACCAACAGACAATACAAAATGACAAGCCCTAGGCAGCCCCTCTCCCAACAGTGCACAAAGCAATTATTTTATACATTACTAATAAACTTCCACAGCACCATGGTGAGCTTAGAACAGTAGCATCAGCAGCTCTGGATGGTGAGGTGCAGAAAGGATGCTGTGGTGTAGGAAAGTGTATTAAGTCACAGCTTGTTTCCATGTTGCTTTTCTTCCCTTTTGTTTCGGGACCCCGTTTTGTTTCTGCCACCTTCTCAGTGGGTTTGCTGTGAGAGATTCTCTCTTCCTTCATCTGCGAACACCTGAGTTTCTGCTTTATCTCCAGAAGACACATTTGCTGTGTGTGTGATCTTTTGATGCTGTGTGGCCTTTGTGGTTTGGAGGAAAAACCTTGTCACTCTGTTTGCTTTCCCAGTAAGCCAAATGCCATCATCTCCCTGATGTCAACATGTTCTTTCTTTAGTTTCTACAAATTTGACAGGGCTGGGGATACAGCTCAATTGGTAGAGTGCCTGCTTAGTGTGAGCCCTAGGTTCAGTCTGCAGTACTGTCATAAATTCGTTGTGTGTGTTGGTGTGCTCTTCTTTGAGTTAATCTCACTGGGCTTTCATCTTTGTTTTGCTTCTATCCTTGATTTTTGTTTTGTTTTGTTGTTGTTCTTCTGTGTGGGGTTCAGAGATAGGGTCTTGCTCATGCTGGGGAAGTGCTCTCTCACTGAGCTGCAACCCTAGCCCAGACCTTCATTCTCGAGCTCTGAGTTAGCTGGTTGGTTGTCTTCTGCCTTCCCCCAGTCTTTAAAAATGCTCTTTCTTACTTTTTAAAGATGTATTTTATTTTGAGCTATGTATTTGTGTCTGTAGGGTGTGAGCATGTGAGTAAACTGTCCACGGGGTCAGAGGTGCTGGAGCCCCTGGAGCCAGAGTTATAGTCAACTGTTAGTCACCTGACATGGGCGCTAGGAATCAAACTCAGGTCTCCTACAAAAAACCATCCTCACTGTTAACCACTGAACCAGCTCTTCAGTTCTAAGTTCAACTTTCTTGGTCATCATATTTTCTGATAAGTCAGTGTTCTCTTTCTTTGCTAGATTATCCTATAGTTGCTTTCAGTATTTGCTCTTAAAGTGATCATGATGGTGTATACTTATAGTTTCAGCTTCCCAGATGGCTGACACAGGAGGATTGCGGCTTTGAAGCTGGCCTGGGCAGCACAGTGAAACTCCATCTTTAAAAGAAAAAAGCCTTTAGCAGAGGTTTTGGGTGTCTGGTTTTAGTGTGTGGCTTGCTTTGTCTCTTCTCAGTGCTCATTTAGTGGTTTGCATCAAGTTTCTGTATGTCATTAAGTTTAGGCAATTTGGGGCCCTTGTTTCTTTAGAATTCCTTGTCTCTTTTGTTTTTTCCTTGCCTTTTTGCAACTCTAGCTCCTCTTGTTGGCTACTTGGTGTCATCTAGGACTTACTCTGGATTAATTTTTTTTTTCCAGTCTTTTTTTTCTCTTATTTGTATTGGTTTCCTAGTCCCCCACCCCAACTCCTTTTTGGAGGTGGGCAGAGTCTCACTGTAGGCCAAGGCTGGTCTTGGATACATAATTCTTCTGCCTCCCACATGCTGGAATGGCAGGTGTGAGCCACCGTGGCTGCTCTTGCTCTGTCTTGGCATTCCATTCCTCCTCCTCCCTCTCCCAGTCAGCTGTTACGCACATTTAGTGAATTTTTCTTATATTTAATTTTTTTAGTTCTGGAATTTCCATTGAGTTCTTTGTGTTGGTCTCTGTCTCCCTGCTGGGGTTTCTGCCCTCAATGAGATTTTCACTCATTGGGAACGTGTTCTCTGTGTATCAGTGGAGCAGCCTTGAGGCCGCTCCAAAGAGGCTAGGACTTGGTTTGGGGCACACTGTGTCTTGGTTTCCAGATGCTTTGTGTGTACGGGATTTCCAATTGCATCCTAGATATTCTAAAGGTCAGCTGTGGAAATTCTAGATTCTTCTTGTCTTCTCTGAGTGGTTCAAGATCCAGTGAGGGCTGCAGCTTCCCAAGCTTCTCCCTTCCAGGATTACATCACTCCTCTTGAGATTCACAGTTTCCTGGCTCCCCACTTCTGATTCACCAGGCCGGGATGCTGAGCTTTCCTCTGTGCATTCTCACCGGGGCTGTGCTGGCAAAGCCACAGACAGAGCTGGGCAAGGCAGTGATTTGGAAACCTGATGATAAGTAAAATTATTATAAAGACAACTTTGTAAAAAATATGGAACATTTTGTGAACATGAGTTCCCAAAATGCCAGAAAACTGAGAAAGTTAATAAATTATTTTGATGATAAAGAGGAAAGGAATTCATTATCTGAGGGTGGAATAACTTGGTCATTTTATGGAAGGGGAACTCAAATTCTGGTTTTCTTTTTTGTGTGTCATCTGTTTGATAGTTTTTCCTTTGTGGATATGTGTGTGTGTGTGTGTATGTGTGGTGGGGAGGATGCATATGTGCACATTTCCTTTGGAGGCTGGAGGAGGCTATCGGGTGTCCTTCTCTATCATCTTCTACATCCTTGGAGGCATGGTCTCTCACTTGCACTTGGAGCTAGGCTGATGACAGTCAAGCACCTCCAATCCCTCTGTCTCTTCCTAACAGTGCTGGGTATAGGTGTATGTGGCCGTGCCCAACTTTTTAATGTGAGTGCTGGGATCTGGACCAGATCTGAACCAGGGTTCTCATACTTGTATAGCAAGTGCTGTCACCCACAGAGCCATCTCTTCAGGCTCTGCTTAATAGTTCTCAATAAAAGATTTATGTCCTTTGCAAGGGTAAAGCTATTAACATTGAGTTAGCATTGCCAGTAAGTTAAGACACAGTTCATCGTTGCCCCTGCTTATTAGTTGAACAATTTACTTAAGGATAAAAACAGATAAGCCACATTCATTATGAACATGTTCATATTTATTCAGAATCATCTGTATTAATCCTCAACTAAAATTAAAATTCAGTAGTCTGCTGTGGTGGCACACACCCATAACCCCAGCAAAGGGAAGTGGAAAGAAGAAGATCAGGACTTTAAAGGTCATCTTTGTCTGAATGCAAAGTCCCAGGCCAGCCTGGGCTATCTGAGACCCTGTCTTGAAAAATAAAAATTAACAAAAGTTTGTAGGCACAAGAGAAAACCAATAATTGTTTACCCCCCCCCCCATCAATATACACTATATGTCACTTAAACACATTTTCAGGTGGTGAAATATGTAAGGCTATAATGTAGTTTAGAGGGAGGCCTTTTAAAGGACATTTAATGGCTAGTGTCCCATTTTCTCCATCAGAATCACAAACAGTTGGATTCAGTCATGTGCATGTTTGTGTGTGGAAAGAGATTTGCAGTGGGGCTGGAAGGCTCAGCAGTCAGGCAGGCTTGCTACTCTGTCAGAGGATCCAGGTTCAGTTCCTAGCACACACATTTGGGAGTCACAGCCACCTTGTTACTGTAACTCCAGCTCCAGAAGATCCACCAGCGCCCTTTTCTGGCTTTCACAGGTTCCTGTACACATGTGCTCATACACACATACACACTCACACAAATGAATGAATCTTAAAAAATGAGAGATTTATAGTAAGGACTTGGGGAGTTTGAGGTTGGTAAGGCCCCTGCTCTGCAGAGGAGAGCCATTGAGGTGGTTTTGGGCTGAAGGTTGTCAGCTTTGGGCCCAAGTAGAATTGCTGTTACAGTGAGTCTTGAGGCAGAGTGAAGCACAGGGCCTAGTCTGAGCAGCCAGGCAGGAAGAATTCCCCTGACTCTGGCATGGGTCAGACTCTTTAGCTGGTTGAAAGAGGGTCAGTCATGTTAGGGAGGATGATCTCTTGCAGTGAATCCACCAGCTTAAATAACAAGCTTCCACTAATGCATCTTCACAGACACATCTGAGTAATTCTTTAAAAAAATTGTGTGTGTGTGTGTGTATGTGTGTATGTGTGTATCTGAATATGTACATATGCTTGTGGGTGCTCTCAAATGAGCCTGGGAGTTGGGAACTGACCCAAGTCTTTGCAAGAGCAACAAGCACTCCTAACCACAGTGCCCTCTCTCTAGCCACCTACAATGCCGTAGTAATACTTTTTTATAGGAGTGGGGGTGGGGACTCAAGACAGGGTTTCTCTGTATAGTGCTGGCTGTCCTAGAACTTGCTCTTTAGACTAGACTGGACTCAAACTCAGAGATCTGCCTAGTTCTGCTTCCTGAGTGCTGGGAATAAAGGCGTGCACCACCACTGTCCAGTGCCCTAGTAATTATTTAACCAAGCTTCTGCACACCCTGTGGACAGCTGTTTCTAGATGCCACATAAGAGTACTCACTCTGGTCTTGTTACAGATACCTAAGGGAAGGAGGGTTTACTCTGGCTCTTGAGAGGACTGCTGCCATCGGGGAAATCGTGGTGTCAGGAGCTGGTTAATCCCTGGCAATCAGGAGGTGGAATAAGCCCCATCCTGTTGCTTACAGAAACCTCTCCCCATAGATTGCATCACTGCTCGACATCTGGTGAGGACATGAGGGTCTACTTCCTGCTCTATGTCCTATTAGTTGCTGATATACTTTAATGACTACTTTAGTGTATAATGAGACCTATAGTCGACTGTCAGTCTCTCATATTAAAACCTAGAAGCTGCTTTGTCTGTTTAAATCTTCACACTTGTGTGTTAAGTTTAGGCTTGGCTATTTCATTCCTTCCAGAAACCTGCTGGCTCTTTGGTTGGGATTGTGTTGACTCTATAGCTCCAGCTGATATTTGGAGTTGTCCAATCTCCAAATGTAGTCATTTTTCCATTAACTTAGAACTTCTAATTTCTCTCTATAGTATCTTGAAATCTTTGTTATGAAGGTTGTATAGTTGTTGCCAGGTTTATCTTTAAATATTTGTTTTTCATGTTCTTGCACATGAACCACCCCTTCCTCACATGCGTGCACACACACAAAATAAAATTAACTAATGTGTAATTGCTTCATATGCCATTAAGGTTTTCTTTGATTAATTTTTTTTACCTTTCTTTGCCAATCTTTGATGAGTATGTTGTATGTTTGTGCATGTGTTCACATAATGGAATCTTCCATGGTTCTCACGCCACACAAGCGTCTTGGTTAACTATAACCTCCAAACGTGTCCAGGTCACACCCTCTTTTCCCTACTTCTAGACAAGCAGGGTCACGGGTCAGTCACCTCCCATTCCAGTGATCCCATTAGCCTCTGGTGTCCCTGCTGTTACTAGTGTGCCCTCCTCAGCTCTTCTCCCTGGAGCAGCCAGACTAATTCTCTACATGTGGTCCTGTTCCTGCCTCCTCTCCCAACCCTGCCAACACACCTTCCTAGCTCCTTTAGACTAAAGCTAAAAGCCCTGCCACACACTTGCCAGGCCTGACAAGGGCTTCCCAGTCCCTGCTGCCCCCAGCACATGTCTGCTTCTCCTTGAAGATTTGTGTCCAGCCATATTGGCCTCTGCTTTTCCTTGACCCTCCCTCAGTTGTCCTCTCAGCCCAGAGCCTTTGCACAAGGTTCTCTTAGACAGGACAACTCTTGTTCCATTCTTCTCTCTTTCCTTTGCCTCAATTGTCATCTTCAGTGATGGCTTTTCTGGTATCTTAAGCCCAAGTGTGACACCCTTTTCTTCTTCTGTGCTTTAGCTCCACAAACTTAAACAGCTGAATTTCCCTGGCTCATTGTGTCTTTCCCCAACCTGACCATTAGCTCTGAGACCTGGGACTTTTCTCATGCCCTTAACTCCATGTGACTCTAGAGCAGTGGTTCTCAACCTGTGGGTTGTGACCCCCTTGGAGGTTGAACAACCCTTTCACAGGGGTTGTCTAAGATCTGCGTATCAGATATTTACATTACAATTCATAACAATAGCAATATTATAGTTATGAAGTAGCTACAAAAATAATTTTATGATTGGGGCTCACAACATGAGGAACTGTATTAAAGACTGAAACATTATGGAGGTTGAGAACCACTGGTCTAGAGCCTAGGAGAGCCTATTTTTTGATAGGTTCTCAAAAAATGTTTGCACAATGTCCAGTGCTTATTTCCTAATGACTTAAAAGGGATTTAAAATGCTTATTGTGTGCATCTTTGTGTATGTATGCACATGAGAGCATGTGTGTATGCCACATCACACGTGTGGTGATCTGAGGACAACTGTGGGGGTTGGCTCTCTTCTTTTACCATGTGGACCCTGGAGATCAAATTCAGGTTATTGCACTTGGTGGCAAGAGCTTTCCACAAGCCATCTTTCTGGTCCTCCAATGGCATTTAATTGCATTTATTTCTAATACACTTCCTTCCGTGGTGGTATGTCCTCGATCTGTCCCATGTTTTGGTGTCTAGGAGTGTTTACAACCATTTGAACACCAGTGCAAACAGTAGAAGCCACATTGGAAAAGGGAGCCAGCAGGCAGGATCTTGACAATCAGTTTCAAAGAAGAAATGAATGAACCTGAGGGCCGGACATGTGTTCCCTTGTGACAAATACCCACACACTTCTGGGGGGCTTTGTGTTCCCCACTGGAAAGCTAATCCAGAGTCAACTTGATGATGACTCTTTTGATATTTGAACAGTGGTGTGTGTGTGTGTGTGTGTGTGTGTGTGTGTGTGTGTGTGTGTGTAGGTAAGTTTGTAAGGAAATCTCCAGAAGCAGAATTGATGGATCAGAGGGCAAATGTGTTTATAATTTTGGCTGTTATCAAATGTTGCCAGATTCCCCATGAGACTTAAGAACAGGAAATGAGAAAGGCAAACACTGTACCATGCAGGGCTGCCAGCATCTGACAAGTGATGTGGTCTATGGACGAAGGATGGTTTTGTCCACAAACAGACTGGTGTTCTCTGTCCTCAGGACCCTTATAAGCCCCAACTCCAGCCTCTCACCTTCAACTTGCTGACACTGCTTTTTGTGAGGGCCTCTGGTCTGTGAACTCTAGAAGTGATAAGCTGTTTGTGGGGTACTTGAGCATCTGGGCATCATTGTTAGGGTGCAGAAATAAATAGAGAAGGAGATCCCAGCCTCTGGAGACAATGCTGGTATCTGTAAGGTAGCAGACTTATTCTTTCTAATTAAGAAAATGTCAGGAGTCACCTTCCACAGGTTCTTGACAAGTAGATGTAAGAAAGCTTACCTCAGACCTGAATCAGGTCAGAGATCCAGTGCAGGATAGGTGGTCACACCCTTCAGGTTGGGTTGGGTAAGTGAGCACTGAGCAGGGAACTGGCTCCACAGAAGATGGAACCAGGGCCCTGCTACCCTGTACTTCTTCCCTGACTGCCTTTCCCTCCTCTGAAGCAAACAAGAAAATGGAAGGGAAGAAGCCAGACAATACTGAAAACTGATTAAAATTTAGTGTGTGTGTGTGTGTGTGTGTGTGTGTGAGAGAGAGAGAGGAGAGAGGAGAGGGAGAGGGAGAGAGGGAGATGGGGTGAGTGTCACATACCAGCAGTGCTGTGTGGAGGTCAGAGGACAACTGTGGGTGTCATTTCACTTCTTTCACATTTACAGGAGTTCTGGGGCATGAACTTGGGTCCACACTCACACAAGTGTTGTTTTCCAGTGAGCATCTCACTAGGACTGAAAATCCCTAATTGCCTGATTCTTGAAATTCCTTAGTTTATTATAAGCCTATGATTCACGAAATACTAATTGTTAATTGATCCCAATAGCTAATTGGTTGTGGCTGCTTCTCAGCATTTTGGTAGCATGGTATTTATTATCTAGAACTTTTCTTGCAGTAGATCTTAAATTATGTAAGCATTTAGACTCTATCCAATTCCCTATGTCACTTGGTTTCCACAGGGATTCAGCAGTGGGGACAGTCCTGTATGTGAGCATTGCCCTCTGTCTCTGAGGGCTCAGCTTAGGAAGCTGGGGTGCCACTGCCTGCATTCATGCTTCCTGAGTGGGAGGCACACTCTCTGAATCTTGGTCCCTGCTGCTCCCCTCTGTGCCAGGCACTGGCTTCCCCTGTGTCTTTCCTGTGATCAGCCTGAGTACTGTCTCTCGCTCCTACTATCTTGATGGCCTCATTTGTATGTACAGCGACTCTTCTCCCCTCCCCCCAGTCCCTAGAAGAAGCCCCTGTTGTGTCTGTGCTGGCTGTTGGAAGGTGTCAGGAGGTAGAAAGTGATAGTTCCCACCTCATTAGAAGGGTCTCTAAATGAGCCAAGTGCCAGCAACAGCACACAGAGCTTGGCTTTCAATCCTCACAGCAGGGAGCCAGCCCTCCAACACTGCTGTGTTTCTAAGCCCTCTGTATGACATTCGACTAGAAAAAAGTGTCTGTCCTAGAACACAGTGCTTTCCCCATGATTTATTAGCAGTTTTAACTGAGGTATAATTTATGTGCATAAAGCTTATCATTTTAGTGGATAAGTTAGTAATTTCTAGTAAATGTGTAATATACATACCATAACCAAAACTCAGTTTTCAAGCATTTCCATCTTCCCAAGGACCTTTCTGCCCTAGGCACCACAGATGTGATTTCTTTGTTCCTATGGATAGGTCTTTCCTATACATTGTACATAATGGAGGTCCATGCAGATTATGTTCTTTTGCAATCAGCTTTTCTCTTTCGGCATGCATGTGTGTATATGGTATGTGTATTTGAGTGTGCATATGCATGCAGAGGCCAGAGGTCAACATTGGTGTCTTCCTCTATTGCTGTTTGCCCTTTTTTTTTTTTTTTTTTTTTTTGAGACAAGGGCTCTCCCTGAACCTGGAGCTCGCCTGACTAACTGGCATATGCGTCAGTACCTCATTCCTTTTCATTATTGAATTTTGTCCCATTACTCAGATAGACTTTGCTTACTCACTTACCACTTGATGGGCATTTAGGTAGTCTCCCATTTGGGACCTGGACGATAAGGCTGCTGTGAACTTTCACATACAGTTTTTGTATGGATATTCTCTCATTTCTCTTCTGTTGATGCTTAGGAGTAGATTTGCTGGGTCTCATACTGTTTTATCTCAACTTCTGTTTTTTTGTTTTGTTTTGTCTTGTTTTTTGAGACATGACCCCTTTATGTAGTCCTAGTTATCCTGGAGCTCGGTTTGTAGAACAGAAATATGCCTGCCTTTACTCCTGAGTGTGTGCATAAAGGTGTGCACCACCACCCCTGGCTTTATCTCAATTAAAAAAAAATGTCCAAACTCCTTTCCAAAGGGATGTGCATTTCCATTTCCCCGCATCTGTGTTAGCATTTGTTTTTTGGTTGTAGCCCTTGGAGTAGACATGGGATAGGAACTCACTGAATGGGTATGAGGGGAGCTCTCTGGAGTAGGAGCTCACTGAGTGGACATGGGGTGGAAACTCACTGCGTTTCTGTCTCTTGGCTATTGATGCTGGCTTTTTTTTTTTCTTTCTTTTTTTTTTTCAGACAGGGTTTAGACAATGTATTTCTTGACTGGTATGGAACTATGTAGATCAGGCTGGCCTTGAATCTGCCTCTGCTTGCCCAGTGCTGTGGTTAAAAGTGTGTGCCACCATGCCTGGCCTGAGCATCTTTTAAGAGTTTATCAGCCATTTGTTTTGCTTCTTGATGATAGGTCAGTGGCTCTTCTGCCATTTTAAACCATCTTGAACACAGTCTTGACAGGAAGGAAGGGTTCTCTGCATTTGGATGCAGTTCTGCATCAGATCTATGGTAGGATATATGGCTTTTGTTTTCCTCACACTGATACCTTTTCTCTCCTAGTTCTATGGAGAGATTTATCATGAATCTTGGCTCATAAGAATAGAGGCGCCAGAGTCCTGTGATCCACACTGTCTGCAAGCTGGAGAACCAGGAAAGCTGGTGGTGTTTTTAGAGACCTGAGAGCCGATGGCTGTGTGAGACCAAAGGCCTGGGACTGAGACCATAGAAGGCAGAAGATCCTGTCCTGTTTAAGAAGCTAGGTCCAGGGAGGGCAAATGTCACCTTCTTTTTTCTGCCTTTGTGAGGCCCTCTGCTGATACGATGAGAACAGTCCCTTAACCCAAAGGCTAAACCTTTCTAAAACTGTACGTACACACACACACACACACACACACACACACACACACACACACGTACGTCCGTGCGTCCAGGATTAATGCTTATTCAGTTCTTTGGCTGACACAAAACCCATTACTGTCACACAAGGAATGTGGAAATCATTGGAGATCCTGTGTTAGGATTTCTGTGCTAGCTGGTAAGAAAGGTGACCAGGTAGAAGCCCAGTTTTGTATTTTCCTTTGGAGGGGCACAGGAGCCCAGATCTGGCCATTTCCTGGCCCCCTAGCACAATGCTCCTTGGTGAGCAGTCTCTTCAGGGTCAACCGCAGCCCTTCCCTGTTCACAATGTGTCCAATCTGTCACTTTAAGGAAAAGAGCAGGGCTGTCTCAGTATTGCCTGTGCTTTTCTAGGTGGAGGGAAGACTTGGCCTATCCATCCTTTGTGTATCTAAAACATTGCCAACAAAACAATCTGTGCTAATCACTTTTAAGACACGAACATGAGCTACATTCCTCAGGTCTCAAGCTTTTGCTTTCTTGGGCACTAGGCTGCCAGACCAAGGGAGGGCACTGTGGGCTGATAGCTTGGGTAAACATGGCTCTTCTACCCCCTCCTCCCTGCTGGGTTTACACTGTGGAGAGCGTTGGACAGCTTGTTTTCTTTCCCTTGGAGCCCTCTCTCTACACTCTTCTCCAGCTGCCTTCTTCCCCACCCCCAAAAGTAACGTGATCTCCTAGGCCAGTTCCGCTGCTCTGCAGATTCCTTTAGTCTTAGAGAAGGAGAGGAAAGGCATTAACCATTGTCTTCCCAGTTCCAAGTTAACCAAACCCCAGGAGCCCAAGTACAGTGCTGATCTTGAAGCAGAAGGATGATAGGGTAACCACGACAGACAGTGTCTACTTGGGCTCGTGAGCTGCCCCCATGAGACGTCTTATTTCACAGATGTTTGCTCTAAGCTCAAAAGTAGGCATTTGATAGTTTCTTTTCAGATTTTTTTTTTGGGGGGGGGAAGAATAGGGGCTACCAGGTGCAGCTGACCTAGAATTCATGATCCTGCTTTGGTCTCCTGAATGTTAAGGTTTAGGAGGTTGTGCCACCATATTGGCTATGGAGACGTAAATCTTTAATCTATATTCAAGTCAGAAGAAAACAAACAAGATAGTAATTTTAAACAAAATTCTTTGGCTCTCACTGCAGAATGAACCAAAGTACAGGAACACAGACATTTTTGCAAGTATGAAAAGTCATTTTAGGTTGAATTCAAGCTTTAGAATTGAGAAAGAGTGCTATGTGCTATTTGTGTTTAATGATATTCTTATTTACAATTAAACTTTAAGGTGCAGATGTGAATGAATTTAAGAACTTGGAGCCTGGAGGCTCTTCCATCAGCAAAGCTGATATCTGAGACCTGTTCACTGTTCAGCCAATGTCCTTCTTGATCATACTCCCACACACACACACCACGTGTGTACATTTCTCTGTGTGTGCGTGTGTATGTGTGTGCAGTTTGTGTTAAGGTCACAGGCCAAAACTGAGTGTTTTCTCCAATCACTTTCATCTTATTTTTGAGGAAGGGTCTCTCACTGAACCTGGAGCTCCCAGACTGGGCTAGACTGGCTGTCCAGCAGACCCCAGAGTCCTCCTTCCTGTTTCTACCTCCTTAGTACCAGGGTTACAGACTTCCCACCATATTCAGCTTTTAGGTGACTGCTGGAGATCCAAACTCACTAATGCTTGTGTTTGCATGACAAGCAGTTTACTGGCCCACCCATCTTCTCACTCATCATGTTCTTTTTAATTATGGGATCCTGGGGATCACCTAATGAGGAAAACGGAGCAAGGGGATTTGGGTTCCATTCCTAGTTCTGATATCAACATGCTGTGTGATTTGATGCAAGTTGTTTAACCTTAGCCACAGGTGTGCTGCTTGTAAAATGCATAAAACCATTGGCGAGAAGTAAATGCTTCCCCCTCCCTCTTTTAGCCCCATTGAAATGAATGCAGGAAGATTTTGTTGGTTTTGAGACAGTCTTACTATGGAGCTTAGCTTGACCAATGACTGATGGCAGTCTTTCTGACTCATTCCTGAGTCCTCAGATTGTAAGCGTGAGCCCCACATAGAAAGATTAAAAAAAAACAAAACAAAAAAAACCCAAAACACTCAAGATATGTAAGAATAAAAAGAACCCAAAGGGTGACAGGCGTTACTAACAAAAGTGACATGTTTTCCGGCAATGGGAGGGAACCAGAAGTGGTAACAAACTTAAAGGGATGCAGGATGCTGCAGCCTAACTTCTGAGCCCTTAAGATGTCAGACAGTGCACCGCTGGGAAACTGAGAAAGCCTCAGAAATCAGAGGCATTAGGACCATAGACGGCAACCTGCAAGAGAGATGTTCAGATTCCTCACAGGGCTACGCAGCCCTGCACAGCCAAGTGACAGCTACTCCACCTCAGCCACATGAGATGGGGAGTTTCCCACCAGGCTGTGGACTCAGGAGCCTGATCTGTAGCCTGGATTCAGGTAAGCCTGTAGTAATAGTAGAGTGATCAAGAATTGGATTTGTTGTTGAAAGTCCACACAGTGGTAGTGAGATTCTCAGCCCCTCTTCCATTGCCTGTTTTAGACTTTTGTTTCCCTAAGAAGCCACTGGATGATGAATTCCAGCAAAATGAGGGAGTAAGCCCATGAACAAAATTGAGAGGAGTTGAAGTGTTTCAATATTCCCGAAAGTACTAGTAAGTTTTTGACAGATCTTTGAAGTATTTGGGAAGAAAGTAATAACGAGGACATAAATGATTAAATTAAAAAAAAAATCAAGATAACTAATACCACCTAGAAAAGTGGCATTGCTTTTCATTGCTTGAGCAGGGAACAGTATTAACAATTTGAAGCTCGCCTGTCTATCTTACCAAAAATCATGATGTCACAGTTGGGATGGGTAGGCTGAAGACAATGCAGTGCTGCTCTAATGAGTTAGTAGATGCTGTGTAGATTCAGTGAGCCCAGAGGCAGAAAAGTGTTGAGATTAAACAGCCAAGGGAAGCCACCTATGTGAACAGATCAGAGTGGGCTGTAGGACTAGATTTGGTCTCTGTCTCTCCTCTCTGTTCTCTCCTCCCTCCCTTATCCTCCCCTCTCCCTCTCTTCTTCCCTCTTTTCTCAATAGGTTTTTAGTGTATAGCCCTGGCTAGTCCTAAATTCCCTATGTGACCAGGCTGGCTTTGAACTCACATCTATCCCCCTACCTCTGCCTCTGGAGTGCTGCAATCAAAGTTGAGTGCCACCATGCCTAGGTTTAGTTTTAATCTTTTCATAAGACTATTAAAAGGACCTTCATGCTGCTTGATTTTAATCAAGTGTGTATATTACTTTGATTAAAAGTAAAAATAATTGACATGGGTACACTATTATTATTCATTTTATCAAACTGGAAGATTCGTTTGAACAAATATGTTTATACCTTTTAATTATAAAATATAGTAAAGTATATATTTATATGTACATATAATGGGATTTTTGTTTTGTTTTCTGAGACAAGGTCTTCTTAGTCTAAGGTTGGCCTTTTGATCTTTTTGCCTCCACTTCCCAAACTATAATGAGATTTTCTAGAAAGAGAATTTGTTCTGGGCCCTCCGTGAGAATAGCAGCCTAGACATCCCAAGAGGATGGACCAGACAGGAAGGATGACCATGGTGACGTGCAGGGCAGCCTGCAGTGCCCATGTGTGGAATCAGGAAGAGGCTGGTAAGGATGTAGGTAGAGGCGGGCTCGCCCTGCCACAGTGCCTGGGTCACAAATGTTGGCTTTAGAGGAAAAGTGTAACTCTATGAATTTGAACCCAAGTTGGTGATTCTTATCCTTCAGAAAGTAAACTGATTTCTCATCCTTAGGACAACCTCTCAACCCAACTCTCCTTCTAGAACTCACTCAGATTGTGCTTTCTTGAGTCATTCTTGATTCAGAGTGTTCATTTGTGTTCAGGGCTTAGACCTAGTGCTCATGCAAAGTGCTGTCCCCAACTGGTGCAGGGTCCTCTGGGAAATGATGTAGCAGTTCACTGTGCACCTTCTGTGCAGGGCTTCCACACATTGTTTCCAGTGTTCAGCCCACTCTTATGACCACTACCAGTGCTGCACAGATGAGGAAACTGAGGCTCTGAATGAGGCTCTGGAGTCGGCTAGACCCACAAGCACCCAAAATGGATGAAGGCTAGGGACCAGGAGCACACAGGGCAAAGGCAGGACAGTCCTGGTGGGTCCCCACGCCCTGGCCAGGGTTTACCTTCCAGGTAGCAGCTGCAGGATGAGAGCCCCTTCTTGAATTTGTAGCCCACCAGTCAAGCAGATCTTCAACGTGTCCCAAGGTCATCAAACCTCTGCTGCTTGACCTTGTCAGTTGCCTGGCTTTCCGAGGCTGGAGTAACTGGGCCTTAGTGACCCGTGACTTGTGATGAGTAGTACTATCTGACTAAAAAGCTGTGAGACAGGAGCTCATGTGACTTTGTAAAGCAGTAAAGTGTTGTGACTGTTGTGATCAGTTCAGCTGTCTAATCCTCTGGGCAGACACACCAGGCAGATGCAACAAGTTAGAGAAACTTGCCAGTGAATGAGTGGGCTGTGTGCTACCTGGGCCTGTGCTTGGGAAATAGACCATCCCTATTCCCCCAGCATGACCGTCTGGGCTGGAAAGAATGCAGACTCAGTTGTGGTGGAGCCACCCAGACCTCTTGTCAGACTCGCCTGACTCTCTCCCACCTACTCTCCCACCTCAGTCCCCCCAAAGAGGTCCCCTTCCTGATTCCTGCCTTCTCTTGACCCACTGCTATGGCGGGTGCTGCCCCCCCCCTTTTTAAGACAGGGTTTCTCTGTTGTAACTCTGGGTTGTGGAACTCACGCTAGAGACCAAGCTGGCCTCGAACTCACAGAGATCTGCCTACCTCTCCCTCCCGAGTACAAGGATTAAAAGCGTGTACCTCCACAATCCAGCTGCTGCCCCCTTTTTAAAAGGGACTGAATCCAAAACTTAAAATAAATCTAATCTAAACTCTTTAGAGTCCTTTTTATTAACTATTCTACTGCAACGTATTTCTTAAATCCACAAGTTGTTTTCAGCTGAGTAAATTCTAGATTCATAAAATCCATCTATCTGGGCCTGTCCCATTCCTGGTAAAATCCAGCAGCAGCCTTTCCCTCGTCTTGGTCTCATGGGCACAGGGTCCTCTGGGGCTTTAGCAGTTTAGCCCACACATTGTGATGCAGTAGACTGTGGCTCAGGCAGAAATCTTTTGGGAGCAGGCACAGTAGCTTATGTGCAAAGGTCATCCATGATCTACACTTTCACACACTGATCAGGTGAGCTCTCTCTCAATACATTTTAAACTTTTATCTTGTTATATTTATTTATTTATTGTATGGGAGGGGGAGAAAAAACTGCCCAGAATTCCCAAGCTGCTTTGAGGTCTCTGAGCATCTCCTACATCCTGGTTTGTAGATATAAGTGTGCTGATTCCCGACCGTAAGTGAGCACAGTACCTAAGCTTTAGTCCTCTCCTTCCTTCTCTTCTCCTTGTTACCTTTCTTGCTTCTTTTTGCTTTGAGACAGGGTCTCATTATATAGCCTTGGCTGGCCTAGAATTTTGTCTGTATCCCAGGCTGGCTTTGAACTTGTGGCATGCTCCTTCCTCTGCCTCTCAAGTCCTGGAATTGTAAGCATGCACGCCATGCCTGGCCTGTCAGTGGCTTTTCTGCTCTAGGCTGACTGGAGGTGCAACCCTCAGGCTTTCTTCTGTGAGAAGACTGAGGCTGTTTGAAGACTGAGGCTGTTTGCTTATACACAGTGCTATTCCCATCTTGCCGAAGTTCAAAAGCTATATCTGGAAAGAGTAGTTCAGTCTGTTGTGTTGGTGTGCAACTTGGCAATGGCCACCATGATCTGTGCCACTTGGAGTATATTGCCAGGCCTGTTGATGCATAGTTTTATATCTAAATTATAAAGGATTTGGACAATTTATAAGCATTACTCATTTTGAGAGGATTTTAGAGGATAAGGTCATTTTAGCCATATGAGCAGAATATTAGTAGTCATTAGCTTTTAAAAACAAACTTACATCCCAGTGTCAAGTCCAGCACATGTGAAGAAATGTCTGACTTGTATTAAAGAGCAGTATTTGGTATGGTTAGAATTTCAAAATGCCTTTTAATGTGTAGTTCTTGGCATTAAGCTGCCAATCTGAATATCACCCTATGATCTGAAATGCTGTATGTTGGGCTTCATTGTAGTCTGACCCAAGACCCTTGAACTTTCAAAATGGCAACAGAACACACAGATAAACTGCATCATTTGTCGTATTTATACTGGTGACACACCTCTCAACGTTATTTTTGGAATCATTTGGAGGTTGGAAGTTTTAAGACAACACTAGTCAGTATGTGGACTCTCATGGAAAATGGTCTCCCAGGATCGGGAAAGTATCCAGTTGGCTCTCTTGTTTCCTGGCCGCTCTGGTCCTTTGTCTCCAGATGATGGAGCAGCTTGGGTTCTGTAGCCCTGCTGGGTGCTTGTGAGGCGTGGTCTGGTACCTGTACTAGCAGCAAAGCAGGTCCACTTGGCTTCGGCACAGAGACATTTCACATGTTGATTAGCACTGGGCAGGGCACTTCTGAAATGTGCATGGCATTCTGGCTGAGAGGCCTGTGACAGACACAGACATGGCCCTGCTGATTTTGACATCTGCTATTTTTGGCAGGCCTAAGTGGAGACCTTGCTTCTTCACTGTGCCCGGTGTTCCAGAAACCCTAGTCCTCAGCATTGTAGAGTGCAGTAGTACACTGCTGTGGCAGCTCACCAAGGATGACAAGGAGGCATATTCATATGTGTAAACTCTGCCAGACCTCAGCAGAGGGAACCACCGTCATGGCACATGCCATCCTCGACAGTGGAACCCTGAGCATCTGAGCTCAGGTGTTTTTTATTCTTTCAGAGCTCCTCAGGTGTTCTACTGATAGCCCATGCAGATGATTGGCAACCGAACATCCCCCACAGAAATCCAACACCTGCAGACAATACAAAACACCAAGACCTAGGGTAGCTCCTCACCCAACGGAGCATAAAACAGTTATTTTATACATAACTAAAAATAAATTTCTACATTTCCCCTTTTCTGTATAAGCCAATCAAAAAATGTTGCTTTATCTCTACAACACAATTTAACACTATACCAGCAAAACCATTTACAAGAGAAACAATTATGAGGCTTCTAATACACAGGACCAAATGATGCCAAACATCTATCAAGCTTTTTACAGTGTCTTTGGGCAGCAGAAAAACATCAATGTCCAATTATCTGGAATTCACTGATGATCCTCTGGGCTCTTCCAAAGGGCTTGGATCACTTCTCTGGCTCTGCCCTCTGTAGTACACACAGCTTGTCCTCCAGGTTCCAGGTGGCTCTACCCCACTGCTGCTGCTGTTCTTGGTGGTCATCCCATGGCACTGGCATCTTCAGAACTGCTGGGGTCCCTGGCTGCAACTAGGCTTCACTTTCACTAATAGCCTCTACTGGGCTCTCTTCATGGTGCAAGTCTCAACTTCTCTGCATGACCCATTCAGTCCTGGGCCTTCAATTACCACTGAGGCTGCACCTTCACCAATAGCCTCTCCTGGGCTCTCTTCATGGCACCAAGCCTCAGCTGCTCTCCTTGACCCATTCAATCCCTTCAAAACCAGTAATACCTAAGTGACTCTTATAGTACCAAATTTGGCTACCAGCATGAGATACAATCTCAGCCAGTTCTGGAAGACAATTTCTATGTGCTGACCTTGAGGAAACACTTTCTAGATTCAAAGATAAAAATAACTGGATAAGCTTATCTGCAGGAAGGATTCCCTCAAAGGGTGGAGTTCTCATCACCATCACCAGTGCCTGGACCTCTTGTAGTCAGGTTTGCAGACAAAAAACTGTTCAGTTTAACTAAGTGGCTTTTTGGCTTTAAGGGAAGTTTTCCCACAACAGCAGGGGGTCCTGGGCCAGTGGGAAGAATCTCTGGCTGAAACATTCTGGCAGTTTGGTGTTCTTTTTTACCACTGCTACAGGTAAACATACACCCTCCTTCATAGACCTCAAACACAAGATCCATTTGGGCTTTATACACAAAAAGCCATCAACAAATTCAGTTTCTAGAACACTCTGGTTTCCGTTTCCTGTGCCCTGGCTGCTGCCAGCACCAGTAGCAGGAGAGTCAGCTCCATGATCAGGAAAAGTGGTAGAAACCTTGGTTCTTCCCTGCTCCCAGCTGAACTGTTTTTACCATGAAAATTCATCCAAAACATTTGTCCAAAACATGGCTCTTACTAGGAGCTTCCTTCTCATTTACAACTCTCTATATTAATACCTTAATCTCTATCCTCTGAGAACTGCTATGAGCATTCTTTACTGGATTCTGGGAGGTATGGAAGTTCCTCCTCTTCCTTGTCTTATGTTTGTTGAAGCTAGCATGAAGTTGTGCTCATCTTTACTTTCTGCCCCATGTTGGGTGCCACTTGTAGCTGTTGGCCTACTGTGAGGTCTCAGCAAGTAGACTTAGAGGCATATTCATATCCAAGCCCTGCTAGACCTCAGCAGAGGGGACCACTGTCATGGCAAGAGCCATCCTTGACAATTGAACCTTGACTATCTGAACTCAGTTGTTTTTATTGATTCAGAACTGCTCAGGTGCAGATCATAAGCAATCAAACACCCACCACACACACACACATACACACACACAAATCCAACACCTGCAGACAATACAAAATGCCAAGGCCCATTCAGCCCATCACCCAATAGTGCACGAAACAATTATATTATACATAACTAAAAATAAACTTCCAAGACAGTAAGGTAGCCTAGCAAGGAACCAGGGTCCACTTTTCTTTTTTCTTTTTTTTTTTTTTTTTGCTGAGGGAGGGCGTGTGTTGAGACAGGGTTTCTCTGTAGCTCTTGCTATCCTGGATGGAACTCACTCTGTAGACCAGACTGGCCTTGAACTCACAGAGATACACCTGCTTCTGCCTCCTGAACACTGGGATGTGCTGGGATTAAAATCGTGTTCCACTACTGCCCAGCTTTTCTCTTTCTTTCTTTCGGAAACAGGATCACTTAAGCAAGACTTTCCCTGAAACTGGTCATAACTTTTTTTAAAGTTTTTTGTTGGTGGTGGTGGTGGTGGTGGTTTTTTTTGGTTTTTTTTTTGTTTTGTTTTTGTTTTGTTTTGAAACATGGTTTCTCTGTTGTAACTCTGGCTGTCCTGGAACTCATTCTGTAGACCAGGCTGGCCTCACAGAGATCTGCCTGCCCTCTGCCTCCCAAGATCTGGGATTGAAGGGGTCCAGTACACTACCACCACCCAGTGACAACTTTTATCATGTGATCACAGCCTCAGTTACCCAGTGCTGTCTTAGTGGAAGAGGCATCCTAACCCATTGGTCATGAGGTAAAACTTCAGAACCAGGCAGACCCTGGCTGAGTGCATGTCTTCCAGTTTCCACCATGTGACCTCTGGAGTATCTGTTTTTACATAAAGAATCAGGATCATGATCCAACTTTCCTCACAGGATTGTGGTGCACACGCAGGGTACATAGAGGACCATCCTGGTACAGGTCAGCTCTTCATGTGCTAGAGGGTGTGGACCAGATTTTTAGTTATGTGACTTTATTTCATAAGTTTATTTTCCATTTGTCATTGGATCTTGGGTGACTTTTTATTAAATTATTGGGTGTGGTTGGGGTCCTTGTTTCTTACCAACTTAGATTCTGAATCTGTGCTAATAGCCCACCGCAGCGATTACTGCTTTGTTAAAATCTTGTTGGTAACCTGCTCTAGCCAGAGTTTAGGAAAAGATATGAACTACGTGAAATGGAATCAAACCCTGTATTCCCCGTGGCACCAAGTGAGGAGGGAAAGTTCTCCTGAAAATGAGGTCAAGAAGGGCCACCATTCCAGCCCACAATGAACTCTCACGGTGGAGACAGGAATTCCCTAAGCTTGAACTCACATCTCCAGGTCTAAATAGATGGTATTCGGTATTCCTGTGGGTTCCAGCTCTGAGTGTTCACATTCCTCAGACACCCACTTTAGAATTAATCACAGTCGCTCCCCGAATATAAACGAGGCCAGTCTTGGTAACTGGGGAGGAATTTGCATTTCCACCGACCTTCCCGGACACGCGGCAGAGGCCGGGCCAGCGCCGGGTACAGATGGGGAGGGAGTGGGGCCGCTGCTGTCCCTCGGCCAGGAAGGGGTTAAGGGGCGGGCGGGGCGGGGCACAGGGCCCTTTGTTACCGGCCGAGCCGCAGGCGGGACGCGGGCTGGGCGCGGGCCGGGCTAGGAGCGCGGTGAGCGCGGCCTGGCGGGGCTGGGGGCCCGGGGCGGCGAAGTAGCGGGGCCTTTGCCGCGGCCGCGGGACCATGTTGGAGATCTGCTTGAAGCTGGTGGGCTGCAAATCCAAGAAGGGGCTCTCCTCATCCTCCAGCTGCTACCTGGAAGGTAAACCCTGGCCGGGGCACGGGAATCCGCGGGGACCCACGGGGGCCCGCGGGACCCCGCCAGGACTGCCCTGCGCGCTCCGGGCCCCTAGCCTTCTCCCTCGTGGCCGCCCCGGGTTGCGGGTCCAGCGGACTCTCCGAGAGAGAGCTGCGGCTCTGGGCTCTGGCGCTGGCGAGGCCTCAGCGCATGCTGCGGCTCCCGCCCAGAAAGTTTGAAAAAGTCAGCGCCACAGGCCTTGGGGTCCTCGTGAGCCCACGTTGTGGCATTTCCACTGCTAACTGGGAATTGTGTGTCACAAAGGTGGACCTCCACCAAGTGCCGCGTACAAAGGGAACCCGTTCTACCATTTATGGGTACAGAACTTCGTGTGAACTTTCCACCCCCACCCCCATCTTTCTGCAGACCACGAAGAGGTCTTGGGAATTCTCTCTTTTCAGAAGGGAAATAAAATGGTTTTACTTGGTATTTCCAGAGTTTTGAGAACGTCCTATTTGGTGCTTGGTGGGGGAGCCCCTCGTGTTTGGTTCTTTTAGTAAACTTAGAGCCAGGAGCCTGTTGCCTTCACAACCCTCTAATTCTATGCCTCCTTCCTGTTGTCTTTTAGTGTTTGATTCTCAAAGAATGACAAGGAAAGAAAGAGGGTGGGTGGAGGGGGCTGGGGGCTGGGGGCTGGGCCTTGGCCAAGTTTTTTAGGACAGAGTTGACCTTCATAGTTACCCTCTGCAAAGGGGCAGAAGCACTCAGCGGCTTGGTGGTGCCACTTCTCTGTTTCATGTAGGAGTTAAGATACGAGTCAAAATGTAAAGTTTACTTTAGAACAACCTGAATTTCTGTTTTCTAGTGTTTTTCTTTCTAGAAATGGGGGGGGGGGAATAAAAGACTCTTAAGTTCTCTAACCTGCTTTCTTTTCCTTTCCAACTTCTTGACTAAAGACTTGCAGAGCCCTGAATAACCCACAGGTGTAGTGTGTTCCCCCTTTGCCACAAGTTGTAGGCATGACTCTGACCCTCCCAGGGACTTCAGGGGCTGCATCCCTTACAGGAGCCTCCTGTGGGCAGCATGAGCTCAAAGTCTAACATTTGGAGGGAGATAGTTTATTTGTCCCCCAAAATTGGCATCTGAGCAGCCAAAATCCTCTTCAGCTAATACGGTTCTTATTTTTTCCAGTGTGCTCCACTTTCTGAGCACATTCTCTTCCCATCTGCATCCAGTTAGCGAGGCACTATCATCTCCATTTTGAGGCTGCTGCTGGAGCTGAGATGAATGGACTTTTGTAACTGCAAAGTGAGGTCACATCACAGCGTTGCCTGGATATCAGCTTGTTCCTGGGGGTGAAGTGGGATTTAGTGCATATCTGGCTGGTTTAATTATTGTTTTAGGAGGAAAAAATCCTAAGAGTCTTATTCCAGCATGTCTTAAAGTGAATCCTAACACTGTCAAGTCCCAAAGAAGTTTCCACACAGTGAGGCCTATCCCAGGGAGAGCTGTCTTCTCTCGGAGCTCTTTATGGTCACTAAATTCGAAAAGGTAAACAGAATTCTCATTCTGTAGCTGAGAGAATCAAACCAGCCTTAGTAATTATGTCTTAAAACGGAAGTGCTGTCTGTCTCTGGGGAGGAGAGCAGTTGCCAGCATCTGGAGAAATAATCTGGGCCTCTCATTTCTTACTGACATCCTAAATCAATCCATCAGTTCATCCACACCCACTCAGAGTCCTAGGCATCCCAGGCCAGGGAGAGAATTCAATATGGTGAGTTTTCCATTATTACCCAAATGTACACTCCCTGCTCCTTAGGCCTGACTGTCAGAGAAGGCATATTTGACATAGATGGCTGCAGTGGGCCAAGCACTGTTTGCACTCCAGATGATCTAACTTCCTGTTTCCATTGTAGATAAGAAACTGAAGCACTAAAAGATCAGGTGACACCTCTGAGATGACAGAACTTGCAAGTGGTGGTGCCAGGATTTGAACTTGTGTTATCTGTCTCCAGGGCCTTAAACTACACCCACAGGCCCCTCCCAACTTTTGAATTTTGAGACAGGGTCTTAACAAGTGTCCAGGTAGGCTTTGAACTTGGCATCATCCTGCCTCAGGCTGCCAAGCACCGAAGATTACATTCTTGCAGCACTGTGCCTGTCTCAGAAAACGCACTCTTAGCCCTTGTGTCCTGCTGACTGACCCTTTGTCTCCTGTAAAACACACTGTGGATCAAACACACTGGATCTTTGGAGACCATCTTCAGAAACTCCAGCTGGTGCCTGAACTAGACCAGCCTCCCTGCCACCAGCTGGAACTGTAAGACACATGCTTTCATAAAGCAGCAGGAATATAAGTTTTTAAGAAAACATAAAAATACTTGTGAGAAAATTTTGAAAGTTATCTAATGAAAAGTAATTGGCTCTCCTGTTCTCTTCCTAGAGGCAATCACTATTTTTTTGTTTTTCTAAAAGAAAACCATGCCCTTCTTGAAGTAGCTTATATTTACAAGAAGCCTTCATGGTGCTGGAGTTTGCTCTCCTGAAGCATCTGTTCAGATTGACCATGTCACCTTTAATCTTCCGTCCACTTTGAACCCCAGTCTTGTCAACTGTTTCTTACTGGGCACGTAAACATGAACTTGGATCTCAAGGTGTGCTTTACTGCCCTTGTTTGTTCTCATCCACACAGTGCAGGGGTGCCGTACATGGACTCTGTGGGTCTGTGCTGTCTGCAAAGTGAACTCTTGTTGAACTTTCTTATTTATTTGAAGCACCCACTCTGCAGCTTCTCAGCCTGAGACTGTCCAGCCAGCACCCTACAGTGGCAGCCACGCTGTTCTGCTCTTAGAGCTGGGCTGTGAGTGCTCTCCTGAGTTACCATTGCTTTCCTTGTTTTGGGAGCAGAGGATCCCAGGCTCTTTCGTCTTTGTCATTTTGGGTTATGTTAATATTATTGAGCTTTTACGAGGTGACAGTATGTGGCTCCAAGATACATCATAACATCCTCACTTAGTTCTCAGACCAGCCCTGTTGAGGTCCCAAGGGAAGGCACTAGATCACTTTGGTGGCAAGTCTTTAGAAGATCCCCATGTTACTTACCCTGACTCTTTTGGTCTCTGTTTCCTTTGTCCAAGTCAGGGAGACATCCTCTTTCTAGCCTGTGGGTTCATTTAAGGACCCGTGAGAACCACACTGACCACTTTAAAAGCAGCTGGGCGGTGGGTAGTGTTGGCACACACCTTTAATCCCAGCACTCAGGAGGCTGTGAGTTCAAAGCCAGCCTGGTCTATATAGTGAACTCCAGGACAACCAGGGCTACCCAGAGAAACCTTGTCTTGAAACAAAAAACCAAACCAAAACAAAACAAAAAATCCCCAGCAGCTGAAGCAAATATGTGTATTTCTGCTGAACTGAGGATTGCTTTTCAATGCCCTCAGATATTGTCAGGCCTCCCCTTCCCCACTCCCCAGTTGCTCCTACTCATAGCAGTGTTAGGCTTCCTCTCCCACCCTAGCAGCATCAAGCCTCTCTTCTGGGCCCTAGTTGTGTTGTGCCCCGCCTGCGCCATTCCCCCCCACCCCCCGCCCGGCTCATAAGTCCATGATGTATAGACAGTTCTGGAGCCAGGCATCTACCCAGGGGCTGTCCTTTCATGATTTAGGGCATGATACTCTCTGAGCTGACATGTTCTCACTTATAAAATGAGGCTCATAGTTTCTTCCTCATTGTTGAGAGACGTCATGTAAATTGTTCAATCCAGAGCCTGTCACAGAGCAAGAGCCAGCAAATGTAAGCTGTTGTTTTTGTAAACAGATCTTTAGCAGTCTTAAAATGAAAGCCTTACTGGTTTCTCTGATGACTGAAGTGATGATAGAATTGAGCTAGATCCCACTGTATTTTCTCTTGTTAATAAATTATTTTGAAGTTTTAAAAATGCATATTCAGTTAAAATTAATGCTTCATCTTAGATTTTTAAAAAATTTTACTATTCATTTTATGTGTATGGTTATTTTGTCTGCATGTTTGTGCACCACGTATGATGATTGGTGCCTATAGAGACCAGAAGAGGGTATCTGGTCCCCTGGAATTGGAGTTACAGATGGCTGTGAGCTGCCCTGTGAGTTCAGAGAATTGAACCTGGGGCCTCTGGAAGAGCAGTCAGTGCTCTTAGACACTGAGCCATCTCTTTATCCCTCTCTTCTTAGATTTAAGCTGAAAACCCTTCCTTGATCCTCTCCTTAGTTCCATGGTAAATATTTTAATGGTACAAGAACCATTCCCATTGATTTTTAGTTGGTATCTTATTTCTCTTCGCAGAGGAAATATTTCCACAGCCCCAGGCGTTTACAAACTAAAATCCTGTGCTACTCAGAGCTTTCAAAAATTGAGTCATTGTAATTGTGCTGGTAAAATCACTGACTGAGACAGACATGGAAAATAGGAATAGACAGGTTTTAAATATATATCACTAAGCCAGGCTAGTGCTCATGCTTGTAACCCCAGCACAGGGAAGTGGGGGTGATAATGGAGGGTTATAAGGAAGATCTTTATATATATACACTCGTGTGTACACACGTCATACGTTCATGTTCATACACACACTCGTGTGTGCCGGACCTTGTAGGCACACCTTTGATCCTAGCACTCGTGAGGCAAACGTAGGCTGATCTCTATGTGAGTTAGAGGCCAGCTTGGTCTTACATAATGAGTTCCAGGCCAGCCAAGGCTACATAGTGAGACCCTGTCTCAAAACCAAAACAGCAGCCTCCCTGAAACCTACTGTATACACACTCTCACAGGTCCTCACATGTGCATACACAAGTATACACATCATGTCAAACTAGACATAAAGATCAACTGAGGCACTAGAAGATTTTATTTTCCTTTATAAGTAATCATAATTTGTAAAACAGAGCAACTTATAAAGTGTATTCTTAGGTTTTTGTATTTATTTACTTTGAGACATGTAACCTAGGCTGGCTTCAAACTGCTAGCAGTCCTCCAGCCTCAGCCGCTCAGCTGTTGAAGTTATAGGTATAAACCAGTGTGAGTGCCAATCCTCCCAGCCCCCAAATTTTAAGTCTTATCAAAGGCAGATAGAAGGAGCTCCCCTGCACAATTACCCACCTTAACAGTGTCAGCAGGGACTCCTGTCTCCTTGCACGGTGAAGCTGTAGTTGCAGAGATGACAGGAATTCCAAGTCAGTTGCTCCTTTTTCTGTGTGTTATGTAACATGTGCGTGAGATGTGCGCGTAGTCATGTGTGAGTGTGATAGATGAGTGCCGCACGTGTGGAGGGCAGGACAGATCGGTTGTCAGGCCTGGTCTTCCACCTTGTCTGAGTCAGGCTGCCTTTGTTGTTTGCTGCTGCACTGTGTACAGGCTAGCTGACCCCAAAGCTTCCAGGGAACAAATTCAGATCCTCATCCCTCTTACAAGGGGGATCCGAATTCCCCATGAGTTACCTCCCCAGCCAGCCCTCTGTTTTTGAGAATATAACTTTGTCCTCAGGTGAGAACTGTTACTCAAATACTCAAGTCCCTTTCTCTTAACACATACCATTGAGTATAATGGTGGTGAAATGAAACTAGAGAGGCACTTGCAGGAAGTAGAGCCTGTGGGGGAAAGGAAGGAAAAAGAGGAGGAGGAAGAAAGGGAGAAAGGAGTAGGAGCCCAGAAGACAGGGAGACAAAGACAACAAAGTTGAGAGAGGAGAAGGAAAATGGAGGGAGGAGAGGGAGACTGGACATGGGCAGAGACACAGGGAAGATGGCCAGCAGGAGAGACAGAGATGAGAGACAGGGAAACAGGTGCTCCGATGGGTGGCAGCTGAGGGAGAACTGGAAAGGTAGCCTAGCAAGTGAGGTCACCTCACTGGGCTCCCATTTCTTTCCTTCTGGAAGGTGGTGATGCTTGAGGGTCAGATGTGGTGCTGGCCCTCATCAGAGGTCATTAGCTATTACTCACCACAGGGCAGTAGCCAGACTCAGACCTCCCATTCGAGTCTGTGGAGCCCAATGTTCACTCCACGGTCCTAAGATGGAGCACGTTTTACATAGTCCATCTTAAAATTGACTTTGATCCTGGCTAGGGAGTAGAGTCAGACAGGGCTTTTTGGAGCCTGAATCCCTCGTGTGTTGTGTGCACGCGTGTGCGTGTTGGTGTGTGTCTTAGTGGCCCAAATTAGCAATAAAAATGCTAATGGTTAGTAAGACCTTCTGGAGGAGTTGGCTTCCTTTGGGTGGTCCAATTCATCCAGGTCCCAAGGGACCCAGAAGATACACAAAGGACAAAACATAAAGATGAGTACTTTGAGCCCATCCTTGGTTCTCAGTCTGCTATACATGGCCTGAGACAGAATTTTATGGTCAGCAGATTTGCTGTGGACTCTTAGAGTCTGCAGCCAGTGCAGGAACTTTTGGAACAGCCCATAGAGACATCTGGGGTCTCACTACACTGTCTGCTTGTTTGGTTGAAAAGCACAGAGAGATGCGTTTTTGTGTCCTACCCTGTTTTAAGATCTCGGCCATAGCTTACGTTTCATTGAAAACAACTCCTTGTGTTCCCTGGGCTGTGGTAGAGGCTTTCTGGTCAGGCTGCACTTCTGCTAGCTTTGTTTGGGTTAACACATTATTACAGCACACTTTTTCAGTCTGACCTAAAAATATTGTGCTCCCTTTTAACAAGCATGGAGGGTTCTGTGTCTGAGCTTCCCAGCAGAGCTCTGTGCTCTGCTCTGCTCCACACTGGCTGTGCTGCCTCAGTGGACTAGAGATCAGATAAGTCTGGCCCTGCCCTCAAAGGAGCTTTTACTATTATGACCACCTCAAATGGGGTAGTTGTGCTGCAGTACAAAGTCTTAGTGCAGAAGCCACATCTGGCACTGGTGCAGGAATACTCAGCCTATGGTAAGTACTGACCCCTCCTGAGTGCCTGGCTAGCTGAAACTGTTGGTGTCCTTGAAACAGGCATGGAAAGGAGTATATATCTTTGATACAAGGGTGCTGAGATTTTAGGCCAGCCTGCCCATGTCAGAACCCAAGCCAGGAACTTGAGAAGGTTTCATGGTATGTGATAACTGGTGGCAGAGTGAAAACCAAGTGCTGGAGTGTGGAGAGGGAGCAGTAATATTACAAGGGCACAGGGCTAAGAGAGAGGAGGATCAGCGGCACATGGGAGGAAAGGCCAGGGGATGCCGCTGGCTGGGAAGGGCCTGCCAGGGGAGTGAGTGGTATCTGTCAGGATCAGTCAAGTGAGGCAACAGGGGCTGGAGAAGTGGGACTGCAAGGGGCGTGGGGAGCCTGGAATGGGAAGAAGGGAGAATACAGCTTTCCACCTGATCCTGCAGAGCCTTGGCACCTGCTTCAGGAGGAGCCTGAGGTTTCCCTGCCGTGGATAGGACTGACATGTCATTTTCTGAGGCCATTGCAGGCTTAAGAGCAGTGTCCAAAAAGCTGCCAGCAGTCACCCACCCTGCAAGGCACAAAATGTTCTGAACATTGCCTGAGTAACACTGTTAATAAATGATGGCTGGCCAGTGGCAGGCAGGAAATAGTCTGACTGGTATTTCAGAAGGACCCCAGGGCAAGTAATATAGAGGCAGGGTAGCTGGTGGGTGTCATGTTATAGAAAGGAAAGAAAGTGCTGACATGGGCATGGATGACAGATGCTCCTAGAGATTCTGGAAGATGGTGGTGTCTGTGTTTTAAAAAGTCTTTAGAAGGCTATCAAGGCGGCTGAGTGGATAAAGTGCTTGCTAGGCAAGTCTGACAACCTGAGTTCTACCTCAGAACTCACATAAAGGTCAAAGAGAACCCATTCCGAAGAGTTGTCCTCTGACCTCCCACATGCACACACCCACCCCAAATAATAATACTCATAAAAACTAAAATAAAACAAAGTTACAGCTATTTAAGGAAACAGAAGGCAGTACCAGTGTCCAGCAGAAGTCAGGTATCTGCATGTCACAGCTGCTGGTGTGTTCACTGTCTCTGCCTGTGACAGCATTGCCTGGCCTCTTGTAGCTAAGTATGTGTTTATTGAGATTGGGGTGTCAGAATAGCCTTGGATAATCCCCTTCTTTGCTGAGTGTTGCCTCTGTTTCTGGTCTCCTCTTCCCAAGGAGACCCCCATTTGTTCTATCTCTGCACCCCAGAGACATGCCCTTCTTGGGCTTTCACTTTTACAGCTATGCAAATTTTCACCAGCTGCTTCTCCCAGGAAGTGGCACAGAGGCCACAGGATGGCTCTGGTGTTCTTACACCTTCTTGCTCCATTCCAGCTCATCTGCACCCGGTGACTCCGTGTTTCAGGGTGGAAAAGTTGGGTTCTGGGTGTGAGGGTAATAGAAAGGCTATGTTTAGTTAAACATGGTTTTGTTCTTTAAGTAATCTGTACTGTGGGTGAAGGTATAAGTTACAGAAGGGAAGACCATGTAGAATGTAGATGGAATGGCTTTCGGCAAGTTCACATTGTGGGAAATAATACTTTTCCTCCAAGCTCACATTATGAAGAGTGCATGAGACAGTTACAGACGGACTTGAGAATATTCTGAGCATGACCTCATCAGCTGGAACAGAAAGGAGCTAAAATATGAAGCCCTCTCCTTTGCAAAGGGTCTGTTTTACAGATCTGGGTATTTCAGAGATTTCCTTGAGCCAGAGGAAATCTCGAAGGGGCCACCAAGGAAATAAGGCTAAAGCGGCAGGGGTTAAGTCTTACTGTGTGCTCAGGGACACATACTTCCCCACTCTGCCCCTCCCCCACACAGAAGTGGCTCCCAGAGCCCAAGGTAAGAGGACAGCTTTGAGTGCTACACAGCTGGCTGCCCTGCACTCACAGGGATCTGGGTACCCGTGCCAACAGGAAGGCAGGAGCTTCCTGGGGATGTTTTTCCTGGAAATGGTTTCCCCTCCCCTTGGGACAGTGAAGTCTCCTGCCCTGGAGCTCATGGGCCAGCATCCGCTCTCACTGCTCACAGCCGTCAAGACCAGATATGCCATATCCAAGAATCTTTTGTAAACATTTTTCATCAGTGACTCACAACCTTGAAAAGCGATTATTTTTTTATAAGGCGATCTTTACTTATACTTGAAAGACTCAAACTGTTTTCCTAGAGTACTGTCCAAACAAGTTAATCATGCACAAACCCAGTGAGTTCTGTGGAGTGGTTCCTATCAAACTTCCTGACAGCGTGATACCCTCCTATCTGAGCCAAGGCTTTCTAGTGGTTTGGAGACAGTGTTCAGATGGCACCAATTCTCGATGCTGCAACTGGCTGATTAGCAACTCTTGCTGAGCGTCATCAACGGGCGGCAACGTCCTTACTCACAGCAAAGAACAAAATGGTCTTAAAGGGGACAACAGGCACACTTAAAGATCTGGATCTTAAATACATTTAAAATGCGATCCAGAGGAACACAGCAGAAAGTGCCTGTGGTGGGAAGAAAATGAATCACAGCACATGCTGCTGTTTATTGTCCAAGGAGTAACTACTGCTGCCAAAGAACAGGAGGAGAGCTCTTTGAGGCATCTTTTGAGTCAGGCTTTGGGCTTGGTGGTGGTGATGGGCGTGGTTTCCTGACAGTGGGACTGGCAGAAAGTTAATTCTTGAGCAACAAAGATTTGAGGACGTTCTGCAACTTTGGCCCTTGTGAGCTGTGATCATTGTTATGGTTGATGAGCATAGCTGACTATGAAATGAAGACAGTGACTTGGCGTTGGGTGCTGTGAGTCAGTCTTGACATCAGTCTGGACTGGGAATCGGCTGGAAGGTTTTGTGTTGGACTGAGGCTGCACTCCATGTCTCCATCCAGAGGCATGCGTGAGCAGTACTTCCCTTTGGGCTTTGGCTGTTAACTTGAGGACCAGGATTGGGGGATGGGGACAGAGAGAGGACTTGGAGGCCATCCTGTTGGATCAGGAGCAACTGCAGGACAATTTTTACTTTAGCAAAGACTTCACCCCCTACCTACATCGTCAGCTTCTGTCCCAGCCTTGGGGATAGGCCTGCTTTCTTTACTCCTCACCTCTGGGCAGAATCTGCGTCCTGCTTACTCCAGGTGTTTTTTCAGGCCACTTCCCTTGGTTATGTAACTTTGATCAAATCCAGATGCAACAGAATGTTTGATAGAAGAGGTCAAATAGCATTTGAGAAGAAAAGCACTTCTGTACGCATGACCCAGCATTCATTTCCTGTACAGGCCCAGCTTTCCAAAGCCTTGTGCTGCTGGCCCTGGATTGGGACATGCAGGGAAACACATAAATGCTCTTTGAGGACAGTGGGAGGGGCCCCTCCCCAGAACTGCTCGGTTTAAATTGTCTCTTATGTAAGCATGCCTGGCTTCTACTTACAAGTTATTCTACTGTTGGCATTGGGAGCTGATTATAGAAAAATCCTGATCATCTTAACAACTGAACCATAATATAGGCGTGTGTATGAAAGCTACAAGATTTGTAATCCTCCCACACCCTTATGTTAGCTGCTGTTCACATTTTGGTGTAGTTTCTTCTGGTTTTTCAATTTTTATAAAATTGGGATATTACTATATATGCCAGGATATTATAAAAAATTAGTGAATGTATTATAAACATTCCCAAGCCATTAGAGTTTTTTTTAATAAAAGTATTTTGTTTATTTATTTGTAGCACTGAGGATCAAATCCAAGGCCTGTACATCTAGGCTAATGTTCTCCCTCTGAGCCCTGCCTAAAACATCCCAAGTGGCTTCAAAGGTCCTCTTTTATGGATGGAACAGAGCCTGGCTTAACTTGATCAATGGGTGTTTTGGACCTTCCTTTTTCCTTTTTTTGTCTGTCTTTTAAAATTAGTGTACACAGTCATTGTTTGTGTTGGGATACAATACAAACAATGTGTTGGGATAAATTGCCAAAGATGTTGTTGAAAGGTTGAAGTCTGAGGATGGTTCGTATTGCACTTGGCCTAGCAGTGCTCACTCTGCTAGAGCACTGTAGAAGAGTAGTGGTCATTTCCTACCCACGCTCATGCCGGTGTCTAGAAGGGCCCACCAGTTTGGAGAATTGGCATTCTTTGATTTCTAGCAAGATTTCACACACTTTCCACATCTACTGATGATTTTAGTGTCCGTGAATTGTTTATTTATAGGTTTTGTTCATTTTTTTCCCATAGTGAGGCTTTATCTTTTAGTCACTGCTGTTATGTAAAGTCCTCCCATGTTAAGACTCTTCTGCCAGGGACTGAACAGATGCCTCAGTAGTTAAAAGCACATCTTATAGTTGGGTGATGATGGCGCACACCTTTAGCCCAGCACTTGGGAGGCAGAGGCAGGAGGATCTCTGTGAGTTCAAGGACAGCCTGGTCTACAGAGTGAGTTCCAGGATGCCAGAGTTACAACAGAGAAACCTTGTCTCAAAAAACAAAACAGACATACAAAAAAAGCACATTTTATGCTTGCGGAAGACCCCGATTCAGTTCCTAGCATCCTTATCAGGTAGCTCACAACTACCTGGAACTCTAGTTCCAGGGATTCCAACTCCTACTTCCCATCCCTTTCTAGCCCTCTTGTGGCCTCCATGGGCTTCTGCATTCTTGTAAAATACATCTGCACACAGAAAAACGTGTATATACATAATTAAAAATAAAAGCAAATTTTTCTTTAAAAAAAAAAAAAAAAAAAAAGGAATCCTCTTCCAGACAGTTTTACTTCTGTATTGCCACCGATGCTGTTCTGTCAGGCATCACTGAATTGACAGGGCTTGCCTGTGGTAAAACATGCTGTCCAGGACTCTGCACGCGTGCTGCTGGCTCCTGCCCATGCTGCTCCCCACTGAAGTTGGTGTGGTTTTTTGTCAGCCTGTGTGTCTCAGACCATAGGCGTGATTGTTTGAATGTAAACAAATCACCAGCATGAAAAGTAGTTTTTATGAAGTTAGGATGACCTTTCAGGAAGACTCATAAAGGCAGGAACTGAAAAATTGCTATGGAATTTGGGGGAAGAAAGCTCGTACTGACCAGAATGGACCACGAACATTAGAAAGATTGCAGTGGAGCTCAGCCTTGGTCTCCGGGTGGGACTTACAGGAGATGATTTTAGGCTCTGGTCATAACACTTAACTCCCAAGGAGTTGAGTTGGGAGTTGGTTGGGACTAGCGAAGCACACTAGATAGGAAAGGGTCACACGTTAGTAAAAAGTGATTCTGAGGGCTGGAGGAATGGATTGGTGAGTTAAGAGCACTTGCTGTGAAAGCAAGAGGAACTGAGTTGAAATCCTCATCACCATGGAAAGGCCAGGCATGGCTGCATGTACCCAGAACCCCAGTGTTGGCGTGGGGATGAATGGATCTTAGGAGCTCCATGGCTAGCCGGCCAGAATAGCTGGAATAGTGAGCTTTCAGGTTCAGTAAGAGCCCTTGTCTCAAAAAATAAGGTGGAGAACAGTAGAGGAAGACACCCAGCATGCTTCTGGCACAGGCCTGTACCCAAATACACAATCAGATGTCCTGTAGACACACGATGATTCCATGCCTTAGACTTCTCATGGTAATCTACTGAAGTGTGCATTTTGCGTGTCTCATGTATTAATTTAATTTTTTTTAGCCAAAGCAAAAATAATTCTCTCTTTAACCAGCCTTTTTGATCACCTGGTCAGCTAGCCTCTGACCACGATGGTACTGGGAGTGCTTGGAAAGCTTGGACAGAGAACAGGCCTGACCCAGGATTTCTCTGTTCCCACAGCCAGTTCTCATGTTCCATGTGACCTGACCCTCTTCCTTGAAGTGAGCTTTGCTCTCACAGTGCATGAGATGAAATGACTGAGCGTGGTGACAGTCATCGGTAGTGTAAGGTTTGCACTGTAGAAAAGTGGCTCCTGAGGACAGGCTTCTGTAGAGCTAAAATACTTACGCTGCTTCTTGCGAAGACATCCTTTAGACATTTCCATTTCCCCCTCCTCCCTCCTTCCTTTCATTTTTGAGACAGGGTCGCACTATGTAGCACTGGCTAGCCCAGAACTCACTGTGTAGCCAGAATAGCCTCAAACTCACTCTATGACCCAGGCTAGCCTTGATTTTGAGGCACTTTTCCTGCCTCAGACCTCCCTAATGCGGAACTTCAGGGACTCACTGCATTTGGTTTCCCAGCATTTTGTTGTTACTGTTTTAGGTGAATGCAGTCAGACCCATCTCCAAGATGGGTATTACTGCCCAAGAAAATGATGTTCACTGGAATGGCGGTCGGGGATAGTCCTCTAAATCCATGGAGGGGGAATGAAGGCATGCTTAATTGTTTTGTTACCATCTGTGTGCGGCTCATTTGCAAGTCTTCCACTCTTCTCAAGTCCCTTCTCTTGTTCAAGTTTGATTTCCTGCTATGATTTAACTTAAGTGGAGCTGGGGCTTCACTCCATAGCACCCACACTGCCATACCTTCTGGAGGAGATTGGCCTTTTCAGAAAAGCCCTCTTTAGTTGTTCTGACAACAGTGTCCTAGACAGTTGGAGCACAGCTCAAGGGAGAAAGGGAGAAAGATCGGGAAACCATCTACGAGCAGAACCCATCCTGTGTTGTTGATCCACTCCAGCCTCAGATGTGACAGATACATAGGGAGGCTTTCTTACTCCCAGAATCCAAGAGACTGTTAGGACATTCACAGGTTAAAATATATGCAATGATGACTGTATCTGAATGGGCAGAGAGAGGGAAGCTGGCGGGAAAGTGGAGAGAGGCTGTCTTCTGCAGGGAGCAGTTTTCTCTGGACAGAAACAAAAGGGCAGTTTGAAGTAGAGGGTGGAGGTCACGAAAAACAGCTCTCACCCAGCACAGCGAGGGCTGGGATGATGAAGGAATGCTTGGTTATGTATATCAACATTGACGTGTGTGTGTTTTAAGCTGGCTGTGGTGGCTCAGGTCTGCCACCCCAGCTCCTGAGAAGATGAATCAGGAGTTTAAGGCCAGCCTGGGTTACGCAAATAAGAAAAACAAAAGAAAAAAGTGCTTTAAAAAATGTACACTCCATATTATAGGCAGTGGAAGGTACAGAGAGAGAGTATGGTTGCCTCTGAGGAAATTCAGGTATGTGCGTGTGCGTGTGTGTGCGCACGTGCGCGTGGCACACACGCCATGGTATACCTATAGAAGACAGCTTGCAGGTGTCATTTCTCTCCAACCAATGCATGGGGATCAAACTCAGCTTGTCAGATTTGGCAGCTGTTGCATTTACCTGCTTGAGCCATCTTGCCTGAATGAATGAATGAATTTAAAGGTTAAACTATTTTGGGCTCATGGTTCTAGAAGGTTAGAGTCCATGACCATCAGGGAGCATGGCAACAGGCAGGCATATGGCTGGAGCATTAGCTGAGAGCTTACATCCTGACCTGTAAGTAGGAGGCACAGCTATAACTGGGAATGGCATGGGTTTTTGAAACTTCAAATGAGGCCATACCTCCTAGTCTTCCTCAGACAGTTCCATTAATGGTGACTGTATCAAACATTCAAATATGTGAGCATATGTGGCCCTTCCTTTCTCAAACCACCACAAGAAATTATTACTTAGAATGAAAATATTTAGTGCTTTTCATACTTGGCAAAGACAACTAAAAATTTTAATACATAGACTATAGATGTTAAACAGTGAAATAGAACAGGAATTTAAAAACAGGATGTTATATGCTCCTGAAAATTCAGCTCAAGTTCTCTTCCAGTTCATTGCTCTTTTCTCTTTGTCTCCCAGAAGCCCTCCAGAGGCCAGTAGCATCTGATTTCGAGCCCCAGGGTCTCAGTGAAGCTGCTCGATGGAACTCCAAGGAAAACCTTCTTGCTGGGCCCAGTGAAAATGACCCTAACCTTTTTGTGGCACTGTATGACTTTGTGGCCAGTGGAGACAACACTCTCAGCATCACTAAAGGTAAGGGGGAGACAGCAAGGGCGGGGGCGGCTCGGCTGGCCTACCTTTGCCCCTGAGAGGGCAGCTTTATAGTTTGGGAGTAGAGCTGCCTACAGAGCACAGGGCCCACGCTAGCAGGCTCCAGGGCAGCAGTCCTGTGCACATGCCTCCCCATCTCCCTACAGAAAAGCAACCTGGACCTCAGGCTGGAAACATGGGGTTTTGTTGCTGTCTTTATCCCTGAACAAAAGCATTTCCCTGAAAAGTTTCCTTGCAATAGGAACAAAACTCTCGAGTAAACATGTATAACCTTAAATGAGACGCAGAGTTGTCCCCTGTGTACTCACGACCAACAGGAAGATGAGATGTTCCAGAGAACAGTTAGGGGAAAAAAAGCCAGTTATCACTACTGATAATGTCTGTTTGGTTCTTTTCTCTAAGGTGAAAAGCTCCGGGTCTTAGGTTATAATCACAATGGGGAATGGTGTGAAGCCCAAACGAAAAATGGCCAAGGATGGGTCCCAAGCAACTACATCACTCCGGTCAACAGCCTGGAGAAACATTCCTGGTATCACGGGCCTGTGTCCCGAAATGCTGCTGAGTATCTGCTGAGCAGTGGGATCAACGGCAGCTTCTTGGTACGGGAGAGCGAGAGTAGTCCTGGCCAGAGGTCCATCTCACTGAGATATGAAGGGAGGGTGTACCACTACAGGATCAACACTGCCTCTGATGGCAAGGTGAGTAATCACCTGACTGAGACCAGCAGTGAGCTGGTGGGCTGTGGGGGCACAGAGTGGAACGGAGATGGTAGTCCAGATTATTGAATTATGGCAACAAGGCTCAATCAGGATGTCTCAAGGAGGGTGTGGTGGCTCAAGCCTGTAACAGCAACATTAAGGAGGCCTAGACAGAAGATCAGGAGTTCAGAGCTGTACATAGTAAGTTCAGGGCCAGTCTGGGCTACGTGAATACCCTGTTTCAGACCAACCAACCAACCAGGTGATATCTCAGGAGTCTTCCAAGTAAACAACAGGTGTTTCCATTAGCTTCATGAAAGACCTGTTGGTTGTCAGCTTGATATCACAGGTCCTTGAGCTTGGTATATAGGATTCTCTGAAAACCACTGGGACACTGTTGGGTTTCAAATTAAATTCTTACATTAAAAGTCTTCTTTTTTGTAAATTATTTTTGTTTTTTTGGGTTTCTGAGACAGAGTCTATTTTGTAGCTCTGACTGTCCCATTACTTGCTTTGTAGACCAGGCTGGTTACAAACTCACAGAGATCCACCTACCTCTACCTCCCTAGGGATGGGATTAAATCATGCATCACGATGTCCAGCTCTTTTTGTAAATTCTGACAGTAATGATGATTGAAATTCAGTCAGTAGTCACTCACTACATGTATGCCTGCACACTGATGCACCTTGCCTTTCACCATGTGACAAGGTGTTTTGGAATAACAAAGATGGCACACATAGACCTGCTTCTGTCAGAGTCCTGTGGTGGCTCACATCTGTAATCCCAGCACTTGGGAAGATGAGGCCAAAGATTGCTGAGTTTGAAGCCAGTCAGGGTGACATAGTGAGGTATAGTGTAAGACTGTAGCAAAAGAACAGAACAAAAATGTCTTTCTCTGGTTGCTTCTATGCACTGGAGCATAAGCACGGGTGAGATAAGGGTTGGACCTAATGCTGGAGTTAGTTCCTACTGGTTCGTAGAACTGTACTAACCAGAAAGTTTCATACCCTTTACAGCTAGTGTCTGTGTGGCCACGCCACCTTCTGTAGCACTTGCTCCAGTCTGCTCTCACGGACAGCTCATCAAAGTCCTACACACATGTGGCATCTTTGTTGCTCTGATTGTCGAAGAAGGTGACCTTACCAGATTCACCCTTACTCCATTTATTAAATGTCTTTCTCCTGCATAGAGGAGCATGTGTGCCGCAGTTCCTGCTGTGTGGAGGCCTGTGGACCCTCCGCTCCCTTTGAGGATTCTAGCATGTGACCAAATAGTTGGCTGCAGCTTTGTCTTGTGGACCAGCACCCCTGTGATCTTGGCAGCGTTTTTCTCTCACATTCACGTGTGCCATATGAGCATGTATACACTCCTCCCCTGGAACTTGCTATGTGGACCAGGCTGGCCTGCTCCTGCCTCCCAGAGCACAGGGACTAGAGTCATGCACCGCCACACCCATCCACATGGCTTTCTGGTTTCCTTCTTTTTGAGTGTTCACCGTCTCTTGCCTGTCTCTGGAGGCATCTGTAGTGCAGCACTGTGGTTTGTATACAGAATTAGTCTGTTGTTGATATATTTTAGTTCCTTTTCTCAGTGCTGAGAGCAGATGCCTGACCAAAAGCAACTTAAGGAAGGAAAGGTTTGTTTATTTTGGCTCATCTTGATGGGGCAGGCTTGGCAGGTGGGTGGTGCTGCTTGCTCACATCCCAGACGATCTAGGGAATGCAGTTGGCTTTCTCCATACCCCTTATATTCAGTGCAGGACACCAGCCCACAGGATGTGCTGCCCACATTCATTGGAAATGGTCTTCCCCACCCGATCCTCTCTGGAAACTCCTTCACAGAAATACCCAAATGTGTACTTCATCAGTGCCCTAGGTGTTTTCTTATTCAGGCAGGCTGACCATGTAATTTGTAGTTTTTGTAGTTAAGGCTGGGCTGCCTCAGCTGTGTCCTGTATAGAGCTGGCTCCTTCCATTCTGTGTGTGCGTGTTGGGGAGAGGGGGGTGTGCTCCAGGGTGTGGCCCTTTAAAAGAGCCTTCAGGCTGCTAGGTACCTTTTACCCTAGGAAGAGGGTTTCTGAAGCTGACAGCTTGCTCCCATCTATTTTCTTTTTGTGGAGCAAGCCAAGCTGCTTCAGGATAATCTCTGAGGTCCACACTGAGGAAGACCATGCTGTCTTGTCCCAAGAGTGTGGTAATCGCAGCCTCTGAACTGTGTGGCCAGGTATGGCCTCAGGCAGCTCCTCAGCTTGAGCTTAGTCTAAGTACTGCTCAGAGTGGGTAAGAGTTTCGATTCCCTTGTCTAAAGACTGGTATGTGCCTCAGGGATATACAAGCCACTCCCATGATCAGCAGCTTATCTGACAGTTTGCCCTCCTCTGCCCCTCCTTGGAAGAGATTCTCCCATCAGTTGTCCAGGCACCCGGAGACGTCTTTGCCCTTGATGAAGCTTCTCTCTGCAGAGAGAGAGAATTCAGGGAAGCTTTATTGGGTGGAATCATGTCCCCAGAGTGAGAGACTGGCGTCAGGGTTGGGAGGTAACACAGCTCTGGGTAGGACATTGGGGCTCAGTGCTGAAGAATGCTTCCCACATAGCAGGGCTTTGATGTAATTCTCTTTGGTTACTAAAGGAAAGTTTAAGAACGCTAGGAGGGACAGACTGGGGCTGATAAAGCTTATATTTTATTTCCAAATCAGCCAATCTTCAGCCAACAACTGGATATAGAAGATTCTTCTGTAGGGCCCAAAGGGTCTCTCTGTCTCTGCCCTCCTGACTCATGTTTACCTCTCTCCTTGTGTTCCAAGGTTTTCTGAAGCAGTTTGGCTAGGGCTACCTTCTAGTGATTCTGCTCTCGTTGCCTTTTATTTTTAACTCCTCCAGGCCACAGCTGCGTATGTCCGATTGCCAAGAGCCCCGATATTCTCTAAGTTTCCCACGTACATTATTTTCGTGGTCAGAGTGACAGGCTCAAGTTGACGGAAATGGAACCCAGGCAGGAAGGGTTGGCTCTAGGGCCTCTGGATTATCGGGGCTTTGCCTTCCCTGGGAGTGGAGCAGTGGTGTGAGCATTCTTAAGGGAGCCTGCTGATTAGCTGCCTTCCTTTCAGAGGGGCTGCAACATGAGGTGGGGTCTGGGGGGCTTTGGTCTCCAGAGGGTCTTCAAACAGCTCTGAAGTCTGTGGCTCACTTCCAAAGCACAGGTGGCATGGGCTGTGGCATGGCTCTAGGGAGAGCCAGGATGGGTGTTTCTTCAGGAAGAAGACAGAGCCCTGGCTAGGCATGCTGCATGTTTATGGAACACGCATAGCATAGAACAAGTCACTCACAGCACTCCCTCTACCTGCTGCTCTGAACACACTGTGATTATCAGCAGAGTTCTGCTCAAAAACTAGAGCAGTCAAAGGCAGCTGCCACTCTGGGATCATGGCTGGGAGTGGATCCACACTGCACTTGAGGGTGGCTGGCTGTGATATTAATATTTAATGAGTGTTAGCGTGTACATTTTAGGTTGAAAATAGACTCCGTTGCAGCTCTCTGGAGTGGCAGAGACTGGGAGCTGTCTCCCTAGACTCTATAGAGTACACTTTGTGTCTTTGTGTCTGTGACCAGCCTGAAGAGAGAGCTTGTATGGGTACCAAGCTAATGGTGAACTGCTGTGGGGCCACCCCACCCACTTGCACCAGCTCCGGTCCCAGCCTAGCTCACTGTAGCAGAGGCCCCAGAGCCCACAGACTCCCTCAGTGCTGCTCAGCCTGGAGGGTCCTGCTGCTCAGATGCCCCTCTCAGAAGCCACAGCCATCACATGAGCGAGGAGTATTTCTGGACAAATCTTGGTTGTCTTGGGCTTTTATTTTAGTGAAATTGTAGATGCAAATTTGGCTTGCCTAAGTTTTAAAAGCATGTTTATATCCTCCTGACAAGCAGGGAATGGGGCATAGATCTGTTACTGGGTCCTTGCAGCAACTCCCTTGTGATTATCTCCTCTTAAAGTGTTTTAATGATCTAATATTAATGCTATAAGCTACAGAAAATAATTATATCCCCGTTTCATTGCCACAATGAAATAATCTGAAGCAGCTAATTCACAGAGACAGTTTTATTTAGCGCTTAGTGTGGAAAGCTGAAAGTTTAGACAGATTGGAAAAGGCCCTGACCCAATAGCAGTGGATTGGTGGAGTGTTCACTCAGCTGAGTGCCTGCAGTAACTGCAGTCCTCTCATCTGAGAGGGAGGGAGGGAGGAGGGGCCAGTCTGGCTCCTTTATAACCACCTCTGCACACTCTGGTACAGGAGAGCTCTGGGCTCCAGGAAGGCCTCTTAAAGCTTCCCCACCACACCGCCGCCTGTCGACCATGGCGACAATGGTGCCAGCATAACCAACAACCAAAGACCTTGTGCCTGCTATGTGTATCTCAGGCTTCCCTCTTCTTTCTTTTTAACTATTAAGATGCTGACCCTGGAGTCCCAGCCTGACCCTTTTCTCCATGCCTGCCTCACCAAGTATCAGCAGTCTCAGTCTTGCTGCTCCTCCCCACCATGAGTTTGCTACTAGGGCAAGTCAGGGCACTCAGTGATGTGCCTGGATCCCAGCCATCCGTATGGATGGTGGATGTGAGCATGGAGCACTCCCTTCCCACAGTACTGCGGCAGCAGGAGGCAGAGGTGCTGCACCACCCACCGAGTGCTTTCTCCCATGCCCCTCCCTCTACTGTGTCCACACAGGAACTCTGCACAGTTGATCCCCGGAAGGCCCTCAGAGTCTTTCTGTGTCCCCATCTTGGAAAAGGCTGTGCTGTCTTCTGGCCTGCAAGGTGCCGACAGAAAACAGCCCCACTAGGCCCGCCGCCAGGAATGTAAGGCTTGGTCTCTGGTGCCTTCCACTAAGTCCCAAGCAAGTAAGCGGCTTGAAGAGACATGTGCTTCATTCTTAGTTCCCACCCTCTGACCACTGTTTAACATCTATGGTTATAAATTAAGTTGTTTTCTTTCCTAGTCAGCAAGTTCTTAAGTTCTGCTGTTCATTAATCAATCTGCTGTTCTGTTAAGTCCTATTTTGTGATAGTTTCTTATCATAGGAACTACAGGATGGAAAAGATGACCCAGGGCTGCGCTCTCATGGTGCTTAGGTCCAATTAGGTGGAAACCCTAACGTGAGCTGTCGGCTAGTGCTTAGTCTGGTGCAGAAAAGTAAGACAGGCGATGCTGCCATTCGCTCTGGTGGTGGCTTCAGACTGGGCGGTCAAGGAGACATTTAAACTGAGGGTGGGGACTAGACAGATGGTGGCCCTTCAGGGTTAGGAACACTGGCTGCTGCTCTTCCAAAGGCTCCCGGTTCCAAAGGCTCCATTCCCAGCACCCACATGGTAGCTCACAACCACTCTCTGTAACTCCAGTACCAGGGAGTCCGACACTTCTTCTGGCCTCCAAGAGCGTCAGACATACACATGGTATACATACATACATGCGTACATGCAACTACTCATACATACAAAACAAAAGTAACGAGAAATTTTAATTAAAAATAATAAATTGGTGGTTAAAGGGGGAACACTGGGTGGGGTTTCAGCAGAGGCAGGTGCACATGCCTCAGGCTTGTATCGGGTGACTCCGTCAGTGAGTTCTACTCCTGCTAGAAAAAGCTGCCTCAGGTGACTCAATAAGCAGAGCCTTTCCCAGGGGTTTTGCTCTGTGAATGAGGGCTATTCCCTGTCTTCCTCAGCTCTACGTCTCCTCGGAGAGCCGCTTCAACACTCTGGCTGAGTTAGTCCACCATCATTCCACAGTTGCCGATGGGCTCATCACTACGCTTCACTACCCGGCTCCCAAGCGCAACAAGCCTACCATCTATGGCGTGTCCCCCAACTATGACAAGTGGGAAATGGAGCGCACAGACATCACCATGAAGCACAAGTTGGGAGGAGGCCAGTACGGGGAGGTGTACGAGGGTGTATGGAAGAAGTACAGCCTGACTGTGGCTGTGAAGACCTTGAAGGTAGGTTTGGGGCCTGCTTGAAGGGTCAGGGGTGCGTGTCTGCTACTGCTCAGCAGTGCCCCAGGCCTCCTTGATATTGTGTCTTTGTGGGGCTGATTATCTTCATCTGACCTGCTGAGGGCCAGGAAAGGCTGGTTACTGGAGGTCGTTTGTTCTGTGGCAGTGCTCCTTCAAAGCCTGCTTTCTGTTCTTGTCGGGTGACACAGGTCACTTCCTCGTGAGAGTTAAGAGAAGCACAGAGGCTGGGTTGGAAAAGGGGAGTCATGAGAAACGAGTCCTCTAGACTTCTGTGGGTAGATAATAAAGGCAAGTGTGTGGTGTCCTGACACATTCCAGTTCTCTTCACAGGCCAGGCTTCTGCAAACAGGAGCAAGTCCTTCCTGGAGCAGCTCCAAGAAGCACTTGTCACTGGGCTATGGCTTCCCTTTAACCACAAGGCGTGCACCTCTCCACAGTTGACCAGTGTGCATGTTTGCAGGCCGCTTGTGTTTTCCTGTGGAAGTTCTGTGCATGGTTAGGCCCCCGCCTTCCCTGTGTCTGCAGGATTCAAGCTTGTCCCTGCGGTGAGAGTGTCCCCTAGTGTTGATCAAAATTGCTTGCTTGTGATTGTTTTAGACAGACTCTGTGCCTGTGCATAGCAGTCAAGAAAGGGTCCTGGAGCTGCCCACTGCTGGGAACACAGGCCCAAGTGTGTGTGTACTTGTGTCTCTGCTCAGACAGGCATTGCATGCCACAATGCCAACTTCTCCTCTAAAAGACACAGTAAAATGGAAGCTGGAACTTTTGGTTGGCATAAGCAACTGTTTAGAGCAAAACTGCACCCCTTAATTCTAGAATGAAAAACGGCTTTCGAGTCACGTATTTAATATTCCCCCTTCCTTTGGCCCTGTGGCAGCAACACTCAGGGGAAGAGAGGCATAAGTGGTGTTGCCTGCAGTACTTTTGGGCATTTCTAAATTTAACATTTTAAAAATTTAATGAATATGGAGTTCCTCATATTTGTTTGCCAAGTTCTAGGGCTCAGTCCTGGGTGGTCCACATAAGGTGAGAAATCAGCAAAATATCAAGGATGGCAGTACAGTGATTCAGGGCAGTATTTGAGGACAGGCTCAGCCCTGCAAGGAGGAAGTAGTGCTGGCTGCACTGGGTAGGGGGGTGTGAACCAGAGCTGGGAGGAAGGGCAGAGGCAAGGAGGGACACCGGTTCTTTGAAGGGGAGGAAGGCCCAGCTGAGGAGAGGCACCATTAAGGGCCATGTGCTAGGGCAGGCCTGATGCGGAAGATGTGATTTTGCAGAGGATGAGGGGAGAGCACTGATGATCCATGTCCAGTTCACTAGGGCACAGTGTCACTGACTCAGAGAGCCTGGCAGGGATTGACAACACAGCAGAGAGGAAGGGAACCACAGAGCACCTGAGATTCAGCAATGAGGGGAAGACTTGTTTGGAAGAGACGGAGGGCCAGCTAGGTGGCTCAGCAGGTAAATGCACTTGATGCCAACCTTGAATCCACATAACGAAAGGAGAGAGCTGATTCCCAGAAGACCCCGTGGGTTGTCCTCTAACTACCACACATGTGCCGTGACACATGCTCGTCACACAGTAAATAAGTAAATGTAATGAGCAAAACACTTAAGAAGAGAAGCAATCACACTGCTGGGGAAAGCCCATCCGTGGCAGTGCCACCGTTCACGGTGGAAGGATTCTGAAGGGTCTGTTCTGCTGCTTTCTGTTCAGACTTCAAGTTTCCCCAAGAGCCTTGTTAACTTGTGGTGCCATAGTTGGTAAGGAAAGACAGGGTCTGTTGGGGTGGGTGCTGAGAGTTATCCTGCGTGTCATCTGATCAGGGAACCGCAGTGCCTCCACTGTGGAGGTGTGTCAGCTCAACACATGCTTTGCAAACAAACTACCCCCACCACCCCCAGCCCTGCACATGTGAGGCTCTGCCTTCTGTTACCCATTTGTCAGGTAAGAGTAGAAAAGTATCTTGTTTTTTATATCCTCTGTGGAAGTTGAGAACCACACTGACACTGTTACTGAGCCCACAGAATTCTGAGTGTGTCCGTATACTCTGTCCACTCACAGGTGCTGACAGAGGTGCCCAAGTACAGTGCAGTCACCACAAGGCTGTGGCGCCAGAGCATAGAGCACAGCCAGAACACTGAACCAGGACTAGACCCAGGCACCCAGCTCCCAAGCCATCGCCCTCATTTAGGGTCTTGTTCCTCAGATACCATAGGAAAGATACATAAACCTCAGTTACGCTCCTCTAGGAAAGCCTTCCTCCTTGATCCTCTGTGGGCTTTTCTTGCTGGCTATGGCTGTGAGACACCTGTCAGAAAACCCTGCTGCCCTTGCAGGCTTCATTCCTTCAGCAGTCTCATATAGCATGGATACCTCCCATCCCTAACCAGCAGGGGTGCAAAGGCCTGCTTGTAAGGCCTGCTGGTACCAAGCACTCACATTCAGCCTGGAAGGCAGGTGCCACCTTTAGAGAGCAGGAAAAGGAAGGGCACTTGGCTGACCCCTGTAGCTGGGAAACTGGAATTGCTTTGTAATTGTAAAGCAGGATTCTGCAAGTGGCTGTAGTACCTGGGTTGTTTTATAAATTTGGGTTTTGCTGTTTTGTTTTTGATGGCGTCCTGCTACTATGTGTATAGTTGAGCCTGCTTTGACCTTGACATCCTCCTGCCTCAGTCTCATGGTTGCTTGGCATTACAGTGTGGCATCACACCCAACACAACCCTTTCGCTGGGGAAATGGCTCAGTGTGTAAAGCACTTCCATGCAAGCATAAGGACCTGATTCCAGAGCCCCAGGAACTGCATGGAGCCAGGCAGGGTAATATGTCTCTGTACCCAGTGCTCCTCTGGCAAGATAGGAAGCAGAGGCAGGAGAATACTTGGGAGCTTACAGGCCAGTGATCCTAGAATGCAGTGCAACAACAGACAGCAAAGAGGAAGGCGAAGACTCTACCTAAGTTGTCCTCTGACACTTAAACTTGTACTGTGGCACAGTGTATTGTGTGCGCACACACACCAAAAAAATAAAAAAGAAAGAAAAACCTATTAAGTACAAGGAGCCTGGATTTTTAACTGCTGAGCCATCTCTCCAGCCCAAGCCTGGATTTTTAATGGAATTAAATTACATTTCAAAAGTCTTGCACGGTGATTAAGACTGCTTGTGATCCCATTGTGGCACTGACATTGACTCACAAGCCCACTGACAGAACAGTGTGGAAACAGCCAAAAGCAAAGCTGAGTACTCAGTGTTAGCATAGCACCCTTCCCATCCCTCCAGTTGGTGGCTGTGGGGGTCCCCTCCAGTTGGTGGCTGTGGGGGTCCCCTCCAGTTGGTGGCTGTGGGGGTCCCCTCCAGTTGGCTGTGGTCCTGACTGCACCCCCATTGGTGTCTCCCTGAGGTACAGCTTTTTTTTTTTTTTTTTCCCCTAGAAATGGTTTACTGGAGAACTCCAGAAACAGCCAAAGGAAGGGGGGCTCTGCAACAACACTGACGTTTGGCAGCCACTCTGCATAATACACATGGCTTTGTACCAGGGAGAAAGGCTGTGTCGCTGGAACTTGATATACCGTGGTGGCTGGTTCTTGCATGGCCATCACTCCTGGCAGGGCCCTGCTGACCGTGGATCAGTGTGGCTATGATGTTTGGGAACAAATGCTTTCTTGTGGGCTCTTTGTAGGAGGTAGTTACAAACCAGATGTGGAACTTGAGCTTCTACATCTGCTTCCCAGCAAACGGGCTAGTCAGGAAGTGTCCTCTCCACAGTGTGCTCTTAGCCTTGCTGTGCCAGCCCCTCTGACGTGAAGGCTGACACTCTACTGTGCTGTTGGCCTCACTCACCTGAGAGCCCAAGAGCACAGCCATTTCTAATAGTGGTGCCCTCTCTTATACTGTAGAATGCCTACACTCGAGACCAGGAAGCATATTAGAGATAGCTGTGTGTCCTTGAGTACCGGTGATTGTGTCTGTGAGAAGACAGGAAAATAAAGTAAAAGCAAATATCCATTTGAGAACCAGCTCTTCTTCCAGATGAGCAGTGTGCTTGCTCTTCCTCTTGGGGCCAGAGATAACTGCTGTAGGAATATGTACCCCTGATGCTTGCGATCCAAGCTCTGAAAACAAGGTCAGAGGTTGAGGACGTGACCCAGCTCAGAGTACTTGATTACTAACACTATAACAGCTGTAATCCCAGCCCTGGGGAGGTGGAGGCCGGAAGAGCAGGAGTTTAAAGTCATCACATGAGACCTTACCTCAAAGAAGGAAGGGAGGAGGGGAGGAAGGAACGAAAGAGAGGTTCATAGAAGGTCATTAAGAAAGATTCATAAGTCATAAGTTGCCAGGGGCTCATACAGCAGCCAAGCTCTCCTCTTAGCCACTCTGTAGTTCTGTCTCAAAGGCTCCTGTTCCCTCTCAGGAGGGCGGAGCCAGTCAGACCCTGTAAGAGAGCAGTTGGTCCTTCTCTCCACAAAGACAAGGGATGAAGAGACGAAGGAGAATGCAGGCCTCTAAGCATTTCTCCCACCCGATCCATCACAGTTATATTTTACTGTAGAAATGGAAAATTTGTCTCCAAAAGGATGGCGGAAATTTGAAAAGTAAGTAGAGGAGCATCATGGGTTAAAATGAGGATTTTGGTATTTTGTTTTGTTTTTTAAATCTCAATAGTAAAAAAATGTAGGAAAACAAGTTTAAATGGTAAATTGAATCATCTCCAATTCCAGTAGGGGGAGACAAACTCTCACTGATTTTTCTGAAAGAAAAAAAAGGAATGATTGTCCTGTGTGTATGTTGTGTGGGGATTGGGGGTGGAGACAGGCATACAGACAGGAAGGAATGTCTGTCCCGTGTGTGTGTGTGTGTGTGTGTGTGTGTGTGTGTGTGTGTGTGTGTGAGAAAGAGAGAGAGGGAGAGAGGTGGGGTAGAGACAGGCATACAGACAGACAGGAATAACTGCCCCATGAGTGTGTGTCTGTGTGTGTGTGTGTGTGTGTGTTTGCTTTCGGGTAGAGACAGGCATACAGACAGGAAGGAATAATCGCCGAGAGAGAGGGAGAGGAGAGAGAGAGAGAGAGAGAGAGAGAGAGAGAGAGGGAGATTGTTTGTGTTTGCAATGGGGCAGAGGAAGAAATAATTGTCCCATGAGAGTGAGTGAGTGTGTGTGTGTGTTTATATTTGCTTTGGGGTGGAGACAGGCATACAGACAGGAAGGAATAGGATTGCACCATGTGTAACACAGGGTGGGGCTCTGTAGACACAAAGTAGGAAGGTGCTTTTGACTAAGGTTCTGCCTCAAGATCTTGGGCCTTCTAGAACAGAGTAGATGGCTCCACAGCAAATGAGGTTTCTGAGGTGATGTGCCTGTGTGGTTTACTGTGGTGTGCTGCATTAGAAAAGAAGGGCTTGAATGTTAGAAACATCGCTGGAGAGTAGTTTTGTCACATGGGTTGTATTGTGCAGCATCGACCCCTGGGTCCTGGCAGGCACCCCGAGTCTTTAACATGAGTGTATCACCAGGTACATCAGAGTGCTGCCCACCAGAGCCAGACTGGCTGCCGCACAGCTGAGAACAGAAGGGACTTGAAGGGTCCAACATGCAGAGGGTGGCTGAGGATGAATGCCCTCTGCACAGCTTGGGCAGTGACTGCCAGCATGCCCCGGTAACATTAGTGCAGCCATGTTATTAAAGAGCGGAGATGGCATCTCTGTTCAGTCTTTTGGAACCTGTGTTTGGTGATGACAGGCTGACAAACCGGCATTAGTCATGCTTCGCTTCTCAGCATGGCTGACCAAAGTGAAAAAGCACCAAGAAAAGATTGGCCCATTCTGTGGAGTGTCACCCCTTGCCAGGGCAGAAACTGGAACAGCTGCTGTGCCAACTGTGTAGAAAGCACCACACTTAGCATTAAGGACAGTGTAGATACTTCCACACTTCACAGGATGGCAGTGGAGACAGTTTCACAGCTAGCATGAGGTCTGATGGAGCTGTCTGCTCATGGAAGCCGAATGTCAAGAAGCCTCTTCCTGCCACACAGACCAGACTGGCTCCCTACAGACACTACATGTGGCCTGTTGTCCTTTTTGCCTCCAAAGACTTGTTCTTGCAGCTAGGGAGACCCTGCCGCTCACCACTGCCTACTCCTGTTTGTGGTGGTTGGTTCAGAGGCCAGTAGTTTAGGGGCTGAGGAGCATAGACCACAGCCCTTCAGACTCGGCCTGGAAAGGTGGCCCTGTGCTGTGTGACCTACATAGATGATTCTGTGAGTTGTTGTCAGAGAGCTGCTGGTAAGATTGTTTTAGAATCTAGGTGATTGACCCCCTAGTCCGTGGTGATTGCTTCATTAGGTGTTCATGGCACCGCATATCTAAGCAGCTGTGTCTGCCCGCCGCTCCTGCCCCTGTGAGGTACTCTAGAAATGCAGCTCTCAAGCCAACTCCATTTCAGATTCTTCACACTATCCCCTCTTTAATGTTAAGGGTGTTAGATTGGAAAGTACTTGTGGAAATAGTGCTGTAGTGTTTGTACATCTCTCCGAGACCCCGCAAATACCAGGAGACCTGGGGAAGAAGTGCCAAGCAGCTCTGATCTATGGCCCCACTGAATTGCTGGGCCAGAATACTCATAAGGGAGCAAGATCTGGTTTGGCTCATGGTATCAAAAGGTTTCAGTCCATCACTGTGTGGAAGGCATGGCAGAGTAGCTTGGTCCATGGTGGCAGGAGTGTGCGGCAAGCTGTTCCCATGATCATAGCCCAGGAAGAGGAGAGCTGGCCTAGACCCACAGTCTGGGCCTAACCTTTAAAACTGCCCCACCTCCTGAAGGTTCCACGCCTCCCACAATCGCTCCATCAGTGGGGGAACATTCAAGACATGAGCCTATGGGCGGCAGTTCACATCAAACCCATAATGCCCTGGGTGAGAATTTGCCCCACAGTAGTCACCAGGACAAGATTTCTCTGTCATGGCATCTCTTGAGGGCTGTGTAACTGGCAGTCATCAAAAGAAAACAGTAGCCTGGATGTAGGTTGCTGCTGCTGTTCACATTAGCCCTTGAAGCTGTGTCCTTCCTCTTAGCCGCTTCCTTGCCAAACAAATCTCATGCTCTGAACAACCTTCTGCAGGAGGACACCATGGAGGTGGAGGAGTTCCTGAAGGAGGCTGCAGTGATGAAGGAGATCAAGCACCCTAACCTGGTACAGCTGCTAGGTAAGCAAGTACAAACTCAGGGGCCACAGGCAGCTGGCTGTCCAGATGTCTGGGCACACAGTGAGCATCTTTTTTCTTTCTTTCTTTCTTTCTTTTTTTTTTTTTTTTAATTTTAAGTACATTCTTATTTTGCTTGCATGTATGTCTGTGTGAGAGTGTCAGATCCCCTGAACTGGAGTTACAGATAGTTGGGAGCTGCCATGTGGGTGCTGAGAATTGAATCCCAGTCCTCTGGAAGGACAGCCAGTGCTCTTACTGCTGAACCATCTCTCCAGCCCAAGCATCACCTCTTAATAAAAGAGAACTGTGTGTTTAGGGGAGGTGGGGGAAGTTAGAAGACAGCTCTGTGGGTCGGTTTCCTCCTTCCACCTTCACATGGGTTCTGGGATCAGGCCTGCATGGGGTCATGCTTTCACTTTGACTTGCTGAGCCATCTCACCAGCCCAGGAGCCCTTTCCCTCAGTGCCAGATCCTTCTAGGGCTCCTTCCCCTGGGAACAGAGCCACATGCTGAAGCCCCTGTGTCCTGTTGTCAGGGGTGTGTACCCGGGAGCCCCCATTCTACATCATCACCGAGTTTATGACCTATGGGAACCTGCTGGACTACCTGAGAGAATGTAACCGGCAAGAGGTGAGCGCCGTGGTGCTGCTCTACATGGCCACACAGATCTCATCAGCCATGGAGTACCTGGAGAAGAAGAACTTCATCCACAGGTAGTGCTGGGCAAAAGCAGCCTCACCCAGCCTCACCCAGCCTCACCCCTGCTTCAGAACACCCAGCTGTGGGGTCTTAGGGCTCAGGTCCCAACCTTGGTGCTGGAGCTCACCGGCCTCCAGAGGAACGCAGATGCGAGCACCTGATGTGACCGCTGCTTGTGGCAGGTGGGACTAATGCTTCAGGCTCAAGGCCTGGGCCAGTGGAGCAGCTAATCTCCAGGGAAGAAGGGTTTCATTTCTGAGCCATTTTGGACTTCTTAGTGGAATATTAAATGAAATCCATAAAAGGCCTTGTAATAATCACAGCTCCCTCTGAAACAGTGCACTTCCAAGGCCAACTCAGTAAAGACCTGCCTGGGCACAGTGGGCATGGTTTTCATACAGGTCCACAGTGAAGGGCAGGGCCTAGGCTTAGCTTCAGTGTGTGGCTTTTTCTTCTCTTTTGTGTTTCATTGTCCATCTGCTGTCGCTGGCTTGGGGATGTTTCCACGGCCATAGACTTGTATACATGGAAGCCGGAATTAAGCTTCTTTGCGGCTTTGAAAACCTGGAGTGTTTTGACCTTCAAGTGTGCCACAATTATCTGGGTTTGCATGCTTTGCTGGTAGAAGTGGCTTCCTAGCAGAGTGACAACCTGTGCAGGAGAGAGCCTGATGGGCTTGGCCCGACTCCGCCATGCAAGATGTTCTCCACGCCACTGTGGTGACCTTTCCTACCCAATTAACTCAAGTGTGAAACCTCGACATGAGATTTCATAGTCAGGAATAAGTAGTGTGTGTGAAATGCTGGCAGCCCCTCGGAAGACAGATTTTTTTCTGCTCCATAAGAGCCCACTCCCAACGCTGCTGTCACTCAGCAAAGTGAACCCTCTGATGCTGCAAATTGAGATCTCCTGACGTCTGGCTTGCCTCGCATGGCCAGCTCCCTGCCCCTGATTCACACACTTAAAATGCCTTACCAAAAATCCTGTTAGGCACAACTCCTGTGTGTTTAGTTTCTTTCTCATTGCTGGTGATTAAGCTGCCTCCTCTTCTCATTCTTCAGTTCCCAGTTGCTTTGTGATTTCATGGTTAACATCTATGAACCAAAGATTAAACCCTTTCCTCCCTAGAAGATTCGGGAGGTGAGAGGGGTCGGATTATATGGGAAAGTTTCTCAAGCACCTTTGGGTAGGCTTCGGGAAGTAGAGAGCATATATGGGTAAAGAGTGCAACAGACTCAATTTTGTTTCTTTGCTACCTGTGGGTAGGACAGGTAGAGACAGGCTCACTCCTGTCAGTCTCTTGCTGTCAAGCATTGGGCTAAACATTCCCTGTGCCTGGCCATGGCACAGTAGCAGTGCAGACATACAGGTAACACTTGTAATTTTTCAGGAACGACATCAGAGGAAGAGCTTTATGTACTATACATTACTACACACAGCTGCCCAAGGTGGGCCCTATTTCTGTCTTCATTTTATGGGTGAGGTAGCTGAGTGCCAAGGTCATTAATATGCTCCAGGTCATGGGGAGGGACCTGCTCCCATCTGCCACCCGGATGGTTGCTCTCCGGCTGGGCATTTGCAAGCTTTTGTGTGACATGTCAGTGTCACACCTGTCAACAGTAGGGGAGCTGCAATGTTGGGGAGTCAGCCAGGAGCACACACAGATGACCCTTTTTCTTTCTCAGAGACCTTGCTGCCCGGAACTGCCTGGTTGGGGAAAACCACTTGGTGAAAGTGGCTGATTTTGGCCTGAGCAGGTTGATGACAGGGGACACCTACACAGCCCATGCTGGAGCCAAATTCCCCATCAAGTGGACTGCGCCTGAGAGCCTGGCCTACAACAAGTTCTCCATCAAGTCGGATGTCTGGGGTAAGGTTCAAGTCTTGGGCAGTCCTTGCCGGTGGGTTCTCTGCTGCTTCACTGCGTCTTCATTGCACTCCCCTCCATCACTACACCCTCTTCCTGGTTGGTTTCTGGCTATTTTAAAATCTTATTTCCTGTTCTCTTTCAAAAATGAAGCAAAAGCGACCTCCTGAATGATCCAGAACAGCACCACCTTCATGTCTTCATTCCACATTTGCTGCTTAGATCTGATGTGCAGCAGCCGGCCCTGCAGGCACCAGAATCACCTTCTCTGCAGGAAAGCTGTTCTTTTGGTTTGGGTTGTAAACAGGGCACTTCATGTGGCAGTGTCACCTGTTTATTTTATTTTTAAAGTTTTGTTTTTTTTTTGTTTTTTTTGAGGCAAAGTCTCTACATCTCTACATAGCTCTGGTCTTGAAATCACAGAGATCCACCTGACCCTGCCTCCCAAGTGCTGGGATTAAAAGCACACACTACAGTGCTGGCTTAAAGAACTTTTCATGCCAAAGGCGGCCAAAGAGGGTGGAGTTGGATAGTGAGCTCCACCTCACCCAGCCTGCCCCACCCTTGCACTTAGTATTTTAAAGCAAATCCCAGACATCATATGGTACTTGCTTCTTACAGACAACTCTTAGAGCACAGCACAGTGCTCCACCCAGGCTTGACTGATTGCTGAATACTATCAAATATCCAGTGCTCACGCTTCCAGTAGAACCATAAAATCACATCTGTGTTTACAGTTCTCCTGAGGGGCAGCTGGGGCTCGCTCACTGCATCAGTCGGCGTGCCCTCTGTGTCGCCAGTCTGTATCTTCCATCGCTGACGCAGTGTTTCCCTGCTTTCATTTCCTGATAAGCTCTGTCACTCTTCCTGTAGACTTTCCTGGATTTTGGACTTTGCTCATTGTGTCCCTGTGCTGTGATCCGTTCTGCCCCTCTGGCTTCAGTCTTCTTAGAAAATTGCGAAGGCAGATCTGGATAGCTGTTGACATTCGGGTTGACTTTTCTTTCACTAAGTACATTAGAGGACGTGGCATGCTGTTAGGTCAGTTGGTCCATAATGCTTGAGTCTTCTCCCTCTAGTCGGATATGGTGTAGCAGCTGTAAATGACCAGAACCAAGACCAGTGGTTCGTGAGTGCTGTCATGTGATCATTCTCCAACGCCTTTGTTCGATACTCAGCTAGCCACCGAGTATAAAAGAAAAAGCCTGTTTATGTGCTGGGTTTCCCAGTGGTAGAGTTGGTGCAGGAGTGTTGGTAGGTTCATGTGGGTGCCCTCTCATGGCTCCCTCTTTCCCAAGTGAGCTGTAGTGGTGGCAGCTGGGCTTGCTGGTCTTTTGTGGTATTACTGTGAGCTCTTTGCTGCCACACGTTGGTATGTTTCGGTGTATCGAGGCTCTCCTTAATAGTGGAGTGTCTCATCTTTGGCCAGTGGGAACCCCTCCCTTGTCCTTCTGACAGTTCCCTGTCGTCTTCCTGAGTACCTTAGCTGTCGAGAATGACAAGAGCTCCAGGCTTCTTCCCTGTCCAGGTCGGAATCACCTGTTTTTCTAAAGAATCGTGGTTCTCTTAGTGGGAGGAAAGACATCAAGACTTTTAGAGTTCACAAGATTTTTCCAAACCATTTAGAGCTGAGGAGGCCTTGGGGTAATCTCACCCACCTAGAAACAACTGAAGGACTGACAGGCGTGGCTACATATCACAGAGCAATGAGCAGAACTGACTTTAACCCTAGTGCCACGTAACCTAGAGACCCTATACCAGGAGCTCACCTTGACGTGTTTTAGTGTAGTATGAGTAAATGGAGTTTTCCTCTGCCCGACCTTTCCTTGGCTGAACCATGGAGGGCCTGGCAAGCATCACTGCTAGGACTGCTCTGCAGGTCTCTGCTCACATTGTAGAGAGGCATTACACATCCTTTTCGTGTGTGTGTATGTGTGTGTGTTATGTGTGATATGTGTGTTTGGGTATGTGCATACCATGGCACATGTGTGAACGTCAGAGGACAACTTCATGGAGTCCGTCCTCTCCTTCCACCTTTATTTTGAGTTCCAGAATAGAAAGGTCGATAGGCTTGTGCAGCAAACTTTACCCACTGAGCCATCCGGCCAATCAGTGCCTCACACACCTTGATGTCTTCCACCTGCTGCTTTCTTTCAGCATTCGGAGTATTGCTCTGGGAAATTGCTACCTACGGCATGTCACCTTACCCAGGAATTGACCTGTCACAGGTGTATGAGCTGCTGGAAAAAGACTACCGCATGGAGCGCCCCGAAGGCTGCCCAGAGAAGGTCTATGAACTCATGCGAGCATGTGAGCCTCCCTGACCTATTGAGAAAGCTGTCCTCGTGGGCCGTTGGCACTCTGTTCCTGTGCTCCCGGGTCATGTGTGGGGTTGGGCTTTTGGGTGCCTTTCTGTGCATTTATTTATGGATTGAATGCATATGAGTTGTTTTTGTTTGCTTTGAGGGGGGGTATTTTTCGTTTTGTTTTGTTTTGGATCTGGGTCTCACTCTGTAGCCCTGGCTGGCATGGAACTCATAAGTAACTCTCCTGCTTGAACCTCACAAGTTCTAAGTTGCAGGTATGAGACATCATGCCCAGGCTTTTTTAATTTTTTTTAAACATAGAAAGGGTTAGATGAAAAGCAAACCTGGGTTTGCTATTAGACGCAGATTCTAGGTCCTGCTTCCGCACACCACTGTAAGACACCGCAGGTGACGGAGCTCCGGTAGTGCCGTGAGTGTGCATGCTCGTCTGCACGCAGTGTCTGCGCGTGGGTCTACCGTCTGTGTCACAGGAGCGCTCCCTCCTTTTTCCTCTTAGTAGTGCGCCAGAGACGCTGCTTCCTGTCTACATATTTAGATTCTCCTAACCCTGTTCCCCACCTTTAATGGATACAGCTGTCCGCACTTCAGTAGATGCTTTAAAACACTCATTTGTCCTCTTGAGATAAGCTTTTGGCTGTTGTACACATTTGTTTGCTTTAATTACATCTTATTATGATTGATTGATTGATTGATGTGTGTGAACATTCCGCAGCATACAGCGTAGTTCTTTTTTTCTGTGTGGCTCCCAGGGATCAAACGTGGCATCGGCCTTAGCAGCAAGTGCCTCTGCCGTGAGCCATCTCGATGGTCCTGTGTTTGCTCTTACAAACAAGGCAGAGACAAACACACTTGTCCTGTGTCTCTGCACTTAACGCTGATATTTCTAAAAGCTGGACTGCTGGTTTAGAGTTTGTATACTGTTGATAACTTAGCATCTAAGAGAAGGGTGTACCAGTTTATACTCACAGCAGAAGTGCATGAAAACAGATCAGGCAGAGCACGTGACAGTGGTACGTCTTCCCCGACATAGGGAAGCACTGATCCTTTTAAAAAAGAAAACCATCTTTTAAAAATTTTTATTTTGTGTGTATGGTTGTTTTGCCTACATGTATGTCTGTGCACCATGTGTGTGTCTGTTGATCATGGAGACCAGAGGAGGGCATTGGATCCCCCAGAACTGGAGTTACAGACAGTTGTGAGCCGCCATATGTGTGCTGGGAACTGAACCTGGGTCCTGTGCAAAAGCAACAAGACCTTAACTGTTAAGCCGCCTCTCCAGCCCCTAATCCTTCCAGTCTTGTTTTCATGAGTGTTGGTGGCACAGACTGTAGTTTCAGTGCAAGGTAAGCTGAGGCAGGAGGATTACTTGACAGGAGTTCAGACCAGACCAACAACATAATGAGATCTAGTCTCAAAACAAAAGCGAGGAAGATGCGTACCTGCACTGAAGAGGGTTTTAGGTCTTGATAAGCATAAAGTAAGGATGATGACCGGGACAGGCTACTACTGCCTTTCAGCTCCCTGAGTCTGTCGTGTGGGGTCTGGGGACACATTTGTGATGCAGTTTTTATTGTCAATGTCTGTAGAGTTTTGTGATCTACATTTCTGCCTGTATATGATGTCTTTCCAAACCCTTAACGTCTGTAATAGGGCACGGTAGCATTTGGCATTTTTAACTTGTCATGGCATCAGCTCTTAGCAGGTTTGGAATTCCACTTTCATGTCCAGACCATTCCTTGGGAATGGCTAGTCCTGGCTTGTTAGCAGTGCTCTCCAGCTGGATCTTCTGATGTGGATCTTCTCCATCCAGGTTGGCAGTGGAATCCCTCTGACCGGCCCTCCTTTGCTGAAATCCACCAAGCCTTTGAAACCATGTTCCAGGAGTCCAGTATCTCAGATGGTAACGTACCTCCCAGGGCCTGCAGTGGGTTGAGAGATGGGATTGGAGCTAGGCAAGCCTAGTGAAAGCGCCCAGGCCAAGTGAGAGCCCAGAACTCTGCAGGAGGTCTCTGTGGTAGATCTGTATCTTTCGTAGTTATACAGAGTTCTAGAAAATGCTGAGTGCTGCTTCTTCAGGACCTGTGTCCCTTTTCTCTAGCTGCATAGACCTTAAGAAAAAGAGAATCGTAGGAACTGGAGAGGTAGCTTAGTGGCTAAGAGGACCTGAGTTTGGTTTCCAGCACCCAAATAGTGGTGGTTCACCACTCCAGTCCCAGGGCATCCAACACCCTCTACTGGCCTCTGCACCCAGGTGGTACACAGACACACATGCAGTCAAAACACCCATACACTTACAAATAAGTTAAGAATATGTATAAGTTAGAAAAAAAGCAAAGAAATCCCTTTCAAGAAGGCACCTTTGCTGATGACTGCTGGGTTGTGTTGTATGTGATCCTTAGAGGTGGAGAAGGAGCTGGGGAAGCGAGGCACGAGAGCAGCTGCCGGCAGCATGCTGCAGGCCCCAGAGCTGCCCACCAAGACCAGGACCTGCCGGAGAGCTGCTGAGCAGAAAGACCTACCTGACACCCCTGAGCTGCTCCACACCAAGGGCCCCGGAGAAAGCGGTACGTCCGTGCCTTCTCATCCCTCAGGCCACGGTAGGCGAATGGCGAGCTGGCACTGGAGCTGGCAGAGGAGGGCAGCAGTCTCTCCTCAGTGGTCTGGCCCTGGAGAGGAAGGTTCACCTCTTGCCCGGTACTGTCATTCTCCCTGGGGGAACCATTCAGCAGTTGCTTAGACACGAAAAAAACTGGAACACCTGCCAGGCACACCCACCTTTCCTTATGCTCTTCACAGCGCTGGGGCATCTTCCAGGGCAGACACGGCAATAAACAGCATTGAGCCAAACAGAGCAGCCTGGACTCAGTCGGTGCAGAGCTCCCTGAGACAGAGCTGGGGTCCCTATAGTTTCTGAAAAGAGTATCTTTTTGCACTCTTCCCCAGGTTCAGCTAGAGCAATGGGGCTGGGTCAGGAGGTACGCAGAGATATACAGGGATAGTGTTAACAACCGTGTGTCAGGGCTTCCTGTAGACCAGCTGTGTACCACTAGAACAGCGTCTAGTCCTCCTGCAGACCCACTGAAGTCAAACTGAGAGAGAGTACCTGAACTCACAAAGGCTCCCGGGGGCTCCCAGCATGGGCTGATGGGCCCATAGGTCTGGTTGAATGGGACCAGGCAGAATAAAGCCTGGTTCTGATTGGGGTTCTTAGGAGTATTTACTCAGCAGAATCCACAGACCCCAGCCTTGTTGTGTTTTTAACCCTATACTCACGCTGACGAGAGGTTGAATGGTCAAATCCACACAGCACATAAAGTACTCGAGGGACTGTCTTAGTCAGACTTACTGTTGCTGTGAGAAAACATCGCAACCAAAGCAACTTGGGGAGAAAAGATTTATTCAGCAAACACTTCCTCCTCACAGTCCCTCGTCAAAGGAAGCCAGGACAGGAACTCAAGCAAGGCAGGGTTCTGGAGGCAGGAGCTGACGCAGAGCCCATGGATGGGTGCTGCTGACTGGCTTGTTTCCTGTGGCTTACTCAGCCTGCTTTCTTATAGAACCCAGGACCACCAGCCCAGGGGTGTCCCACCCACAATGGGCTGGGCCCTCTCCCATCGATCACTAATTAAGCAAATACCCTACAGCCTCATCTGCTGGAGGCATTTTCTCAGCTGATGTTTTCTCCTCCCAGCTGACTTTAGCTTGTGTCAAGTTGACACAAAACTCTCCAGCATAGGATAGCACACACAAGTACCAGAGGTGCATTTTTGGAAGGTTTCCATACAGGCTAGGGTATGGCTCAGTGGTAAAGCACTTGCTGAGCAGTTGTCAGGACCTGAGTTCCAGTCTGCAAAATCCACATGTGCTAGCATGGATCTGTAACGTAGCACTCCTACAGAGAGACAGGAGGTAGCAGCAGAAGAATCCTGAGAGTTGTAAGGGCCAGGTAGCTTGGTGTACACAGCAGTGAACAACAGACCCTACCACAAACAAGGTCAGAAGGAAGGAAGGATAACCCAAGGTTATCCTCTGACCTCTACATGTGTGCTATGGCGTGTGCACACACAAGTGCATGTGTGGTTTGTTTTTTGTTTTTTTTTTTTAAAAAGGTTTTTGGAAAAAAAAATAAGTCCAAATTGTAGAACCACTGGGTCATCTTCCTTCCCTCTTGGTGGCCGTGACACACAAGCTGTCCTTCATCCCCTTCAGTTGTCATGTTGTCAGGTCATGGGCAGTGGGGAAGAGTGGGGCTGCTCGGGAGCATGTACTTAGGAAAAGCCAGTGATGGACAGGTGCGTGTGTTTTTTTCCATCAATATCATTTCTGAGGTGTTTTGATAGGTCATCTCTGTGAGTCAGGAGTGCCCCCAACATCTGTGCTCTGATGTGGCTCTGTGACCCACTAGAATGTCTCTAACTTCTTCGGCTGGACTAAAGTGTGGGGAGGTCCTCTGCTCACCCTTGATCTGATGTGTACCTCTGCTGGGCTTAGGACAGGTACAGCCTCCACGTCTGTGGAGGGAGGGAAGCCCCTTGGAGCTGGCTGCGGGGCCTGGCATCACAAAGGCATTTTGGTGACTGTCACTCATATTTTAAAAATACCCACTTGAAGTTTTGTAAAGGTCATCTCTCCCTGTGTGTCACAGCAGCTGACTGTCATGCCCCCATGGAGCACAGTGACACCTCAGGAGCCTCAGCAGGTCTCTGCTGACCAGAGTGTGACATTGGAGGGACTCCAGAACTTTAACTGGTTTCAGGATGAGGAGTCAGGGCTATTCCAGCCCTTGCCCCTCAGTATGGGGGAGAGACTTGTGCCTCTCCTGATAGTGAAGTGTTCACAGCACGCATGATGATGAGGCCAAGCCGTGATGGATGCCACACCTTTGTCTTCTGCCCTCTGGCACCGCCTGAGCCTTGTGGTGCCTGTTGTAGGAAAGCTGTGGGTGGAGAAGCGCTGTGTGAGCTGGTGCTTGTGCTGTTGCTTATGCTCTCCTCTCTGTTGCAGATGCGCCGGACAGTGAGCCTGCTGTATCACCACTGCTTCCTCGGAAAGAGCGTGGGCCCCCAGATGGCAGCCTAAATGAGGATGAGCGCCTCCTCCCCAAAGACAAAAAGACCAACTTGTTCAGCGCCTTGATTAAGAAGAAGAAGAAAATGGCGCCAACGCCCCCTAAGCGCAGTAGCTCCTTCCGTGAGATGGACGGCCAGCCAGAGCGCAGAGGGGCTAGTGAGGATGATGGCCGAGAAATCAGCAATGGGCCACCAGCTCTCACCCCCTCAGATGCAGCAGAGCCCACCAAGTCCCCTAAGGCCAGCAATGGGTCTGGCGTCCCCAATGGAGCCTTCCGGGAGCCAGGCAGCTCGGGCTTCCGTTCTCCCCACCTGTGGAAAAAGTCCAGCACACTGACCAGCAGCCGCCTGGCTGCTGGAGAAGAGGAGAGCGGCATCAGCTCCAGCAAGCGTTTCCTGCGCTCCTGCTCAGCTTCCTGCATGCCCCATGGGGCCAGGGACACAGAGTGGCGGTCAGTCACGCTGCCTCGGGACCTGCCATCTGCTGGCAAACAGTTTGACTCATCCACCTTTGGAGGACACAAGAGCGAGAAGCCAGCTCTGCCTCGGAAACGCGCCAACGAGAGCAGGTCCGAGCAGGTGGCCCGAGGCACCGTGACACCCCCTCCCCGGCTGGTGCGGAAGAGCGAGGAGGCCGCTGATGAAGTCTTCAAAGACATGGAATCCAGCCCAGGCTCCAGCCCTCCCAGTTTGACTCCCAAACTGCTCCGTCGGCAGGTCACTGCCTCGCCTTCCTCTGGCCTCTCTCACAAGGAAGAGGCCACCAAGGGCAATGCCTCTGTGACTCCTGCCACAGCCGAGCCGACACCCCCCGGCAGCAGAGTGGGCCCCAACAAGACCTCCACCGAGGAGACCCGAGCGAGGAGGCACAAGCACAGCTCAGAGTCCCCAGGGAGAGACAAGGGGCGGCTGTCCAAGCTCAAGCCCGCCCCACCACCTCCGCCTGCCTCTGCTGGGAAAGCCGGAAAGCCTGCACAGAGCTCCAGCCAAGAAGTGGCCGGGGAGACCGGCGGGGCCACAAAGACGAAGTGCACAAGTCTGGCTGCAGATGCTGTGAACAGTGACCCCGGCAAGGCTGGCCAGCCTGGAGAAGGACTAAGAAAGCCTGTGCCCCCATCCATGCCAAAGCCTCAGTCAGCAACTAAGCCTCCGGGGACCCCCACCAGCCCAGCCTCCACTCCCTCCACAGTACCAGCACCTCCAGCCCTGGCCGGGGACCAGCCATCTTCTGCCGCCTTCATCCCCCTCATATCAACCCGTGTGTCCCTTCGAAAGACCCGCCAGCCACCAGAGCGCATCGCCAGCGGCACCATCACCAAGGGTGTGGTTCTGGACAGTACTGAGGCCCTGTGCCTCGCCATCTCCCGGAACTCAGAGCAGATGGCCAGCCACAGTGCTGTGCTGGAGGCTGGCAAGAACCTGTACACATTCTGCGTGAGCTATGTGGACTCCATCCAGCAGATGAGGAACAAGTTTGCCTTCCGTGAAGCCATCAACAAGCTGGAGAGCAACCTCCGAGAGCTGCAGATCTGTCCTGCGACAGCCTCCAGTGGCCCGGCTGCCACCCAGGACTTCAGCAAGCTGCTTAGCTCTGTGAAGGAGATCAGCGACATCGTACAGAGGTAGCAGCAGCCGGTGCATGCCAGCCCGGATGCTACAGTCCACGGGGCTTTTGTGCCTGTAAGGATCGGGGACAGAGGACTGGGGAGCTGGCATCTTGGCCCGGGAGCTTTACAGAGCATCAGGCAGAGCCAGGGCCTGAGGAGTCAGTCCTTACACCTATTCTGTGCACCAGCTGTCCTGCACCTTTCCTCCTCAACCCAAGCACTCCAGTCCACCTCTCCTTGCTGCCTATGTGTGGGCTTCCTGCTCTCAACCTGCCCTTGGCCTGCCAAGCCACCAGGCTCCTCCCTCTCCAGTGCCCCAGACCTGGCTCCTAGGCCAGCTGGGAGTACCCAGAAGGACTGTCCTTTCCTTGCGGGAGCGTGTCCTCTGATGCACCTTCTTGTCACCAAGGCACCAGAGCCCCTGTGCCTGAACTCATATGCTTAGTTAAGTCTTGTCCCAGAGAAGCCGTGCTCACCGTTTCCTAGTGTGAAGGAAGCTGTTGATTGGAGGGTTGTGAGGCGCTAAAGCTGAGGGCATGGGTGGGTGGGTCCTAGAGATGATGGAGCTGGGCACTGTGGTCTGTCTCCAGTGGTGTGCCCTGCAGATCCTGGATAGCAAGCTTGAGTGTCGTGAGTGACAGACACTGGCTGCCAGGCACACAGCCAAGCTGGGCCTTGGCCTCCAGGGGCCCAGAGGTCTGCATTGCTGAGCAGTCTTTTCCCCTCTCCTGCCTCTGAGGTCAGGTCCAGCCTCTCTGGTCCTTGCCTTGATGACAAAAGGAGCAGCCACTGGGCACAAGCCAGCAAGAAGGACCACCATCTCGGGCTCTCAGAGCTACTGCTTAACCACCAAGAACAGTGTGGAGCCTGGTGCTCCGGGAGACGTGCCACGGCACAGGCTGGGGTGGGGCATGTCTTCCTTCCCCAGACAGCCAGGACCAGAGCTGAGCAGGGACCCGGAGCAACCAGATGAAGAGGGAGACACATGCCTGCCTTGCACTGGGCCAGGAGAGGCCTCCACAGTCCCTGCTTCTCCACTGCGGCTGCGCTGTGCCAGCCCCGGTCCCACACTAATCATGGAGGTTTTTCTGGTAATGATTCTCTGGATTGTTCTCCACGGTCCCCACAGCACTCCACCTCCTTGCCCCCAGTGGCTGTTCAGCAGCCCGGGAGGCAGCGCCACACTGCCAGCGGCCCTGAAAAGCCAGACACCCCCATGCTGTGACATCCTGTTCACAAGGTACTGGTCTGCGGTTGCTGACATGATGTGCCACTATATTTTGCATTATACTTTGGTATTACACTTGTTTTTTATAGATTTGCTCTCATAAATTACATGTAAATATTTGCCACGGTGCCCCCTCTGGCACACCAGTGGCATCTCCCTTTTTTTTCTCAGTCCAGTACATTTTGTTTCTGTATATGACTGTTTTTTGAATCCAAATCTCTCTGTAGTATTTTTTAAATAAATAAGTGTTTACAGAACTGTTGACAGATTGCTGGGTCTGTGATTCATCCCTGCTGCTGCTCACTCCCGAAGGGTCACAGCACATCTGGCTGTCATAAAACAGAACAGTGGCCAGCGAGCAGTCCAGGACCAGGTCGTCTTGGTCATCCGGCACACGGTTGCCAGCTGCCCGCTCCTGTCAGCCTCGCAGCAGGTGGCAGCGTCCTGTGCCCAGCCTGCCGGCAGAGTGAACCCCTCCCTGGCGTGCCTCTGCATCTCAGCCCGCTTCCTGTGCCTGCCACCAGCCACCTAGCGTACCTTCCCTATGGCTTCAAGGTGCCAGCTCTTGCATTTGAGAAGTCAGTGGATGAGGGGAGCTGCGGAAGTGAGCACTGCCACCAGCAGGCTCTGGGGCTGTTCCAGTCAGGGCAGCCTCTGGGGCCATGGCAAGGAGGCCAGAGGCACAGGCTGCGGTGTACCCCGCCAGCCCAACACAGCCAGCTCCCCTGCCATTATGTCATAGATGTAGAAGTGGTTCCGAGCTGCCCAGTGGCCAGAAATCAGACACCGGGCTCCTGCAGGTTTTCTGAGGCCAGTAGGGTCTTCCTTCAGTGGCCGCTTTGGAAGGAACGGTAGGAGGGTTCCAGGGATCGCCATTGGCGCTTGCTCCTTAGTGTGTGAATCGGGTGTGTGTGAATCGGGTGCTTCTGGCCTCCATGGCCCCAGACAGAATTGTGTCTTTTTTGTAGGTGTTCCTTGTAAGGCCACAGGGGTGACCAGTCAGCTCAGCCAGGGCATAAAATACTCCCTGTCTTTCAAATAAGTTCTTGATGTGACGTTTCTAAGACTGGCTTTCTTGACCTCCTTAGATCTTAGACGCTCCTTTGCATAGGTTTCCCACAGAAAACTACCCTACTCGTGTCCAGCCTGAGGAGCCAGCGAGATGGCTCAGTGGGCAGAGGCACCTGCTGCCACGCCTGGGGCCTGACAGTCTCCGAGCCCACACGATGGTAGCGAAGAGAACCGACTGCTGCACTGCCCTCTGCCCTCCACGTGTGCTGTGGTACGCATGTGTACGCACGAGTATGTACACAAAACCAAAGGGAAGCAGAAGTGAAGAGACGCTTGTCCCCAGATGTGAGGGTTGGAGTTCTGGGGGCAGAAAGACTCACTGCGGCTGCTGCATTAGGACCAGGGAGGGCTGGGCGGGCTGGCTACTGGGTCTCTACACTTGGAATAGGCTCACTCAGGAAGCATCTGGACCGCAGAGACAGTTTCCCACCTGAGCTCCTGCTGCAGACACCATGTCACCACATGGAATGCTTGTACCGTGCTGAGGTCTGGCACCGTTCTCTGAGACTCAGGTGAAGCAGCTTAGCCAAGGCCAACACAGCATGTGCCTACAGGTCAGGTTAGTTTGTAGATGCTGAAGATAGCTACATCCTGCCCATCGGATGCACCTTTCCAGGCTACAAACTGTGGCTGGCCTGGCCTCGCGGGACCAGATTGAACTCAGTACCCTCCCACTCCCAGGACTCTGGAGAAGCACTTTGTCTCTGTCTCTCTCTCTCTCGCTCTCTCTCTGTGCACACATGTGCGTGAGTGCCTGTGAGAGAGACTGATGTCAGTCTTAAGTGTCTTTTTTGAGATAGGTCTCGTTGCACCTGAAGCTTACCAGCTGGCTAGGCTGGCTGGCCAATGAGCCCCCATCTGCCTGTCTCCACTCCCACTACTACCGTCTACTGCACCCACCCCAGCCAGGGCTGGGGTTAGAGGCATGCGCCCAGCGTTCACAGAGGTGCTGTGGATCTGACCTCAGGTCCTCGTGCTCACATGGCAAGCATTTCACTGTCTCCTCTGTCGTCGCCCCCCCTCCAAAGTCATTTCTAAGTCTGGTCTTCACAGATGACATTAGTGGGCCAGACTGGTGGTGCCTTCATCCCTGATAGGCACCTAGCCTCTTGAGAGGGACCCTGCTCCTGGGATTCTGTTCCCCAGGAACTTTGGGACTTATGGGACCAGGAACTCGAGGTTGAGGTGTGAGTGGTTCTGTGGTGTCTTTGGAGCAAGTGAGGGTGAGCAGCTAGCTGTCCTGGGCCTTTTTTTTTTTTTTCTTTCCTTAGTTTAATTAGTATTTCAAACACAGGAAAACATGGACAGATATTTCCCACCCGTCTTGGCACTGATAACTGTAGATGTGCACACCGTCTGGAAGATCCACCTTTTTCATTTTTTGTTCTTTGAGACAGGGACTCATTAGTCCAGGCTGTTCCCCATCTCCCTATGCAACCAAAGCTGGCCTTGAACTTCTGATCCTCCAGCCTGAGCCTCCCGAGGACGAGGATTATAAGCAAGCACACTACCCGGCTCTTGTTTGTGTCTTGAATAAATAGAACGAGCAGCTACAGACAGCTTTCGGAGTGAGAGCTGGAGGTGCCAGACCAATGGGTGAACAGCCTGGGGCTGAGTCTGCCTCGGGGTGGATGTTTCCCAGAGCTTCCCCTTCCCTAGTCTGGAGAGGACAGAGGAGGGCCTAGACCCTGCAGGAGCGTGGGAAACTTAGGGGCAGGGGTTAAAGACGGCGTTTAGCACCATGTAGACGAGCTACTTTAGCGGATCAATGCTTTAGCAGCCTGAGTGTTCTGATTTCCAGGGCTATTGAGCTCCAATGTACAAGCAAACTGGAAAAATAGCTTTTGTTGGTTTTCTTTTAATGATTAAAGGTAATGGCAGCAGATGCGGCCCTTTGAAGGCCTCCCCCTTCTCCGTCGTAGTTAATCCATCCCTCCTAAATTAAGAACCCGCCGGGCTCAGGGTGCAGCCCGGAGGTAGAGCGCTTGCCTAGCGTGCACGAGGCCTGAGTTTGAGCCTCAGCGCTGCTAAAGAAGAAAACTCAAAATGAGCCGGCACCTGCCCGCAGAGGGAGCGGGTGTGCGGGTCACTCAGCCTCACGGGTGGCGCACACCTGCTGAGTGAAGAGCAGGCCGGGCCCTGGCCCAGGGTGCCCTTCTTCCCCGGCGTGTGGACTGTCTGTCTCGACCCGTCTCATGCGAATGAATGAGCCAGGCTACTGCCCCACAGAAGCAGGGTGGAACCACGGTTGCCTCTCTGTATCCACAGAAGATCCGTGTTCTCGGGACTGTTTTCACAGACGCTGCCCAGGGAGTGCGTCGGTGCCCACCATGTCACACTAGCAGGGAGCAGCAGCATCCCTTTGCTGGACGCACCCTCACCAGCAGGCTCTTCCTGAGGGAAGGCAGAGCCATGTGCCTCTCAGTTTCTGTGCCCTTGTGTGCCTGTGTCCGCAGCCCAGGACCGTGTGCAGGGCCCAGGGGAGCCCATTGCGGGCTCTGGGGGTAGGCGGTGTGTCAGGTGTTTGGCTCTGGCCTCCCTCCTCAGCTTACCTCCCAGCCCTGCTCCCCGGTCAACATGGCTCTTTTGTGGCTCCGATCTGTCAACCTTAATGAAGTGGCTTCCTGGCTGCTGAGGATTGAGAGCTGCTACTGGGGACGTAAGTCACTAATAGAATGGAAAACACCGGAATACTGTGAGGTGCCAAGCTGGGCCTGGCCCAGTGTGGTTCTAAAAGGCTAATAAAAATCCACCAATTAATCCTGACAGCTCAATGGAAAATTATTCAATTGTGAACAGGGGCAAGCCGCCACTGGCAGGGAGGAGGGGAGATGTTGCCATAGAAACATCAATATAAGTTCTCATCTCAGCAGTCAAAGCCAGCCCTGGAGTGAGCAGCTTCTGACGGGTGTGTCTGACCTGGGATGGTATGTAGGAGAGTCAGCAGCCTTTGAAAGGGATGCTCTGCCTGGCCCCAGGCCTGCACACAGCCCAGACTGCCCCTCCCCCAGGTAGAGATGTCGTTTTTTCCCCTCACACTCCTTATTCTGAGAAACATAGGTAAGGAACGGGAGTGGAGAGGGAGACAGCGGGCCGCATCTCCCGGTGCCTTCGCCCAGCTGCCAATTACGGGGCTTGCTAGGAGAAGTGTTCAGGGTACAGACAGCCTGATTTCCATCTCCCCAAAGTGAAGACTCCAGGAGCTCAAGAAAAGAAGTTTCTGGGGCCCAGAGGACCTGGAAGGAGGAGGCCAGCATTCCATTACGATGCTGAAGTTGTTACAACTTTTATTTCAAAAGATACACAGGGCACATTCCTGGTTTGGGTATTTGAAAGTCAACCTTGCTTAGCAAAAACAAAAACACAAAAAACCATCCCTTCCGAGTTTTGTTCCCAGGAGGCCCTTGGCTTGGCAAACACTACCATGGACAAGGCCAGCCACCAGAGGGGACAGGTGGCCAGAGGGGGTGGGCAGGCCATTTGAAGGGCCTTGGTGCCTTTGCAGTCCACTGTAGGACTTTCTTGCCAGAGGCAGCTTGTGCTAATGGATGGGGAGCTCGCTCACTGTGTTTGGTCTGTTTGGGTGGATTATTTTTCCCCTTCATTTGTAACTTTCAGACCCACATTCTATACACGGCGGAGTGTGCTCTTTCACAGTGGCACTTCAGTTGTCAGCTACAGCGTCCCTGTGGGGACTGTCAGAACTGTGATCTGATTTCCCGCTGTGACCTCTCAGTCCACCTGCAGTCATGGGAGCAACAGAGCCCCGGCCGCATCACAGCCTTAGCGCCCTGCCCCTGGGGGTTGGGCTGCTCCATCAGACCACTGGGGAGAAAAGGAGGCTGAGGCGGACAGCAGCCTGAGCCACGGGCTGGACCAGGACACACTGTCTTCCTAACCAAGACACACTTGCTCTTCTTGTGTGGTTTTCACTGTTTTTGTTTTAACACCACCCAGTTTTTTTTACTTTAGCAAAGTTGGAAATGAAGAGTTGAGCACACATCTATCTACCACTAATTCATTATGATAGGCCTTTGCTCTCTCGGGGTCTACATCCTTGAAGTTGGGGAGGGGGCAACGGTGGAAAGACAGACAGGGGCAGAGTCCACAAAGAAGGCCCTCAGCGGCCGAAGCGGAAGCTGAAGCCTCCCTTCCTCCTGCCATAGCTGCTGAGCTCCTCGGCAAGGGTCCCCAGGGGGCGGCTGGCCTTCTCTGAGTCTGTGGGCAGGAACCCTGCAGCCTCACTGCTGCCGTCCTGCCTCCCGAGGCGGAAGCCGCGGTGTTCCCTGTGTGATGCCTGGAGCTCCTTGGCCACCACGAGCAGGGCCGGTGGCTGTGGCGCTCTTGGCCACCAGGAGGGACCCTTCACTGAGTGGGGTCTGCGTCCCTCAGTTGGGTGGGCCCAGCTCATCCTGGTTCCTACATCACCGCCGTCTGTGGATCCCCTTCTGTCCAGCAGCGGAAAGCAGGTGCTCAGCGGCAGCAAGAGGAAGTATGGCCAGGAGTGGAGGCTCTTCATCTGGACAGAGGCAGGAGGGAGGAGTTAGTGGCCAGATTGGCCACATGCAATCCCTGGCCCCAGGTTTCCCAAGGCTTGGGCAGCCAGCGTTTGGAGGGGTAGCTGCTGGCTCGACTTAGCCTGGCTCTCTGGCAGCCTTGGAGACCAGCCTTTCTTAGCCACCACAGGAGCTGGCTGTACCAATTAGGCTGATTCTCACTCACCTGCAGCCAGAGTGCTGCCTGCCTTGGTAGCTCGGTACGAGAATACCACCACAGCTGCCAGCTGGCTTGCAGAAGTACCCGGGTGGCCCTCAGGGCTGTGTGCATTTGGGTTCAATTTTCTATTATAATTATTGACTCTTGGGCCGCAGGCAGAGTAAGAAGACGCCGTGTTTTCAACCTGATAATGAACAGGTCTAGCTGGTCTGCTGGGGAACCCCACTGTCACCTTAACTCAGGAACAAGTTGCTCCTGGGAGGGAGAAGTGGGTTTGGTGGCCCTTGTGTAACTCAGACCCCTACCTGGAGGGGAGCCAATGACAGGGCTAGGGACAGCCAGCACCCGCTGAGCTCACTGGAAAGGACAGGCTCTGGACTAAAGATTACCCACATGAATGGGCTGATCTTTACAGTAAGCCTGACTGTAGCACACTGAGCCCTATCACACAGCTAGTGTGAGGCTCTGGGCTATGTCGGTGTGGTGTCTCAGTGTACCAGGCCTGGGGGGTGGGGGTGATATACATATTTCCTGCATACAGCCATCCAGCCCACCAACCAGAGTTCCACCCCCAATTCCTTGGGCTCAAAGAGGCTCGCGGTTTGCCCTAGAACTTACAGCCTTTTAAGAGAGGGAACTGAGTTCAAGGCACGACTGTCTCACTGTCTCTGCCCCACCTCCACTCCTGCCTTGTTGGGAACTGTTCCTTCCCTCACAGAGGAAGTCTGTTTTGTAACGACCATGGGTGAGCCAGGCTGGGCTGGCTTGTCCTCTGAGGAGCCCCTGAAGCTGGAGTAGAAAGAGGGGCTGGAGAAAGAGGATGGTTTTTGTGTTTTTGTTTTTTTCCCCCAGAAACAGCTCCCTTGAAAACATTTCAAAGAAGTGAGCTCAGCCAGAAGGCTTCAAAAACAACAACAAAAGCAGCCGTGCTTCCTACCCAAATCCAGCTCACTAAGCCCCCTGGTCCCTGGGGGCTTGAGTAGCCTCCAGCCTGCTGCTGCTAAGGGGCTTCCTCAGGCCCCAGTGGAGCGGGTCCCCCACTGGGGACAGACAAGCCTCATTCCCTTCTCCCCAAGGAAGGTATGAGGATGAGGAATATGCTTTATCCAAGGAGACAAATGCTCCCTGGCTGGCAGCTAGGGCTGGCCTGCAAGGGTGAGGCTTTCCATAGGCTGAAGCTGTGGGTCTCACAGTCTGCCCTTCCCTGTGCTGAGCCTGTGCACGGTTCCAGGTGCCTGGCGCTTGCCTGTACCAGCTCACCTGCAGCGCTCGTTTGTACTCACTGTGATGTGGGTCGCTCTGAGGAGGGCAGGTGGATCCTTGGGGCCAGTGCTAGGCAGGCCAGCTCAGGTCCTGGTCCGGAAGGCATGGCTGCTTTATACAGACCACACACACACACACACACACACACACACACACACACACACCCCGGTGTTGTGGGCCCCAGCACGCCTGATTGCCGTGCATTCCTGGCCCTGGGATTCCTTTGGGGCTGCTGGTGGCGAAGGAGGGGGCAGAGTGGGCCGCAGGACAAAGACACAATGCAAACAGGATGTGGTCTGATGAGAGTGGCAGGCACTGCCCTTTGGAGAGAGCAGCAGCACCTGAACAGAGGGCACAGACCCTGGAGACTCTGGGTGGAGACACTGATGCCCACCCTTGAGAACCCCGACGGCGCTGCTGCCTCTGTCTCTCCCTCCAGAGAGGGCGAGCTTTCGGCGGCACCTTCCTCACTGCCGTGGAAGCCGAGGGTCACAGACACCCAGTCCCCTCTTCAGGAAGGTGAGGCGTTCTGCTGTTTAGTACAGCTGCTCTGGAGCCTCAGGAGAGGTGAAAGTGGGCAGGAAGCATTGCTTCTGAGGGGCGCAGGGGTTGGAACCCATGACTAAGCAGAGCCCTGTCAGGCTACAGCTTCAACACCACTGTCAGTCTGTCCCAGAGACGGCGTGCTCCCACTCTCTCACCATCCAGCCCCATGGCTGCGCCATACCGCATGCTGTACCCCTTCCAGACTGGCCTGCTCTTTGGAACCCCAGCTGAGTATGACCACACCCACCTCCCCAGTGGCTGTCATGGCCTGCAGGTAGGGCATCAGCACTAGCTACTGCCGACCTTGGCACAGGCATAGGGCAGATGAGGCCATCGACTCTGATTCCCCACACCGCCACCCGCCGTGCGGACATGGTGTTTGTCGCAGCCACCCCTCACCACACAACATGGCTTCTCCTCAGCTGAGTCCACAGCCGGGTGCTGCTCTCACCCAGTCTGGCATCACCGCGGTGTGTCTAGAGGGGCTTTGTCACAGCCAGAGACACCCCCTCCCCGGGAGCTGCCCACGGGTGCGCTGGCCAGAGTGTGGCCACTGCCCATCCCAGGGCCACTACTCGGTGTGATTCTTCTGGTGACGAACAACCCCACCCCAGTTGAGACCTGGATTCAGCAACTACCTGGTAGGAGGGGACCCTCTGCAGACAGGTCCCCCTGTGGCCCACCTGTTCCACAGCTCAACTGGGTTCCCACCTGCCATGCTGTGCCCCTCAGGCCAGGAAGCTCTCTCAGATGTGTGATTTAGTCAAAGTCCTGGCTCTGAGGGCCGGCCAGACCCCCACAGTGCTTTCCAGGCAATCCAGGCAATTTCCTGTCCCTGCCTGCACTATCCCTCTGACTCTTGAGCCCCTGGTTCTCCAGCTGCTGTCTGGCATGACGGGCAACCTCGCTGGCAGCTGGTGTCTGCGGTGGTGTGGAGGTCAGACCTGAGGGTGCATGCAGTGTCATCCAGCAGCACCGGCCTCATCCAGGTCAGAGGCTGAGCAGAGCAGGAAGCAGCAATGCAGGAGGAAGCTAGGGGCAGCTTTCCAGAAGGTTCTAAGGCTCCCTGGGTTGCAGTCCTGAGGGCACAGGGCTCAGCCTGTCTGAGCTCACCTCCAGCCTGACTTCTGGACCTGTCCTGTTCCTCATGGTGTGAGGGCTGGAACCAGATGTGAAAGGGCATATTTCTGATGGCCAGTCTGGGCTGTGTCCTCCCGGACACTGACCCAGCCATCACGCTCCTGGATTTAGCCACAGGATTCCTCCCAGAATAGGACCCGGCTCTGATCCACCGTGCTCTGATCTCAGGCAGTCCCGGACCTCTGAGGCTGATGGTGTCACAGCGGTCCTGTGTCCCAGACGTGGTCCCACTAAGCCCCAAGGATGGCAAGGCCAGCAGGGTGCCCTCTCCAAGGGTGCTCACCATACCCAGGCCTCTCCAGTCTCCGCACAGAGCCCTGGGGAAGATCTCTCCCCCCGGACGGTGCCCTGTAAGTGGCTGGTCCCTAAGCCCCTTGAAAGCTCTGTGAGCTCAGGACCTGTCCATCTGGCTCTGAAAGCCACAGCCAGAGAGGCTCGGCTGAGGGAAGCACATGGCAGTGGTTTAGCCGTGTCAGAGAGCCGGTCAGCTGCACAAGGCCCCTCGTAGGTGGGCATGCACCCACAGGGAGACAGGTGGACACAGTCGCCTTGGGTTTCTGGCCCTGGCTCAGGAGTCCCATCCCCAGGCACCCCTCTCTCTGTCCCTCCAGCCCTGTGACCAGAATGAGTTGCCGAGTGGGCAGGATGGGAGGATCCTGGGGGAGAATGGGAACTGGTGTCCTGTGGACCTGGACTCAGGACCCTCCCACAGCCCAGGAGTGGGGGTGCCTCCCTCCACCCGTGCACTCCCCCAGCACGGACACTTAGTGTCAGGAACAACTTAGGCCTCACATTGAGACATCAAGTTGGTTTGGGGAATAAATAATGTTAATTATTAATAATTGTTAATAATAAATAACTGTTAATTCCTCAGTGTCATCCCCTCAGAACCCCAGGACCCATCCCTGAAGGAACAGCTTGTCACCATAGAGACGCCAGTGGATGCAGACAGAGTCAGCCTGGGTGAACCCATGAGACCTAGAAAGCAGGTCTTAGCCCTCCCTGCTGCCCAGGCTTGACTGGGTCTGCCTAGCCAGTAACTCCTTGGGATCACAAAGCTACCTGTGAAGTAGAGCAGAGCAGTCCCAGAACACTGGGTGTCTGCCTAGCTCCTCTGTGATGTGGAGTGTGGGCAAGACCATAGGTGAAAGCTGGAGCTGGGTCACCACAAGACTTTATTGAAGACAGGGACACACAAGACACATGTGCACAGCCCCAAATAGCAACTGTCCCACACCATTCCCCACAGGGTGCTGCACTGACCCTCAGAGCTCCCCCTCCACAACCCCAGCAGCCCTAGGGCCCCATCACAGCAAGCACACCTGCCCTGCTCAACACAGCTGGCCTCAGTCAGTCCCCTCCCCCTCCCCAGTCCCACAGCAGCCACTCCAGGCCTTTGGCTGTGTGGCTCCCTGCAGTGCTGACCAGCAGGGCCTGGGGCAGCCTTCCCAGGCAGATGAACAAACTGAGGCTCTCACAGTTCCGGGGCTCCATGAGTCTTCTGCCACATGCTGCTCCTTTAGACCACAGGACAGGGTCAGGGCAGCCATGGGCCTTTCTCTTGCCCTTGTCCACAGCTCCCACCTCAGGGCCTGGTCATCTTGGTTGAAGCTGGAACCTCACACTGTTGCTTGCAAACTTTCTGGTCATCCATGGCCCTGCTGCCTCCCAGAAGTGTTCTTCGGGGGCCAGGACCTGCAGTGACCATGGCCACAGACTCCAGCGCCCCACAAAGAGGTTTGAGGTGACAGGATGAGGAGCAGGAAGAGACAGGCATTGGTGATGACACTAGTTCACCACTCACACGAGCCACTGATGCCACAGGAGAGACTCATGGCTACAACCTCATCTACCACCAGCCCAGGATTGCAGGGAAACCAAAGTACTGTCCACGCACTGCATGCTGGCTAGGTGGCCGTTGGCCACGACTCGGATGTAGCCAATTTTGAGGTCTTTGGTGAAGTCCATGGAACCAGTTTGGGCTTGGAAAGAGGTTTTGGTGCTTTGCAAGTTGAGAAAGCCACAGTGCCAAGACCCTAGCGTGGGGCATGGAGACCTGCCCAAGCAGGAAAGCAGTGTGGCTTGGCCAAATCACATCATGGGACTCGCTCAAAGCAGGTCTGGTGGGTCAGTGGCCACACCCTGGTGACATCATCACATCTCAGTGGACCTGCCCCGCCCCACAGAAGCGCTCCCAGCATTCCTGCTTCCTGGGTCACTCCGATGGCAGGTGACAGCCATCTGCACAGATGTGCAGCTGTGCCCAGTGTGCAGGGACAGTGCCCCCACCTGCCTTTGGAGGGAGCACACTAGGAAGGTGAAGGTGGGGCTGTTGGCCTGGTCTCTGCCCACTGAGGGGCTTTGTGTCTACCCAGCCAGTGTTTGGCAAAGCCACAATCTCTAGAATACCTGCGGAAGGGTTTGGTGTCTGTGGGGCAGTGGCCGGGCTCTGAAGGGCTACTGTCCCCAGTGTGACGGGGATGCATGTCACCCCTCACCTGTCCACCAGCTGCCCCTCCCCCGTCAGGATGAGCTTCCGCTCCTGTGTTCCGCAGCCCAGCCCTGGCCCGCAGCCCACGCCTCTTGCGCACACTTACATCTGTGAATCCATTAACATCACACTCGCAGGAGTTTGTTTGATGACACATCAGAACGCGCTCAGCACTTCTGAGCTGCACTGACAGGAGCGGCTGGCGGCAGAAGCCACTTCAGCATCGGCCTGGGGGGGTGCGTAGTGCCTGCCAGGACCTGTTCAGGACCCCACCCACCTCTGCAATGAGGCTAGCTGCCAGGGTAGCCTGGGTCTTGGTGTTGAGGACAGAGAGGGAAGGAGAGGGGACCTCCCTGTGACTCGTGTCCCATCAGAATCCTGGCTACTCTGGGCTAGAATCACATTTCTTGCCACCAACGGGGGACCCTTGTCCAGCACCTAGAAAGGCTTTGACCCACACAGATGTGCTTCGGACCCTTGCTGAAGACCCAAGGCCCAACGTGAGCAGCTCGCACAGTCCCTCAGTGGAGCTCAGGCTTTGGTACAAGTCTGGCAGAATCCTTCTGAGGGTTATGAGTCCCCACCTACCTGTCTCCAGGCGTCCCCTCCTCCTGCCAGAGGAGACTCACCCTTTCAAAGCACCTATCAAGTTCCCACAGGACACAGAAGCTGCCAAGCAGGCAGCTGAGGACTGGGGCTGCAGCCTGTCTTCCAGGGGGATCATCTGTAGGGGGCAAAGGTGGGGTGCTGATGCTGCGAAAGATGGAAAAGGAAATGTCCAACCTTCCTGGTGCCTGTTTCCTGCCCCTTTAGGCTCTGATGGCAGTGCCCAAGATCACCAGCAGGGGGCAGCCTCTCTGCGGCGATGGCAGCCTTGCTGAGTCCCAGGGCTTGCTTCCTTTTCTCTCTGGCTTCTGGGAGGATCCTAGAATCTGTTCGTGGAGGTTGGCAGAGTACAAGAGACTGGCACGGCCCCACTGGGAAAGGTTCTCATTGTCTTGGGCCAGTCCCACCCTGCCCCACAGGCATGGGGCAAGAGCCATGGCTGCCACGCAGGGGGCCAAGCAGACCTTTTGAGTGGGAAAGGGCAGATGAGCTTTGAAAGCAACCAGGAGAATAAAAACCTCCTAGGTCTGCAGAGGCCCAGGGAAGGGTGACCTAGGCCTTAGGGCTTAGTAGACAGCTGTACCCCAGCCCAGCTGGCCAAAAGGCCACAGGACCAGGCAGGCTCAGCCCCAGCCATTTGAGGTCCTCTGGTCAGAGATGAGGGTCTCAAGCTCTGAGGGAATAGGGCTAGGCAGGCATTGGAAGGCCCAAGCCTTCCACTTTGATCTGTTGCAGGGGCCTGGAGTGCTGTCTGCAACCCCCCCCCAACCCAGTGTCCATGTTCTTGCAAAGCCAGGAAAGGTGGGGGATACTGCCCTGCCAGGAGACAGCAGGCATGGCATGAGGGACAGAAGTCCGGGCAGGGGGGACTTGGGTTGCCAGGTGCCATCCCCCACTGTAGGAACAAGAGATCATGTCAGCTGATAAACAGGGGCCTGGTTGGGGTGGGCTGTCATTGGCTCAGGGAGCTGAGTTTCAGGGCTGGCCCTGAGCCATCCCTAATGAAGAGCAGGTCAGTCATGCACAGGTGGGCAGAGAATGTTCTTTCAGCAGTGGACGTGGAGTGGGCACAGGGTGAGATCTGTGGGGACTGCACATAGCCAGCGGACACTAGTGCTGGGCGGGGTGCCAGTCTAGCGGTCCTCTCGGACCGGCCGGATCTTCATCTCCGAGAACCTGAGAGAATACTGCCAACCAGTCCAGGAGGACCACTCAACCCCATCCGCATAGGAGGCGTGAGCGCCACGCAGGTACTGGCCATTGAGGTTGGACGTGTGGCAGTTGCGGTACCACCAGGCTCCTCGGTAGAAGGCGGCACAGTTGTTCTCTGAGTGGTCGCTGTCCCGGTCCTTGGTGGTGAATCTCATGCCACTGTGCTTCAGGAGGGAGTCACCTGCACGGCACGTGCACATGGGGGTGGACACCTAGCAGAGGCATGCACAGGCCCCAGGACACCGTCCACCAACCATGGGAGCCTAGACGGGCATGTGTCCAAGCCACCCCCTCAAACCTGTGTCCAGGCAGCTCACCTGCCAACCCCACGCCATATGCAGGCCTGCTGGCTGATCCTGTCTCCAAGCTTTCTCTTCCCCATTCCCAGCCCAGAGGTCTCATGTGGGACTTAATGTCCACACAGAACCCAACCCCAGGAATGTCCAGGCTCCAGTCTGGGCTCAGCTCTTCACTCTGTGAAATGGGTAAACTCAGGCTCCGTAGGGCTGCAGTGGTGAGGGCCTGATGGGACCTGTAGCCTAGAGCCTGACCCCAGAGGACAGAGGGGCTAGACCTGGCAGGAAGCTCTCCCTGCTGCAGTGGGAGCCTCACCTGCAGTGCCTGAGTAGTCGGCCACCGTGAGTGGGTACCCATCCTCCTCGGGGTCCACAGAGAACAACCCCCACACCGAAGCTCCCGTAGTGGGCGTAGGCGGTGCCATTGTCAAAGTCTTCGAGGTCCACGTGAAGCTCATAGGCTGCCTGCGTGGTCAAGGCATGGATCCTCTTGAGCCCTGAAGAGGGGGGGGAGGGGAGAGAGACGGAGGAAGTTAAGGGATCCGGGGGGTAACTCCCCCACCCCCCAAAAAAAAACAGGAGCTGAGCTCCTGTGCTGCCAAGTGTGTGCCCTTCGCTCGTCCACTCCTGCCTGTAGCTTGATTTTGCTGGAAGCAAAATCGTTCCCACAGCTGGTTTTCTGTGTTCACTTTCTGTTGGGTTCTGCTCTCCGTTTCCTGCACTTTTCCGTTTGTGTGTGTCTGCATCTCACACACATGTGTCACTGTTGGGTGTCCTCTGTCTCCCTCCACCTCATTTTTGAGACAGGGTCTCTCTGAACCGGAGCTCACAGACTGAGTTAGGCTGCCGGGCAGGGGCGGCCCAGGGACCCCTGCCCTTGTCTCCTCCCCAGTGCTAGGACTGCAGGCACATGCCACTGCATTCAGGGCCTCTTTATCAACGGAGCCATTGCCCCAGTTCCCCGAATGTAGGCATTTTGAGGTGACAGCTGGTAGAGAGATGGTCAGAATTCAGAGTTCAGGAGGGGTGATGACACCCTTATCTGGACTAGCCTCCGAGCCTCTGCATCCACTGGTTTCCCTGACTACCCCTTATCACCTTCTTACCTTTCTGGTCAGGCTCGGGAAGGTGGCTGCCTCCCACGCTAACCCACGAATCCCCCTTCTGCTTAACATTCATCATTCTGGTTCTAGATGGTGCCCTGTGAGTTTCCCTGCCAGCTCTGCTCCCTAAACACAACTCTGCAGTCGGTGCTGCTGTGACCCTGGTGGGCACATAGGGACCTGGTGTGACACATGCTCAATAAAAATGTCGCAGATCGGAGAGCAAAAGGCAGTGCTGCATCTCCTGCCACCCCCAGATCCTGGTTCTGCACACCCCTCCCTCCTCCCCCTCTCCCCTTCCTCCCTGCCTCTATTCCTCCTCCCCCTTTCCTGCTCTCTGGTCCCAGGGCCATCCCAGGATCTCACACAAACAGCCTACTTCCCTGCCTTCACGATCAACTGTTGATTAAGAGGACCTTTAATTAAACGGTGTTCCACCAGCCCCTCCCCGTGGGCCAGCACGAGAACTCTGCGGACCCTCCCCTGCTCAGCCTTGGTCTCCTCTGCAGGCGGTCTGCAGCCATCGCAGGATCCCTGTACCCCTTCACCCGACACCCGACTCTGTGGTCTCTACATCCTGCCTCCCTGCCTGGTCAGTGCTGTCCAGGCAAGCTGCTCGCCTTCTCTGGGCATGGCCTGCACACCTGTACAGGGCTGACCGCCCAATGTGCAGGCAGCAGGTGGCAGTGACAACAGCCCCCCTGGAGGCCAGGCTCCATTCTAAGCACCTCCTGGATAGTGATCGATTGATTGATCTATTGATGTTCCTGATTGATTACAGAGCCTCAGCACAGCCCTGGCCGAGCCCACTGCACGCTACCCCGAACTGGCGAGGCATGCACAGGCACAACTGTGTGGGTGGGAGAAGGTAGGCTCAGAGAGCAATCACCTGGCCAGATCACACAGCTGGCAAGCAGCAGAGCTGGGATTTGAACCCAGGCAAAAGGGTCCAGACCCCTACTCTTCTTCAGGCCTTAGCCAGGACAGATTACATTTCCCAGGATTAGCGTCCGATGGAGACAGTCCTGGGGATGTGAAGAGATGCCGTTTCCCTTCACTACAGGGTCACCAGGCCTACGGTCAGCACCTGGCGTTCACACTACTGGGCCTGGGCGCACCTTCCTGGTGCCTGCAGGCAGTGGGGCAGGGCCTCTGAGACTTAGCTTAGTGTTCTCTCCCTCCCCTCCCTCAGCCTCCCTCCATCTTTCATTGACCCAGGAACTCTGCCAGCCGTGCCTGACTCCATGAACAATGCGTTGGAAGCTACGATACAGCTCAGCTGCTCGCTCAGAGTGACCAAGGACCTCACCCCAGGGTCACCCCAGGGAATTCCAAGGCTCAAAGAGCTGAATCTACGACACATACACACACACACACACACACACACACACACACGCACACACACGCGCGCACACACACGCGCGCACACGCACACACACGCACACGCGCACATGCACGCACACACGCACGCACACGCACACACACGCACGCACACACGCACACACACGCACACACACACACGCGCACATACACACGCACACACACACACACGCACACACACACACACACAGGGCTGCATAGATGGCTCACAGGCCGACAACCTGAGCTCAAGCCCTCCACACAGTGGAGAGAATTGACTCCCATAGGTTGTCCTCTAACCTACACACCCACCACAGCACACACGTGTTGAGTTCACACACACACACACACACACACAGAATAGCAACAAAAAACGAATAAGTGAAATTTTAAAACATCGTAAGCAGTACCTAAGGAATGACACCTGAAGTCACCCTCTGGCACACACACATACACACACCCGTACACGTAAATGTACACACCCACCTGTGTCCACACACTCACTCCACATACACACACAGAACTTAGAACTTCAGGAAATAAGCAATAGCAGAAAAAAACTGAGATATAAATTAATGAAGGCAAATGTGTGGTGCGTGTCCATAGCTACAATATATAAAGAGCACCCATAGTCAATAGGAATATAAGAAGCCCTTGATGAGAAGGGGGCTGAGGGGTAGAAAAGCAGAGGTGATGTCACATGGAGGCTGAGGGCCTCACAGTTGACATTCCTGTCAGGGCTCCTCGGCAGAGCTAATCAAGGCCCTGTTTAAATGCTTCCTCCCCACCTTCTGCAGCTGCTGATAGATTTCAATTAAGATGCCACTGAGCAGCAAGCCACCAACCCTGCTCCAAGTTTACGGGTGAGGAAGCAGGAACAGGGCCTCTAAGGGCGGCTACTGCTTCTTCCACCACACACCCACCTTGGGTGAGGAGGAATTCCCCACCCGTCCCTGTTTACAGTCCCTTCTCAAGCATGCCCCCCGCCCCCATGGAGCCTGCCTGGGCTCCCCACCCAGTGCATATGATGGAACCCGTGTGCACCGCTCCCCCTTGACCTTCGGTTTTGTCATCTGTAGAAGGAGCGTGATGGGGACAGGACCGCCCTCCTAGCTAGTGTGAGGCCCCAGGGACTGATGTGTGACATTCAAATGGCCTCACAAGGAGCTCTCAGTAAACTCTGACCCTGGTCCAAATGGTGTGTGGTCTCTCCTTATGGAAAGTCCCCATCTGGACACCAGGATGTGGTGGACCCTGCCCTTCTTGACCCCTGGTCCAGGAACATGGACTTAACTGACACTATAGGTCAGCATGCTGGAGACCTATGGGCAACTATCGCCCTCCAACCTGCATTGAGGCCTGCCCTCCACACCCCCAGGGGTGCCAACAAAAGCCACTCTGCGCAGGGACCTTCCTACCACCACCTGGCACCCACACCCAGATCTCAGCCCCGCGGAGGTGCGTGGAGATGAGGATGCCGCCTGGACTGGCCACTCACTGGGCAGCACACTCGGCATCTCCAGCATGGCTGCTGACCCAAGTCCTCCTGATGCTTGAGGTGGGCCCTGCACCTGCCGCATCCACCACGGTGGAGTGACCCGGGACTGTAGGGAGCTCTAGACAGTCCCCAAACAGGACAAGCTTCCTGCTTCAGACCTAGAGTCACTGGAACAACTCCTCCCCACCTGGTGTGCAGGGGCTGGGGACCCTCAGCACCCTCCACCGGCTTCTTTACCCCCATTCCCCCCTCAGCATACATGCTGAGATCAAAGGAAACTTGTTGGGAGAGCTTCGGTTTTCACTACGTGAGTAACTACAGTTATAAGGCTTGGGAGCATGGGACTTCACGTGCTGAGTTATCTCCACGGCATTTCTGGTTTATTGTTGAGACAGGGTCTTAATGCATAGCGCAGTCTGGTCTGGAAATCCTATGCACACCAGGATGGACTCAAACTTGTAGAAATCCTCCTGCCTCAGCTTCTCCAGCGCTAGGGTTAGAAGCATGAACCATCATGTGTAGCTTTTTGGTTTGGTTATTCATGCTGGCCTTGAACTACAGAGCTCAGTCTGGCCCTAAACTATGAAGCCTGGCTGGCCTGGAACTGGAGTCCTCTGCCCATCTGTCCCCGTCATATTTAACAGGACCCACCTGTATAATGCGCTTCTGTTGACTCCTCCTGGTCTGCCTCACTTGAATGCCTTGGTTACTCCCACATACCTGTGAATGGCCTCAGACATCCGGAGCCTCAGAGGCTGGGGTGAAATCCATTTACAGAAAGACAAGGAGCAGGCAGAGTGTGGAATGTCCCCGAGGTAGGGATGCTTACCCAGCCAGTGCTCCCCCGTGAGCTTGCCGAAGCCCTCCCGGTACGCGTCCCAGCCTCGGAAAAAGTTCACCGAGCCGTCCTCCCGACGCTGAAACACCTGCGAGAGGAAGGGAAGGTAGAACACTGGAGGTCTCCACCTCGGGACCACCAGCCGCTCTGCTCCCAACCCTCACAAGCTCCCCTAGGATGCCTGTACCAGACACAGGGATAAGGTGGGGTGGGACAGGCCCAGGCCTTCCGCTTCCCTCAACAGCTCCTGGCTCTGGGATCTGGAGTAGACCAGGGTCTCAGGAGCTTGTGATATGCAGAAGCAGGACTGGCCCACCACAGACCCCTGGAGTGCCCCCACAAGGAGTCACCACAGGCAGGAACCTCAGCTCCCAGGCCCGCTTCTGTGGGATGCTGCTCTGAGCCTCTCCTGGTTTTCACCAGGGGCAGAGCCCGAGGCTGTGGCTTCTGTAGAATGCCAGCAATACATGAGCTCTGGGCTTTATCTCCAGTGCCTAAGCCGGGTGTGGAGTCTTCAGCACTGTGGCGTGGAGGCCGGAAGATCAAAAGTTCGGAGTCATCTCTGGCTACACTGAAAATTCAAGGTCAACTCGGACTTCATGAAATGCTGTCTCAAATAAAAGAGACAATGCTAGAAAAGGAGGGAGAGAGAGGGAAAGAAGGAAGGATGCAGGGGAGGGAGGAAGGTGGGCAAAGGAAGGGGAGAAGGGGGAGGGGCGAGGAAAGAGGCTGGGCATATGCTTGGGGTTTTTATTGGTGTTACTGTCTATTTTGCTTGCTTTTGAGACAGGGTCTCACTCTGTACACATCTATTCTGGAACTCACTATGCAGCCCATAGCAATTCCCCTGCCTCGGTCTCCCAGATGTTAGAATTATAGGCATACACCGCCAAACGCAATCCATGCTCAAATTTTTCAGCAACTCGTTCACCTTACACTTGCCTCCAGTTTCCGACCTCTCATACAGTTCCTTTCCCCAAATCACACACTCATGGCAGGATCCGGGGGTGTGGCCTGCGAACCCCGAATCCTCAAGGGAGGCCAGGAGCGCAGAGCAGGCTTCCGTGTGACTCGGGTACCAACGAGCCACAGAGCCGCCGGAGCTGCTTCTGTTCTTTTTAATAACATTCTCGATGTGGGAGTCTGGAGTCCCATTGGTTAAATTGCCTTGAAATAAGGACAGTGCTGGTCCCGGCCCAGCTGACGCGTATTTACACCATCGCTGACAGTCCCGATCCGGGCCGCCTGGCCCACGCTGCCTTTCTGTTTAACAAGCCTTTTCCTGCTCATTTGCAGAGGCAGCGCCCACCTGCTTCCATCTGTGTCTGCGTCTGATGTCAGAGCTCTCTGGCTGCCACTTTCATTACTAAGCAGCCCGGTTCCGGCAGCTCGGAACCGCCCGGGCGCCGGGCCTGAGCTGCGCGTCTGCTCATAGGATGATCCAGGTCCCCGGGGACACGTCAGTCACAGGCAGTTGGGCAGCTCTGACGTCACAGGCTGGGGGCGAGATGACACTTTTTCCTACTGCCCCGACCGAGTCCTGCCCTGAAATTCCAAGTCCTCGGCAGGCGCCCGCTGGGCGGAAGGAAATTCGATAAGGCTTGGGGAGATCTGAGCCGCGTGGAGAGCCGTATTGACGGCCACACATTGGGACCCTGAGCACGCGCCCTTTGAAAGGCTTAATCCTGGCAGGAGCTTAGGCCCTCCCGAAGGCGAAGGCGGCAGGCAGGCTGAGCCTGCTTCTGCTGGAGGAGGAGGAGATCTGCAGGAGAGGCAGGCTGGAAGCCCCTGGCAGGCCAACCTCTTACTGGAGGCCCTCGGGCCCCCACCCCAGGGACCTGCACCGGAGTGCACTCAGCACAGTCAGGGAGCCCAGTTGCCAAGTGACCAGACTCTAGAGCCCGGCTGCTGCAGGGATCTCTCTGGAAACTCACCTCTCCAAATCTGTTTTGTCACCTGTGAAAGATGGCTATGAGGAGCCACTGAGTCTCGTGCATAGTAGGTGCACAGCCAGTGCTAGCCAGATAAACAGGAGTGTTGCAGGCCTGGTCATAGTCTCCTTTGTTTCCCTCTCCTTCCTACCCTGTGCTGTCTTCCAAATGGCAACCCTACACACCTCCTCCCCAGCCTTGTCCTCCTCCCCAGCCTTGTCCTCCTCCCCAGCCTTGTCCCTCCTCCCCAGCCTTGTCCCTCCTCCCCAGCCTTGTCCTCCTCCCCAGCCTTGTCCTCCTCCCCAGCCTTGTCCCTCCTCCCCAGCCTTGTCCCTCCTCCCCAGCCTTGTCCTCCCCAGCCTTGTCCCTCCTCCCCAGCCTTGTCCTCCTCCCCAGCCTTGTCCTCCTCCCCAGCCTTGTCCTCCTCCCCAGCCTTGTCCTCCTCCCCAGCCTTGTCCCTCCTCCCCAGCCTTGTCCCTCCTCCCCAGCCTTGTCCCTCCTCCCCAGCCTTGTCCTCCTCCCCAGCCTTGTCCTCCTCCCCAGCCTTGTCCTCCTCCCCAGCCTTATCATGTGCCTGCTGCCAGCTTCTTTCACAAATACAGTCCCTCCAGTCACTCTGGGGAAACTGAGTCCTATGCACAAGGTCAAGACCCTGCCTTCGGGGACCTCGGGGAAGAAAAACACAGAAGGGCCAGTGTGCACACACAAAAGATCCAGAGCAGATCCAGGGAAGGGATAGGTCTGCACAGAGAAACTGAGGGGAGACAGAGCCCTGGATCTTCTCTGGCCTGCTCTGTAGCTCAGCTCAGTGCTGTCTCCTCACCCCCAACAGCAAGCTCTGCGCCCCAGGACCTCCATGAGGGATACCTTTCTAGTGCCTTTCCAAGTGTGAGATAGAAAGTGGGGTGTGGGGCTTCCAACCCCCACAGAGAATGAAACCCTTTGAAAGTGTAGACCAGACAGGGGACCCTGGTGTGGAGAGGGCGTCAGCAAGGAAGCCCAGCAAGGAAACACCGCAGCCAGGCTCAGCTCAGGCTGCAGGCAGCGGGGTTTAATGTGCACTCCTGAAAGGCTGAGAGTCAGAAGGGACCACTAAGGTTTCTGGATGGAGCCCTCAGTTCTGCCCCCCACCCCCAAAGATCTCAGATCAGTGGCCCGGACCCAGCCTGCTCTTCAGATGCACTGTGAAGGCCCATGGTTCAGAGCTGGAGTTCCTGGAGTTTGGCCCGTTCCCTAACCCTAAAGGGTACAGTACAGAGCGCCCAGGCCGGGAGGCCGAGCGGCAGACCGGATGGTGCCCATCATTTCCCTCACCGCACCAGCTGTTCACCAAACCCCTCCTCCAACACAGATGGGTTCTGTGTTTCTTCTGTGTTCTGTCTGTTATACAGACAGAAGTCGGGACAGTGGCAAGGTAGCCATGCACATGCTCAGTCACCAGACTGCACCACCGGCTCCACCTGAATGGTCACCTGGGGCAGACACACACACTCTGGGCTCACCAGACTTCTTTTCTACCCAGCAAAGGAACTCTGAGATTAAGAATGGCCAGCATTCTTGTTAGATCATTAGATTTGGCCCTAAAGATTTGGCCTGGGAGATAGATCAGTTCAAAATCGCTGTCCTTGCTGGCACAGGACCTGAGTCTAAATCCCTTGTGTATAGGGATTTACACACCCATGTGTGAAGCTGGACATGGCTACACACACCTCTACTCTCTGTACTGGAGGACAGGTGGGCCCCAGAAGCTTAATGGCCGGACAGCCTAGCAGAAACGATGAGCTTCCGCTTCTGCTTCCGGTTCAGTGAGAGATGTGTCTCGAGGCAGTAATGTGGAAAGCGATGGAGAAAGACATCCAAAGTCCTCCTCCGGCCTCCGCACGTGCGCCCACACATCCCTGTGAATGAACTATGCGCTCCGCACTTGCATGCAGACATGCATACACAAAGCCAAGCCAAGTGTGAGGCGCACGCTGCGAAGGCAGAGACAGCGGCTCCCTCCTTGGCTTCGTAACTCCATCTCAAAAATAAATAAAAAAGAGAGAAAAGGAAAGGTGTATAAACTGGGCATGGTAGCACACGCCTTTAATCCCAGCACAGAGGCAGAGGCAGGCGGATCTCTATGAATCCCAGGCCAGCCATGGCTATGTGTTGAGACTCTGTCCAAAAAAAATTAAAAAAAAGGTGCACATGCCCTGAAGAACAGCACCGAAGATTGTCCTCCGGCCTCTACATGCACACATGTGCTTGCACACACACGGACGTGCATGCGCATGGACAAAGAAAGCCCAGCATTTGCCAACACAGGCAACTGCAGTTGGACTGAATGCCTTGTGACCCACCCCTGAGGGACCACCGTGCATCCCTGCCTTGGCTTTGAGATGGGACTCGGAGATGGACCAGGGCTCAGAGCAGCGCGTCTCCTCCCCAACACACGCACAGACGCACGGCTTACATCGGAAACGGAAGCTGCAGGGAACGAGCAGGCTGCGTTCGTTTCCTACTGTGTCCTCTTCTGTTCCACTGTATTCAATTTAAAAAAGCAACGTTGATCGCAACCCAGGAAATTGATTTCACCACCTGCCAATGGATCTAGGCCCACAGTTTAAGAACTGGTGCCACCAAGTTCCTGGGCTCTGCCAAGGGCCACGCTAGTCACTGGTCGAATATCGGATGGCTGAGTGTCCCTGTGCTCACACCGGTACCCACTGCAGCACCGTGTGTGTCCTGACAAATTCTGAGAGGGTCACGTGACTCCAGCTGGCCAGATGGACAATACCAGGGTGCCATACACATGAGTGTGCTTCGTCAGAGTCTGAGGCCCAGGGCAAACTGCAGCTGTGGCTTTGGAGTTCTGGAAATCAGCTGGATTTTAGTAGCAACAACAGGATGTGGGCTTTAATTAGCAAAGATCAGCTGGACAGGAGGATGCCAGCCACAGGCCTGGAGTCCACATTCCCTCCTACGGCCCGAGCACCTCAGGTAGGCAAAGGTGGAGGAAGCCAAGGCCAAGAGCAAAGTAGCTATTGATCAACTCTGGGCCTGTAGTGGGTGCTGGCCCAGCTTCTGGGCTTCACTGGGCTTCCGGCTGGAAGACAACAGAGAAGCACTCGACGCTGAGGCCTCCTGGGCCAGTGCCACGAGTGGGAAGGCAGACAGCGTGTGTTTTCTTGGTTTGGATTCTTAAAACCCGGTCTCCTGCCGACACTGGCGCAGCTCGGAAGTACCACCCAGAGGGCTCTGCCAAGGAAGCCTGCGGTCCACATGGTCCTGCAGACGCTACTGGGTGGTTTTAAAGGAGAAGCAACAATTGCACTTGGTGCCATTCACTGTCCCGTGAGTGTCAGCAGAGCCAGAGACCACACCAACACAGCGGTGCCCCTCGGTATCCCTCTCCATGAGTCTGGGCCTAGGGGAGGGGTCTCCATTGCAGAATAACGCTGCCTACCCGCTCCGTATCTGCAGTAGTGCTGAAGGCATGGAGCTGGGATCCTAAGTACCTGACAGGCTGGAGGTACAGAAGTCCATCAGCACCTCGGGTACGGACAGGCCTCACACCAAGGTGGGCTCCCGTCTAGTTGGTGAGATCACACACTGGGAGTGTGATGATCTTTGGAGTTTGAGGTGGTCAGAGACTGGAGACGACAGGGCATATGCACTCCCTGTGGAGACATTCTGAGACCTGCAGGATGAAGAATTCAGCCTGCAACACCTGTGAGCCCAGCTGGCTCTCAGTGCCAGGGAGCATCCTGGGGTGGCACCCAGGAACTAGAGTACTTCAGACTCAGCTCACAGTGATACTTCCCAAGTGCCAGCTTCTCCCTGGAATCATGGCTGCCACGGAGCCCATAGTGTGCTGGGCATACATGGGTGAGCACAGCATTCAGAGAGCTGGCAGTCCCAAGGCACATGGAGGCCTGCAGACGCAGGGCTCAGCTGCATCCAGCCTCGTATGTCTGTATCTCAGTTTCCTCATCTGTTAAATGGAGATTCCAACAGCCCCGGCCCCCAAAGTTTACATGAGTGCTGGTGCAATGGCAAGGGCTGTGGCTCAGTTGATAGAGTGCTTGCCTAGCATGCACAAAGCCCCAGGTTCGATCCTCAGCAACTCCTAAAACTAGGGAGTTGGAGTAAGGAAAACCAGAAGTTCAAGGACATCCTTGGCTACAGAGCAACTTTGAGACCAGCCTGGGCTACATGAGATCCTGTCTCAAAACCAAAACATACACACACACACACACACAGTACTGATGTTTGGTTTTCAGTAATGGTCAAGCCTTACTCTGAGCAGCTGGGAACCCCCTGTGAGGTGCTCAGGGAAGCTGCTGTGGGAGGTACACTGGACTGCCTGATGGCACTGAGAACCAGGGGGTGAAGGAAGGATGCTCCTGGACAGACATGGCCCTGGGCAGCAGTGGTCTCTAAACCTTAGAATGTTCCCAGGAAGAGGCTCTTCTGATTTTCCTAGTCTGAGGCCTTGCTGTCTTGGGAACAGGCAGGGCCTCAGCCAGACCCCAGGCCTGCCCAGGAGGTGATCCTTGGAGTGGAGGTGGGAGGGGCCAGGGAAAGGCTCAACTCTTACTTTGCAAGTGGAAGTATCCTCAAACATGCCCCTCTGCCCCAAGGTTCTGCCCACTTCCTGTGGCTTCATGACTTGGGACAAGTCCTGAAACCTTCCTAAGTCATGTTTTTTCCAATGAGCTCTTTCCTTGCTCCTGAAGACAAACCAAAGTCAGCAAGAGCTGATGGCACACAGTAGGTCTGACAGCAGCCCTCCCTCCCCACAAACCAGCTGCTGGGTCCAGAAGGAAACAGCCCACTCCTTGTTTATGACTGGAAATGGTACCCCCGGGCTTGGCACCCTGCCACATTTCCCCGGCTTGGCAGCCAGTGCCTGCCAATTCTGGCAAAACACCGCTCTGAGCTGCCATTTATCAACTGCTGTGCAGCGAGCTTCATGTGTGGTGTCCCATGGACACTGTGCGCAGCACAATGGGCACCACAATTGGGGAAATCGACCTGCTCCAGGTGGAGACAGCTTCCCCGGTCAGATCAAGAGAACAGGAAGGGATGGGTACCAGTCTCCTCAGTCGCTATGTCAGTGGGTGGGCTCTGGGCAGCAGCGTGGGGACACTGTGACCCACTGATGACACAGCGGGTCACTGGCTCTCTTGGGGGAAGGAGGGCTGACCATAGTCTCTCTGCCAGTTGTGCATGCGGCCTGACCTCCCCAGCACAGGGTCCCTGGAGCTCTTCATCTCTCTGCACTGACTGCCAGCCAGGCTCCTTTGAAGTTCTACAGGGAGGGGAAGGACCTTCCTCCTGCCCCACAGCCTGTGGAGGAGAGAAGGGATGGGGGGCTTACTCTTATATGGAGCCAATTAGAGGTACATCTGAACCCGTGACCCCACTCGCTCAGTGGGGGAACACCTGGTGGAGCAGGCTGCAGAGCAAGTGTGAACAGGCAACAGCCAGGTAGGGTGTCTGTGCGTGTGTGTGTGTGTGTGTGCATATGTGTGTGTGTGCATGTGTGTGTGCGCGTGTGTGTGCATGTGCATGCATGTGTGTGCGTGTGTGCGCGCGTGTGTGTGTGTGCGTGTGCATGTGCATGCATCTGTGTGTGCATGTGTGTGTGCGTGTGCATGTGTGTGCGTGTGCATGTGTGTGCGTGCGTGTGTGCGCGCGCGTGTCTGTGCGTGTGTGTGTGTGTGCGTGTGTGTGTGTGCATGTGTATGCATGTGTGTGTGCGTGTGTGTGGGTGTACACACCTGCATGCACACCCTGAGGCCCCGCTGGAGGAGATGTGGGATCCACTCGTGATTACACAGGTCAGGTTTTGACAATGGAAGGACTTCCTCCCCCTGCCCAATCCCCTTTCCCTTGCCCAGGGAGCAGCCTGGGGCCCCAGAGGGGAGGGTCATTGTCTGAGAAGTATTAGGGCATGGGGACAGTGCAGGTGTTGTGCCAAGCCCAGGTGATCGTGAGAGGACAAGATTCCTGCCCTGTCTAGGACAGAGATAGGCAACAGAGTTGGGTAACCTGTCATAGGAGAGGAGCATGGGAAATCAGTGAGGGTGGCCAGAGAGACCTCCCAGAGGACATGGCCAGGATCCAAGGAGGAGGCCCCTGATTAGGGTCACAAGATCATCCATTCTCTGGGACAAGGGGATGTGCAGGGGCGGGTGTCAAGTTCAGCAATGTCCTTGACCTGCCCCACCCCCCAGGGCTCTTTCTGGCTTGGCTTTTGTGGTCTGTGGTGAGCACAGGGCAGCAGAGGCTTTGGCTTAGTCATGGTTAGGGGCCAAGTGACCTTAAAGGTAGCCATCTGCCCTGAAGTCTCTCCAACCCCAAGGGACCCCAAGTGGCATTGTTCCCATGTGGAGCTCCCACTGTCAGCAAGGGCTCAGGGTCCATGGGATTCACGCTTCATAGTCTTATTCCACTCTCACTGCACCCCTCCACCTTGCCTGTCAGGGCCACCCCTCCCTGTGGGAAACCTGTGACACTGAGAACTCACAGGGGCCTCAGAATGAGGCCAACTCCGTGGACTCATCACCTGTGGGTACCAGTGCCCACTGTTCCCTGACTCAGACCCTCTTATACCAGGGATGTCAGCAATATGAAGCTACCTTAGTCCCAGAACAAGCCTTACTGCTCCCCACACTGAGCCTGACTTTGTCCCCCATCACCACCGGGTCTCTAGACTAAGATCAGGGCCTCTCTGGTGACCCTCAGCCCTGACACAAGCCAGCCCCCTTTGTCCATCTGCCCTCCCAGCCGAGAGCTTGCTACTCTGCCTCAGCCCCAGCTGGCTCCCTGTGGCTGGTGTTCAATTAATTGTTCAGTAGCAATTAATTGCATTGACTTGCCTCAGGAGGCCTGGGTTTTCCCTGCTAGGCTGGCTGGGTGGCAGAGGCAAACCTCTTGCCCTCTCCGGTCTGCCCTGCCAGCCTGTGGTGGTAGAAGGAGCGTGGCACAATGCCAGGCAGGAAGTGGCATTCAGACTGCAAAGTGCCTCTCAGGCTGAGCCCTATCCTGCCCAGTCCAGTCCTCAGAAGGCAGGCCGTGATGGAGAGTCCGCTCGGGCTTGCGGCCCAGCACAGTGTCCAGTTCGCTGGGGAGGACCAGGCAGTGTTGTGTGGTTTTGACGGGGAGCCTAATGCAGATAGATGGCCTGAGAGAGGCCAGAACCCTCTCAAACAACAACTGAACATCCAGGAAATTCTGTGTGGCACGAGGAGGCGGGTGATCCTGACAGGTGCCCACAGGCATCTGGGGGAAGATTGCTTCTGACGGAAGCCAAATGAATATGAACGTTTACCAGCACGCAGGCACTTTGCAGACCACTCTGGCCTCACCTGCAGAGCTCTCAGGTCTAAGCCGGGCACTGTTCTTCACCCATCCCTGCTAATCGTCCCTGAAGCCAAGGCCGAAGGAATTACCAGGCCGAGACCCTGACTGACTTCCCGGGAGATTGGATCCAAGTCAGCCTGAGTGGAAGACAGATGCGTGGCCACGGCAGAGCCTCAGTCAGGCTAAGCCCATCCTAACCCTTAATTCTGATTTCTGGGCCTGGCTGGGGCCTCCTGGCCATTCTGCCTGCCTAGGGAGCCCAGAGGCGAAGGCCATAACTCAGCCTCTTTGCAGTTAGAAAAACAAGAGCTTTTAACCCCAGACACGGATCCGGTACATTTAAAAGCTCTCCCCGAGAGCCTGAAGACAAGTTTAGAGATACGTCCATCTTTGGGGTCCCCAGGGATTCTTGGTTGCACTTAGACGGGCTCCTAATTGCAAGCTCTGCCCTGCTCTTTCCTCCCTCCGCCCCTCCCCCATATCTCCATCTTCCCCATGCTGGGGACACTGACCCCTTTCAAGACTGACTCACGCTGCCCTGCCCTACAAGTCCCAAGTGCTCTCCCGAAACACTCCCCTACCCCCTCTGCTCTGTTCCTTTATCTGGTGTTAAACTCCCCCCTTAGACATCCATCAGCCTAAACATCAAACACCAAAATAGTCAATGCCAAGGGCCTCGGTGAGTGATGGAGCCTGTGTGAGGCCAGGGTCAGACACGCGAAGAGAGGCTTGGCTTCACCAGGGACAGCTGGGCTTGCACCTCCCTAAATCAGCGGTGCCCCCTCCTCATGTCCTGAGGAGTGAGGTGGAGTGGTGTTGGACATCTGGGTGCCAGTGACGGCCCATGTCATCCCCTAGGGTCAAGCCTATGGTAAAAAAACTGATGAGCTTCCCAGCCATCCTGAGCCAGAAGCCTCACTACCCCAAAATGCACAGAAGTGAACTTTGCAGTTTATTTCAAAAACTGGTGGTGGCACTTTAATCCCAGCACTCAGGAGGCAGAGGCAGGCGGATCTCTAAATTCGAGGCCAGCCTGGTCTCCAGAGCGAGTTCTCTGAAAAACAAACAACAAAAACCGTGCATGCACATGAGTGCACGTGTGTGTCTGTGCATGGAGGCGTCAGGTTGACCTCTGGTGTCTTCTTCAAAGGCATTCCACCTTATTTTCTTGAGACAGGGTCTATCCCTGAGACTGGAGCTCAGTGATTGGCTGGATTAGCTGACCAGCAAGCTCCAAGGATCCTCTTGCCTCGGCCTTCCCGGAGCCAGGCATACAGATTCCAGCAGCTGCACCTAGCTTTTACAGGGGTGCTGTGTATTGAACACTGGCTCCCACGTGTATAGGGTAGGCAATTTGCCCTTCAGCTCATGGCCTCGGTTTGAAGATTTGGCCTGAGTACACCTGATTTAACCTGAAGGTTAAAACAAGTTTCCAGCACCCAGTGTGACTGCACCCCACCAGGGGGCAGTGCTGACTCTGAGTTACTGGCTGGGCAGTTTCAAAGCTGTGACTTCTGACACTCAGTGGCCTGGGACTCTGGAGCTTATACCAGGCCGACCCCAGCCAGGCCTAGAAGTCTGTTCCCAGCTGAGTGACCCTGACCTGATGTCTCCAGCCTCCTGTCTCCCTCCTGCGCTTTCCTGGTCCTCTATCAGCCACTTTCTGGTGCTTGCCTTTAAAAGCTCTAATGATGGGGCCAGAGACACCGGGCCAGTGGTAAAGAGCCTGCACTGCTCTTACAGTGAGTTTGAGTCCCAGCACCCACGTCAGGTGGCTCTCAACTGTTTGTAACTCTAACTCCAGGGGATCTGATGCCCTCTTCCAGCTTCCAAAGACATCACACTCCCATGAACGTGCCCTACACGGATACACGCATAAGCGTGTATAAGATAAGATATATAAGATCACACAGCAAAAGCCATATCCCTGTCAGATCCCTGGATGGATGGCAGAGCCAAAGTACGACTTCCGGGCCCCACTCTTCCTAGGCCGAGGGGCCACACCACAGCCCTGTCAACTGAACCACACCCACACCCACAGATACCGCAGTGAATGTCCTAGCTCTGCCCAAGGACACACAGTCAGGCCACCGCTGAAGCCTCATTCCATCTCCCCCCAGAACCCTCTACGATTTCCCAGTGTCTGCCTGAAACTCCTGCCTCAGCTCTTTTGTGCTCCACTCTGAGAGTGTCACCTGCTCTTTTCTGCCTGTGCTCAAAAGCTCTGCCCCCACCCCAGGGTACTCTAGACGTCTGACCCAGGCTGCCCCCTCTGCCACAGCAACTTCCAGCCTTGACCACACAGGGGCTTCCCCATCTCTACATTCCAAGGTCCCCAGCACACAGTAGGTGCTCAACAGCGCCAGGCTTCCTCCAGCCAAGCCCAGCACTTCATTCTGCACAAAGGAAGAAGGGATTTGCATCTTAATTATTTATTTTTGGTTTTTCAAGACAGAGTTTCTCTGTGTGTCCCTGGCTATTCTGGAACCCGCTCTGTAGACCAGGCTGGCCTCGAACTCAGAGATCCTCTGCCTCTGGACTAAAGCTGTGGGATTTGCATTTGTAAATGTGCACACAGTAGTCAATGGCACACCACTAAGGTGCAAAGGAGTCCGGGAGGCTCTTGAGAGGGTCAGAACCCACAGATGTGGGGAGGGAATCCCATTTGCTACGGTCAGCACCCCTCAGCTCTAGACCAGGACATGGGGCGGCTCCTGCCAGCTGCCTGCTGTCCTTTGAGTGATACCAAAGGACGTGTGAACTTTTTCTGAAATTCAGACCTCAGCGAGGACAGCCCAGTTATTGAGACAAAGCCATACTCTGCTCCCATTTGTCCTGTCTCCCCTGCGATGGCCCCTGCAGACCCCCGAGCCTTTGCTGAGTGCAAGCCTACATTTTCTACCTGGTGCTCTGTAGACAGCTGGTCAGGTCTGGCTCGTGGGATGCACCAGCTCCCCTAGCTCAGGGGAACTTCGGGTACCTGTGGCTACACCATCGCTGCAGCCTGATGGAATCCCCTTCTCCTACCAGTCAGGCAGGCATGGGAAAGTTCTGGGCTCAGAGAGTCCCTTCCTTCCTCCCTGCACCCACCCTGGACAGATAGAGAAGTGTTACTGAGTCCGCGTTAGTGACTGGTTCCTGGAGCTTCTCCGTCTCAACAACTCACCCCAATTTTGCAGCACACCCTGAGAACTGAGGCGTGGGTGCTGAGGGCTCAGGAACAATGGTGCCTCTTACCTGGCATTGCTCCCTGAGGGCCGCTCACTGGTGGCTATAGGGAGTGGATAGAGTTTGAGCCAGGCAGAGCGTGCTGGGCAGGCTGCCTCAAGCAGACGCAAGTCAGACTCACCGTCCAGCCTCCCCCATCAGTGCGCATGTCACAGTAGACCTGGAAGCCAGCCGGGTAGTGGGTGGGGAAGACCGAGTAGACACCGTCATCCTGCTGTCCGCTCAAGAGAACATCCAGGCAGTCCCGGGGCCGAGAGCCTGTGACAGGGAAGCCACGTCAGGGTGATGGTGGCCCGGACACTACGTTCTGTCATCCCTGCCCTCCAAAGAAGTCCCTGGATCTCTCTGACAAGTCTGTTCTCTTAAGGTCAAGAGCACAAGCCCTCGATGCCGGGTGAATCCCTTGGGCCCTTGCTTTACTCCTCTGGAAAATGGGCTCATGGCTCAACAGGCCAATCACCTGGCCACAGACAGTCCCTTTTCTCCAGCAGCAGCATGTCCTTGTCCATTAGAGCCAAGGGGCACGGGGTAGAGGGTGGATCCCATAGTCGACCCTCACTACAACTCTCCCTCTTCCCTGGAACCGGGCACCAGAGCCACCCACAGACAGCAAGCATGTTTCACTCACCGTTAGCACAGCCTCGAGGCCGCGCCCCCCTGGAAGGGGCCCTCTGCAGGTCAGCCTTGACCCGGGGCCGGCCCAGCCCCCGCTCCCTCTGCAGAGCCTCCAGGACATCACTGACTGAGTTCACCAGGTGAGCCATGTGGCCTTGGCTCTCGGAGAGAAGCTGCAGAGCACAGAAGGCATTGGAGGGGCATGGGTCTGGGGAGCCCCCTGCTCTGAAAGGCTTTCCTCAGGCTTGCCCTGACCTCGGGGTCATGTTCATGGCAGTTTGAGGGGGCAGTAGCGCTCTAAGGGGTTCAGAAGGCAAGAGCTGAGGTGGAAGCAAGCAGGCATCAGCCCAAGGTCACCCACTGACTGAACGTGCCTTCGTTGTTCTGCTGACACAGGGAGACATGTGCTTCAGGCTGCCTCTAAACCTCTGATGCGCTCGCCTCGATCTCCCCAGAGTGGAGATTTCAGGCAAGTGCCACCACACCCGGATGTATGCAGTTCTGGGAACCCAAGCTGGGGCTTCCTGCTGGGTGGGCAAGCACTCCACCCATGGAGTCGCCCCCCACCCCCGCCTAACTGTCGTGGGGACCGGAGACACACACACAGTGTGGCAGCACGCTCCCCTGGGGTACTCGCTACTTTTCGTGCTATAGTGCACCCCACCCACTACCCACTACCTGAGACCCTCACATGAGAAAGCTAAGGCAGGGTCCTCCCCCTGCACTTGAGAAAATGGGCCTGAGTCTTGGGGAAGGCATGGAGCCTGGGCATGGGTTGCTTGGTTCAAGCTGGGCCCCAAGACAAAGATATACCCTCCCCACCCCCCATCTGAACATTGTGGGGGGGTCTCCATAAATGTCTGACATGTGTCACCTCACGGGGCCTCAGAGTGCTGCAGAGAGGCAGGGCTTGAGATCGTTTCCTCCATGTTCCAAGGGAGAATCTGAAGCCCAGAAGCCCAGAAGGACAAAGACCCCACTAGTGCAGACGCTCCAATCCGGATTCATGCCACTCCTCAAAGCAGACAGGCGGCAGGAAAGAAGGGGAGTCGCCATGCACAGCCCTGGTATTCCCACTGGGTTGTGGGTCTAGTCTTGTACACCACCCATTAGCTTTGTGACACCCTCCCTGGCCTGACTGCAGAGCAGGAGAGGCATTCTTTCCAGGGTGGACTGTCACTGCTACCTGCTCTCCAGAACATTCTCTCCATGGGAGGTAACACCCCTCCCATTTTCCCCTCCACCTCTGTCCATGGGTTGGAGCTCAACAAAGCAGCATAGATCCCCAGGGGCCTCTTACTATGCTGGCTGCTAGAAGGGTCTAGGGGTCTCCTGCCGCCTCCCCCTGGGCTTCAGGAGGCTTTGGGACCTGGTGGAGGAGGAGGCAGCTGGTAGAGGGCAGCTGGCAGCACGAAGCAAGCTAGGTCTTGCTCACCGAACCTGTCACTCGCCAGATAATAGCCCATCGGAGGAAGAGAGAAATACACCCAGCCAGCAGTTTACAAAATATGATTCTCAGCTCGTCCGAAGGCAGGGCCCTGCAAAGCTCTAGGCCCTGTCGGTTTCCCCTCTGCTGAGCAGGTGATTCAGTGGTCTCCAGGAGCATTGCAGTGGGCAGGGGGAGCCTGCAGCCCTTACCCCAGTGACCTATGATCAGACTCCATGGAGCCCTGGCAGAGACACAGGCAGCCCTTGGTGAGGGGGTGGCAAAGACCCTTTGGTAAATCTCACCGCACAGCCTATCCTTTTGAGTCACCATGGTCGTGACATTCAGCAGCTCAGGCACAGCCCCTCCCTCTCCCTGGCAGGCAGAGAAGACCTTGGTTTAAACTAGCAAATGATTACCACTGAAACATATAAACCTGCCCCGAATTAATAGGGAATCAGTCCCTGCTCGCTGAGCCGCGCAAACCATCACGTGAGGAGCTGGCGGCGACCAGAGGCCGTGAAATCAGGGTAGCTGCTTCCAGTGAGGCTCAGCACTGACGAAGCTTCCACCAGGCCCTTTGCTACTGAGCCTCAGCCTGCCCCTCTGCAGAGTCAGGGGCGGGGTGGGGGGGTGGGGCGGGACACAAGGGCACCTGAAATGTGCCTGTGGGGCAGAGTACCACTTCCACTCACAAAGGGTTTTCAGTGGGGGCTTCCTGTGAACAGTCTACACATGGAGCTGATGGTGGGCGTCTCTATATGTTAGAGGCCTGCCGAGTCCTGCACAGTCCGGAACACCAGCAGCCCGTTGGGCTTGGCCTGTTACCCCATTTTACAGGTGGGAAGAACCAAGCTAAGGAGGGAGTGTGGCCTACTCAAGATCACCGAAAGTTAAGATGGACCCCACGCTGTAGCCTAAAGTCCACAGGCAGAATTGCTAACGTGAGCTGGGCCAGTGACCACCGTGGCTTTGGGAACAGAACCTCAGGTCTGTGTCACCGCCAAGGGTTGTGTGTGGGGAGCTGCAAGATGGGGTGAGGGGACATGGCTGTGTGTCTCTGAATGATCCAGGGTAGAAAGCATCATGGAAGTTCCTGTACCAGGTGAGCTGCAACACTGGAGACTGGGGACACTCTCCATCCTGCATTTCATGGGGCAGGGGATTTCCAGCTCAGAGGGATGTCTGTAACCAGCCTGAGCTGACCAGGGCTGAATTCAGGGGAGGCAGAGTGGGACCCATGCCACCCAGAGCCTGGCAATCTCCTGCTCTGCTAATGGACCTGGGGGAGGGGCAGCAGGAAGCTGGCTATGTGTCCCCCAACCCAAGGGACCCATCACCTCGTCAGTTACCCAGACAGGGTGACAAGGGCTGTAATTTCTCCAGCTGCAGCCTTCAAGGGGAGGGAAGAGGGCCACTGCTCATGAGCTATGGGTGACCAAACTTGCTGGTCACCTTGGGTGTCCAAATGAGGGGAGCACAGGCGCAGCTGTGATGGCTTCAGGGTTGGGCTGACTTTGGCGAGGAGAAGTGGTACAGTCCCCAGGCTCCGCTCAGGCCTGGCCCAGCTGTGACACCAGAGCACACTAGTTACCACCTTCCAGACCTCAGTTTTTTGGTTCTGGAAAACAGCCAGACGAGGCAGTCCCGCCTCCCATCTCCTACGAGGAGAGCTTCTATGCCAGCAGTTCTCAACCTTCCTAACGCCAAACCCTCTAACACGGCGCCTCATGTTGTGGTGACCCCCAACCATAAACTTATTTTCCTTGCTACTTCATAACTGTAATTTTGCTACTATTATGAACCATGATGTAAATGTCTGATGTACAGATGGTTTTAGGTGACCCCTGTGAAAGGTCACGGCCCACAGGTTGAGAGCTGCTGTTCTAGCCAGTGCTGAGGGCCTGCCAGCAGAGCCAAAGCCAAAACCTTTCCCCCAGCCCCACTTGATCCTTGCAGGAACCAGGCTGGGTCCAGGGGAGGGTGGGGAAGGAGGAGGCCAAGGGTCTGGCTGGGTTCCCTCAGTGGTCCCCTGCAACACTAGAAGCTGTGGACAGCTCAGAACAGAGGCCTGGCGGGAAGGGAGAGGAGAGGTGCAGCTTTCCTCTGGCAGGACTTTGAGCTGTCCTACAATGGACCGATGGACCGGGAGCAAGCCTCAGCCCTCCCCATCTCAGTTTGCTGCTAATGATGGGGGAGGGGTTGAGAAGCAATGCCTGCCTTGCTTGCAACTCACAGCGTCTCAGTAGGCCTGGGAGTCCCTCTAGCACTGGGTCCTCAGGTCACGGGGTTGCCAGGAAAGTGCTGGAGAAAAACTGGGTTGGGATATTGGTCACCGATGGGAGAACACAACCCTCCACAACTGGAAAGAACCAGTCCCAGGTTGGAGAACTTAGGGCCTGAGGCTGAGGGCATCAGGCACTCAGCATAGGATATCAGTTAGCCCATCCCTCAGAGATTCACCCCAAGGCGCATGCAGATTCCACCCTTACCTGGATGAGGCGGCCCTGTTCACCCTGCAGGGCGCTGAGACCCTGGCCCAGCATGCTGTGTCCCTTGCGCAGGCCAGCGCATTCGGCCTGCAGCTCAGAGGCCCGGGCCAGCAGCCGGGGCATCTGGTCAGCCAGGGCATCCAGCAGCTCGGGGGCACCATCCAGTCTTGGCTGTGCCTGGTGCTCGCTCAGTGCCCTCAGCACAGAGGCTTGCACGCCCTCCAGGCGGGCGAAGCTGTCAGTGAGGTCAGGGCAGCGAGGGTCGATGAGGAGGCTGAGGTGGGAGCTGTCGGCCCTCTCCACGGTGACCAGGGCGCTGTTGGACCCTGCGGACCCCGTGCTGACGATGGGTGGGGGCGCCGTGCCCGGTGCGTGGGCATGGTTCAGGAAGAGAACTGCACCAGTGACAGCCACAGCCAGCAGCACAGCAAGGGACAGGAGCACTGTGCACAGCACGTAGCCGCAGCTTGGTCGCTGGAGGTCAGCCCAGACACACAGACGAGACAGGCAGACAGACAGACAGGCAGGAGAAAGGAAGCAAGTGTTAGAAGCGGCCTGTGCCTGAGACTCTGCCTAGTGAGGCTCGGGAGGGAGGACAAGCCCCAAGAGAAAGCTGCATACAACCCAGGGTCAGAGACAGAGATAGGGGAGCCTGGGGGGTGGTGAGACACGACAGAAGGGGAGCTGCTCCTCACCCCTGCATGGAGAGGCTGGGGGGGGTGGCAGGACAGAAGGGGAGCTGCTCCTCACCCCTGCATGGAACCATCTCCGCCTTGCTCTCTTCCCAGAGCAGGGGCTGGCAGGACAAAGGCCAGTCAGCCAGGCAGAGTAGCTCTGAGGCCTCTCTGGGGAAGGGCTGAGGCAAGGCAGGCACTGAGCCTCCCAAAACTGGGCCGCACATAGACGCAGGAACAGGCAGAGCTGTCAGTGTAAGAACAGGGCCTGTGCAGCATGCCGTCATAACAGTAGCTTAATAACAACTGAAGCCAACGCCAGAGTGTCACTTGTGATTAAAAACGGCACCTTGGCTGGGTGGCAAGCAGCACTTTGGGAACCCAAGAACCCACTCATTCTACCAAGTCACTCTCGGTTCCCTAAGCATGAGAAGCCCAGAGAGGCTAAGGGGCCTGCCCAGAGTCACACAGTCAATTAGAAACAACAATCAATCCGCTACCCCACCCGGCCCCACCCCCGCCCCACCAGCTTTCTCCTGAGGGGTAGGCACCTCCCACCAAATCCCAACTCTCTCACCCCTGCCCCTACATTCTCAACTTCCTGAATCTGAGATCCTCTTTAAGTGAGTTGGTATATTAAAGTCCCTGGAGCCGTGCCTAGCACGTTACACCTCTGCAATAAATATTAGTGGCTTTTATTATCTCATGATCAATGTGCGCGGAGCATCTGGAGGTGGTTTTTATCTTCCACCCAGAGCGTTATTTCCGTGTGTCCTCTGCAATGGGAGGACACCTTCCCTTTCTCACACGCCGTACGATCTTGCGGGTGTAGCTGCTCGCTTTCCTAGCTGGATAGAAAACACCCATTGCATTTACGACTAAGTAAACACAGTAAAGCAAACTGCTTCCCTCCCGCAAATTTGAATATTACCAATACCTCCTGTGTCTCTTGGCAGCAGAGACAGCAAGAGGCAAAGGGCTGGCCTTCTCCGGGAAGCCCTCCTTGACTTTCTTCCTTCCTCCCAGCTGGGTAAGCGTGGGCTTACCCACCAGGGGCTTCTCAAGACAGTTTTTTCACCTTTGATTCACTCACACATTTCAGCATCTTTCCGCTCACAGGAAGTCAGACTCTGGACCTCTCCAACAGAGGCATCGGAGGGAGTTCAGACCCTGTGTCTGCTCTGGGGGTGCTTGTGTCCCGTACACTTGCTCTTCAACCTCCCTGGGGGACATGATCCCTTTGGGGCTCTGACAAAGGCTGAAGACAGTTTCTGGGATCTAGGAACTGGTAAGGCAGTAGGAAGGAAACCTGCCTGTCCCTGTCCCTATCCCCCACAGGTGAGTCCCTAGCTGTGCCCTGGAGGGTAGATAGAGGCAGGAAAAGCCGGTGGCCCAGGCCACGCCTTTGGGGTCAAGCTGGGATGCCCTGTACCACAGAGTCAGAAGCCTAGAATCTGAGACGGGGTTACTTCCTCTCCATGATGGCACACATGGAACGGAGGCAACTCCAGGGTCGGCCAAGCCCCCATCCCAGGCAGGCCAGCAGCTTGCAGGCAGGCTGGCCTTAGGTCACCATTCTCAGCCATGCACTGAGGCCCCGTGAGCAAAGACCCAATCCCAAAGTAACAGTGGGGTGGGGGCATGCGTTAGACACCTGTGGCTGGGTGACTGTGGGCTGAGTGTCCGCCAACATTCTTTCCTTGGTAAGCAAGGCTGGGACTTCAGGGACAAAGCCGTGTTGGCAGCTAAGTCCCCGTCATCCCTGCTTCTAGCCCATCAGGAGACACCTTGCCCTGAGCATGTCCAAGCTGTGTCCTCTGATTGTGTGGCATTAAGGTCCCCCAGCCAGCTTGGAGAGGGGCTCAACATCCCCCAGCCGGGTCTCCAGGGCTTCGTCCTGACGGATTGAGCACATGTCTTCCCAGGGGAGTAGGGACAGAGGAGACAGAGGTAGAGAGGGTGGAGAGGGTTGCGGGGTCCCTTGGAGCCAGTGCAGCATGGGAGGGAGCTCAGCGATGGAGCTGGCCACTCTTGGAGGAGAATTAGTCTTCAGAGATCAACCTTAAAGATGAAGAGCTGTTCGCTTTTATAGGCTGCGGCCTACGTGCCTCGCAGAGGAATCGCCTGAGATAATAAGGGGGCCTGGGCCAGGCGGCCAGCACTGTGCCTCAGGCTGGAGCTTATTAATCAGTCTTTTGGCCAGGCAGAGCAAGGTGCACCCCAACCCTCCTGTGCAAGGGGGGGTAGCACAGAGCCTCCCAAGGACAAGGCATAATGCTTAGAAGGAACCAGAGGCCTGAGTGAGGAGATGGGGTTCAAGGCCTGAGAGTTCCCGGCTAAAGAGATGTCTCTGAGCCCTGCAAGAGGGATCACTGGCTGCCTAAGCCCACAGCAGGGCCTGTGAGATGGTCTGCAGGTGAAGGTGTTGGCTGGCAAGCCTGCGAACCTGAGTTCAGACCCTGGAACCTATGTAAAGGAGGAAGGAGAGAACTGACTCCCAAAAGTAGACTTCTGCCCTCTCTACATGCGCTATGGCATTGGATCCCTGACCGCGCCCCCCACCCCACAAAGTAAATAAAAATGTAAAAAAAAATTTAAGCCCTTGTCCAACGGAGCCTCCCAGAACACCTCCACTGGAGGTGACATTCGTCCAGTATACTTCTTGGGGTCACCAGTCCTTGAGGACAACGTGGGTATCTGGAGAAAAAGATTCAATATCCAGGGGCCCTGGTAACCCCCCATCCCTGCGTATGGCACGCCCCCCTTCCTGCTTTCTCTGGTGGCCCCGTCCCGTGGGTCCTTCACAGAGGGCCTCGTCTTGGCTGCCAGCCCAAATGAGGAAGTCCCCAAATGAGGGAGGCAAGGTGCCAGGGGAGCCACTCTGCCCGCCCCATCCTGGGAGCCTCAGCCAAAGCTGGAGCTGTGCTCAGGACAGAGCCGTGGTGCTGACTTTGCACTGGAAATCTGGGTGCTCAGGCTTTTTGGGGGTCCTGGGAGCAGCCACTGATGGTGCCCAAAGTGACGAGAGACAATGTGGGAGCTGCCTGCACCACCCCTTCTAGAGGCTAAAGACACCAACACTCACTCCCCAGGGACCCTTGGCTTGGTTTCATGGGTGTCTGTAAAAGCTCCCCCCCCAATCCTGCTCTCCTCCACATGGCTCACTTGAGCCTTAGCTCTGAACCTCCAACCTGACCACATCTCCGTCACCTGCCTCAGAGCCACTGTGTCGCCTCTGGTTCTCTGCTGTCTGCGCCTGGCTGGAACACAAAGTGGACAGGACACTGGACCCTCTACCACTCCAAGGTCCCAGACACTGGAAGCACAGCCACACCCAGCCCCAAGTGCACACACTTGGTGTCTGTTGCTCCCTCCCCAGGGCCACACCTCCCAGGCCCCTCTCAGCCAAATGTCACCAACGCTCTTTGTGACTCTCCCGGCCCACCTCTGTCAAGCCTGAAAGCCTCAGGCAGGCCATGTTGACTCAAGAGACATAGGGAGGGCATGCCTCCAGCAGTTTCTTCCTCTCTCACCCCAAATTTGATGTGGTAACGTCCCTCAGACTCTAGTAAGTGATGGTGACCACCATGGCCTATGGCAGTTCCTGACTTGTGGGTTTGTCCCTGGGGGACTCTGTGTTCCCTGAGGCATAGGCCGCATCTCCTGGTGTGATATAGGGTCTCCATAAATAGCCAAGGAATGAATAAATATGGCAAGGATTAAGGTTAGACCACAGGAAAGACTTCCCAAACAGAATAGCTTTCTTTCTGGAACGTTCCTAGACGCTTTGAAATAACTGAAATGCAGCATTGAATATGGCTGGGAAGCTGACTGCTTCCTGCTTGGGGTCCACTCAGCAGGAAGCTATCACTCCCAAGGAGATGGGTGACGTCTTACGGACGGACATCCCAGGACCAGAAGCCCATGGCTAGTTCTAGAGCCTTTTATTTGAACATCTGGCAAAAACCATCGCACCATGTCTTCCTGTCCCAAGGAACAAAAGACCCTGTGCAGGGGCGGACACCTAACGAAGCTGGAGTTAGCCTCTCAGCCAAGGACATCCATCCAGCGAGGAAACAAGTGGTCGCCAGGAGCGACCATACCTGAACCTGAGGAAGGGTGACAGCCACTCAGCCCTGTCCAAGTGGTTCAGCTCTGGAGAGCAGCCAGTCAGGGAAGAACCACAGCCCCTGCCTTACCTTTGCCCCATCTGTTTCCAGGGGTCATGGGCTTGGTCCCCCTACCAGAGAGCCGAGCTCCAATGGTCTTGTCTATACCTGCCAGCCTCCCAGGGTGCTGTGACCAGGTGAGAGGCAAAGGCGTGAGCCACACCTGGTGCTGGGGTGTGGCCTCGGTGGGATCCCCTTCCAGTGGGAACAGAGTGTGTAGGCATCACACCGTGGGAGCCAAGAGGAGAGCTGTGACAAGGGACAGCCTCCCTGTGGGTCCACAGCCCTTTGAGGTTTGCAAACATAGCAGAAGTTTACCTGACCCCTCTTCAGCTCAGGTAGGGTGAAGGGAAGAGGGGGACGGTCAGCCCAGTGTACAGACACAGCAGCGAGTCACGTAAGTGCGTCAGTGGCCAAGATAAAACTAGGAGCAAGGGAGACGGCCCGGGAGCTGAGCGCACCTCTCTCCTCCCACTCCCTGATCTCTGATGCCGCTCTTGGGAAAGACCTGGCCTGTGTCTAAGCATACGGTGGGCACAAGATGCAGCCCGGTGCATGCGGGGTCACTGTTTGAGGGGGGAAGGGGTCTGATACCCCATACCTAGCACAGACACTGGGCTCTGCCTGGTGCAGCTGGGAGCTGGTCCCCAGGGGCAGCAGAACCGGGGAGGCCACACCTGGCCTAGGACACCTTGAAGTCCCATTTCTAGCCAGCTCCCCCTCCTCTCCATGTTCCTCCTGCCTAAGCTTCAAGCAGTCACCTCAGCAATGGCCCGCACCCCTGACCCAGGCAGCTAGGGCATGAGGTGGCGCTAAGAGGAACCTTGTGGCCCCAGGGAACTCAGAGGGGAGAAGGGATGTAGTGCCTGGACCAAGAGCCTCACCCAGGCATCCAGGGAAGCCTCCGGGAGGAGGCAGCCGTGTTCCAGCCCTGTGGAGGATAGGCAGGGTGTCTCTGGGTGTGGAGTGTGTTTAGGGCCTGGTGGTGCCAATCTAATGAGAGAGCATAGATCTGGAAGTGGGATATGGCCTGGGCAGGGAAACAAGCCGTCAGGACCCATTACCTAAGGAGGGAAGACTGGGTCAGGCTGGGGCCGTCTTGGGGAGAAGTCCTGAAGCCACCAGTGCTCCCTTAAGATCTCAGCAGAAAGGACCCTGTCACCTGGGGACCCAGTGAAGTCAGGAACGTAGTTAAGAAGGGGGACAGACCCCCCCACCCCTGCCAGGGAGGGGATGGAAAGGGACTGAGGTTAGAACAACAGTCGAGCCCTTGCTCTGTGGCCCACACGCTGCGCTGCGTGGCATGGGCCTGTTCCTCAACCTCTCTGATCCTCATCTGTGATGTGGGAAGGTATGCTTGAGAAGAGCCACTGACTAGGGTTTTGCAGACTGTAGAGAGCTGGTCCCCTTTGCCAGACCAGTGTCACTCCAGAAAGGAAAGCAAGCTGCAGCTTCGAAGAGTGAGGGGTGGCCAAGGCCCGCCCCTGCCACCTCCTCCTCCTCTAGTTGCAAACTCTCACTGTTCCTTCCCCAGTGACATCTGTCTGGGAGAAATTTAAAATTTAAAACGAGCAGCCCCATTATCCGCTCTCCTTGGCGAATGGCCTCCTCAACACGCCTGTCTATCCCAGTCCCTTGATGGCTCAGCCCGGGGCAGTCCTGCGGCCACCCCTCTGCCTCAGATGCCAGATGCCCAGCCCCTCATCAGCCCCTCCCTGCTGTGTCCCGGCTGGTGCAGTGCATAGCCCTGAGCTCCCTCCAAGCCTGGACACTGTCCCTGCAGAGACAGCAGGGAAGAGAGGCCCAGGCAGACCAGGGTTCAAATCCCTGTTGGGTTGCATGGCCCCAGGCTGCAGCCAGACCTTTCTGAGCCTTGCTCTCCTGGTCTTAAAGTTGGAGATCGATAGTGCCCAGGCTTCTGATGGGAGATTGATATTTATTGGATTTGGGCAGTCGGGAAAAGAGAGAGCTCAGAGAGGGTCCTGAGGATCAGGTCCTGCTCTTGAAGTCCAGGAGGATGTGCGGGGCGCCTGGCACCGGTTGAGGACTTACAAGCGGGGAGGACACCCATTGTGGCAATGGGTGAACGGGACTCATCACCCGGGTCAGCTGTCCCCAACTGAAGGGCTGGTCAACAACCAACTATAGGTCCTCTCTCCCCTCTGCCCGAGCGGGTACGGGGGTCTCTGATGGGGTGGGGACTGGCTGCAGCGCGTGCCTCCTGCAGGGAGCCCTAAGTTCAAGTCTCCGCTGAGGGTAGAAGGAGAGCTTGTCCCCATCAGCCCCGCACAAGCGCCCGGAACTCCAGCCCCTGAACCCATCTCCGCGCCCGTGGGTACCTGCGGTTTGTCGCGCGGTCGGTCCTCAAGTTGAGACGCGCCGCCCACGGTCTTCCACCGCTCGTGGACCATCTTCCCGTAGGACCCGCAGGGGTGCGGGGCGCGGCCGAGCGCAAGGGAGGCGCAGGGAGCGCGGGGAGCGCGGGGAGCGCTGCGCGCGCGGAAGGCTCCCTCGGTGCCGGGAACCCAGGGCGGCCCGGGAGCGGCGGCCGCCAGCAAGGCTGCGTGCGAGCGCGTGTGATCGCGGGGAGCGCGGGCGCGAGCCTCCAAGAACCGCCCGCGCCGCGCCGTCCCCGCGTGCGTCCCGCTCCCGCGCCTCCCGCGCGCTCCTCCCTCCGCCCTCCTCCTCCCGGCTCAGTCTCCGCGTCTTCTCTGTCTCGGACTCTCAGGGCCTTTTATTGCTCCCCGCGGTTCCCCGTGCGCGCGCGCGCGCCCCGCGGGCTCCAAGAGTGACTCCCGCACCAGCCCGGACGTGTGATGGGGGGGACTGGCGGCAGAGCCGGCACGACGGCAGCCACGGGCTCCCCACGGAGCCTGCGTGCCACGCGGCGCCCAGCGCAAACTTGCTTTCGGGTGGGACTCGCCCAAGTTCCTAGGTGCCGGGATCACCCCCGAGAGGGGCTGGGCGGAAAACGGGCGCCCCGTGCGGGGCTTCGGGGGTCCAGGTCCTGGGCAAGTGTGCGCTTGGCCCGCTAGTCTCCCCGACTCTGCAGCCGGGCTCCTGCACGCCCCACGGCACCCGCCCACACGGGTCCCAGCCGACGCGTCCCCCAAAGCCAGCCTGGAGCGGTCCCGACCGCGGGAGGAGGGACCCGAGCCACCAGTGGGGGCTTCTTAGTCGTTCCTCCCACCAGCAGCACTTTTTAAAGCGTTTAATCCGCCCGAGCAGCCTTCGGAGGTAATTGACAAAGTCCTTAATCTGCGCGGTTAACGAGCTGCTGTTGTGGCTCCGACCGCGTGGCTCCCACGCGCCCCACGCCGCGCCCCGCGGCCGCCCTTCCCCCAACTCCGCAGAGACGCCGGGCCCCCTGCTACTCCCTAAAGCTGTTTTCCGGCTCCGGGACGCTCTGGCCGCCTCGCTGTTCCCTGGCACCGGCTTCATCTCTCTCCCACCGGCTGCCAGTCTGTCGCCCCTTCTTTGTCCCTCTTCTCGTCCCTCTAGGCGCCTGGCAGGCGTGGGGCAGTCCTCGTGAGGGTGAGGCCCGAGCCTACCACTGCAGAGAGGCTCCTGGGATCGGAGCTGGAGCTAGGCACCGTGGCCACGTGCCAGAAACTGGGTCCCGCAGCCTGCACGGACTTCCATCTCTAAGGCTGGCTGGCGTCTCCCGCGGTCCCAGCCTGGCTTCCCACCAAGCTGCAGGCTGGGATCAGAAGACCCCCTATGGATGCACCTCTCCCCTTAATCCCCCATCAATTGAGATTGTTGAGGGTGACCTAGAGAGACCTCAGGCCTAAGCAGAAGACTGTGTAGTCATTGGCCACTGAACCTCTCTTGACTCAGTTTCCCCTTGTATCCAAAGGGTTAACAGCACCTCATTCGGAAAGGCTCTTCCATGGTTTTGAGGCACCATACATAAGCATCTGAGGGAAAGGGGGCTCAGACTTCCCTGTTGTAACCTCAGGTAGGCTTCATGTCCTCTCAGAGCCTCAGTTTCCTCACTGAGCAACCAAGGAGGGAGGAGAGCTGTGGGGTTTCCCAGGCCCCTCTCAGGAAGCAAGTGAAGGGATCCCAAGTCAGGTTCCACCGTGCTGGGAGAGGATTTTGACTCCAGGTAAGGTGTGTGCACCCAGGGCAGTGTTGACTAGGAGTCTACGGAAGGGGTCCAGAGGGGCCAGGGTGTGCAAGGAGGGTGCACAGCCTCCTTAGGGCGGGAGGCTTGGTTCCCGCGAAGATGCTTTGTTAGATAGCCCAGGGAAGCGGCAGACACCGTGAACTTGAGCAGGTATGCGTAGGAGCCTTCAGGACATCTGCTCCTGTGCCTAAGAAAGGACAGGTGAGCGGGGGCCACCTAGCGGCTCCTCCTGGCAGTGTTTGCTGCTGGGACCTGTCACCTAACTCAGCCAAAGTCCTCAACTGTCCTGCCTGCTGGGGTGCAGATGAGGGCTGCAAGCCGTGGGCTTTACCTCCTCACCACTCTGCAAGTGTCTGTTGTCCATGGTGACACCAGAGGGATCAGTGGGGGATGGGTGCTGGCAAGAGCACACTCAGTCCTCATGCTGCACTCAGCCAGGTCCTCACAGGCTCTTCAGCCTCACGAGGTGGAAGGAGATGCATCAGCAACCCAGAAGCTCCTGGGAGGCCTCAGAGCAGACCAACACCTTCCCTGTGCTCTGTGGACAGGGGTCAAGCATCGGGGACAAGTCTGCGCTTAGCATGCTGGCCACTGCAGAAGCAGCCTTTTAGCCAGCTCAGGGAGCAGCGGGGCCTCGGGGAAGACGGAATCCGGGCCTCACAAGCTACAAAGACTTAATCTAGAACTGTCTGGTACCCTGGTCCCTCTGCTCCAGCTCACTATCTCTTCGGAGTCCTGATTCCTCTTCCCGAGGTCCCCTGGGTGTGATAACCCCAACTGTCTGACAGCAGCGGCCTGGGTGTTGAGATTCTAGAGAGAGAGCCTGGCCAGAGCCTACCCCTCCTTTTGAGCCAGGACCCGTCAATCACAGAGTCACCTGGCCCAAGGTAGCTGTCCTCCACAGAGACCTCACCAGAGTTTGATGGGAGGACACGGCTCCTGGGTGCCTTAACAGGGAGGGGTACAGGATGGCCAGAGAGGACAGAAACGAAGAGAGACAAGAGTGGCTGGGGACCCAGAGTGACGGCCGACTGAGTACCAGCCTCTGGACTGGCTGCTGTCTGTGGAGGGTCACCCTCCCGTCCAGCCTTGTGTGGGGCACCCAGGTTCTCTCATCCACCCTGATAGATCAGAGCTGCTGTTAGCCTCGTTCATGGATGAGGAAACAAACCCAGAAATGCATTTAAGAAACTTACCTAACAGTCTAAGACAATGTAATTAACGCCAGGTGTCATTTAGTAAGGATTCCTCACGTGCCAAACACCATTCATTTGCAGTCTCAACAGACGTCACAGTCTCCTCTCCCGAGACCTGCGAGTGGTATCAATATCTCCATTTTAAAGATGGAGCAACTGAAGCTCAGAGAGGCTAAATACTTTGACCAAGATCACACAGCAGTTGGTAGATCCAGAATTTGAATCCTGGGCTGTGTACCACTGGAGCCCAACTCTCCTCAAAAGTTTCAGTGCTTCCTCGTCGGGCCTGATATACCCAGAGAGCATCGCTGGGCCGCCACGCAGCAGGGCTCCGCAACGTGGGCCGCATGTCAAATGTGCCTGTCTCTGGAGGCCTGCGGGCCAGTTCGTCAGGAGGTCGGGACCTCTGGCCCTCGTCCACCTGCCTCTCCCCGTACGCTGCCCAGGGCATTTCACTCTTCCGGTAAAGTGGTTTCAGCTCACCTCTGACAGTCACATTTATCATTAAAAATAAATTCATCCTGGCTCCCCTTGGCATGGGAGGGTACTGCGCAGTGATTCAGTGGGCCTGTCACCCTCGTGGGTAGGCGCAAGGAACCGAACAACTGGACGGTCTCCAGCGCCAGAGCCTCATTTTCTGCACTGGAGCCAGAAATGTACAGTGGGCTGACATTTAATTTAGAATCCAACATACCTTGACACAAACTCATAATACAAAGGCGGGGGCGGGTGGGGGCTGCCAAGCCGGGCAGGGGTGGGGGAGTCCGAGTGACAGGGTGGATTTCTTTCTTTTTCTTTTTTTTTTTTTTCTTTTTGCTTTGTCAACATGATGACAGCCCAGAGACTGCCATCAAAGGCAAGAATTAGCAGGGACCAAGTGAGTGAGTGAGTGTGTGTGTGTAAGAGAGAGAGAGAGAGAGATGCTGTGCATGTTTTGAGATCATGCTCCGAGTCCTCTGGGATTCGGTCTTCGGCATCTTGAGGTAAGTCTGCCGAGTCAGATGTTGCCGTCACCAGAGAAGTATGTGCTGAGGCTGAGCCGTCATGGCCAACGCCCGGAGCCCAGGACCCGGGCAGTGCAGTCCTTGCACCGTGGATGGCACCTTCCATCCCGGAGTCCCCAGCACTACCCAAACCCTCGGACACAGACTCGGCACTCAGTAAATACAGGGCACGGGGGAAATATGTCATTGAAACGCTTAAGCAGAGTGCCTCTCAGGAAGGAAGCTGGGCTTTAGTGAACAGAACAGCCTGATGGGCCATATAGTTGTTGAAACTGGGGGTTCACTGGGCTGGGGAGATGGAGACCGCTCGGTGGGTAAAGAACTTGCTCTTTACAAAGACCCCCAGATCCACATAAAAGCCGTGGCTGCAGCACATCTGTATTCACACACACACACACACACACACACACACACACACACACACACACATTGGAGGTTCAAGGATCCCTGGGGAGGAGAGGGCAGAGTGCCAGAGACACAAGAAACTCTGGGGAAGTAGAAACCTGTCCACGTGGAGTGTTGAGACAAAGAGATGGCACAGCCTGAGGAGGGTGGAAGCTGGGCAGACATGAGCCTGGCACCCTGAAGCTGGGAGAAGAGGAGGCATGAGAGAGAAGCGGGGAGGGGGAGACCCCAGATGCACAGAGTTCACCACTAGGCAGGAAACCCAAGCAGGAGGGACAGGGAGCACCTGGGAGCCCCCAGCCAGCCTGTTCGAGTGCCTGCTGTGTGCCCAGCCTCTGAGTGGCCTTGTGACACTGGCTTCTTATTCCCACGTGACGGAAAGTGATGCACCCATTTGGGGCTGTGCATCTTAAATGCCAGAGTGTAAAGTGAAGCTCCCAGCCAGACTCCAGACTTCTCGTTTTAAGTTGTTTAATTTTATTTATAATTACTGGAGGATGGGGTAGGTGCCTGTGCCACGGAGCATGCGTGGAGGTCAGAGGCCCGCTCCGTGGAGTCCCAGGGTGGGGCTCAAGAACCAAAGTCGATCTCTGATGTCCCTCTTCGGGTGTTGTCTATCTTGTTCTCTGGGACAGTCCTCACTAGACCCCGAGGCCCACCTTTCAGGACAGGCTGGCTGGCCAGTGAGCCCCAGGGGTTCTCCTGTTGCTGCTTTGTTTCTGTTTTGTTGTTTTTCAAGACAGGGCTTCTCTGTGTAGTCCTGGCTGTCCTGGAACTCACTCTGTAGACCAGGCTGGCCTCGAACTCACAGAGATCCGCCTGCCTCTGCCTCCTGAGTGCCGGGATTAAAGGTGTCTGCCACCGCCACCTGGCTTATTTTTTTTAAACAAAGATTTATTCATTTTACTTTATGTGCATGGGTATTCTGCCTGTATGTGTGTGCGGTACCTGCAGAGACCAAAAGAGGTCATCGGCTCCGCTAGAACTGGAGTCAGATGGTAGCAAGTCACCATGTGGGTGCTGGCAATTGATCCAAGTCCTCTGCAAGAGCAGCCTGAGCTCTTAACTTCTGAGCCACCTCCCCAGTTCCAAATCTGTAGATATTAAGGGGAGCTTTGTCCATCATGCCAATCAACACATAGGTCACTTCTGGCACCTTAGGCTCCCACCTAGGCGCATTGCCTGCAATGTAACTAGTGTTCTTGGTTCATCTTGCTTTTTCCTTTTTTGAACAAGGTGTCCTGTAGTCCAGGCTAGCCTTGAACTCACTGTAGGAGAGAATGACTTTGTTCTTATGATCCACCTGCCTCCACCTCCCGAGTGCAGGATGTGCGCCACCATGCCTGGTATATGTGGTGCCGGGGATGGAACCCGGGGCTTCTTGCATGCTAGCTGAGTGCTTTACGGGCTGAGCCACAGCCCGCATGTGTGTGTCCTGGGCTCATCCCTCTTTACTTACCACAGTACTCCGCCTGAGTCTCTGCTGCTGCTGTGTTTATGTTGGTGAGCGTCTAGCCTGTTCCTGCCTGGGAGTGTGAGAAATGGCGCTGCTGCGAGCACTTGTGCACACATTCCTGGTGCACACGCACCTTGTGCACAACCTCTGGGCACTCTGCAGGAACATAGAGTGGGAGGGGGGTCCAGGCACCTGGTCCTCTTACCCACCACTCCGTGGGAAGCCGGGCGATGTGCCCCCAGGGTTGCCTGTTCCTCTGATCCTTGGCTCCCTCACCCTGTCGCCTCAGCACCTCCATCCCCTGCAGGCCAGTGTGCCCCATTCAGTGTGGACCCTTGGACTCGGGGGAGGGGTGCGGCTGTCCCCAGGGAGAGCTCTGCACCCCCCCCCCCGTGGGTACCGCTCTCAGTGTTGCCTGCCAGAGGGCTGGTCTTAATGCTGTGGCAGGGCAGGCAGCTCAGCTGTCACCGTGCCTCCGAGGAGGCTGACTCCTGGGTCAACACTCAGAAACAGTGTCAGTGGGAAGGAAGGGCACGTCAATCATCTCCTTCTAGTCTCTCCAGCTGCAGTGCCCAGCCCCCACCGATGCCGAGAGCACAGCATTGCCCCTCCCCAAACCTGCCTGATTTCTCCCTGTGCAGCTGGGTCTGTCCACACTCCCACCTGCAGGGAGCATTCAAGCCCTGCAACCCTCTGCCCATGTCACCGGCCTTCACATGAGTACAATTACTCAAGCTTGGCTGGCTGGATTCTGTCCCCCGACCGGCCTTAGTGTTGGCAGTTTGTGCTCTGGGTCCCACTCGGACTCCCTGGTTTGTGCTCTGGGTCCCACTCGGACCCCCTGCTGGAGTGACAGGTGACGCTGGGCAGAGGTTTCAGCTGACCCCTTGACCCCTCAGGACTTGGAGCTGCCTCTCTGGCTCTCTCTTTTTAGTGCTGCTTCCCTCCCCAGTCACAGCCAATCCTCCAGCAAGCACCTTCAGCAAATATTTATTAAGCGCTGCTGTGTGGAGTTTAAGCCTAGTGATGTTGGCCACAGTTAAATGGTGTGTGTTTGAGAAAATGAGCAGGGTGCTGGGAAGAGCTGCTGAGAGGTAACCTTCGGGGAAGGGAGGGAAGTGCCGAGGGAGAGCTCTCTCCAGGCACAGGGAGAGGCAGGTGCGAAGGTCTGGGGTCCCAAAAGAACTGAACATGGAGAGATGAGGTCTGAGACAGGAAGAAGGCTGGGTGACGTGAGGCAGGGGATGAGGTTAGGTTCTGTATCAGTCATGATGGGAAGCCTTGGAGGCACCGCTGGCATCCAACGGACATTTTAACCATCACAGTCTGCATGGGATCCAAGGACACGGGGCAGGCACTAAGGAGGCCACTGCTATTGCAGGAGACGGAGCAGCTCAGACTGGGGCAATTGAAACGGACAGGTGAGCAGGTGCTGGGCAGAGCTAGGAAGGAGCCAGGAGGCTTGACAGACAGCAGATGGGAAGGCCGGGAGGGCGCTGTGTCACTCAGTTCTACTGCTGCTAAGACCCGAAGCAACGTAAGGACCCAAAGATGTGTTTGGCTCACAGTTTTAGAGGAAACAGTCCACTACTGTAGACACGGCAGAAGAAAGCACAGTACAGCTGACAGGAAGCAGGGAAAGAGGATGTAGGATGGAACCAGGGCAGCACAGACCGAAAGAGGCCCTCCTGCGTTGCTCACAGGGCCACGAGAAGATTACACCCTGGCAAGCTACTGGTCCCAAAGTTGAGAGACTTGTGCCACAATCCTGAACCCAGCTGAGCTACCAGTCAGGGAGACAGAATGCTGTTTAGTAAGCTGCTGTGTTGAGAGTGGTTGTTACGCAGCATTGTCACAGCCATAGCTGACTGATGCACAAGCAGAGGCAGGCATCTTGTGGAAAATTATAAACATCACCTACTATTGCATCTAGAAGTCATCTTTGTTACTGACTTAGGCCACTTCGAGTCTGTGTTTTGTTTGTCTCGAGATAAGGTCTCATGTAACCCACGCTGGCCTTGAACTTGTTAAGTAGCCAAGGATGGTTTTGAACTCCTGCTCCTCTTGCCTCCGTTTCTCAAGCGTTCCAAGCTTGAGCCGCCACACTTGGGTTATGTAGTGACGGACTTCGAGTGTGCTGTGTAGACACTCTACAACTGAGCTCCCAGCCCTCGACCATGCTCTGTCATTGCGGGAGACATACTGTGCTCCCAGACAAACCGCTCAGGACTCCATGCCGGGATACATAAGATGAGTGAGGGCGTGTCAGTGTGTGGCGCCCTGGGTCTTGGATGGGAAAACAGCAACTCATTTCACCAGTATTTCCCAGAGCCCACCGCAGCCTGTGTTGTCAGACCTCTGTGTGCATCCGGCTTTGTAGGCACTCAGTGCTTGCCCTAACAGACCACACCAAGCATGTAACTGCACCTTGACCCCGGGGCAGTCCTTGGTCACAGCTGGTAGAAGCTGGATGATTTACAAAGACCCTTCAGCTACCTTGCCTCTGGGGAGGGCAGTGCTGGCCTGTTTTCTGAGTTCCTGGAGGCCCGAGCCCACGGTGGACACTTTTCCTCCACGTGTCATTTCCCCTTTTATCTCGGTGCTTCAGGGTCCTTTTCAGGTCTGTCTCTCGTGTGTACAGCTTCCCCCGAGACTAAAGCTCCCACGATGCACTGAGGCAGCGGTCCCGTGTGCAGATTGTCTCACATCGCCTGGTCCTTCTTGCAATCACCAGTGAACTCTGATCTCACCTGTTTTCAAGCTGCTCCTGTGCCTGACACCAGCCATAGTCCAAGCCTGTGGGGACCGCTGTGTCCTTGCTGCAAAGGAGGGCTTCAGGTGGTTCAGAGGTGGCCTCTGTGTTTAACCACAGACACCATTGTGTCAGCTAGCTGGGTAGCTGGGAGAAGGTCTCCATGTTCTTAGGCTTTTCAAACCTTTTGTTTTATTTATTTTAAAATTTCTATTACATTTTATTTAGTGTGTGTGTGTGTGTGTGTGTGTGTGTGTGGTATACATGCATGTCTACACTGTGCTCCTCATGCATGTCTACACTGTGCTCCACATGCATGTCTACACTGTGCTCCACACAAGTAGAGGTCAAAGGACAACTTTTGAGAGTCATTTCTCTCCCTTGGCCAAGTGGATTCTGAGAGTCAAACTCGGGTCCTTAGGCTCAGCATCAAGGGCTTGTCCTCTGAGACGTGGATGTGGCCCATCAAAAACCTTTCAGACCGGTGTGTCCCGCCTGTGACTCTAGGAAGCCTTTTCAACAACAGCTGGGATCAGCAGGGAAATAAGAGAGATCTGAGTAGGGAATGAGGGCACCATGGTAAGTATTCTGAACGTCCTGACAAAAGGCAAGTCTGTTTGACACTGGCATTAGGAGATGTATCCGAAGGATTTCTGGGTGTCCGAGCAGGTACCAACTCCTCTACTCTCCATTGAGATCCATCTCTGAGTAAGGTTATCCCATTTTCAGATGAGGGAACAGGGGCCCCAAGAGGCCACACAGGGAAGCCTGGAGCCCGGTACACACACATACACATGCACACGCTCACAGGCACGAGCACACGGTCTGCCTCCCAAGTCGGAGTGGAAGAGCTGTCTGTCTGTAAATCTCACTTCATTTTGGACATTTATTTCCACTTTGTAGCTGTTGATAAACAACACACCACGAACAGCCTGTATCACAGTGAACAGCCGCACGCATCTCACCCAGCCTAGCTAATTATTCCCTTAGATGGATTCCCAGGAAGAGAATTATGGAGTCAAAGGGCAAGCTTATCTTTAAGACACTCCATCCCCTCACCCAGCCTGGCCTTGCTTCTGCAATCTCAGGATTTTTTCCCACAGTGTCTGGAGCCCAGGGTTGGTGGGAAGGCTCTAGCCTTGGCTTAGCTGTGTCCTACATGGAGAGCTTTCTCTGACCCCGAGGACATGGGCAACTTCTATCCTGACATCTCAGGTCCTGGCCTGAAGCCCAGAAGACTGGGGCTGCCCAGGGCCACAGGGAAGCAGGGTTGCAGTGGGGGACTGTGCTTGCTCTAGAACACAGTGGGCTTGCTTACGAATGAATGAATGAGGCCTGACTTCATCTGCTCCCAGTTGCAGAGCAGCTCCCAATGGACTAGTCCCCCATCTGATGTCACAGGTGTGGTCCCCACACGGAAAAGGCAACTTGCTGCTCTGGGAGGAAGGGGAGGTGGTAAGAAGATCCTGTGTCTGTCACCAGATCCCACCATCACCATTGTCCTCATTAGCAACATCCCCACCATCACTGTCATTCCCATTACCACCAGAATCATTACCACCCCATCACCACCATCACCACCACCACCACCATCACCACCATCACCATCACCACCATCACCACCACCACCACCACCACCACCATCACCACCATCACCATCACCACCACCACCACCATCACCACCATCACCATCACCACCATCACCACCATCACCATCACCACCATCACCACCACCACCACCACCACCACCCATCACCACACCATAACCGTTACCACCACCCCATCACCACCACCATCACCACCACCACCACCACCACCACCATCATCATCACCACCACCACCACCACCACCACCCCATCACCACCATAACCGTTACCACCACCCCATCACCACCATCACCACCACCACCACCATCACCACCATCACCACCACCACCATCACCACCATAACCGTTACCACCACCCCATCACCACCATCACCACCACCACCACCATCACCACCATCACCCACCACCATCACCACCATCACCACCACCACCCCATCACCACCACCACCACCACCCCATCACCACCATAACCATTACCACCACCCCATCACCACCATCACCACCACCACCACATCACCACCATCACCATCACCACCATCACCACCACCACCACCACCACCACCCCATCACCACCATAACCGTTACCACCACCCCATCACCACCATCACCACCACCACCACCACCATCATCATCATCACCACCACCACCACCCCATCACCACCATCACCACCATAACCGTTACCACCACCCCATCACCACCACCATCACCATCACCACCACCACCACCATCACCACCATCACCATCACCACCACCACCCCATCACCACCACCACCACCACCACCATCACCACCATCATCATCACCACCACCACCACCACTACCACCATCACCACCATAACCGTTACCACATCACCACCATAACCATCACCACCACCACCCCATCACCACCACCACCACCACCATAACCATCACCACCATAACCATCACCAGCATTACCACCACCGTTACCGTTACCGCCATCATTATCATTTTTATCACCATCACTATCATCATTAGCTTCATCTCCACCGTCTCTATGGTAACCATCATCACCACAATGATAACCACCCCCATCATCTTCATCACCATCATCGCCACCACCATCACCATCACTGTGTCTCTTAGAACTGCACCCCTCAGCAGGCCCCGCTCATCTCGGAGGCCTGGAGAAGCTACTTACCCATGGCAGTCTCTGCCAGCTGGAGTTGAACGGCTCCTGCTCCCTCTGCCTGTCTGGTCTCCTCCGTGAGCCCCTCCAGGGACCACCCTAGGATTCAGTCCTGAGCAGCTTGACCCTCGGACTTCACCAACACTGCCCTGCTCCTGAGCATTCCCTCAGGGCTTGCAGTGAACTCCAGGCTGAAGGGATACCCCCTGACAAGCCCAGCTGCAACTTGCCACTCTCAGTCACCCTGACGCTACCAAGAAGAATATTCCACACAATCCTGTTACATCACTTACTCTGAACCCAGCAGCAGAGGTGGCAGGTCACTCAGATAGCATGGGGACCATCCAGGCTTAGGCACCCACCCCATTCTACCCAGAGCTCTGTGTCTGAAAACTCAGCTCAGAGCAGACAGCCATGTTAATCCTGTCTCAGGCTGGTGGTCTCCCCACCAGGCAGGGGAGCCGCTGTCCGGAAGGCTGGTGCTGAGTCCAGTTAGCAGCCAATGGCGTCGCAATGCCACCTGGAGATTATCTACCCGTGGCTAGTTCCCAGCAGCAGGCCCCAGCGCCCCAAAAGAAAGCTGCTAGCTATTAAAGAGATTCATGGGAAGGGGCAAGGAGAGAAGGAGGGCTAATCAAGCTGTCCTGATTGTAATTGTCCAAAGGTGCTGGCCTTGCTCATAAACAGCCGGCCTCTCCCGGCCGCCTCAGCATCTCTGCAGGACTTCTCCCTGCTGGGACCATACGAGGTAATGTTCTTTCAACATAACTCTATTTAAATTCACATTTCCATCATCCCCCAGAGGAGCCGCGCGAGAGAGAGCTGAGCTGCGTGGTATAAGCCGGCAAAGGATTAGATGGGGTGGGTGGGGGTTTTTCCTTTTTATTTTCTCTCAGTGATGGAGACGGGGCTGAGGTGGTGCAGGAGGGGTAGGGACTGTTCTAGAATCCTGCACTGTCAGAGAAGGAAGAGCTGCACACAGCCAGCCAGCTCAGCCCTCCTGACATCCAGATAGGAAACTGAGGCCTGTGGGGCTCTCAGCATGCGGAGGGGCACTTTGTTAGCTTCTTCTCCAGTAGGCCCTGGGGCTGTGACATGGAGGGCCATCATGGAGAGGGCAGACCAAGGAGGGTCTTCAGGGTCCAGAGCTGGGCCTCTGCCCCTGCTCGTTGCCTGGGGACCTGACTTTTCTCCAAACCAATGGGCAAACCAGCAGGGGCCCAAGAGACCCAGGTCCTACCCTGCTGCTCTGCCCAGGAGGTGACAAAAGTCACCTTTCTCCAATACTGCTGCCCCTCATTTCCTCTGCAGGGGGCCTCTGGGGGCTGGCAAAGGGCATGGCTTCTCAGGAGAAACTGAGATGTGGATGGAGGCCTGTCAGGCAGACTAGAGACCTGATAGATGATCGGCCAGGAGTGTGGCTCCCTGGGGAGAGCTAAGTCTGGGTCACAGGCAGGGCTTTGGCCAGAGCAATTTGGGAGTAAGGGAACTGCAGGCCCACTGGCACTGGCTGCTGGCTGAGTTTGGCTGGGAGGTGCCTATCTTGGGGACTCTCACCTGCGGGGTGGGGGAGCTGGAGACAGCAGCCAGGAGGCAGGGAGAGGAAGTACAAGCATTTGGGGAGCTCCTGCCTTCAGAGAGAGGAGAGAGTGCCAGGATGTTCAGAGAGGCATCTGGTTCTGTTTTTTTTTTGCATTGCTTTCAGAAGCTTGGACACTGGGGACTATCACCCGGCTGGGTCTCCCTTCCAGGAGTCCTTTCCACAGTGACAGTCGGGTGACAGTGGGGTGAACATGGGGTTCTCCTCCTCCTGGCAGCCACACGGAGCCCGGTATCAGTACTGAAGCCATGTTCAGGAGAGCACCCTCACCTGCCTGAGACATTTCCTCTGCCCCAGAGCATGCCCACTTTGGCTCCAGGGAGGCAGGGGTGGGAATGGAGCTTGGTGTCAGGCACCCTGAGCACCCAGTCAACAGCCTCCTCTTCTGTGCTCTGTGCCCTCTATTAAGTTATATCTTCTCTCTGGCCTCAGTTTCCACATCTGTTAATCAGCTTCCTCACAGAGATATGGGACAGGAAGCCACTCTGGAAGGTCTCAGGTGGAAGCTGGCAAGGGGAAACGCCTATTACAGGAGGTAGAGACACGGACTAAGGATCCTCTGGCTGACCGACCTCTGCCTCCATGAAGCGGGCCAGAGCAGCCAAAGCAAGCATCACAAGTGCTGGTCAGCCTTGCTGCTTACTGACGGACATTGGGCAAGAGACAGCATCTCTCAAAGTCTCATTTATCTGTAGACAAAGATGAAAAAACACAATAGGGCAATTGCCCTACCTGCTCGGGCAGCCATAAGATAAAACATAGCACGGGCCTGGTATGTACAAGGGCCTTTGTGATCAGCATCGTACTCCTAGCTCACTGTGCTGCCTAGTTTTATGTCAACTTGACACAAGTGAGAGTCATGTGGAAAGAGGGAACATCAACTGAGAAATGCCCCTGCCAGGATTGGTCTGTGGGCAAACCTGTGGGGCATTTTCTTGATTAGTAACTGATGTGGGAGAACCCAGCCACTGTGGGCGGTGCCACCCCTAGGCTGTTGGTCCTGGATGCTATAAGAAAGCAAGCCGTGAGGAGCAAGCCAGTAAGTATGCCTCCATGGCCTCTGAATCAGTTCCCCCAGGTCCCTGTCCTATTGAGTTCCTGCCCTGATTCCCTCAGTGGTGGACTATGATTTAGAAGTAAAGCTGAAATAAACCCTTTTCCCCTCAAGTTGCTTTTGTTTATGGTGTTTTATCACAGCAATAGAAACTCAACTAAGACACTGACCATCACCAAAATCATCATTACCCCCTCACTACCCTCACCACTAAAACTGTACCACCATAAAACTCTTACCACCATAACCACCACCACCACCACCACATCATCTCCCATCACCACTACCATCACCACCACCATTGCTACCACCACCATCACCACCACCACCATCACCACCAGCATCACCACCAGCATCACCATCACCACCCCACCATCACCTCCATCACCACCAGCATCACCATGACTACCCTACCATCACCACCATCACCTTCTTTACCACAATCACCCCTCTACCATCGCTCCCACCCCCATCATCATTATCACCGTAACAACCACCACTGTTACCGCTGCCATCTCTGCCCCGCCACCTGTGCTGTCCATACCTCCCACTGCTTCTGCACAGAGGCCTCCATGCCCTGCCTCTGTACCTTGACTCTGCTCTCTGCACAGACTACCAGACACTTTCCTGGGGCCAGACTTAATCCGCACCCTTGAACAGTAAGTACCACAGAGTTAAAACATGCCCACTCATAGACCCAACATTAATTCCTTGATTACCGGGCTCCAAAGCCATGTTATCTCAGGGCCACCTGTGGGGCCTGATTATGAAGCAAGTGCCTATTTTTGGCCTCGGTTTGCTGCTCATGGCTCTCACAGGCCTCTCTGTCCCTTACAGTCTTCACAAATTATGAACTCCAGAGGACTCACAAAAGAGCCAAATGGAATGAACCACAGTTGCCCTCACTCCTATTGCTCTAGCCCCAGAAGGGCCTATGAGGAGACAGGGTAAAGTGGTTTGGCCAAGCTCTGCTTGCCCTGAGGCCTGGCACCCACCCCCTGAGGCCCAGGAGGAGGGTAGGTTTCAAGGTCACTGACTGAATAGGCGGTAACAGTAGATTTGACTGTTTCCTTTTGGAAGTTCCCTTGGACCTCTCTGCCTAATCCTTACAATCTGACTCTAAGCTATCCAGACCAAACTGGTGTGTCTGACCTCCCTGCAACCTCAAGTCTGCTAGGAAAGTGCTCACCCTGTGTCCCTAGAGACTCCAGGGCAAGTCTGAGAGCCAGGGCTGGTGGCTGACATCCACCCAGGCCTTGTTGGGGGAAAGACATTCAGCCACAAGAAGGAAGATAGGCCTGAGCTGTGGCAGAGTGCTCAGCATGTCGGTACACAGGCTGCCCTCCAGTGAGGAGGCTCCAAGAAGGGCCTGATCCCCTGTCCCTGAGGGGGGAATGCAGATGGGACCCCAAAAGACAGCAGCTGGGGTCTTACAGTGGAACTTCAATTCCCAAGCCACGAGTCCTGAGGCCAGGATGGTCTTCAGTGTCTGTGTGGCTGGGTCCCTGGGCCAGGTACCACTCATCCCCAGATGCCAAGTGGCAACCTCCAGCTCTTAGAATCTGAGGACAGTAGCGTCTTAGACATGAACTCATGGGCCTCCCAGGATGGTTGGAAGAATGACATTTTTAAAAGCAAGATAACAAATGGTAAAGGAATTGAAAACACGTCTCTCATGTGAGGCCGTCTTGTGCATGCCAGCTTGGAGGGTGGGCGTGGGCTGCCGGTAGTGGGTAGAGACACAAAGGGGGTTGGGGAGGCAGCAGAGCTGCAAGACACCTGTTCCTTTCTGAGCAATGACCCAGATGTGACAAGTTGCTCCCAAGGTGGCAGAACCCCCTCTGCCATCTACACCGTAGGGTTCCACTGGTCCAGAGCATGTCTGAGTCCCAGAGGACCCCTCCTGTCATATATAGATCCTGTCCCCATCTGTCAAATGAAGTGTCTGGCATGACTTTAGTTGTGATGCTCTGTTCAGACAAGGTATTGTCTGGAAGCCCCCCGCCAAAAAAAACAAACAATAACAAACAGCAGAGCTGTTATGGATCAACCATTCTTGAAGGGTCTGGGTTGCCCTGGTCACCTCAAATTCCCCTTCAGCTTGCTGTTGTGTGACTTTTCCTGGGAGACAGGAATAAACCCCAGTCCACACCGGATAAGACACAGGTAATAGGCCATGGCTATGACTCCACTCAAGTCTGTCTGGGTGGCCCAGTGAGTTAACTGAGCATAAACACAGGAGTGTGAGTGCCTGGAGCACGGGTGGCAACTCACTGTGCCAGGCAGCCGCACCAGACAGGCTCCCCTCCCGAGCAATCGCTTACGGCTTTTATAACTTTGAAGAAAGGACTTGCGAAACTTACAACTTTCTGAGCTTAAATTTTTTATGACATCTGTTTACTTGAAGGAGCGCATACATGAGCTATGGCTTGTGTGTAGAGGTCAGACCTTGCCAGAGTTAGGTCTCTCCTTCTGTGTGTCCTGGGAATTGAATTCAAGTCCTCGGTCTTGGCAATAAGCACCTTCCCCCCTGAGCCATCTTACCGGCCCCTTTCTGAACTGCTTAAGTTCATCATCTTCCTGAGCCTTGAAAATTTGCTTAGCTTGAATCTCGAGACAGGGACTCACTCCATAGCCCTGGTTGGCCTGGAACTCACAGAGATCTACCCCTGAGTACCAGGATTGATGTAGGCTACCATGCCCAGGGTCTTGAGTCTCCCTCAGAGTACAATAGCTACATAATATATCCCCACAGAAGTCACTCCAGAGAGCCAGAGGCTTCAGGCACAGAGGTAAGTTTCTTGGTGCAATCATTCTTTGTCTCTCTGTGTCTGTCTCTGTATCTCTGTCTCTCTTTCTCTCTCTCTCTTCATACTGGGAAGTGAACTCAGGGTCTCAGGTGTGCCAGGCAAACACTGGCCTACATCTCTGGTCTGTCCACGGCATAGAAGCATCTCTCCTAACACAGTAGCAGGCAATCTTGAGATTCTAAATGGATCTGGGCTCTGTGCCAGTCCAGCCATGACTCTGGCTATGCCAGCTCTGCCAGAGTGTGATGAGAGGGAGAAGGTGTATACTGGGACTGGGGACATAGCTCAATCGGCAAGTTTGGTTCTCAGAACCCAGTGGGGAAAAGTAGAGAGAGGTACATTCCTGGGCTCACTGGATAGCCAGTCTAGCTTGCTTGGTGAGAGTCCATCTCTTAAAAAGAAAAGGTTGACGGTGCCTGACAGATGGCGCCCGACGCTGTCCTCTGACTTCTACTAGCATTTGCACACACATATCTACACACCAAAGAAGTATATTAGCTATTCTGAGGATGGACCCTGGAAGGCTTGGGGTCACCTAGTGCTGTTTAGGTGTCTAGAGATCAGGGCCCAAACCTTCACCAGCACAGAGTGGAGTGCTTGGTCTGTGCATCTCTTCGTGACCCCAAGACACTCATGGTATGGGGAGTCCTGGGGAACCAAGAAGGGTCTACACCTGGGTTAGAGTGAGGGGATTATTTTCCTTCAGAGAGAGCCAGGTACTTGGAGAATTCCTGCAAAGGTGTCAGCTGGAAGCTGTGCAGAGGTCAGGACAGAGGATGGTCACTGGGCCATGGGGGTGGGGGAGGCAGCAGCAGGCCTGGACTTGAGCAATGCAAGAAGAGGTTATGAAGAAAGGTTCCGAGTAGGTGTTTGACCTGAGCGTTCTGACATGGGCTTATTGCCCCCGCAAGAGGAAGCTTGGGGTGAGGACTGGGTAGACTGACCTGGGGTAGACTTTGAAAAGCCACCCCCATTGGGGAGGCAGCAAGACACCCAGGTGTGGACATAGCCCAGATGAGCTGCAGGTGCAGACTCAGGGTTGTGCCATGGTGTCTGCACAGCCAGAAAGCAAGGATGCTGCCAAAGTGCTGGGTGCCTTGGAGAACTCCATGCACTCAGGGTAGGAGGAGCTTCCTCTGTCCAGGGACTAAGGACAAGTGGGTCCCCTGTTGAAGACCCTGGGAGACCCCCCAGAAATGTCTGAAGTAAGTCTGAAAGTAGATTGAAGGTGGGGGACAACGAATGAAAGTCCTGAAGCTGATGTGACTCCAGGGTCCTGGAGCTGTCGGCCTGGAGCAGGAGGATTCAGGAGGACCTGGCAGCCAATCCGAGATGCCAGGATCCTAAGAACAGGTTAGGCATGGAGAGGGACCTTCCTCCTGTACAAACTTCCATAACACCTCCTCACAGAGCCTCATGGGGGAACCTGTCCATGCCTCTGCCCCACCCAGATATCTCCAGCTGACCCTCCACCTCCAGCAGTGGTCCCTGAGGTTAGCTGGGATTGGAGGGGGAAGGGGCTGCCCTGCATCCGCGGTTGAGAAATGTGACTGGGGGCTCATCAGACATCTCCCCCAGAGACTCAGGGCCTGTGCTGGGCTCTGGCAGGAGTTTGGAATGCCAATTCATCCCAGGATGCCACCATAGACAGATGAGGGGCACAGGCTACGGTGGGCAGGCCGGCCTTTGTGGCAGCCTGCCCCCAGCCCCAGAAGGGCTGTCTGGAATGTCTTACTGATGCTTTGTTAAGCCCTATTAAATATGCATCGGCCCCCATTAAAATTTAATGCCCCACTTTGAGGTGTCACATTCTTTACCTCCTCCCGGGACAGGGGAGGGATGAGTGGAAGAGAGCATATTGGGGACCCAGGCAGAGGAGAGGCTGAGGGGAGGCTGGTGTGGTCCTTGGCTAGTGCCCAGGCCTTGGGCGAGGCACAGCTGGTAGTAGTGTTTACTACTCCGCCTTACTCATGGCTGAAGTCTTTGATTTATTTCTTTCAGGAGGCTTTAAAGATCCAAACATTGCGGGGAGGTGGTGGCACACACCTTTAATCCCAGCACTCAGGAGGCAGAGGCAGGAGGATCTCCTAGTTCAAGGCCAGCCTGGTCTACAGAGTGAGTTCCAGGATAGCCAGGACTACACAGAGAAACCCTGTCTCAAAAAAAATCCAAAATAAAAAAAAAAACCAAATATCATTCTTTGTAAGGGGCTGAAGGATGCAGGCTGAGCAGGGTGTGGTCCTGTTTGTCTGATCCTGGGAGCTACACCGTGCCTGCAGAGGTGGGGACACACAGGCAGTGCATGATGGAGCGTTCTGGTGCTTAGGAATACGAGGCAGAGCTACTAAGAGAGCCACTCACACCCATGCAGCTGATGTTCCAAAGAGCAAAATCCAACGGAAAAACACAACATTGCTGATGGAGATCGGCACCCTCGGGCGTGGCTGGGAATGCAAGCTGGATACGCCTTTGTGTGTAGAGAACAGTGAGGCATGTTCTGCAGAGTCAAACAGACCCCGCCAGCCCAGCCATTGCATGCTCAGTGTGTGATAGACGTGCACACAAAAACATGCGTGCCCGTGTGCAAGGCAGTGTCTTTCCTGGAGCCAAGCAGCGGGGACACATGTCCAGATGACTCGCGAGAAGATGTCACCTTGACACATCACCTGACTGAACACTACGCAGCCATAAAAGGAACCAAGTGTTAACACACACTGTCCTGCTTCCATTTCAGTTGCTGTGATGAAATACCCCGGTGAGAAAGCAACTTAGGAGAGAAAGGGTTGATTTTCACTCAGAATCCCAGGTTACCATCCACCACTGTGGGTCTTGAAGCTGTACTGAAACCCACACAGCTCAGGGGTCGGCCTTACTGGGGAGACGGGGAGCGAAGAAAAACAGACAGACACATGCACAGAAAGGCTGGGATGGAGCGGCCCGTGCGCTCTGCTGGGGATGCCCCAGTGGTTTGGTAACCCAGTGCACTTACTTTATTTATCTGAATGGAGGCAAGTGTTTTGTATACAACTGAAGGAAGAGGCTGGTGAAGCATAGTCTCTGACCGTCAACATCCAAGAGAAGGAAGCTGTGGTCAATACTTTCTATAGACATCCGACATCGGCACAGACCAGGAGAAGCCTTTGCCCTTCCCATGGTGTGAGGCATGGGGGCCGCTGACAGGGCGGTGCTCAGGTCAACAGTGCTCCTTCAGACAGGACTTCACCACGGTCAAGAGCTGAGAAGGAGCACATGCCTGCCTGTGCTCAGCTTTCTCTGTGCTAACACAAGGCAGGAGCCAAAACCTGGGAACGGTACCACCCACTCCCGGGCTGGGTCTTCCCTCATCAGACAACACCCCTTAACCCCTGCAGACACGCCCACATCTGGACAATCCTTCCGGGAAAAGCTCTACCCAGCTGATTCTAGAGTATGTCAGGTTGACATTTAAAACCGCGCTCACATGTACTAAACCGTGAACGGGCCTCAAAATCGAGCTGAGGGAAAGAAGCCAGACGGGAAATGCTGTGTGTCACAATTCCTTTGATAAGAGATGTCCAGAAGCCACCGAGCCATGGGGAGAAGTCAGCAGTTTCCAGGCACTGGCCGTGGGGGAGGGGCGCCGACTATTCTGTATGGGGTGCTGAGAAAGTTCTGGAACTAGATAGAGATGTTGGTTATACAACACTGAGTGTGCTAAATGTCAATGCTTCGTGCACTACGAAATGGCGAAAATGGTGACTTTATGTATGTTTTGTCGCATTACTGGGAGTGAAATAGTGAGGCTATAAACCACAGACTATCACTTTTATATAATGGAATGCTGTGCGCAGGCTCATGGGATCTGAGTCTGTGGTGAGGAGTCCAGAAATCTGGATTTTTCTGCCTTCTCAAGTAACCCTGGTGTGGAGCCAGCAATGGACACTGCAGAGCAGGATAGCAGCTACCGGACCTCAGGGAGGTAAAATCTGATGCGTGAGCTCACAGGACAGAGAGAAAAGGGGACTGGAAAGCTCCATTGCTAAAAGCCTCTGCTGTAGGAAACTCCCTGGGGGCCAGGAGCAGCCAGCAGCTGCATGAGGGGTGCCTGCAGGCCTGGGAAGGCTGGTCAGAGATCCCCAGCCTCATCTCAGGGGCGCCTCGGTGAGGCCTGAGGCTGTGTGTGTGTGTGTGTGTGTGTGTTTCCAGAGCTTTGAGGAAGGAGGAGGGCTTCGGCCAGCCTTCAGCGGGTGGCCCGGAACACCCAGTACAGACCCTGGGAGGAGCAAGCGACACCTCATTTTTTAAACTGTATTAATAATTTACTAGAGCCAGACATTGTAGTAGATAATTCACATGTGTGGATTGTGAATTTAAGGCTCCAGAAAGAGAGAGCAGAGAGGAGGGAGGGAGGCGGGGGAGAGAGGCAGGGGAGGGGAAGCAGAATGGGGAGTAGGGGGAAAAAGGTAGGTGGAGAGGGGGAGGGGGAAGGACCCCTCCTGGGAAGTCTACCCAACTCTAAGGAGGACTGGGCTGGCTAGGAACACACTTGGGGGGCAGAGGCAGGAAGATCTCTAGCTCTAGACCATCCTGGACTGTAAGAGTGAGACCCTGTTTTAAAAAAGAAAAAAGGAAAAAGAAAAAAAAGACAAACAATAAAAGCAAGACAGAAGGGTCATAAAGTCCCTTTTTCACACCCTCCTACGGTGAGGGCCTTTCTAAGGTCTTGCTGTGTCCTGGACAAGCCCCCATGTGTTCACCTGAAGCAGTGTCTCCATCTCAGGCACTGGTGGCCATGGTGTGGACCCCACTTCCTTTTGTCCTCCCCAACTTGCACCCATTTCAGAGGTGGAACCTGAGGCTGGACAGGCTCGGGGACTTGGTGTTGTGAGAGGGGGAAACTTCCTCTGTCTCTGCATCTCAAATGCTGTCCCATGAGACCCCAGTTATTTTGGGACACAGGGATGACCAAGGACAAGAGACCTATGCTCTAGAAAGGGTAGGGTCCCAGCCTTCCAGAAGCTACTATAGCTTCCTGAAGAGTCCCAGAAGGATCTGGTTCCTCCTCAGCCCAGAGAGAGGATTTCTCAAGTTTGTTTTGTGATCTTGCTTTAAAAGAAAGAGGTAAGAGAAAAAGGAAGCCAGTTTTCCCCGGCCCATCCAATCCTCTTTGGGTGACTCTCTTCCTGAGGGTCATGCTGGACTTGACCATTCTGCATGCCAATCCTCCAAAGGGTGGCTCCATCTCTGAGTGTCCCCCGAAGCATAGAGGTGCCCAGCACATCTCTAACTACCCCGGGAAGGAGCTGGAGTGACTAACCAGGCTGTACTCTGAGCTTGGAGATCTCAGGAAACCCTCCATCCCAGAGACATTCTGGTCCTGACAGGAGTCAGATTTATAACCTGAAGATTGAGACCTTGAGGTTTATGGGTGGAGACCCCCTCACCCCTCCACCCCCCACCCCATCCCCATCTGCACTCAAATCTGGCTCCTCCAGCTTCAGGTTCAGAGGCTAAAGCCCCACACTCCACTCCGCTCCTGGCTCCCTGAACTCCATGGCAGAAACTCTCATCACAGGAAGAAAATCCCAGCAAGAGGCTCCCATAAGTTACCAAGACAACCTTCCTGTCCACTGCTGGCTGGAGAGAGGGGAGGGCAGATGGGAGACCCTAGCCCTACCCTCTCCGTGGGCCAGGCTGGTGTCCCCACCTCAGGGCCGTTCCTGGCTTGCTCCCACACTTTTGTTGATAGCTGATGAGCGGATCAGGTTCTCCCAGGCTCCTGGCAGCAGGTAATTGGGGAGTGAGAGGTAGAATCCTCTTCACTGTGGAGAAGTTCAGTCACACTGCTGCCTTATCTCCTGAAGAAGGGAGTACAGGGCCAAGCCAGGGGCGGATGAGTCACATCCATCCGCCACAGATCTCAGCTGCTCTGCTTGTGCTGTGAGAGACTGGGCTCCTGCTTTAATCTGTCAAAGCTGGTGGATGTGCTGCTTTCTGCCTCCATGGTCGTGAGCAGTAAGAAGTGTGAGAGGCCAGTAGGTGCCGAGTACACAGTACACGGAGTACCACTGCAACCACGCCAACCACTTTCCCACTGTCCAAGGGCAGAGTACAGAGGAACCTGCAGAAGGTTCCTCAGAGCAACGTAGATCCTGGTCTCAGTGCCAAACCTGCTCAGCACTTACATCTGCCAGTCCACACACAGCTGTCACTCAGCACAGATACCTGTTCTGCTCATAAAAAAAAAAAACAAAAAAAAACTGCTGCTCACACTCACACCTGCTGCTCACACTCATACCTGCTGCTCACACTCACACCTGCTGCTCACACTCACACCTGCTGCTCACACTCATACCTGCTGCTCAGAACTCACACCTGCTCAGCCCTCACACCTGCTGTTTGCACTCATACCTGCTACTCTGCACTCACATCTGCTGCTCAGCACCCACACCTGCCCAGAAAGCACTCACACATGCTGCCCAGAACCCATATTTACTGTTCTGCACCCACACCTCTCCAGGACTCACACCTGCTGCTCACACTCACACCTGCTGCTCAGAACTCATACCTGCTCTGCACTCCCACCTGCTGCTCTGCACCCACACCTGCTGCTCTGCACCCACACCTGCTGCTCTGCACCCACACTTGCTGCTCAGAACTCACTCTTGCTCAGAGCTCACAGCTGTTGACAGAATTAAGACCTTGCTCAAGGCTGTTCCAACTCATAGTGAAACTCAGAAGTGTGCAGCTTGCCCACAGCAGTCAGCAGGTAAAGCCAGGGGGCAGAAGCTTTTTCACAGACCTGTGTGCTCCCAAAGTGCAAGGTTTTCCGCAGCCAGCCTTTTCTTTCTGGGTGTGTGTGGTGCTGGCTTCAGCCAGATGCTGTGCCCAGTGCTGGCCAAACCAGCATGGGCATGCCTGTGGTCTTGGGAGCACACATTTTGTCCCTCACTCATGCCTCTTCCTGGGAAATAATGCTTTTCTGTACTTGGGGTGACCTCAGCACTGTCACGAAAGCCCTGGGAGATCCACAGAATCCAATCATTGTCATTAAATGTCCTCCATGGTCCCTGTGCCACCAGGAGGGGCATACAGAGCAACCAGAGCAGAATGAAGCTGTAAATGGATTAGCTCAAGCCAATGAAGTAAGGGCCCTGGGCGGGGGCTGGTGGGAGCAGAGAGGGAACAAGAGCCTAAGCATCAGCCTGATTGGCCTGGAGCACTGGCCACTCAGGGGCTCTGTACTCTTGGAGGTGATAGGTTGAGAGGAGGGTGTGTCCAGCCAGGCCACTCTGGCCAGCAAGACCATTAATCAGATGAAAAGATAACCCACCAGTCACCTGGAATGGTAAATCATTTCAAATCTAAGCTAGCATTGCTCGCCTCAAGAAGCCATCGAGTTCAGTATAAACATATCCTTGGGTTGGCAGCAAGGCTGGTCTCTCAGTCGGCACTGAAGACTTAGAGAGCCAGGTAGGTATATGTGGTTTATTAATGCAATTGAAAGCATTTTAAAAGCATTCTGGACTAGCCCTGTAGCTGGGGCTGAATAGTAATTCTGTTTTTTTTTGTTTGTTTGTTTTTGTTGTTTTGGCTTTTTCTATTTTCTTTTTTTCTTTCTTATTTTTTCTTTTTTGAGACAGGGTTTCTCTGTGTAGCACTGGCTGTCCTGGAACTCGCTCTGTAGATCAGGCTGGGATCAAACTCAGAACTCAAGAGATCTGCTTGTGACTGCCTCCCAAGTTCTGGGATTAAAGGCATGCGCCATCACCACCACCACCATCACCTCCACCCCCACCCCCACCCCCACCACCAATCACCCCTGTTAATTGTTCTTAAAAGGAACCTTGAGGTGTGCTGACTGCATCACAAGACAGTCCTGTGTAGGACATACCCCAGAGCTATAGGAAGGTGGTTGCTTCTGTGTGTATGACATTCATTAATCCAACACTAATGTTTAAAGCCAAAGTCATCGCCTAAGAACTTTTGTTCTGTGCATAAAAGCCACCCCAGGAGCAGAGCAGGGCTATGGCTCAATAATTAAGACCATAAGCTGCTTCTCCAGAGAACACAAGTTTGATTTCCAGCATCCATATAGTGGCTCGCAACCGTCTGTAACTCCAGTTCTAGGGGTTCCAATGTTCTTTTCTGGCCTCTGAGGGCACTAGGCTTGCACATGGTGCACATACATCCACACAAGACACCCATACATATAAACTAATAAAATAATTCTGTTAATTTTTTTATGAATCTGAGCATTTGTGCACGTTAGAGAAATACTTTAATGAGATATATGTATAGCCCAAGGAATAGGAACTTTGCTATTATTTTAAATGCCCAGAATATACAATTCACTTAATTTTTTTATTGTGATGTGGGGATCAAACCTAGACTTTTGTGCATGGTAGTAGGCAAACACTCTATTGCTGAGCTACCTCCTGCCTAAAATAATAAAATCATTTGAGGAAGAAGAGGAGGAGGAGGAGGAGGAGGAGAAGAAGAAGAAGAGGAAGAAGAAGAAGAAGAAAAAGAAGAAGTCATCATCCCAGGTCATCCTCAGGGACATAGCAAGTTTGAGGCCAACCTGGGCTATGGGAGGTCTATCTCAAAAACAACAAAACAAAAGCCTAAAGCAAAAGGCAAAAGCAAAGTTGTGTCCTCCCTGCTTACACCATACCTGGTTGTTCTTTCCGGGGGAAAGAGTAAGCCCTCAGAGCTGTGGGCAATAGCTGGGCGTACTGAAGCAAAGCAGTAGCCAGGAGACTCTGATGAAGCTTTGGGCCTAGATCTCCCAGGCAGGGCCTTTACAGGGCTAGTTTACCTTACCACAGTGCGGAGTGGGGAGGGCCCTGGAGCCCAAACAATGTTCAGAAAGCATCCAAGGTACTGAATGCAGGGTGGGAGTGGCAGGTGGGGTAGGGGATGGGCATGGGGGAGTGGGGTGTGGAGGAATGTGGGGCGGGGGTTGAGCTCTAAAGCCTTTCTGGTGTTTTGGTCATGGCCGCCCATTGAGCCTGGAAGACGCCAGCTCTCTCCCTTCTGACCCCATCACCACGGAGGAGTCGGAGCCCCGCAGGACCAGCTGATCTGACCGGGCGGCTCATCTGCGAGCAGCCTGTGTACTTCGTCATGCTCCAGTCTCTTGAGCCATCCTCCCTCACCTCCGCCAACTGGACCCTATCATTCCATTCTACAGACTAGTCAACTGAGGCTCAGGGAGGCTGGGACCTTGTCCAGAATCTGCAGGGAACCTGCAGCTTCTGGCCCTGCTGACCCTCTTCTCTATGGTCCAAGTCCAGTGGGGACACAAACCTCATGGGACAGCCTGGAGGAGCTTTTTCGACAAAGGGCGGAGCCAAGTAGGAGGGAGGCCGGCCAGGTCTGAAGGAGGGAGGCACCGGGAGAGTAAGGGAGTCTGTTACCCTGCAACCCGCAGGAGTGCAGCCACTGGAGACACAGCATAGCAAGCAGAAGCAGGGGGCCTAACACAGCAGTTCTTAACCTGTGGGTGTCAACCCCTTGGGGGTCGAATGATCCTCCAGATATGCCTCTATTCGTATGCCTAAGACCACCTACATAGCAGATATTTACATTAGGATTCATAAGGGTAGCAAAATTACAGTTATGAAGTAGCAACAAAGATTTTGCGGTTGGGGGTCACCACAACACGGGGAACTGTGTTAAAGGGTCACGGGGTTAGGAAGGTTGAGAACCACTGCCCTAGAAGGAGCCCAGTAGGGGTTGGAGACTGGGGGTGGGACCGGGTGGGTAACTCCTAGAAGGTGCATCCTGAGTGGATGTTCTCAGAACAACCAGAGGCAAAAGGAAGGCTTTGAGCAGCTGAAGAACACTGGTTCCTTGGAGGGCTGCAAGGTGAGACAGCAAGGCCATCGTGGGTGCCCGACACTGAGGGTGGAGCCTGGGCCAGCCTTGGCTTGAGTGGGCAGGTGGGGTTCCATGTAGAAGTGGAAAGGGGCGAGAGGGCCCGGCTGGACTGCATCACACTGGAGCCGTGTTCTCAGGACTTCCCGTGTGGCAGGCTGTGTGGAGCAGGAAAGCATGGCTTCAAGGGTGCCCGGCAGGGGCTGTGTAACTGGCCTCCACGGAGCCCCCCTGGCCTGGCCCGGGGTGCCCTCGCCACGACCCAAGTCTCCTAAGTCGTCCCGGAGGAGCGTGGATAATTCGGTCTGTGTGTTTACTCCTGCGGTGCGCGTCTCTGAATCTTTCATCTTGACTGCTGACTGTATCAAAATTCCCGTGGTAATTGGATCAGGTGCAGTATTTTCCATGAGGATATTAAATCAGGCCTTCTGCCCGCGTCCAGAACGATCCGCTTCAGAATATAAAGACGCGGGAGATGGCATTAGCGACGTATCTTCCCTCCTTTAAACTCTCCCCCCAAATCTTAATCGGGCAGCTCTTTATTTGTTGCCAAATAAATTGGGTCTCCTTCCCCTCCCCCAGTTAGGAGCCAGAGGGAAGGAAGGAATCCTGTGGGCAGAAGGGAGACGGGCTGGAAGTGTGGGATGTCGGAGTCCAGGTCACCCTGGATTGTCCCAACTCTGTCCCACCCAGGCACAGCCTCCAGCAGTGGGCAGACAGCTGCCCTTCACACCGTCTCCTCAGGCCCAGGATGGCCACATGAGAGGCAGTGGGGCACCCGGCTTGGAAGGGAACCTGACCAACAACTTGGTCCCCATGGCTATCTCAGTTCACTTCTGTGTATGAGGTGTGGGTGGGTGGGGTCAGGCACACATATGAGGCTGTGTGCACCTGTGGAGGCCAGAGGTCAGCCTCGGAGGTCCTTTCTCAGGCACACACAATCTTCGTTTCTTTATTTTTTTTTTAAGATTTATTTTTATTACTGTGCATCTCTCTCTTGTTCTATTCTCTTGTTCTCTCTCCCTCTCCCTCTCTCTCTCTCTGTAGCACCTGTGTGCCTGCAGACACCAGAGGAGGACACCAGATCTCTTGGAACTAGAGTTACACACAGCTGTGAGCTGCCATGTGGGTGCTGGGAATCAAACCTGAATCCTCTGGAAGAGCAGCCAGTGCTCTTAACTGATGAGCCATCTCTCTGGCCCCTTGTTTCTTAAGTCTTAGTCCCTCAGGGCCCGTAAGAGCACTCAGCAGATAGAGGAACTTGCCACCAATCCTAAAGGTCTGTCTCTGCTCCCCAGGACCCACTTGGTAGGAGAGAAAACCTCTACAAGTGTTCTCGGACCTCCAGATGCAAACTGTGGCATTTACCCAGCCACACACATAACAAGCACATAAACACAAAGCGTCTCCTGGGCCTGGTGCTGCTGATGAGGCTGGGCTAACTAGCCAGGAGGGAGTCCCAGGCATCCTCCTGTCTCTGTTTCCCCATGGCTGGATCCTGGCCTTTTGCTTTTATGTGGGTTCTAGGAATCATGAGCTCGGTATCTCCCCGGCCCCGGTGGCACATTTCGACTGCCCCTGTACACTGTAGAGAAGGCTCACAGACCTACAAGCCTAGGATTACAAGGGTGGGAGAAGCTCAGAGATGTTTCTGCCTAGAGACGCATGCCTATAATCCCATCACTCAGGAGGCAGAGGCAGTGTGAGCTCCATGAATTTAAAGCCAGTCTGAGGGGCTGGATAGATGGCTCTGTGGTTAAGAGCACTGGCTGCTCTTCCAGAGGACCCAGGTTCAGTTCCCAGCACCCACATGGCAGCTCACAACTGTAACTGTAACTCCAGCTCCAGGGGATCTGACACGCTCACACAGACATACATGCAGGCAAAACAGCAGTGCACATGAAAAATAAGAATAAATAAATTATTTAAAAACTAATAAAGCCAGCCTGGGCTACGTGGAAAGTTCCAGGCCAACCAAGCTACAGAATGAGGCACTGTCTCAAAAAGAAAAAAATAAAAGAGGGCTAGATATAGCTCAGTGGAGAATTGTTTGCCTAGCATGTGTCAGGTTCTGGGTTCAGTCTCCTGAGGCATTCAAAAAAGATCACATGAGAGATGACAAAGTCATGGAGAAATGGCTGCCATGTGACAGGTCTGCCAGCAGTTGCACAGCTGTGAGTGTGAGCGAAATGCCCACAGCTGCTCACTAGAGGAATGGTTAATTTCACGTTCTGTGAATTTTGCCTTCATTCGGAACTAAGGCAGCTTCTATCAGTTGCCCGGCGGATTTATCTCAATCGGTGACTGAGCTCCAGGCCCTGTCACTCTGGGTGTGTGGGGAGGCAGCCTGTTGTGGCAGGAGAGCATGGTGACGTGGGACCTCACCTCACCGCCTCCTCTGTCCCATGGCCCTCTTGGATGTCACCGTAGCTATCAGCAAGCTGACATCAGAGGGGAGAGACCGGAGAAGCAGGAGAGGTGGGAAGAGGGGAAGGGCAATGGGAGTGGGGGGGGGCGGTGGTGCAGCAAGTAGGTGAGCAAGGGGAGAAGCAGGGAGGCGCTGTGGGAAGCCAGAGCCCAGTCCTCAGCTAACAGGAGCAGAGGGGGCAGGGCAGAGTGTAGGCTGTCACAGGGGCAGCGTGAACAGCCCAAGCAGACACCTGAGTGAGGATTGGTGGTGAAATTGCAAATCACAACCCTGGATATCCCTGTGCACAGCCAGCAAACGGCTAAAACGGAAAAGACAGGCACTACCGACTGCTGAAGCACGGTGGGATGCCTAGAATTCTCACGAGCTGCTGCGGGGGCGGGGGGGGGGGGGATGAAATGTCACAACCACTTTGAAGAACTTGGCATCGATGACCAATGGCATTCACAAAAGGTCTTACTTAAGGGTGTCCATAGAAGCTTTCTTCAGGATAGCCTCAGATCAGAAACGGTCCAAGACGGTAGGCAAATGAACTTACCTTCTCACAATGGAATACTACACAGCAATTAAGAAAACAAACCTTGTTGGGTAGCACAGGTGCGGCTCATGCATATTAATAAGGAACAAAAGAGGAAGTCAGTACAAGAGCCCTGACTTCCAGCTACCGTAGAGGTTATGCCCCACCCACCCTGCATGGTGGGCTGCCTATCACAGGCCCAAAGCAACAAGGCTGACCAATCATGGACTAGAGCGGAAAAGCTGTGAACTAAAACAAACCTTTCTTTCTTATAAGATTGTCGTTTCTGTGATAGAATATCGTTACAGCTACAGCAGCCTATCCACGCCCCGTACAAAGAGCGGTTCAGAGAGAGAGTGGTGCGCTGACTCTCGGTCTGTAGCGCTGTGAGTGGGCTGCCAAGGGTCAGAGGCCCTGGGGACACTCGCTACCAACCGCATGCTCTGTGTATCTGGGACCAGGCAGCCTGTCATGACAGCTACTTCCTGTCCTTTCTTGTAGTACAAGTGTCTCTTTGGGTGGGGCAGCAGGGCGAGCAGATGCCTACCTCAATGCAGGCAGGTGGCCTGAGCAAATTGTTATGTATTTGGGGATCCAGCCTGTTTGTCCTATGGGGAGGGGCTGGCAGTGAGCGTCAAGGGGGACCAGATTCTGATTATAACTTTGTAACAGGCACTGGCTACTCGCGAGGCGCTGATATTTATGGAATAAATACGGTGCGATTTATGGCCGTATCTCCCTCTGATGTCCTATCTGATATGCAATTCAATTTCTTTTATTGTTTTTGGACTTTTGCCACCGAGGAGAACCCATAAATAAATAAATATATGGGCGAATGGCAGCCGGCAGGCCAGGCCAGGGCTGCCAGCCCGGCGTCTCCAATCCCATATTAGGCCCATCGATCACACGTTATGAAGCCGGAGCCTGTCCCCCGGCCGGGATGAGCTGCAGACGGGCCGGTCAGTGGGTTATTTAGGGGCCTCAGTTGGCAGCCTGCCCTGCCTGTCCTCTGTCTGCCATCAGGCCGGGATGTCCCTCCGCCTGCCTCCCATTCAAGGCTAAGGAGAGGGTGTCCTGACTCTCACGTGAGCAGAGAGCACCTCAGGCGGGTGACATTTGTCACCTGTCAGGCTCTGCTATGTGCACGCCTCTGGCTCCTGTCCAGGTGGCCTGACAGGAGGCCCCGCTCCAGGGAATAATGCACCTTCCTCTCAGAGGCACTCAGCCCAGGAGCCAGGCTGAGTCACCCATCCGCAGGCTCACGTCCTCTGAGAAGGGGTGCCATCCCCTTGGGGACTCTTTGGAGATGAGGAGAGCCCAGACACATGTGACACAGAGACACAGGCACTTACAGTGCAAAGTGCTAATGGCCTTGGGACCCAGCAGTGCTTTGCCCTCAATGACCTCCTTTTGGTGGTGACAGAAAGCTCCAGTAGCTGACCCCCAGGACTGTCCATACTGGGGATAGGACCCTAACCTGTGATAGGACAAAGCAGGAGCCCTGGAGTGGCTTTGGTGCATGTGCACACACCTAGCACATGTGTCATGTACTATATCATGTACCCCAGAGCCTCATACACATGTCCATACACCAGAAACACCCTGCTACAAGCATGCACACCTACAAACCATACTGCATGTACACACATGTGCACACACACACATGTTACATACCATGTGCATACATATACCACACCACACACATGCCCACACACCCTTCCACAGCACACACACACACATGTGCATTACACATGTACCATGTGTTCATATACCAGCACCACACCCACCTATATGTTCTTCCAAATACGTGTGCATGGACACACCATGCACACCACCTTCACAGACATCATCCCCGTATGTACGGACACACAATATCCACACAAACACAGATCCTACTTATGGAGTGTTCCTGATCCTGTTCCTGCCCCAAGGCCCCCTGGGGAGTCCCACAGTCCCTAACTCTTCTTAAGACAATTCACCTGAGAAAAATAGGTTGCAAACAAGGACAGGGAGGCAATCTGGGAAGGCAGCAACCTCAGCTAAGACTCCAGTATGAGGACAGGGTGGCCCTGGGTGTTGTGTGTTCACCATGCCCCGAAGTCCTGCAAGAGTTCCCCAAACACAGACTCAAGGATGCCAGGCCAACTCTAAGTGATCCTAGGGGGAATGTGGTCGTGGGAGGGCTGGAGGTGGCTTCACTTCCTGCCTGGCTCTCAGACTATGTGAGTCACTTGGCCTCTGGGAGCTTCAGTGTCCACTCCTGTAGCATGGGGCTAATGTCCTCCCTGACAGGGATCCAGTGACCATGAGGGGCGGGAGAGACCTTCAAGTTCGACCCCCTGCCCTCCTGCCTCCCGTTGCTGCCTCCTCCTCTTCTCTGCTCATCCACTGCGGGGAAACTCAGATCTGGCAGCCATACTGTTTTATTTTCTGCCTTCCCTGGCCTTGGCCTTAGGCAGGGGCCCCAGCAGGCGGGACATAAATTTCCCACGACCCAGGAGAGCCCCATTAGCAAAGCCATGCAAATGCTAAGCGGTTCCCAGCGCGGTCCCAGTCGGGGAACTCGCCTTCCTCTGACATTTGTAAAGTTCACGTTTTCAAAATAAAGCCACGTGAAAGTAGAGGCGGCTCTATATCACTTCCGTCAAGGGCTCGTCAGCCGCTTCCCTGCCCTCGGCCTTCACTTCCCCTTTGAAGGGCCAGGGTCTCTGGGGGAACCCCAGTGGGAGGTGGATCCGCGTTGGTGGCTTCTTTCTTTCTCGCAGCCCGCTGCTGCTGTCTATCCTCTCTCGAGTCATAGGCTCACTCATTCGCCATTTTCATCCCTGCGATTAATTGAGCACCGCATGTGTACCCTTCCCAGAATGCGTCAGACCCATAGCAGTTTCTGGTAGAGCACCAGCCCCAGGAGGGCCACCGGGGGCCAGAGGGCGGCCTGGATCCCAGAAGAGGCTCGGCTGCTCTTTCATCATACAGCTGGGAAGTCTGGGGCCCAGAGAGGGAGACATGTCCCAGGACTCACAGCGTGGCTTCTAGACACTTCTCTCAAATGGTCTCTGGCGCGGACGGGACGCGCTGTCTGCTCTGGTCCCAGGTCCCAGGTCGGGACCTGCGCTTCAGCATCAGGCCTCAAGCCCCTCCCAGGAGGCAGTCAGGCCCCGCCCAGACGGCAGACAGGCCCCGCCCCCAGCCCCTCAGCCTCCACCTGCTGATTTCCCTGCCATCACAGACGCCGCCCCACCCTGCCGCGTGGCTAGGCCGCGCTGCTCCGAGGCCGCTGCCTGCCCCTCGAGGCCCTACCCCTGCTGGGAGCGGCCGGGGAGGAGGGGATTTCACAAGCGCACCCACGCCATTGGTGTGGGCCTCCCACACAGCCTGGCTTCCTGGGCTGTCAGGGAGCCAGGTCCGCAGCCCCACACTGCCCGCCTCTCCCCTCACGCCCCACCCAGCCTCTCCACAAACTCCGAAACTCCCTTTTGTTTCCCCTCTGACCTCTGAGCCTCTCACATGGCTGCTCCCTCTGCCTAGAGTGCTCTTCCCCTTTTCTCCGGGTCTCAGTAGAGACCTGCCTCCTCCTCCGGGAAGCCCTCCTTGACCTCTCCAGACCAGGCCAGCAGCCCCCCTTCACCCTCACTGATGGAACTGACATATCACCCCTAGTTCGATTATTGTGTTGTTCTCCGGGTGCCCACTTTCAACATCACTTCCTCCTTTGCTCCCCTGCATCCAGCCCAGGACCTGGCCTGCGGGCTCAGCAAATGTCTGTCCGGTAGAAATAAGTGATGAATGAACACTTCTGTCTCTCGAACCATCCAGCCCAGGCCTCTGCACCCCAGGGGTGCCTTCCTGATCCTTCTGGACCACAGCTGACTCCCCCACACCCACACCAGGGGCCCAACAGAGGAGCTGAGACAGTGGCTGGCCCGAGTGGTGGCTTGCCTCCAGGCCAACCCTGTCCCTCTGCCTGTCTGCCGGTGTTACCTCCCTGAAATGAGATGCTCTCAGAGGTGACAGCCGAAGGACCCTGTCCACTCCGATCAGTCTGACCCGTGCCTCTCCATGTTGCCCCCATCCCATGTGACAGGACTCTGGCAGGCTGCCCACTCCTGCAGGAAGCCTCCCTGATTGCCTTGCCCCCTGCCTCGCTGAGAGCTTCTCCAGACTCCTCGGCAGACACATAAGCACTGCTTGCTTCCTGGGTCACTGTTGCCCTATTTTCCAGGATAGTTGGTGAAGTCACTGGCAATCCCTGCACCATGGTGGCCCTAGTGCTTGGGTGGGCGTAGAACAGGCAGCCCTGGAAGAGCGAGTGCGTTCATGGTAAAGCAGGAAGACCTCAGTCAGCAGGATGCACCTAGGTTTGCCCAGCAGAGTGGTCCCCCCACAACCATGGCGGACCCCAGTACTCCCTGCACCCTGCTCTTGGAGCTGCATGCAGAGCAAATGGCACCCACTTAATGGAAGGGAAGACTGAGGTGCAGGCAGTGGGTAGACATACAGAGGCTTGGAGCCGAGCAGGGCATTCTCAATGCATGTAGGGAAATTGAGGTGTGGTTGTACCCAAGAGACTGCAGTGAGTCAGGACCCAGCCCTGGGCTCCTCCCCAGGTACCCAGGACCTCTAGGGGGCACCTTCCCCTGTGGAGCGCTGGGCTCTGAGCAACTGTAGGCTGCGTTGCCCTGAGCTGTCGGGAGGGATCAGCAGCCCTGGCATCTCTCTAGATTTAATTAACGGGTCTTTCATCTCTGTCCGGGAGGGATCAGCTATCTTCTGTCTCCTTAATTAACGTTCATTAAGCAAATCAGAACAACGAGACTTTGCTCCCTCCTCCTTGCCTGGAAGGTTTTAACCCTTGGTAGGTGGGCTTTGGGAGGGGAGCCCAAAGAGTCTGAGCACCGCATAGACACCCAAGCCCCCCTGCCCACACACACACAGGTGGGTATGGACCCACCTGCCGCCACCTCCAGGCTGGACTCCTGGACTCCACCTTGTCCAGCTTCCTTTAGGAAGCCGGTAAACACATGCTGCTGGCACAGGCATGCTGCACTCCAGAACTTCACATGGCTCCCTATTGCTGTCCTTGCCTAGACCAGAGCCCTACCTGTTTCATTCTGTCCCTCACCAGGCCAGCCTCGTCCTGGCTCCCTGCACACCACATCTCTTTGTCTCCTCCCATCCCCTGCTCTTTAAGGCATGGAAGCCCTGTGCATACTATCCCTCTCCCTCTTGGGTTGCTGTTTCCAGAGAGAGCCCAGACAAAACCCTCCCGGAGAAGAACAGAGTTCAAAGCCAGCAAGCCATGTGACAGTGAATTGAGACCCTGGTGCCTGCATGGCCTTTCCAGAGGCATTTGGATTGGGGGGGAAGGGGGGTCACTCTTCAAAGCAGATCAGGGACTGTCACACAGTCTCAGAGACCGGGCCCCAGAGCTCTGGGCCTCCAGGCTGGAGGGACGGCTGTGTGGCCTGGAGCTTTTGTGGGTTTGGGGGTTTATGTGCTGGGTGGTCTGGCGTCAGGGACAGACCAGCTTGGGTGCTCCCTCCTTGGAGCCTTGTCTTGCCACGCAGTCTCTTACAGGGTTGGAACCTTGTGTGTGCTAGGCAGGGGCTCTGCTACACTCCGCACTGCAGCCCTCCCAAGCCACACTGGAACAGCACAGGGCAGAAGCCCCCGAGGGATGAGTGTGCTTGTGAACCCCGGGCGGCCGTGAGACAGGAGAAACACAGGCTCCTCGATGGTGGGTGGCTGGACCCTCTCGCCATCCAGCACCACGCACAGCGATCCTGGGCTGTCCCCCTCAGCCCTTTCTAGCTCTACAGATAAGTCTATTGCCATTCTGTTACCCATATCTTGAGAGTCCCGAGACTCTGAGGGTGCATAGATACCCCTTCGCCTTGGGGGCACACTGGATTCTGTGTCCTCCCCAAACCCTCTCCGAAAAAGAGCCAACCATATGGAATGGAGGAACTTGGTTTGTTATTGGCCTGACAGGTCCTAAGCAAGCCGCTTCCCTGCTAAAGTCCTAGTCTTCACTTTGTACAGCTGGATCCTGACCCCGGTGACTTTATAGGGACATTCTCTCGGATCCCAAGACTTAGGATTAGGTGACTCTCAGCCACAAAGCCCTCACAGGAGGGACAAAAGCCACCAGGTTCATTTCCCCTCACCCAGAGTTAGCTCTACTAAGCCTGAAATGCTGGCGCCCACCCGTTTACCTGGACAGAGACTCCCCAAAATTGGGAGTAAGTGTGAAAGCCAGTGTCTGCCCTGGATGGTGGGGTGAAAGATGTCTGGAGTCCCACAGGCAGTTGGAGACCTGGCTCTGCCCTCCTCCTGATGTGTGTTCCTGGGGTGTCACTCCTGTTTCTGAGGCCCCTGGAGTCTGCCCATCTATAGGACTGTACCAGACTGTACAGGCCTGACCTGCTGGGGCCTAGGTGGCAAGGGACAGGGCTGGAGGAGAGTGGCAGGGGCAGAGTTTGTGGAGCTGAGGTAGGCAACCTTCCCTGAACTTCATTCCCATCTCGAGTCTGCTTCTAGGTCAATTCCACACAGGTTCAACCATGGGCCACCACGTTCTCTGCCTCTAGGGGGCAAGAGTGGCCTGTCCCTGTACTGCAGCCAATGTCGCCACCTGGTGGTTGACACTGTACACCTTGGGGAATCTAGAGAAAAGGAAAGTAAGGGACCCTGGGTGCCTCTGAGGACCTCCACTGAGGATACCAGCCAAGGCAGGATGGGATTCCAGGAATGCTGGCCCTGTTGGTGATCATCCAGCTGATCCAAGGGACCTCTAGACCAGGTCCCCAAAGCAACTTGGAGTTCTGTGCATTCTACAAACTTCCCTGACTGCTGCTGGGCGCAGGCCTTGGGGACACCAGGATGATGCACATTTAGCTCTTGCCTCTTGTGAGTACCCAGCCTGTAGTTCCTGTACAGGACAAAGACAAGTCCATGACTTGGGCCTGGTACTAGGTTACCCTGCTTCAGCCTCATCCCCATCACCAGGACCTGCTCTCCACCCGATAGGCTGGCCTGCTTGCTAGCTCCCGGGCCTTGGCAGGCACATGACTCCTCTGTATGGCCTTTCCTGGCTCATCCTGCCCAACTTAACCTCTTCTAGGAAGGCCACTCTGACTACCTTCCCCCAAGTCCCCACCTCTGTGCCGTGTGCCGGTCAGCACAATCATCAGTACCTAGTGTGTGGCAAGCAGCACTCTCCTTGGTGGGCTGTGTGACCTTTGCACCCTGCCCAAACACAGTGAGGATGCACAGAGAAGGTGATGTGTGCCAGAGCCCAGGCTAGCCAGCCTTGCAGGGCTGGAGAGCCATTTTTTAGCAGCTTGTGTGTAGAGAGCAGGATCTTAGCTTCTCTGCAGTGAGCTTTCAGTTATTTGGGCTGAGCAGCACATACTCCCCAATGCTTAGGTATTTCTGGCTGGGCCTTACGTGGTCAGGGGAAGGTTGGAGGGACCGGAGGAGCCGACACTTAGAACACCCCAAGGAAGCTGTCCCATCTGCTGGCTCTGACTGCAGCCCTGGGGCTCCGGGAAGGGTCAGGAAGCCACTAGGGCTGTGGCTAGCACACAGGGGCCTCAACACAGGCTGCTGAGGTAGAAATAGGTAAGGCAAACCCTCCTTTCTCTGGGACCTCCTGTGTACCAGAACATTCATCCAGTAGGGCAGAAGACAGCCCGGGCGACCCTGGCTGCAAAGGCAGCTGAGAGGAGATTCTGGAGCAGTCTTAGTGGGACAGTGGCTGTGAGCCCTTCCACAGTCGCTTGGGTGGAGCAGAAAGGGCCCAAACAGCCTGTGGCTAATGGCTTCCATGATGTGCAACATGGATCCCTCGCCTATTCAGTCTCTCAAGCAAATCAATAAATGCCTGGTAGGTTGAACTGAGAGAGTAACTAGGGACCTCACCCACGCTGAGTCCTTGATTGAGAGCTGGTAGGGGTGTGGTCGGGGAGTGTGCCCTGCTCTGCAGACAGGGGCGAAGAACACTGGGCTCCCAAGTCTGACTCCTGCTCACTCCTTCCTGTGGGACCAGCCTACACAGGCAGAGGCACAGTGCTAGCTCATTTTCATGGTGCGTACACCGAGTCCACAGGCTCATGGACTAAGCTTGGCTTTTCCCTTTTCCGCCAGCTGTTCATGCAAGGAACCCTGAGAGTCTGGGTCTCTCTGTGTGAGGAAGGATGCGTCAGAGTGCGCAGTACAGGGTCACAGGTCCTCACAGTCAGCCCGCTCTCTGGACCACCCATGCTTGACCCCAAAGAAACCACTTCCCTAACTCTGACCTGACTTCCATGCAGGGCACCCTGGGCCTTGTGGGTCTCACAGTGTCCACCTCAAGGGGGTGTCCCTGCCACGAGGTCATTTTGTTTCATTATCTACAAGGTCCTGAAGCTGCCCTGGGTAGGACATTAGTTTGGTGGAGAGAAGGGGAGGCCTCTGTTGATAAGAGGAAACCCCTTGGTAAAATCCCAGGTGAAAATGTCAGCTTTGGGAGGAGAGAAGCCAGGAGCCACAGAACTTTTGAAGGATAACCGGACAGGTAATGAGGGGAACTCCCAAAGGCCATTAGCGGGTGAAGAGCAGCGCTTGCCTTCCCTTTCAGCTCAAGAAGGTACACAGGTAGGTGCACAGCTTGCATAGCGACGGCTCACTAGACTAGCAGAGTGAAGCGAGGTCTCCACCAAAACCCATTTTGCAGAAAGGACTGTGGGGGCCAGGCTCACAGTCTTGGGTCCCTGGCCCAGTAAGAACAAGCAGGCACTCCCGGGCACGTCCAGCAGGTGGGGGTGAGCACGAAGGGACCGAGCTCGGTCGGTGGGGTGTCGCCCGCGTGGGTCCCGCCCTCAGATGCCGTGGGTCGGTCCCGCCTGCAGGGGAGGGCGGCGAGGCCGGAGGAGCTCAGAGCGCGGTGTGGAGTGGGTCCCGCTGCAGCGCAGAGCGGGGCGCCGGCCATGGCTGCGTCCGGGGTCCTGTCCGGTCTGGCATCGGTGGCGTCGGTGGCGCTGGTGGCCTTGGTGGCGCTGGTGGTGCTGGAGGCGCACTGCGCGGCGGGCGCGGGCATGGGCTCTTGCTACGACGGCGCGGGGCGCGCACAGCGCTGTCTGCCTGAGTTCGAGAACGCGGCGTTCGGCCGACTCGCGGAGGCCTCGCACACGTGCGGACGGCCCCCCGAGGACTTCTGCCCGCACGTGGGGGCGCCAGGCGCGGGGCCACAGTGCCAGCGCTGCGACGATGCTAACCCCCAGCGCCGGCACGATGCCTCTTACCTCACAGACTTCCACAACCCCGACGACAGCACCTGGTGGCAGAGCCCATCCATGGCCTTCGGGGTGCAGTACCCCACCTCGGTTAACCTTACCCTGCGCCTAGGTAAGCGTGTGGCCCCTGACTTGTCTCCATCACAGGGAGGCCCAGCAGAGCAGGAAGGATGTGTGTGCCCTGGGGCGGCTGCAGGACTCTGATATAAGGAGCCAGAACCTGCAGGCCCTGGGTAGCAGGAGACCAACTTAGGGGCACCGGGAAGGGTTGGGGAAGCAGAAAGTATCCCTTCAGCTTCTGGAGAGCTGTGGAACTAGGTGCAGCAATTCCTGGGAAGAACTGCTAGGGAAGGGGAGGTGATGGAGGGGTCAGCCTCAAAGCCCAGTGGACCGCTGAGGTTGTGAGCAGCCTTGGAACGGGAGTTAGGGCAGTTACCACCAAACGCAAACACTGTAGCATCCAGGGCAAGACAACCAGTCTTTGCCTGACACTTGACAGCCAGCTGGGGCATTGGGTATGGCCCCTCTGCCTTGTCCATGATTGCTCCCCTAGCCTGACCCAAGGTGTGGGAGCCAAGGTATGGGGGTGGGAACCCAAGGCCCCACTTCCAGCCTGAAGCTGGAATTTTCTATGTCCACTCCAAGTCCAGATAAGCCCAGAGACCTCCTTGGATTCCTTGCTACCTCCTGGACACCGTGCAAATCTTCCAAAGCTTTGATAACTTGGGTTTGGTATTTTCATAACTCACTTTGGCACTAAACCAGACCCGAGGCTATTTATGGACTGTGTATCCTAGTGAGAGCCAATATCCACACATTTTGCCACTGAAATCTCATTTGAGTATAGTCTGCAGCCCCAGAATGAAGCCCGGTAGGTAAGCACTCTACCCCTGAACTACACATCCTCAGTATACCTCTGAGAAGCTCTGAGTTCCAAAACACACCCAGAGCCAAGCGTTTGGATCACAGACGATGGAACTGTGTCTGCATGAAAAGCTGGGGGCTCAGAGAGGGTATGCTTTTTGTTCACAGACACACAGCTGCTAAACGACAGTCAGGACACAGACATTCCTGGGCGATGGGGGTCAGAATATGAACTTGGCATGCATTACACTAGCTATGACTAAGCTGCCCCTTCCTAGACATGGGTGGCAAAGCCCTAGCAAGGGCTAGGAAATGGCCTTGTCTTTGGAAAGGAGACACAGGAAGGACGTTTAACCCCTTCAGCAGCGCAGGCAGGCACATTCTCCTCACAACCAGAATCCAGTCCCCGGGGGTGAGGACACATTCTCTCTGAGAGTCTGGAGCAGGAGGTGGAACTTGGATGGGGTGGGGTCTGCCCAGACAGGAAGCAGGAGGCTAAGAGGGGTTGGCTAATGGGGCTGGCGAGACCACAGGCCATGGGAGGAATCTGGGGCAGGGTGGGGAACTGTGAGGGAGACACAGTGTTCCCTGACAAAGGCTGTCACAGAAGCCCATGAAATCCAGATGCCAAGGAGGGGACTCAGGCCCCAGGCTCCAGGGTGGGTGGGGACAGAGTGGGAAGCCCTGTGTTTGCCTTAGGGGGCAGCCCTGTTCATAGCAGTGCTCAAGCTAAGCCTGATGAATGCTCCCAGAACTTCTAGATGCTTCAACAGGCAGCCTCTGGGCCCCACAGATGCTGCGCTGTGGATGTGAACAAAAACATCACACACTCACACACACGCACGGGCACACGCATCTGGTGGGTCCTCGCCCAGACCAGCATTCCTTTCACCCTATTGGACAGCTCCAGCCTCATAGGTGGAAGCCAGAAGAGCTTGTACCATGAATGAATGAATGAATGGATGACAGTGTCACTCTGCATCCTGGGAACTGGGCCAGTTCAGTGTGCTCTTGCTGGTTCCAAGAGCAGGATAGAGTAGAAAGCATGCAATGGAACTTTGGACTTAGGCATGTCGGGACTCTGTTTTGCACCTCAGTTTCCCTGCCTGTACAGTGGGGACGGAGTAGGGCCAGGGAAGTGGTTCAGTTGGTACAGTGTTTGCCTAGCATGCACAGGCCTTGGGTTCGATCCCCAGCACTAAACTGATGACACTCAGGAAGTAGAGGCAGAAGAATAGTGATTTTTAGGCTAGCTTTGGCTACTTGAGACCCTTTCTCAAAAAAAAGTTGCTGCCTCTGAGGACAGTAATGGAACTCCAGGTGCCATCGTGGATGAGCAGGAAGCTCTAGGTGGGAGCTGAGCCCCGTGGGTGGGCTCTGTATCTGGGAGCAAGGGCTTGCCCTGTTCCAAAAGACATCCTGACCCAGGCCCTGGCTGTGCTGGCCCATCTGGGGGCTGGGTGCCTTCATTTTGCTGCAGCTAAGCCATGGACTCATGGTATCCAGAGTCCCCTGGCCCTTAGCTGAGAGGTAGGCTATGACATCCCCTCAGTCCCAGCTGCCTCTGTTTTCCGGGTCCCCTCCCCTTTCATGAAGGTTCCTGGGAGGAGAAAGTAGGAGACAGCTCTGGCAAGGGTCCCCTGGAGGGGGTGGGGGTGAGGAACAGGAGAAGAGGAGGCGGAGGTCAGCTTGGGATGGAGGTCACCGCATTCCCAGCTCCCCACAGCTCCCGACATCTGGTCCAGATCCTATCCCGCAGCGACTGCTGAGCCAGGCCTTCCTGCCTGTGATGAAAGGGGCTGGTGGGGAGGGGGGCTGCTCTCAGGGCTCCACTGAGGCCTGGAGAAGCCAGCAGGGCTGGGGGAGGAAAGAGGGCCATGAGGGGACAGGCTTCTCGAGGGCCAGTTAGTGACTGTACCCGAACCAAGGACATGCTGGCCAATGTCTCAGTCTGGCAGAATTTATCCTTCACATGTGGGGAAACTGAGGCTCTAAGGATAGAGTCAGTTGTTCAGGGTCACACAGGACAAAGAATGCCTTAACTTCACAGCTCCGCCATTTGCTCCTAGACCAGACAGTGGACAGGTCAGCTGACCCTGAGCTTTCCCTGCCTCTGTCCTAGAAGAACCCAGATCAGTGGCTCTTGGTGTCCTGTCTTGAATCATCAGGACTCTCCAGGACCATCGAAAGATCCAACTGGGTTCTAAGCCCTCAAGTGGAGGGTGAAGTAACAGGATGGGCCCTGACACCCACTGCCCAGTACTTAGGGAGCCTGTGACCTATGACCTATGACCTCTTCCTTTGCACAGGAGGGGAGGACAGCCATGAGACACTGTGGGGAGAATACACGTGGGGCATGGACGCCCAGCTGGGGGGTCAGCACTGGCCTTTCAAGGCCCAAAGGTGCTAAGTCTTGAGAGTAGACCCCAGAGCATCCCAAGCCCAAGAGAGCAGATGGGGACAGTCTTCCAAGCCTAAGCGGCCCCAGAGGAGGGAAGGGAGACGGTAGAGGTTAAGCAGCCACGGTGAAGAGCATGACTTGGACAGGGACCGGACCAGGGAACCAGCAGGAGCCCCAGAAGTCCCAAGGCTCTGGAGTCTCCTAAGCCTCAGTTCAGTTGCGCCTGCCTGTGAATGGGTGGTATGTTTGCCTTGGCTAGGGCCAGAGTTTGGGGACAGATCCTCCTTCCATCTTCCCAGGGGATTTGGCCGGAACACTAGGCCTCAGGCAGGTCAAGAGTCAAGGCAGTGGTCTTGGAGAGGCGCCCTCCACCCACAGAAGTGGCCCTGGGCCCAGCTGTTTTTGCCTCCACTCTTGGGGGCCCCCTACAATGTTCTAGAAGTTGCAAAGCTGGACTGCCCTGCAGTGGGAGGGGAATGAGTGGCCTCCCAGCCTCCCATCATCCCTTTCCACCTAGCATCCTGTTCTGTGGCCATGGCTCTCTCTGGAGCCTTGCTTACAGCACTCTCACTTCTGCTGGTTCACTTTCTTAACTTCCGGTAGCCCAGACCAGCTCATAAGTCAGTCTCCAAGCTGGGGAAATGGCAGAGAACCCGCACCATCCACCCCACTCAGCTCAGGGTGCCCTCCTCCAGGAGCTTCCCGCCAGGCCTGTGCCTGCCCGCAGCCTGCCTTGGCCCTGCGTGTGGCCATCCCCAACTCTGAGCTCCCATGGAGTGCGGGAGGGCCCCTGTCTTCACAGATTCAGCCCACACTCAGCACCAGGCCTTCTACTAAGGTTTTTCAGTCAATGTCAGTCAGTGAACACCAAAGAGTGTCTGAAGTTCACTGGAAAGCCTGCTGTTCTAAGAGCCGTGCAGTTCTGATCGCTTAGCCCTCTAACTGTTGTGCTCATTTTGCAAATGAGGAAACTGAGGCACAGCACCGACCTACCGAGTTATCAGGAGAGAAGTCAGACATTTGACCTCCAGCGCCCAGCGTCCTCAGCAGGAGTAAGGGAGAGAGGGAGTGGAGAGTGAGGGTCGTCCCTTCTACAGACATTGCTGAAGTGTTCTGACAGCCTTCCCGCCTGACTTCACCTGCTGGGATCATCTCGGCCCAGCTTCCCACCTGAGCCCAAGAGGGGGTCATTTATGCAGCTTCCAAACAATATCTGGTCCTTGGACCTCATATGGGAGCCCAGAAGCAAAGGCCCCTGCAGAGCCGAGAGCCTCCGACAGTCAGAGGTTCAGCAGCTCAGCGATGTGGGAGCCGGCTCCACGGCGCGGCTGCTCAGCGCAGAAATGAGGCAGAGGGATGTGTGTTCACCGGTGTGACTCTGAGGCTATCGGGTAGTCACAGAGGACAAGTGCCCCATGATTCTACACTAGAGGGTTCCGAGAGCTGTCAAATCTGGGGCTGGGGAGGATGGAAAGCGAGTGTGTGAGAGGGCCGTGTTTTGGGAAGTTGCCGAAGTCTGGACCGCGCTGTGACTGAGCAACAGCTCAGATGTGCTGGATACCACGGACTGCACGCTCAAAAGCGGCCAAGAGCATATAGTTTCTTAAAGAAAAGCACTCTCATCTCTCCATATACTTAGGCAAGTAGTTCTCAAGTCAGCACCCTCTTCAGCCCCAAGATTGACTCTTTGCCAGAATGTTCAATCACTCTCTGGATTTCCTGTCAGCACTTCTCCCTACCATTCCCTCCGCCTTTCTCTGCTTGTTGCATATGTTTATTTATTGCCGGCTGAGGTGGTTTGGAATGCCCATCCCCCTTCTTTGCATACTTGTATTCTGTAGACCCCAATGAACACGGCTGGGACCGGACCTCAGAATCCTGCTGGACATAAAGCTTTACGTGATCACCAAGCAGAGAAAGCCTGTTTCCTCTCCCAAGGCTGGATAACTGACTTGACAATCTTGACGTGTGCTAGGTGTGGTGCAGAGGTAGGAGGGCTGGTATGGGGCCAGGCCTGGTTCAATCTGGCTTCTGTAGCCTGCACCTTGTGATCTCAGAGGGCATCCAATTCTTCACTGGGATTCAAAATGCCCAGGGCTGCCAAGAGCTAGCTTGGGAAATGAAAGACTTGACAGTGGCTGTCAGGACCTGGGGCTCAGGCCTGGGATGGCTTTCAGGCCAGCAGTGGTGGGTATCAGTCTAGCCCGCCCATGTGTTCCAGCTCAAATCTTGCTGCCCACCTCTGGCGCCACCTCCTCCCCATCCCTCCCGATACCCAGATGGCTATAATTAAAGTTTGTTTTGTTTCCATCTTCCCAAAATAAGCCTGGCCTACCCACCGGGTCAGCACTGATGCAGGCCAGATCAGTTTATGACAGTTCTGTGTCTTGATGGGCTTTATGTCCCAGCTGGTGGGGTAGATATGCCGCAGTACCCTGGTGCTTGGCTCAGGTGTCCCTAGCCATACCAGCCCTACATAGCCATCAAAGGCTGGAGGCAGATATCTATGCCTCTCTTTCCCAGAAGCCCTGTCTCCCTGGGCATCCAGGGAGCCCAAGGGGAAGGGTAACTGTCTCTGAATAGCCTTTTTGAGGGTCTGAGGACCAAGAGAGATCCAACTGTTTTCTGTGTGGAATTGGGACCCCTTCTCCTGGAGCTGTGGGCTTCGCAGTAGTGGAGCACACACCACAGTGGGACTGGGGGTGTCTCAGACAGACTGCAGGATATGTCTGGCTGATGCCTGGCACATAATAGGTGCTCAGTGCAGTAGTGCTCGGCTCAGCTGAGCTGAGATGCGTGGGCGGTTGTCAGGGAGTTGGGGAAAACAGCATTTGAGGTAGAGAGGACAGTATACTGGGTGGCCTCGAGCTAAGTGTGAAACTTCACCCTGGAACCTCAGGCCCCTGGAGCTTACCAGAGTCTGGGTGGCTGTGGGTTTGATCTCTGTCACTGTATGTTGGGGCTGTCTCTTTTCCCAGCCTTCCAGCTGCCCTTCCTCACAAAGCAGGATGGAGTTGCTCTTCTAATCAACTCTCCAACAGACCACCCTGCCGGGTCCCTGTGACTGTCGCCTCAGCAGCTCTCACCTCCTGGCCTGGCAAGGAAGGAGCCAATGTTTCCCAGTCCAGAAACCTCTTGCTCACCTGAGATCCTGGCGACCCCCCCCCCCCTTGTCTGAGGGCCTCCTTTCTGCCGGCCGCCTTTGAAGTGGCTCCTGGCTCTTCCCAGGAGGAGGTGTCTGACTGCTCACTGTGTCCTGTGGCACCTGTGTCCTCCCCAGTGCATGCACATCTGGGTACATCTGGGCCTGGAGTTCCAAATAGGGAGCCAGCCAGGCACCACCGGATTCAGCCTAGGCCCCTGTGCACACCCTGCTTGAGAGGCTCAGAAGCCCATTGCCAACTGCGCTGCTACGGAACTTTAGAAAACATTTTAAAAAAGGAACCTGGCAAGGCGGTTGCTTTTTAAAAAGTTTCGCAAAACTGGGTTTTCTCCAGTTTTAAATTAGAACAAGCTTCAGGAAAGAAAATTGGGAAAAACAGGGAAACTGAAGGAAGAACAGTTGTGCTGAGTTCCGAGGACAAACACGCTCGCCAATTAGACAGCTCTCTTTGGGGCCCGTGCCTTTTGTTTGGTCTTTTTTTTTTTTTTTTTTTTCCCCAGGCAGTCTCATGCAGCCCAGCAGGCCTTGAACTCATGACAACCAAGGAAGGCTTTGAACCCTTGATCCTCCTGCCTCCGCCTCCAGGGCTGAAATGACAGGCATGTACCACCACATCTGACTGGGACCTATGCTTTCAATTTCTTTTTCAAATTATTTGTGTGTGTGGTTTCTGTGTATGTACACGTGTGCATGCGTGTGCATGCGTGTGCATGCATGTGTGTGTGTGTGTGTGTGTGTGTAGGCCAGAGGTCAACTCGGGTGTTGTTCCTCAGTTGCTGTCTCCTTTGTTTCTTGAGACAGTATCTCTCACAGGGCCTGGAGCTCACAGGTTCAGCTTGGCTGGCCGGCCAGTGAGGCCCAGGATTATCCTGTGCCAACCCCATATCTGAGATTACAGGCACACATCCCCACACCCAGCCCTTTGTGCTAAAAATTGGAACTTAAGCTACATGGCACACCATGGCAGGTGAGCTACCTCCCAGGCCCCGGCGCCATTCGTTGGCGTCTCCTGCCTTGATCCCGCAGGGCACATTGTGTCCTTTTCTCCTTTCAGCGGCTTGACTCTGACTTCCCCGGTGTCTTTGATCCTGCTGACTGTCGGTGGCTTTGGTCACTGTGGGAACTGCCATCCCATAAATCCCTTTAGCTATTTCTTCAGACTCGCAGTTTTCCCAAGTCTAAAAAATGCCTTGAGGATTGGCCGTGCTTTTAGGCCATGGCCCCCCACCCACAAAGGCTTCCTTTGTCAGATGCTGGGAATATTCCTGGGGCTCCTCATCCCTGTCACCAAACTGCTTCCCCAAAGGGACAATATATTTACCCTAAGTGTTTCTTTTGTTGTGGTGAAATACACATAGCAGGGATCAGATCCACTTCAAGTGTATGCAGTTTGGGGTCACAAACATTCGCCTTGCTCTGAAGCTGTACCAAGGGCTTCTAACTTAGAAACCAGAGCAGGCGGACCTCCCCCAGCCCTGCAGCCCCTCTGCACTTATAGAAGGTATAACCTATTTAAACGTGTTTATTTTACTGTTTAATTATGCATATGAGCACGTGTGTCTGTGTGTGGACATGCACGCTTGAGTGGAGGTGCCCAGGAGGCCGGAGCTTGAGTGGGGTCGCTTGGAGCTAGAGTTACAAGCAGCTAGAGCCGCCCGGTGCTGGGAATGCCAGTGCTCTGAAAGAGCAGCAAAGGCCCTTAGCCATTGAGTATTCTCACCAGCCCCTGCGCTACTGTGTGTGTGCCTGTGCGACGTGGGGGGGGGGGGGCGCAATTGTGTGTATGTGCATGCATGTGTGTGTGTGTGCATGTGCCTGTGCATGTGTGTGTGTGTGCGCGCGCGTACACGCACGCATGTTTGTGTGTGTGTATTTCATGTCTGCATGGGTGTGTGCATGTGCCTGTGCATGTGTGTGTGTGTGTGTGTGTGTGTATTTCATGTCTGCATGGGTGTGTGCATGTGCCTGTGCATGTGTGTGTGTGTGTGTGTGTGTGTGCGTACACTCACGCATGTGTGTGTGTGTATTTCATGTCTGCATGGGTGTGTGTGCCTGTACATGTGCATGCAGGTACATACATGCATGCACGTGCATGTGTGTGCATACGAATGTGTGTGCGTGTGCATACGTGGATGCATGTGTGCATGCGTGTGTGTGTGTGTGCATGTGTGTGTGTGTGTGTGTGTGTGTGTGTGTGTGCATGTGTGGTGTGAGTGTGGAAGCCAGAGTAGGGCAACAAGTGTCTTCCTTTATTATTTTCCATCTTGTTGCCTTGAGACAGGGTCTCTCATGGAACTGGAAGCTTGCTTTTCGGGGCTGGGCTGGCCAGCCCCTGAGCTCTCAGGATCCGCCTCTCCCGCCCACTCCACTCTGGGGTTACAGGTATATGCAGCCGAGTCTGACGTCTTACGTGGGTGCTAAGGATTCAAACTCAGGTCTTCATGCTTGCCAAGCAGGTGCTGTTGTCCACTGAGCCGCCCTCCAGTCCCTCCCAGCCCTGTACTGTCTGTGTCTGCGTGTGACGCACGGCATGCCTGCAGTGTTGATCTGTCCGTGACACACTTCTTCCATCTAGCACCACACCCTCAGGGCTTGTGTGTATTTTAGGCCCAAGGTCAAAGTTGTTCCACTTTTCCAGGCTGAACAGCTGGCCTTCGCACGGCTGGGCCATCTGTCTGACATGACTGGGCTGTTTCCGCCTCTTGGCTGTCCTGAACGGTGGGTGCTGTGAACACAGACGCACGGGTATCTTCCTTCAGGTGTTTGAGGATAGGCCACACTGGGCATGCCAGGCTGTAGGGCCACACTGGGCATGCCAGGCTGTAGGGCAAGACTGGCTCTTCATTTTCTAATGACCTGCTGCTGTCGTCCACGGCGGTGGCATTTTTTAAACTTTAGCGTCATCAGTGCACGGGTGGCCTCTACGATGTCACCACTTGTTATTGCCGTGGTGTGTGTGTGTGTGTGTGTGTGTCCAAGGCTCCGCTCAGTGATACAATGCTTGTTTAGCAGATGTGGAGTGCTGGCTTTGCTTCCTATCATTTGAAAACAAAAGCAAACAATCCCAGGGTTCTTACACTCCCAGGCTCACATACCCACCATCGCGTCAACTGTAGGGCGTTTCATCAGCCCCTAAAAGCCCTGTGCCGGTTAGCAGTCTTTCCCACTTTTCCCAGCGTCTCACCCTGACATCCAAATCTCATTAACGTACTTCCTGTCTGTGGCTTGGCGGTTGCTGGACACTTAGCATAAGTGAGGTCTGCTAGCAGGGCTAGCAGCTTCGACATCAACTCTCACAGCCGTGGCTGGTGACGCACATCAAGACTTCACTCCTTGTCGCCTGGCAGTACTTACTCTGTGTGGTACTAGAGCACACAGTTGCGGGCATTTGGGCCCCTCTGAGCACGGCTGTGGACGCGCACATCGGAGTCCTTGTGGGTCACGTGTTTTGTGTTGCTCTTAGGCATCTGCCTGTGAGTGGAATACTTGAATTGTGCGCCAACCCCGTGCACCGTGCTGAGGTGACACCATCCTGCTTCCCGAGGTGCCATTTTCTCTCCCCTCCCAGCTGTCCAGACTTTACTTACCACGTGTCTTCCACGGTGCTTAGTGTTACAGTCTTTGTTTTATTGATTGATTGATTGATTGAGCAAAAAGAGACAGCTGGTCAGGGTGTAATGGCTCAGATTTCCATGCCAAGAGGTGAGTTGAGCTAGATAAAAGATGGGCAAGTAGCCGGGAAGCCTTCTGGTGTAGCCCTCTCCTTGCTCCCCTGAAAAGCATCAGCAATCTATGGTGGCACTCTTGCCCAAAGCTCCAGGAGTTTCTGCTGGGCAGCCAGCCTGCGTTCCCGGGGGCCGTGTACCTGTTCCCTTCTCTAAGACGCTCTGCATCTGCCTGTCTGCAGGGAAGGCCTATGAGATCACCTATGTGAGGCTGAAGTTCCACACCAGTCGCCCCGAGAGCTTTGCCATCTACAAGCGCACGCACAGCAGCGGCCCCTGGGAGCCCTACCAGTACTACAGTGCCTCCTGCCAGAAAACCTACGGCCGTCCCGAGGGCCTCTACCTGCGGCTGGGCGAGGACGAGAGGGTGGCCTTCTGCACCTCTGAGTTCAGCGACATCTCCCCCTTGAATGGGGGCAACGTTGCCTTTTCCACCCTGGAGGGTCGTCCCAGTGCCTACAACTTTGAAGAGAGCCCCGTGCTGCAGGTCAGGGGACAGCGGGGCTGGAGGAAGAGGGGACTGGAGGGCACAGGACTGGGACGTGGGTCAGGGTCAGCAAGCAAGCCAGCAGAGCTAGGACCCAGGAGGCCCTTGGGACTTCCTGGTTGTCATACCTTGCCCTAGAATCCTACCATCTTTTGTGGATCCCTGATTTTTATTTATTTATTTATTTTTTTTAATAATTCAATATTTTAAATAGAAGTATGGTAGCATATTCTTGGCATCCCAGCACTTAATAGGCCAAAGCAGGAAGATCATGAGTCCCAGGCCAACCTGCCGCCCCCTCCTAGTTTCTCCCAGCTGTGCCTGGTGGGGGGGGGGCGCTGCCTAAGGGATAATGTGTTCAGAGACCTCTCCCTGTTCTACTTGGTGGCATAGTCACAGCATTGCCACTGGTGAATCGTTTTGTGTCCCCACCCTGTCCTCAGAGGCCTCAGCATCTCCCAGGGCCCTCTGAGAACACAGAGCCCCAGGCTGCAATGCAGCTTAGAGATAGCATGCTTGCCCAGCATGCACAAAGTCCTGAATTTGACCCCAGCACCACAAACAAGAAGAAAAGCAGGGGTCCCAACTTGTATAGCCTGATGGGTAGAGCGCTGGTCTAGCATGGACGAAGCCCTGGGCTCCATCCCTAGCGCCACAGGGACTGGTGTGGTGGTGCGCACCTGAGCCAGGCAAGCACTGGGGAAGTGGAGACAGAGGGTTGGGAGTTCAGGGCCATCCTGGGCTACATGTGAGTCTGAGGCCAGTCTGTCAGAAGAATAAAAGGGAGGAGGAGGGGCAGAAGAGAAGAAAAGAGGGGGGATGTGGACTGCAGCCTTCCCCCGGCCTTGCAGTCAGACCTGCTTTCAACAGACCCCCGAAAGCGCAGTGACCTTTGCAAATCCCAGCCCCAGGTGACTCAGAGTGACAGGGACCCGCAGCCTCAACGTGGTACAGAGTTCTCAGGACTGAGTCCTGCTGGGGTGAGGAGCAACTGTGCCAGGAGCTCATTTTCTATCCTGACGGCCTGATTGCTAAGCCAGGGGCTCCTGGGCTGAATTAAAACGTTGATTAATATTCAGCCAGAGCCGCCCCTGATTATAACAGCAGGCGGATGGAAATGTCAGTCTCCACGTGCGTCCCCCACTTCCTCACCACGCGCTGCCACGGGGAAGCTGCTCATCCAGCCCGTGATCAGCAAGTATTTATCAAGTGTCTGCTATGTTCCAGGCAGCGCCCAGGGGCTCTGGCGTGTAAGGCTCATGTTCTGGGGTGTGGGTCCTCAGCATGTGAGGAGCTACTGGGAGAAAGCAGAGCAGGGAATAAGCAGGTCACCTGCACACAAGGGCCCAGGTGGCGTGCTTTAGCTGCTGTACACATGCACACCATGCACACACACATACACACAGCACATACACACACCACACACACACACACACCACACATACACACACATACACACACACCACACACAGATACCACACATACACACACACACACACACACACACACACACATACACACACACACATACACACACACCACACACACACATATGTCACACACCACACACAGACACACACCACACACACACCACACACACACACACACACACACACACACACACCACACACACCACACACACACATACACCACACACACACACACCACACACACCACACACACACATACACCACACACACACCATTCACATACACACACCACACACACACACACCACAAACACACATACCACACATACACACACCACACACACACACCACACACACATACACCACACATATACACACACACCACACACCATACACACATACCACACACACACACACACCACACACACCATATACACACACACCACACACCATGCACACACACACACACACACACCACACACACACACCACATACACATACACCACACACATACACACACACCACACACCATACATACATACACACACACCACACACCATACACACATACCACACACACACACATACACACCACACACACCATATACACACACACCACACACCATGCACACACACACACACACACCACCTACACACACACACACACACACACCACACACACACCACCTACACACACACACACACACACACACACACACACACACACCACACACACACACACAACTTCTGTGCAGATGCCAAGTCCTGCACCCTGAGGTTGACATTGCTACCCTCCTCCTCATGCTCTCAGGGAAGCCCTAACTTGGCTGCATTTTACGGATGGGGAAACAGAGGCACCAAGGCCTTGTGTCTTGTCACCAGAATTCTACAGCTAGCAAGTGACCCAGCCCCAAGATTGACCAAGCCCCCTAATTCCTGGCCTGTCTTCAGGTTTTGTTTCAGCCAAGCCTGTCCCTGTGCCCCAGGACCACCCCTACTTTCTGGGGACCAGGAACCAGGATTTCCCAGTGGAGCAGGCCAGGAGCACTTACTTGCTGATGGTGTTCCTGTCCCCTTCCCCAGGAGTGGGTCACCAGCACCGAGCTCCTGATCTCTCTGGATCGGCTTAACACATTTGGGGACGACATCTTCAAGGACCCCAGGGTGCTCCAGTCTTACTACTACGCTGTGTCTGACTTCTCTGTGGGCGGCAGGTAGGCTGCAAGCAGGACACAGAGCCCAGGAAGGCTGAGGGAGCAGGCCACAGAGCAGCCACTGCTAAGGTACCTGATCCAGATGAGTAGCGACTAGGACCTGACCCCTGCCTGCCAGCATCTGAGGCCTTGCCACCAGCTCCATTCTGCCTCTGCCAACCACCCCCAACACATTCCCACATCACCCAGCCCCATCAGGAAACAGAAGAGACAGCGAGTTCCCACTCCGGGCCTGTGGTGTAGCAGACATGAATGCAGTGGCTCTCATCAAACACATCAGAACAAAAGCCAGGGTGGCCTCAGAGTCAGCTCTGCAGAAGAAGTGTCGGGAGGCGCAGGGCAGTGCAAGCAGAAGCCTCCATGAGTGGGAAAGCTGGGCTTGAGGGAGGAGAAGGGCAGAGCCAGAGCCATGGCAGAGCTGTCCCATCCTGCTGTCACTGGGGAGTTGCTGAAGGCCTGAGACTGTTGAAACACTCCAACCCCGGTTATCAGTTGATTTCCTCATCGCTGTGACAAGATACCCAGCAAAGACGACAAAAGGAAGGTTTATTTGGTTCACTAAAGAACAGTTTGAGAACCCAGTCCGTCATGATGGGAAGGGCATCATGGTAGCAGGGAGTGAAACAGAGAGATGAACGCTGCTGCTCAGCTTGCTTTCTCCTTTTTATCCAGTCTGGGACCCCAGCCAAGGGGATGGCACCGCCCACACTCAGGCAGGTCTTCCCTGCTCAGTTACCCTCACCTAGAAACTCCCTCATGAACACTCCCAGAGGCTTATCTCCTAGGTGATTCTGCATCCTGTCAGTGGACAGTATGAACCATCACACCTTGGTATAGCAGTGTGGGAAAGGAGGAACTTTAAGGAGACAGGGCTCTGGGACGGTGCAGGAGCTGTCAGGGCAGGAGGCCCTGACATAAGTAAGATGAGAAAGTAGCTCTAAGTGTGAGCAATAGGCTGTGCATGTGGGCGACAGTGAGGATGGCCCCAGATGCTGGGCTCCCACTATTCATGGGTGCTTAGGCAGTGTTAAAGATGGAGAAGGTGGGGAGGAGCCTGTGCCCAAAAGCTGGCGCTTTGAGACGTCTGCTTCATGGAAGCCTAGCTGAAGGGACCTTAGGGACACTAGTGAGGAACTCCAGATGACCCAACCCCTGACTTGTAAGTCGGGTCAAACCTCCCAGCAGGGCTCCAAAGATAGTCACAACCACCATCTGCTGCGCCTCTGTCAGGGGCTGCAGGCCAGAGCACATCTGGGTCCCAGCTGTGGGACCCACAGCTGACTGTGAAGGCCACTCTCAGGAAGGGACAGTGCTTTCCCTTGGGTCAGGAAGATTCACGGGGCTGTGGGGAGCTTGTAGCACCCTCTTGGGGATGGAGTAGTCACTCCTTAGTTCATGACCACCATCTTCCAAGACTCATCCCTACTGGCAACAGTGGGCTGTTGCTGCCTGCCTAAACCCATGAGCTAACAGTGCCATATCCCTGTGCCCCCAAATTAGAGATGGCACCGGGGACCGTGGCAGTGACCAATCATGGGTCATCTACCACTGCCCTCTGAGGACAGAGGGCGGGATTTGACTTTGGGGAGCCAGGATGGACTCTGGCTTGCAGCTCTGCCCCTTGGTGCCTGCCGCTGCCATGTCCCGAGCCTGCTTCCTCATCTGTAGAGCTAGCAATAGAGTCCGTCCCACTTCCAAAGACTCCAGCAAGGTGGAGCTATTTGCTGTGTCTGGGACCATCTTAGAGCAAGGCAGGAGGTCTAAGCCACCAGGGATGGTGGCCACACAAGGTCAGTCTCCACCCAGAATTCCACATTGCCCACCTCCAAAGCACTTCTTTGTTCTGGCTGAATGCTCTTGACCTTGTAGGTGTCATGGGAGCACAGACCCAGGGCTGCCTACCAACGCTGACTCTGGGGACTGCTTGGGAGCTGCCCCCTGCACAGGACACTTCTTTCTTGCCCTTTTAGACACGGTTGCAGAATTACCTAATATCACCTCAGTTTGCTAAGGACTGGCCCTGTGACCACTTGCTCATCCCCACCCAGGAGACTGAATTGACTTCTCCCTGGGTCCCAAGTCCCCCAAGTTGGGTCTCTGCTGAGACAGAGACCTTCTGTGGCAGCTACTTACTAGCAGACTGAGCCAGCCATACGGAGCAAGCCTGTTAGCAGCGTTCCTTCATGGCCTCTGCTTCAGCTCCTGTCCCTAGGTTCCTACCCTGACTTCCCTTCATGATGGACTGTGATGGGGACCTGTAAGATGAAATTAACCCTTTCCTCCCCAAGTTGCTTTTGATCATGATGTTTATCACAGCAACAGAAAGCAAACTGGGACAATAGGGTTCGTTCCATGTAGCTTTTGGGAACCCCAGAGCTCTCCTTATCACAACCCCAGGGCATGTAGTCAGGGATCAGGGGTGCTCACACCTGTGCTTCAATCAAGGGGTGCCTGGCAGCGAATCCCGTCTCCCCCCAGTGTCTGTGCGATGATCTCCAGGTCCCTCCTCCTGGTGCCTCCTCAGGTGCAAATGCAATGGTCATGCCAGTGAGTGCGGCCCCAGCGAGGCCGGCCAGCTGGCTTGCCACTGCCAGCACAACACCACGGGTGTGGACTGCGAGCGCTGCCTGCCCTTCTTCCAGGACCGCCCGTGGGCCCGCGGCACCGCCGAGGATGCCAACGAGTGCCTGCGTAAGTGTCCCGCAGGCAGCAGGCCCTGATGCTAGGGATGCGGCCTGGGAAACAGTGGGGGCTGCTCCCGGGGTGGGCCTGGCCTGCAGTGTGGGGCTGCAGCTGTGAAGGAGACATGAAGGGATGCTAAGGGAGCACGTGAGCCTCTGTCCTGTCACAAGTCCTCCCAGGGCGGTGCCTGTGGTTGGAGGGCAGGAAGAGCCCCAAACTCAACTTATTCCTTTGTTTTAACTGTTCCAACCCTGGCTGCTAATGAAATCCAGTCCCCACCCCCACCCACAGGGTTCTGACCCACCCACTCCAGTCTTTCCCACAGTCCCCCCACAGTTCCCAGCAGTCCTTTGATGTTCCAGATGTGTGTGGTGTGGCTCTGCCTGCCTAGCCACAAAGACACACTGGGGGGGCGGGGAAGGGGATCTGGAACCTTCTACAGGGACAGTGGAGAGGGGGGGAGCCTTCCCAGTGGGTGCATCCCATTTTCCCTGGTCCTGCCTGGCTCCCTTCACCATCCTCTGCTCTGGTTCGGGTTCACAGGTATAGTGCCTGGAGCCAGATGCAAAAGTCCACATACAACCTCATAGCTGGCCTCCCAGCCTGGGCCAGGGTTCCCCAGAACTGGTGTTGGGAGGAGACTGCTTTTTCCTCAGGACAGAGAGCTGTCTATAAGGGCTGCCCCAGGGGGCCACCACAGTCCTAATGGCTTGCTGGCCTGCCTCCCCAAGGGAAGACACACTGGTTCCCTGCTTGTGCCAAATCTGCTCCTGTCTCTACATGGTGGGGGTGCTGAAGACCAGACTGCCCCCCAGCATGCCCTTACTGGCATGGTCAAATTTCTGTCCTCACAGACACTAGCCTGGAAGATATGGCTTTGTGCCTGATTCTTCACTCCCCAGCCCCAGCCAGGCAGTCTCTGAACCCCAAATTATTAATCCCAAATTAATCCCCTAACGTGTCCCTCTACGTGCTCTCCAGGGGATATTGTTTTGGAGTATTTACTAATAGAGTCCACCTAGTTCCTCCTCCTCTCTTCTCCCTCCTCTTCTTTTTTTCTTTTTGTTTGTTTATTTGTTTTTTGTTGTTTTGTTTTGTTTTGTTTTGAGACAGAGTTTCTCTGTTGTAGCCCTGGCTGTCCTGAAGCTCAGTCTGTAGACCAGGCTGGCCTCAAACTCACAGAGATTCACCTGCCTCTGCCTCCCAGGAGCTCACCTGGTTCTTAAAGCGCATACTGTTTGGGAGTATCAGAGTCTGGGCTCCGTGTACTTGGTCAAGTCGAGCCTGAATGCCATCCTCACGGTGGCCCGGGTGTGAACTGGCCACGCTGCATCTGCAGCCAGAGAAGTGGGATTAATGTTGGTTGGTGCTCAGCTTGCTTCCTCCTTTCTATCTATCAGTCCAGGACCTAACCCAGGGGACAGAGCCATCCGTAGGTAAGGTGGGTCTTGACACCTCAGCCTAATGTAGAAACTACTGAGAGGCCTGTGTCCTGGGTGATTCTAGATCCTGTCTAGTTGATAGGTGATTCTAGATCCTGTCCAGTTGATGAGGTTAACCAAGCACCCATCTCTGAGATGCCCGCTCCAGGGAGCAGAGCCCCGCCCCCCGCAGAGCCGGTCACTCACACGCACAACCCTCCGTCTCTCACAGCCTGCAACTGTAGCGGGCACTCTGAAGAGTGCACCTTTGACAGAGAGCTCTTCCGGAGCACGGGCCACGGAGGGCACTGTCATCACTGCCGTGACCACACGGCCGGACCACACTGTGAGCACTGCGACAGGAACTATTACAGATGGGACCCGAGGACACCGTGCCAACCCTGTGACTGTCACCCAGCAGGTGAGTGGCCGCAGCTTCACCCTTCCCCACCCCCGAGCCTCGGCTCCTCCTGCCCCCACTGCCCTGTGTCCCTCCTCCCCAGGCTCCCTGAGTCTCCAGTGTGATGGCTCAGGCACCTGCACCTGCAAGCCCACCGTGACGGGCTGGAAGTGTGACCGCTGCCGGCCTGGGTTCCACTCCCTCAGTGAGGGCGGCTGCAGGTGAGGATGGGTGGCCTGTGGGAACCACGCTGTGTGTCTGTGCTAAATTAGACACAGGAGGAACCGAATGCTAGCTGTCCCCACCTCTGCAGCCTCACCTAACATTTTCTCACCTCGTAGCTACAGGGCCCCAGCCCTAGGAGAAAAAGAGCTGAGACACAGGAGGAACTAACTAGCCCTTTGGGGATGGGTGCGGGGGGACCTTGGAGGGCCACTTGCCCTGAGATAGACAGAGTCCCAGGCTGAACCTGAGGCCTGATGAGTGAGGGGTACAGAGACACTCCAAGTGAGGCGCTCAGTAGGAGGCTGGGGCAAGGGCCAGGTGAAGCTCAGGTCTGGAGAAGATGACCTGGTGCGGAGCCCAGGGGGAGCCGCGGGCTGCTGTGAGCAGGGAGGCCAAGGCAGGTGGCTGTGTCAGAGGCTGGTGGAGGCTTTGGAAGGAGCTGGGCAGGCCCTGAAAAGGGAGGAAGGATACAGGCAGATCCCAGTGCCCACATTTGTGGTGACAGAAGACTGAGGCTAGTCCTCATGGCAGAGGGCCAAGGAGAAGCTGGGCAGGGAGCCAGGCATTATATTTGTGGTACCTGGCCAGGAGGAGAGGGACCAGCAATCTGCCGCAGGCTGAGTCTCAGAAGAGGAGCCAGACACATTTACCAGCAGCGCACGGTGGAATCCACAGTAACCAGTACAGTAGTACACTGCTGTGGCAGCTCACCAAGGACGACAAGGAGGCATATTCAAATGTGCAAACCTTTCCAGACCTCAGCAGAGGGAACCGTCGTCACAGCAAGCGCTATACTGCACAGTGGAACCCTGAGCATCTGAGCTCAGGTGTTTTTATTGATTCAGAACTCCTCAGGTGCAGATCATAAGCCATCAAACGTCCCCCACAGAAACCCAACACTCACAAACATGTTATACAGAATGCCAAGACCAAGGCTAGCCTCTCACCCAGCAGTCCACGAAACGTTTTATACATAACTAAAAATAAACTTCCACAACAGACCAGCACTGCGGCCGGATTCAGAAGCATTTGTGGGTATGGTCTTACAGAGCCTGGGCTGGCCTCATAATCACTACATAGCCAAGAATGGCCTCCTGCTGGAACTGCAGTGTGCACCACCACGGCCTGTTTCCTGTGGTGCTGGGGATTGAACTCGGGACTTTGTGCATGCTAGGCGAGCACTCTGCTGTCCCCTAGGGGCACTTTCAAATGGACTAGTCGGCTGAGGAGATGACTCAGCTGGTAAAGTGCTTGCTGTACAAGTCTGAGGATCTGAGTTCAGGTCCCCAGCACGCACATATAAAACACAAAAGCCGTGTGTGCGCACATCTGTAACCCAGTGCTGTGGCCTGGAAAGCAGGCAGAGACACTGGACCGCAGGAGGCTGCTGGCCAGCCAGTCTTGCCAAATTGGTGAGCTCCAGATTCAGATAGACCCTGACTTAAAAGATAAGGTGGAACGCAAGAAATCCAACTTCAACCTATGGCCTCTACACACACAGGAAAAATAAATAAAACAAATGATGTTGGCTTTAGTGAACAGCAAGTGTCCCCATACATTTGGAAGACCAGAGAAGCTTGTTGGATGGACGTGGTAGAGCAGAAATACCAATTAAAGCATAAATACCCACCCAGGGCCAGGGCTCTGGGGCGGAGGAGGTGCCTGCCTAGCATGCAGAAGACCCTGATCCCATCCCCAGCACAACAAAAACCAAACGGTCATGAATCCTGGACCTAAACCTGGCTGCTTCCCAGGTCCTGGTCTTGGGACCTTTGCACATGTCATTCCCCCGCCCCTAGAGCATGCTCCTTCTCCCAGCCCCACCTCCTCAGCCCATGTCACACACTGCTGTAAAATTTGATTGTCTTTTAAAGTGTGTAGTTGTTCTCAAGCCTTCTTTGTTTGGGATCCAAAAGGTAAATATTTTCTTAAAGGCTGCAGCTGTTTCTAAACACTGAATCTAAGCTTGAAACCTTTTGTAACTGTTTCTTTACTGTTTCTTTTTACTGGTAACTGGACTCCTAACAGAACACCACCACCACCACCACCACCCCGGTTTCTCTTCTCCTAGCTGTTGGCTGTTACTGAGAAAGATTCCTAACTTGCAACTTTTTAAAACCTCCTTTAGCTCTAAAAGGTTAGGAAGGAAGAAACTTTTCACAGCCCCTTCTGGCTGTCTTAATCTGTCTAAGCCTGGGGAACTGATCTAACTTCTAAAATCCTTTATCCCATTAATGTTTTCCCCGCTATCTCAGTAACCTCCTGTCTGAGGCTTCCCAGCAACTGTCTGCCTTCTTTCTTATTCTCTGGAACTAACTGTGTCTGTCTGAGCCTTGTTTCTGCCTGCCTTCCCTGTCACCAGCTTCTGGAGCTCACAGTCAGCTCACTATCTCCCCTGACACCAACTCTGTGTTCACTGTCTCCACTGTCACCACCCAACTGTCTTTTCCAACAGACACACTCTCTTAAATAGCTCTACCCAAGCCGTTCCCAGAAGTTCCCAGAAGTCCAAGCAATGTAACCATAAGGAAGGCTGCACAGTACAAAAAACTTCTTGGCAAAGCGTTTCCCTACACATTTCTACCCATTCTTCTGTCCTCAGCTGAGGCATTGCCCCCTTGAGCAGTCCCCTACTCTCCCCTGCTCCCTCCCATTCTCCAAGGATGGGCCAGACACCCCTCCCCGGTGCTGCACCACCACCGTCTATCTCCTCCACAGCACACATGACAGGGCAGGGGCTGCCTGTTTGTTTGACATATGAGTGAATGGATGAGCGGATGGATTGATGAATGGAGGTGAGTAGTTGGATGGAAGTGGGTGGATAGATGCATAGCGAGTGGGTGGATGGGAAGCCAAGGGATATGAGGATGAATGGACAAGATGGATGGATGGATGGATGCACTAACAGAGGGGTGAATAGATAGGTGGAACGTGGACAGACAGTAAGTGATAACAGGGGTGTCGGATGAGTGGATGCACCGATGGGAGGGGAGGTGGGGAGCAGGGCCATCACTCTTGGGTAGGTGGGGCACTTCCCGGTAAGGTGGGAACAGTCTCTTGGACAATCCTATCCCTGGTCTTCTCAGGAGCAAGAAAGAACATGAAGATTTCTTCTGATGGGATATCCCCATCAGAACATCAGTGGCTCAGTGGACACGTGTTTTCTCGGTTTCTTTGGCAGACCCTGTACCTGCGATGTCGCCGGCAGCTTGGGCACCTGTGACCCCCGCAGTGGGAACTGTCCCTGCAAAGAGAATGTAGAAGGCAGCCTGTGTGACAGGTGGGCATGCTGATCTACATAGAGCCACCGGAAGTGATCTTGGGGGTCTCTGGCCAGGCACCAAAGCTGTGTAGTTTGGGGAGAGGCAGGTCAGGGTCCTTAGAAACTTGGACAAGCCTGCCACCCCCACATTCTTTCTGAAACTCCAAGGGTGTGCTACCCAGGAAACTACCCAAAGGTCCCATGGGCACTGCTTATATTCTGATCCAACACCACTGGGGATTTGTTAGCTGAGGAGATGAGAACCCTGAAAAGAAAAATCTAGGCAGATAGGAAGAGCTTGTCTAATCCAGGCGACAAATTCCTGATACGTATTTCAGCCCTCCCGTCTCACACCAGTGGCAGACATCACTAATGGAACACAATAATCTTAACCTCAGATCCTTATCAATCAAGAGTCACCCCTGCCCTGTGTGAAAGGAATACAGGAGCCAATCTGTAGGAAATCCCAAAGCTGGAACAATTTGAGTAACAAAATTAATAAAGACGTAATTGCTTTATAACCCTAAGAATAGAGCAGATATCCGTAATGCCAGTAGATGATCAGATAAATAAGCAGATAGGACAGTGGGGCAAATCTTCCTTCAGAATTCTAACGATAAAGACAGGTGGAGTAGGAAATCAGATTAGAAGTCACAGCAAGGATCGGTGCCGCCGGCAGCTGCAATGGACACTGGTGTTCCTGCCAAACAGGCATTTGCATAGCTTCAAGAGATAGCCCTGGAATAGTTACTAATTTCAATGGTGGTTTTCAAGTGTGTTGCAAGTAAGTTCTTTGATACTTTTCCCCCTCCTGGAAGGTATTTTTAAAAATTGTTTTGTGAGGTTTTGTGTTTGGTTTTCGAGCCAGATTCTTGCTGTGCAGCCCAGACTGGCCCCACGCTCTTAGAGATCCACCTGCCTCTGCCTCCTGGGTGCTGGGATTACCTGCTGTACCACCACTCCTGACCCTCAATTCTTTCTTTTCTTTCTTTTCTTTTCTTTTCTTTCTTTTCTTTTCTTTCTTTTCTTTCTTTCTTTCTTTCTTTCTTTCTTTCTTTCTTTCTTTCTTTCTTTCTTTCTTTCTTTCTTTCTTTTTTAGACAGTATCTTAGGTAGGCCAGGCTAGCCTTAAACTTGCTATACAGCTGAAAATGACCTTGAACTCCTGGGCCTCCTGCCTTCATCTCTTGATTACTGGGATTATTGGGGTACACCACTATGCTTGAGTGGTGCTCCACTTCTAAAGACTAAACTGCAGCTTTCATTTAGACCAGAAACCCGGTGGGCAGCTTAGTAGCCAGGAGAATGATTCAACCACTGCCAACTTCACTCCAGAGGCTGAGACAGGAGGATTTCCACGAGCACAAGGCAAGGCCAGGGTATAAAATAAGATCCTGTCTCAAAAACACAAAAGCAAGGGACCTGTAAGGATGGCTCAGCAGTTAAGAACACTGACTACATTCCCAGAGGACCCAGGTTCAATTCCCAGCACCTACATGGTGGCTCACAACTCTCTGAAACTCCAGTTCCAAGGGACTCAACACCATCTTCTGGACTCTGCAGGCACCAGACATGCACATGCTACACAATATGCATGCAGGCCAAACATTCATACATATAAATTTTTAAATTAAAATTGCTTCCATAAACAAACAATAACAAAACCCAATGCCTGTCCCGGTGGTCAGTTCTTGGGAGGCAGAGGCAAGCAGAGCTCTGTGAGTTCGAGGCCAGCCTGGTCTACAGAGTGAGTTCCAGGACAGTCAGGGCTATATAGTGAGATCCTGTCTCAAACAAACAAAGAAACAAAAACCACAGAAACAAAAGTGTCAAGATCATGAGAGAAAGAGGAGATGTTTACAGATCAGAGGAGACAGGGGCACAGCTAAGTGCAGTGTCAGGTCCTGGAGCAGAGAAACATGTTAGTAAAAAGAGAAAAGAAACCCTGGCACAGCCTGGAGTTTGTTAACACCAGGCGGTGCTGATCTCTTGGCTTCAAGGCCATCTATCAGCAGCAGAGACACAGAGCAAGCAGACACAGGACTATCTGTCCTGTCTGTGTGACTCTTATGATTCTAAAAAGTACTAATAATTATAAAAATAAAAACGTTTTCTTAAATTCCCCCAGGATTCCCAATAGTCTAGCTGGATCCTGGTCCTATTCTGACCCTGCTCGGACACGTGACCCTGCCTGACTCTCTTACAGATGCCGCCCTGGGACATTTAACCTGCAGCCCCACAACCCTGCCGGCTGTAGCAGCTGCTTCTGCTATGGCCACTCCAAGGTATGTGGCCCGGCTGCCGGCTTCCAGGCACACCACATCCTCTCAGACTTCCGCCACGGTGAGCAGTGCACAGAGCCTCCCAGGGGTGGCTCCTTGGCCCGGGTGGGGACCTCACTCTAGAAGCAGATATGGGGACAGCTCTTCCACCATGACCCCTTTGGAGAGATGTCCTAGGTCACACAGCCGTGGTGGGCAGAACATGAAAGAGAGGTCCCCCAGCACCTGCCTGCTACCCTTGGGCTCCTTCCCCAGCTGCCACTCTTCCAGCCCCCAGCTCTTCATCCTCAGGGTGGCCCTGGAAGGCTGGGGATTGCTACGGGCACCCTCTTGAGTCCTGTAGGACAACCTCCATTCACCGCCGGGAAAGTTAGTCTCCCTTAACATGTCTGAGTTCCACCTTAGACTCCTGGCCTTCATGTATTAAGCACCTGCTGTATGCCAGGCACTGCTGAGCTCCATCTTCCAGGGAATCCCAACATCCCTGTAGCAAGGTGTTCTCATTCCCACTTTACAGATTAGGTCCAAGCCTGTATGAGATTGGTCCCGGCTGCCAAGGTTGTGTCTTTGGACCAAGAAGGGCAGTACTCCAAGCTCTGCAATCCATCAGAACTGGTTTGCCATTCTCCTTAGAACAGTCCCTTAGAGTCTGGGAACTGGGCCTTGGGCATGACTCCAGGATGCCCAGCTACAGGGGCAGTGCGCCCTCTGCTGGACACTATGCAGAAAGCACTGCAGCAGCTGCCAGAATTGAGCACAGTCTCCAGCCGGGGCTTGTCTTCTGAACCCTAAACCAATATGGAGAGGGTTAGAGATGTAGCTCAGTTGGTAGAGTTCTTGCTGAGCACACTCAAAGCTCTGCTGGGATGTGGAATCGTGAGCTTGGCCTAGTCTTCAGAGAGTGGCCTGCTCCATTTCTACTACTTCTTCTGTGTCTCTCTCTGAGACAGGGTCTCATGTAAGCCAGCCTGGCTCCAACGCCCTTCCACGTTAGAGTACTGTTGTGCTTGTCACCAGGGGCTAGCCTTCGGGCCTCTCATTGTTGGGGTGAATATTCCGTGTTTGATGTTTAGGAGCTGGTGGCTGGCAGGCCAGAAGCTTGGGGGCGTCAGAGCGTCCTCTGCAGTGGAACCGGAGTGGAATCCTCCTGGGCCTGCAAGAAGGGGAGGGACTCTTAGCACCAGGTAAGTGACAGTCCCTTCTGGTCACACCACCCAGGTCCCTGCTTGCTGCTGATAACACGGTACCACAGAGTGGAGTTCTAAAAGACAGAGGTTAATGTCAGCTCACAGTTCCTGTTAAGGCCGAGGTGTATATCTTGTGGTGGCCTTCTTCTGGTCAACAGAGTCCTGAGGTGGCATAAGGCATCTCATTCCCGTTCCTACAAAGTCTCCCATCTGGATTCATCCATGGAGACCCCACCCTGGCTGTTTCACGCCATTCTGCTTGCCCCCAGGGACCCATCCTAACTCTACAGTCGGGCTAAATCTTCACACCTTACCAGAGGGATTCAGTTTCAGCACAAGTGTAGGGGTACCGCCATAACAGGTGCCGGCAAGCTGCCAAGGAGTCTGTGGCTGAGAACACATACGTTTATATTCTCGGTGTGGTGGAAACCTGAAGCATGGAATAGGTGTCACAGGGCTGTGTTCTTCAGGAGGCTCCAGGGCAGAGACCATGCCTCCCTTCCAGCACTCCCCCTTCCCCTCCAGAGCAGTCATCTGTCTCCCATTCACAACTGACCTCCACCTCTTTCTCCCTGGAGATCCCCTTGGACATTACTGGATAACCCAACAGACGTCCCATAGTCCGTGGCCGTGGACTAACACCCCGACTCCTCCTGCAGCCTTCGTCCTTTTTGCCTGCTCAGATCCCCTCTGAACCAGGGATTAGGGTTGGAGACACCTTTGGGTACTATGACTCTTCAGTCAGACCACGGTATATGTGAAATCATCCAAACAATGTGTGTGTGTGTGTGTGTGTGTGTGTGTGTGTGTGTGTGTGGTGTATGTGCGGTGTGTGTGAGATGCACATGAGTGGGCACGATTGTGTAATTGCGTACATGGGTGCAGTGCATGTGGAGGCCAGAAGTTGATGTCAGGAGTCCTCCTCCAGCTGGGGTCCACCGTGTTCATCAAGGCAGGGTGTCTCAATCAAACCCAGAGCTAGCTGATATGGCTAGTCACACTAGCCAGCTTGCTCTGGAGAGCTCCCGTCTCCACCTTCCAAGGCTGGAATTGCGGTGGGCAACCATGCTCAAGCACTTATGTGGGTTCTGGGAATTTGTCCTCTCATCTTTGTGTCAAGTGCTTTAACCACGGAGTCGTCTCTCCAGCCCTGGCCTTGGGTTTCTCTACCCACCCAGGTCGTGTTGATAGGATGTTCACTTGTTGGCATGGATACAGATGCTAGAATCGAGTGGATATACGGAGCTATCAAAGCCTTTCCCTCTTGTCTTCAGAGAAGTTCCTGGGAGACCAGAGACTCAGCTATGGACAGCCACTCATACTGACCCTCCAAGTACCCCCTGGGGGCTCCCCACCTCCTATGCAGCTGAGACTGGAGGGGGCAGGCTTGACTCTCACTCTAAGGCCCTCCAGCCCACCCAGCCCTCAGGACACCAGGCAGCCAGGACAGGTTCCACTCTGGTTCCTGTAAGTGGCTTCCCTGTCCTGAGAGATGCGAGTCGGGTGGGCAGGCAGGGTGGTCTCTGAGGGCTTGGCACACCAAGAGGCTCCTGAGGGTCCCAGTGGAGCCACCAGTCCATACATTGGGCTATCCCAGTGATCCCTGTTCCTTCCAGTTTACAGGAGACCTCTGAAGAGGCAGACCACCCACTTCCCGCCTTCCACTTCCAGCGGCTGCTTGCCAATCTGACTGCTCTGCACATCTGGACCAGTGGCCGAGGCCCCAGTCATTCTGGTCAGTATGATGACAGTATGTCCCTAAGAGCATAGTTCCTGGCCCTCTGGCCTATGGAGTTCTTACAGCATGGACTCCGAGACTGAGGAATCAGGACACTTGCACAAGGCAACAGGGGTGGGGCTGGACTGTGGGGAGTCCTGGGGAGGACAACTCTAGGGAGCAGGTACATGGTCCTTGGCAGAGTCCAGCACAACCCTGTCCCTCTGCCACATCTTTCTGTAGGTGTTCTCCCCCTGCTGGACAATAATGGCATTGCGTCTCAGCCGCACCATAGGCTGATACGGATTCTAAATTCACCCAACTGCTTTTAAGACAGGGTCTCTCTGGCCCCAGATCTTCCTAATTGTAGCTGTCTTGCTATGTAGCCTGGTCTGGTCTGGAACTTGCTAGTAGGTGGGGCTGGCTTTGAAATTTAAAGAGGATTAGAGTCATGTGCCACCACGCTTGACAAATTCTTAAAACTTAATCTTTATTTGCTTGTATAGATGTATGTTTATGGGCACACAGACACGTGTGGAGGGATCCAGAGAATTAAACTCACATCATCAGGCTTGGTGGCTTAGGTTTTTAACATGCTGAGCATCTCACTGGCCCCAAGCATGGACATCTTACAATATTGTTTCTCTTTCCATCTGCCCCTCCCCTTTGGGATTAAAACCAAGACTTTGCACATGCTAAGTGCATATTCTTCTGTTGGGGAAGTTTGTTTTCAGTTATGTTTGAAATTGTTTTATGCACTCTTGGGTGAGGGGCCGTCCCAGGTTGTCTGCAGGTGTTGGGTTTCGGTGGGGGATGTTTAATTGCTCATGATCTGCACATGCTATCAGTAGAGCACCTGAGGAGTTCTGAATCAATACAACGCCTGGGCGCAGACACTTGCGGTTCCACTGTTGCTTGAGTAAGGCGCTGGCCAGGACGGTGGCCGTGCAGAGGTCTGGCAGGACTTCCACATGTGAAAACGCCTCCTTGTCTCTGCTGAGCTGCCACAGCAACGCACTACTGCATTCTAGCTCTGAACCGCCCCACGGGCCCTGAGCTATTTCTTGGTCTGAAAATCATCTGTTTTCTTTACCCTTGATTCTTTGACTGTTGTTTTTATTTATTTATTTATTTAGTTAGTTAGTTAGTTGGTTGGTTAGTTTTGGTTTTTCAAGTCAGGGGTTCTCTATGTAGCCCTGGCTGTCTTTTAACTGTTTTTACAATGACACTCGAAGCCTGGCATCCTATCTCATGCCTGTAATCCCAGCATTTAAGCGGACAAGGCAAAGGGCTGGAGCAATTGCTCAGTGGTTAAAGCACTGGTTGCTCTTCCAGAGGACCTGGATTCAATTCCCAGCACCCACATGGCAGCTCACAGCTGTCTGTAAGCCCAGTTCCAGGGTGTCTAACACCCTCACACAGACACAATTGCAGGCAAAACACCAATGTACATAAAACTAAATAAATCTTAAAAAAGAAGCAGAAGAAGAAGAAGAAGAAGAAGAAAGAGAAGGAGAAGAGGAGGAGGAGGAGGAGGAGGAAGAAGAAGAAGAAGAAGAAGACAAAGAAGAAGAAGGAGAAGAATGCAACTTTGAAGTCCTCAGAGGCTTCACAGTATCTCAAAAACTATCTCAAAAAACAAACAAAAAAAATCACAGTTGACTCACGGCTGCCTTCACACGCATGTGTCACAGCTACTCAGGGAACGTTGATAGACACACATGTAGGCCTCCCCTCTCTCTACTTGTTCTGCAGGCCAAGTGCTCCTGTGTGAAGTCCGGCTCACATCGGCCCGGCCCCAGCGAGGGCTTGCCTCACCAGCCTCTTGGGTGGAGACCTGCTTGTGTCCCCAGGGATACACAGGCCAGTTCTGTGAATTCTGTGCTCTGGGGTACAAAAGAGAGACGCCTCGTGGGGGTCCCTATGCCAACTGCATCCCCTGCACCTGCAACCAGCATGGCACCTGTGACCCTAACACAGGTGAGTTCCCCAGAACCCCACTCCAAGGCTATGTGGGCTACACAAGCACAGTGAGATGAGGACTGACCTCAGAGATGGCCCAGGGGGACACAGGCACTGGTCTGCCCTTGTCCTTCTATGATAACAAAAGGCCTGACTGGAACCTAGGTGCCTGGGATTGCAGGCATCTGCAGAGGCCTTCAGCCAGCCTCTCTGCAGGTGTCTGTCTGCTGCCACTAGGCAGCCTGGGAGGGACTCCTCAGGCCTCATTTCTTAGCAGGTGCCAAGAGGGAAGGCAGAGATCTTATCAGCACAGAAGGTGACAGAAGGAAGACATTCAGAGGGTCATACAGGTGACAGCAGCTCATGAGTGTCAACTGAGAGCCATGATCCTGCTGTCCTCCCAGTCCTCACTGCTCTGTGGCTGTGGCCTTAGGAAAGTCACCCCCACCTATACAGCACAGACAGTGATAGTGTGCACACAGCCCGGGCCTTGGAGACAAGGCCACATGAAGGTCAGGAATTGTCCAGACAGCCCTACTTTGCACCAAAGTTCAGGGTTAGCTGACAAGCCTCAGGGAGAGGTAGATATGGAAAGAAATATTGTAATAATCCCATTTCCTTCCTCCCTGACGTTGACACTCCATCCTTGACTCCCACAGACAGCTGAGTGGCATATTCCCCATTACTGTCCCCTTCTCCAAGACAGACACCTGAAGTGTGGGGTGGCCTCATGACCAGTAAGTGGCAGTCACACCTCCCACCAGCCTGGGGTGGGGGGGTGTCATTCAATAGAGCTGTTCCCCACACCTGTAGAGAAGCAGAAACCTCTCTGGAGATTGTGTGACCAGGAAGTGCTAGGGGACACACACAGGTCTCTCCACCCCTGTATCACAGGCCTTTCACCCTACTGCCGCCTCCCCAGAACAGTTGGGGTCTCTGTCACTTCTGATACACAGAGCATCACCCATCCATTCTGTGCCTGGCAGACATAACCAATTGAGCCTAGATGAAGCCTCTCAATCCTTTCCACACAATGCACCCTGCAGCTCCTATTGAGGAAACAGAATCTTCTCATGAGGTGAAACTTATTTTTCACCCCCACCAAGCCCTTGACTTTGCCACAGTTTTCCACTCCATATAAGCAAGACTTCATTAAAACAGGAGGAGCAGCTGCTCAGAGAAACAAGCCTGAGGGATGGGACTAAGGTGGAGACCTCTGTAGGATTTCTGCATGTAGGCGCGTCAGTCCCCAGGAAGTAGCTGAGCCGTGGCCAGCCAGCGGCACAGCTCCCACAGCTCCCACAGCTCCGGGGAGGGAAGCATAGGGCGTGGGCTCTGAGAGCCAGTGGACAGTACAGAATTCCTGGGAGCTATGGCAGTGGATGAAGCTTGGTTTATTGAGGGAACAGGTCACATTTATAGAGAGGGGAAGGGTCTCTGGCACCCAGGGGCGTCAGGGAAAGCCCCATTTGCATGTAGGGAGCTCATAACCTAGACCTAGGTGTTTTCACCAGAGGGGGCGACCTTATATGAGCATACAGGGAGAAGGGAGTCCCAGTCCTGGGGCCACAGCACCAGGTAAACATCAGCCAGGTCGCATACATACCTTTGATGGGGAGGTACAGGAAAGCAGTCAGCAAAGCTTGGTTTGTCAGAGCTGGGGGTGAGGCTGGGGGGAGCGGCTGAATGCCTTTCTCTCTCAGAATGGGGGTTCCAGGATTCCAAGCAGGCTTTGACCCCTCTTTATCTCTAGGACAGCCCCACAGTCCTCTCCTGCTCTGCTTATCCAGGGAAAGAAATTCCCTTTCATGCTCCTCACAGCCCTGGACAGCACTGATGGCTGCCTCCTGTAGGGGTGGTCTTGACCAGGCTCTGCTCATCCCGGGCTCTGAGCTGACACCAGGGCCTGCTGGGCTGGAGAAGGGGGTCTGCAACATCCTCTCTCCTCAGGCACTGGCAGGCAGAACAGAGTTCTCATACTGAGAGCATGTGTATACTCATAGTTCCCTGCACAGAGTGAGCCCCACAAGGCTGGAAGCCTGGGCCAGGGTCTCCCTTTAGGAAGGTCCCTCAAGGTGAAGGAAGACGCCAGAGCAGGGGAAGGAACCAGTGTTGCGGGGCCTTCCATCGGTTGGGAGAGATCTGAGATACAAACACACAGTAAATAGTGCCCCAGCATCCTCCATCCTTGACTCCTGCAGACATACCTGTGGTGTGGCCCATATTGCCTCCCCATCCTCCGAGTCATAGATTTGAGGTGCAGGGTGACCACATGGCCAGCAGGTGGCAGAGCTGCATCCTCTACCCACCAAGGGCTGGGTTAGGTGTTTTTACCAGATCACGCAGAATCTTAAGTAGTGGACATGAACCCAGTCTGGCTCACCCGGATGCTTCGTCCCCAGAGCCTGCTGCCCCGACATGAGGTTCTCACTGGTCTACCAGGAAGTGTCCTGTGCCTCCACCGGGGTCCTCACTGTCTGTGGGTTTCTGAGCTGAGGTGGTGAACAGGAGTTTGTCTTGCTCCTTAGGGATCTGCCAGTGTGGCCACCACACCGAGGGCCCATCCTGTGAGCGCTGCATGCCAGGTTTCTACGGCAATGCCTTCTTAGGCCATGCTGATGACTGTCAGCCCTGCCCGTGCCCTGGCCAATCAGCCTGCACAACGGTCCCAGAGAGTGGAGAGGTGGTGTGTACACACTGCCCACCTGGTCAGAGAGGTGAGTGGTTAGTGTTCTATTCCCTAGAAAGACCAAGCTGACACCCTGATACTGCCCTGGCTCTGGTGGGGGTGTCTGGGTTTGGGTTTGATGGGTGGGAAGGAATCTGGCCCTGGGGGAGGCTAGCTTGACTTCTGGGGAGAGTCTCCTTGTCAAGGCCACAGTGTGCTGAGAATTGCTCCAGACCTGGGTCTTGACCATATGTAACTGAACCTTGAGAGGCCCGTAGATGGGCCCCTGGAGCTGGACTCATGGCTTAGAATGTAATCAAGGGACATGGGATCCTCACTGTGAAGGTGGACAACCTCAAGGCAAGTGTTTCATATTTCAAGGAAGGCTCAGCAGGTAAAGTGCTGGCTGAGTAAGCTGGACGACCTTATTCAGAGCTGTATAGAAAGAGACCAGGCGGAGAGGCACACACCTATACTCTCAGCGCTGGGGAGGCAGAGAGCTTGAGGCCAGTCCAGCAGAAGCAGTGGGGTTCTGGTTAAGTGAGAGACCCTCAAAAAGTAAGGTGGAGACTGAGGATGACACCCAACGTTCACTTCAGACCTTCATGCTCATATGCATGTGTGTATACACATGCACGCGTGCACGCGCACACACACACGCGCACGCACACACACAGGACTCCAGCTTTCAGTCTTTATGGATGTCCATCAGGTAACCCAGAACACAGAGTTTCCCCACCCCAGGCCCAGCCTCCCCCGCTCCTCTCTGCCACTGGACTCCTACTGTCCTCAGAGGTGCATATAACAGCCTTTGAGATGTCTCCATGCCCCACAAAGTCACCCGCTTAAAGTGGTCAATTAAATGGTTGTTGGTATATTACATCGTTAATTTTTTATCATAATAAAACCTACATCATAAAACTGTCCTCCTTGGCCATGGTTTTAAGCATGTGATTCGTTGGCCGATGGAGCCCTGGCATCGTGTGCTGTCCCCTGCCATCATCCGGTCCGGCGAGCCCTGTGCCCCACCCTCTCCGCACCACTCTGTCTCTGAATTGGACACTTTGGGGTCTCCTCTAAGTGGTGTGTGTGTTGTCCTTCTGTGCCGTTTAGCCTCTGACTTCATGTGGGATTAGTGTCTGCATTGAACGGTCTTGTGGAGTGTCCTGCTCCCTGGGGACCATTCTGAAAGCAGCTTCCTGTCCCCCAGTAGCCCCAGGGTTGGGACACAGGACTGGTGTGGGGGAGTCCCACAGCCGGACTCTGCACCCCATTGACATCAACCTCCCCCACTTCTTACCTTGCCCCATGTTCTCCCCAGCACTGTGGTTCTGGTTCCCTGTGCCTTCACCTGAGTGAAGGACAGAGACAGGGAGCAGTGAGAAATGCTTGCATGGTGGGCAGGCATTCCAGAGGGAGGACGTCAGGGGAGCAGTTGCTGCTGCCAGAGGGTCTGAGGTGCTCACAGAGCAGGGGTTTCTGCCAGCCTCTTTACCCACAGCACCTCCTGGCGCCCTGGGAGGAGTAGCATCCAGCTTATCTGGACATCTGCGTTGAGCCTCACCCGAGTCCAGGCGCTGCCGTGGAGGGTGCTTGAGATGCCGGTGAAGGTGGTGGTGAGGATGGGGGTGGGCTGCTTCAGAAGTGTATTTCTAGTATGTTTAAAATGGTTGTTTTGTACGTTGTTGGGGGACGGGCTGCCTAGGCCTTGGCGTTTTGTATTGTCTGCAGTTGGCTTTATGTAAAAGATGTTTGATTCCTGGAGATCTGTGCATGCTATCAGTAGAACACCCGAGGAGCGTGTGTGTCAATAAAATCCCAGAGATGAGATGCTCAGGGTCCCGCTGTCCAGTGTGGCGCTTGCCAGGACAGGTGGTTCCCTCTGCTGAGCTCTCTCAGGGTTTGCAGCTATGAAAATGCCTCTTGGTCATCCTTGCTGCGCTGCACAGTAGCTGACTGCTACAGTGGACGGTGTGGCACCTGCTACTGCTGGGCACTGTACAGGAAGTGCTTTTCACAGATAACCTCGGTGGCCCTCCCAGCAGTGCGTGGGGCAGCTGTAGAGCTGTCCTCGCTGCTGAGTCGAGGAGCCCGAATCAGGGAAGCACGGTGGCTTGTCCGGAGCCGCACGGCCAGCAGGCAATGCTGTAGGACCTGTCTGCAGGCTGGCTTGACCCAGAGGCCAGGAGCCAGAGGAGTGACGGCCTGTGCCACACACTTGTGAGGGCGACTGGCCGGCACTTCAGACCTGGCCCTTCCGCACACAGGACGACGCTGTGAGAGCTGTGAAGATGGCTTCTTCGGGGATCCTCTAGGACTCTCTGGAGTTTCCCAGCCCTGCCGCCGGTGCCGGTGCAATGGGAACGTGGACCTCAATGCTGTGGGCAACTGTGATCCTCGTTCTGGCCGCTGCCTGCGCTGCCTGCACAACACAACAGGAGCCCACTGTGAGCTCTGTCAGGAGGGTTTCTATGGCAGCGCCTTGGCCACGAGGCCTACAGACAAATGTGCTCGTGAGTACCTAATTCCCAGACCTGTGGGCCAAGGCATGGGATCCACTGTCCTCAGCCCTCACTCAGGACCTGGACAGGATGGCCTCACTTCCAAGGAGGGCAACCTTAGACAGGTCTCTTGCCTTCTCTAAAAAGCATTAGGATCTGTTCTTCCCCAAGGCCCCTTCAGTCCTGACATCTCATAAGCTTTCTGCACTGATAATTCAGCGCTTTTTCCATATCTGCAGTTAGCACATGGGGCTGACACGGGGATGCTGAGGCCTTGACTGTCCCTCATCTGTCCCCCTCTCCCTGCCTGAGTTGCACTCCGCCTCATGCCTATTGGAGGGTCACAGCCTGCATCTGCCCGAATCAGGCTCCTGGAAGTCCTGCATCAGAACAACTCACCCTAATCCAGTGTCTAAAGAACCCCTTTTCACACGACACCAGCCACACCTCGCTGTCCTGCTGTGTGGAGCCCTCCCCAGGAAACCCCACTCAGGTGTCAAGAGGGGTGCCACACTGTGGTTCCTGGGACTGCAGAAGTGTGTGGCTCCAGATAGGGGCTGCTGGGCTCTGCCTGTGATCAGCAACCACATCTCTGGCCCTCTCTCCCGCTTGAAGCAGACCCGGGGGGGCATCTGCACCCCCATTCTTCTAGAATAGCTCACCCAGGCCTCATCAAGCACATGGGCTGAGACTCAAGCTTGTTCCTCAAGCTTTGCCAGGAAAGTCTCAGGCACTTGCTCTGCATGAATCACCTCTGAGGTTCCCTTAGCTTCTTGGCTTTGGCCCGTACCCCTAAAGTTGAAGCAGATGATCCCAACACCCTTTCTTGCAACTCCCAGCCTGCAGCTGTGACCCGAGGGGCTCAGTCAGTGAGAAGACACCCTGCAGCTCAGTGACCGGCCAGTGTGCCTGCCTGCCACACGTCACCGGGAGGGACTGCAGCCGCTGCAGCCCCGGCTTCTATGACCTCCAGTCTGGGAGGGGCTGTCAGAGGTACGGATGAGGCCGTGAGTGCCCTGGGAAGAGGGCACCATGGCACCTCAGGAGTGGTCCTGGTCTGGAATGTGACATCCCAGGCCCATTTCCAGGCACACTGTGCCCTTCACCAAAGGGTACAAAAGCTCAGTCTCTTGCTATCAGACTCATGGCTCTGCCAGCCCAGGAGGCAGGCCAAGAACAGCCAAGGGCTGGCCGAGTGGGCAGGTGGCTGGTTTGCTCTCAGCTCATTGACACCTATCACTGGGTGACTTTTTGACCACAGCAGTACCTGAGACTGATGTCTCAGCTTCAAAGGAAGACTCTGGGGAAAAGCTGAAGGAAGGGAATGATCTTTCTCGAGCGGCTCCTCGGAGCCTTTGTGTGTGAATTTCACAGTGACTTACCAAATCTGTGCCCACGGCTTTTTTTCCCCCTTTGCCCTGTGTGACTTGTGCTCCTTGGGCACAGCTATAACCATCAGAGGCTGGATTAAGGGGTAGTCTGATCAGCCCTCATACTTGCTTCTCATTGCAGCTGCAAATGCCACCCACTCGGCTCCTTGGAGAACAGGTGCCACCCCAGGACCGGTCAGTGCCCCTGCCGACCCGGTGTCACAGGGCAAGCCTGTGACAGATGTCAGCTGGGTTTCTTTGGCTTCTCCGTCAAGGGCTGCCGGGGTGAGTCCTGGGTCCTAGTGAGCTGTGGAAGGGAGGGGCCCAGGTCTCTTGCTGGAGATGATCCCCAGGAAGCGCGTGCGGTAGGGAAGACGACGGGGAGATCTGGTCACCTGAGCATGGCGTGCACGGGTGTAAGGAGTCCAGTGTCCTGGTGGCCCCTCTAATGTGACCACTGCATCCTTGAACATCTGCAGACATCATGTCACATGTCAGCACAATTTCCTCACTGTATATGGCTAGTGCTCTGACAGTTCTGGGTCCCTGGGAACATTGCAAAGACTCAAGACTTGGTTGCTGGATTTAACCTTCTGATCAGTCTCTGGGGGTGGAGCCCTGGAGTCTGCATTTGAGGACACTCAGGGGTTGTGGGAATCCAGGTGGGGTATGAGGATTTGGAGGTGGTGGTAAGTGATGAGTCAGAGATCACCATCAGGTTCCCCAGAGTCGGCTTCTGTCCTCCAGACTGTAGGTGCTCCCCACTGGGTGCTGCCTCACCCCAGTGCCATGAGAACAGTACGTGTGTGTGCCGACCCGGTTTCGTGGGCTACAAGTGTGACCACTGCCAGGACAATTTCTTCCTTGTGGATGGTGACACGGGCTGTCAGGAGTGTCCCACATGCTATTCCCTCGTGAAGGAGGAGGTAAGTTGCCATGTCCAGACACCCCCCGCCCCTACCTTTGGGTTCATTCCACACCTCCAGGGAACACCAGCTCCATGCTGTGGACCAGAAGCTGCCTGACCAGCTTCACCCGCAGACCTCGAACTTTGCGTTCCCACTGGCCACCTTCTTCTGAGTTCACACAGCCTCAATATTCCAATCCACCCAGCCCTCCCTGGTCCCCCTGTCCTGGATGAGCCAGAGGTGGCTCTTGTCACATCCTCTCCTAGCCTCTCAGGGCTGAGGTCTCATACTTGTGCAGCTCAGTGAGGGTAAGCAGACAGGCAACACTTGGAGCAGTCTATGCAGCATTTCAGGCAGGGAGTTGGGTGGCGTGAGTCAGGAGTTGGAGCCCGAGGACCCAAGAGGACCCCTTCCCAGCCCCACTAGTTGTCTTGTCCGGGAAGAGGGCATCCTTATAAGCCTTAATGTCCTACTCCAGAACAGCTAGTTCCAGCTTTCATGTCTCCTGGACCCAGTGGGGCTCTAAGAACATATGGTGCTGTAGGAGAAAGTGGTGTGTCCTGAGCTCTAGCTGCAAGGCCTCAGGGCAAGCAGGCCAGGCCTGTAAGCAAGGCCATTTCTATTTCTGCAGTACAGCATGCACTTTGTACCACTGGGTGAATCAATCTACCACATGGCCTCCCTGTGCCTGAAACAGTTTTTTTTCTTCCAAATGAGTTCACAACCCATGTGTCATGGAGAAAGGCAAAGAACATCTAGGGTCTGTCAGAGCACCGGGGGCTTTGGGTCTAAGGACAGTGCTTGGGACCTGGCCCTCTGTTGCAGAGTGAACTGAGCCATGGCAGGCACTCATGTCCTGGCTGGCTCCTGATGCACATGCCGTAGATGCAGCCTCTGTGCATGGGGGCTCAACGCAGTACATGGGGCAGTGGGTGCCCATAGCACCTGCACTGTGTGCCTAGAAACACAGTGAGCAGTAGACAGAAGCGAGCAGGGGGGCTAGTAAAGTGCTTACCATGCAAGCATGAGGACTCGAGGCCAGTCCCCATGTAAAAGGGGGACACAATGGCATCCAAAGACTAGGGAGGCATAGACAGCAGATCCCCTTGGCTTCCTGGACAGCCAGCTGAGTTTACTTGGTGAGTTCCAGGCCAGTGAAGGATTCTATTAAAAAAAAAAAAAAAAAAAGCAAAGTAGGGGATATCTAAACAGGAACAACTTCCAAGGTTGACCTCTGACCTCTGGCACATACACACATACATACACACAGCTCCCCACCCAGACATGTACACACATGCACACATACAAGCACATATACACACATGCACCTAGGCATACAATCTCCATGGAGCTCCTTTCCTCTGCCTCTGCCCCTCCCTCAGTAGGGCAGGGGTATGGCTGGCAAGGAGTCAGCAGGTTCTAGGGTGTGAGAAGGGAAGTCCTTGGTGAAGTTGGGTGGGTAAGATAGGTCCTCGGGGTTGTTGAACCCTTAACCCTGAGGGTAATGTCAGAAGGAGGGTACCCATGGAAAGGGTGAACCAGACAGAAGCCAGGGGCAATGCCCAGCTCCTAGAGACCCCAGCCTCATACAGCTTTTCTTCCCAAATGTCCCCTGCAGGCAGCCAAGCTGAAGGCCAGGCTGATGCTGATGGAGGGCTGGCTGCAGGGGGCTGACTGCGGCAGTCCCTGGGGACCACTAGACATTCTGCAGGGAGAAGCCCCTCGGGGGGATGCCTACCAAGGTCGCCACCTACTTCAAGGTACAGGGGACAGCAGAATGGGAGGTGAGGGGGCTGGGAGAGCCTGAGCTGGTTGGGAGCTCTCAGGATAGTCATGACACACAACAGGCCTCTCCTCCCATGTCCCTAGCTCATCGTAATGACATCCACATGGGTCTCTGTGCCCTGCCTCCGGCCCTGTACTGACTATATATAAGCTCAAGGCAAACATGGTCTGGGTCCGTTCATTTAACCACATGCTCTGCAAATCCAGGGTGCTGTTCCAGGTGCTGACCAGGTAGATCCTCTGGGGGTTTGGTTCCTGGCCTGTTTGCTTGCTGCCATGTCTCCAGTCAGTGTTTGGCACAATGCAAAACAATTAGTAACTGAGAAGAGCAGACCTGTCACTTAAGCCAGGTGGAATGCAGCCTTGGGATACAGAAAACTTTGAGAATGTTGAAGCAGAGCTGATCACCTTGTACAGCTGTGTTAGCAAGTAGCTGCTCTTCAGCAGCCGGCTGAAGATGAGCCAAGTACCTGTGAATGGGAAAACCATTAAATGAGAGGCCACCGGATGGCCCTATGTGAACCTCAGCAAAAGTCACAGCACTGAATTGAGTTGGGGGCTAACCGCCAACCCAGATTCTAGAGTTATTTATTGTGGTTCCGGTGGACCTGCCGCCAAGTCTCTGTATGTGGCTGGTTGGCTACAAGTCCTAATTTGCCTTCTCTGGGCCTCAACCTTTACAATTGTAAGATGGCTGTCCATCTTACATGTTTCTCGTTTGCTGTACTGGAGGCAGGGGACAGAGTGGCTCTGGGGATCTGGCCCAGGGCTCAGCACTGCTGGGCAGTCCTAATGGAGTTCAGCTGTGACCAAGCAGGGTGAGGGGACTTTCGTGTGGAATCTCAATCGGTGATCACTAAGTCACTGGCTTCCCACAGGGACCCGGGAAGCCTTCCTGGAGCAGATGGTGGGCCTGGAAGGTGCCGTGAAGGCCACGCGGGAGCAGTTGCGGGAACTGAGGGGAAAGGCCCACTGTGCCCAAGCTGGAGCTCAGAAGACCTGCGTGCAGCTGGAGGAACTGGGGGAGGCATTGCAGTCCTCAGAGGAGGAGATCGTGCGAGCAGCCTCAGCTCTTTCATTCCTGGTACCTGCAGTCTCCATCAACCCTGCTTTCCCTGGAGCCTGCTTCCCCTGGAGTCCTTGCCCCAGCCTTGCCCTTAATCGATTCCCTGTGGTATACTCTTTATTGGATGCGTGGTATCACCTGAAAACTGGGTCACACTGGGTGTCTTCCATTGACAGAGAAAGGCAATATTTGCAACAAGCAAATGTTTCGAGTAGAAAGTGAATTCACAATGGTGGACAATGCCACTGGGCTTCCCATGTTCAGGGACACTGCTCACCGAGAGCTGGTGTCATAGTTAGTTTTGTGCATTTATAAAATTATTGGCACCATTCTATTCTGCCCAGTCAGCTGGCTGTAACCCTTGACCTTCCAGAAAGAGACCTCAGTTTCTTCCTCTATTCTTTAAGGAGAGTCTTCAGGAAGGATCCAGCCCACCCACCAATTGGAGCCATCTGGCATCAGAGGCCCACACCCTCTCCAGGAGGTGAGCCCCAATGTTCCAGGATACTGTGTCCATACTGTGATAGGGAGCCAGGCCTTCTTGGGCAGGCTCCAGAGTGAGGGATAGCCTACAGAAGCTAAGGCCAGTGGGGAATAAATGTTACCAGCATGGGAAGGAGTTGGGGTGGGGAGAGGATGGAGATACAGACATGTTGGAAAAAGCTTGCTCAATGGAATGCATCTCAACATCTGATGGATCAAAAAAAGATACCCACAGCTTTATTAAGTTTATTAGGTTAAGCCTGGGGAAATAAATGACTTAATCAGTAAAGTACTTATCACACAAACATGAGGACCTGTTCTATCCCCAGAACCCATGTGAAAAGCCAGGTGTGGTGGCACTGCCTTGCAGTCTCAGCACTGAGAATGCAGAGACAGGATGATCCTGGAAGCACACTGGCCAGCCAGGCCACCCTGGGTCCCAGGGACAGACCCTGTCTTAAGAAATAAGGTGGAGCCAGGCAGTGGTGTTGCAAACTTTTAATCCCAGCCCTCAGGAGGCAGAGGCAGGTGGATCTCTGAGTTCGAGGCCAGCCTGGTCTACAGAGTGAGATCCAGGACAGCCAGGGCTACATAGAGAAACCCTGTCTCACAAAACCAAAACAATAATAATAACAATAATAATAATCTTAAAACAAGGTGGACAGACCCTGAGAAACCACACATACCTGGGGTTGGCCTCTGGTCTACACACACACACACACACACACACACACACACACACACACACACACACGGTGGGGAGATAATCCATGTACTTTGCAGTGCAGTATCTCATTGTATTTGAAGAGTCACATGACCATCAGACATAAATCTAGGACACTTTTATCATCCCCCAAATAAACCCCATATCAGTTTCCATCACCCCCCCCATTTCTCTCCAGCCTTTCTGAGCAACTACTGATCTACTTTCTGTCTCTATAGAACTGCTTATTTAGGGTATTTCGTGTAGATGGGGCCATATAACACACGGCTTGTCACTTTTGTCTCATTTCACTGGACATCAAATTTTCAGGGTTCAGTCGTGTAATAGCACAGGTCGGTGCTTCATTCCATTTTATGGGGGCATAATAGTTTAGGGTAGAGATACATTACATTTTGTTTGTCCAGGCCTCCACTAATAAACACTGACTTGGGGGTAGTGGTGATGTATCTGTGCGTGTGCAGGTGCGCCTGAAAGCCAGAGGACAGCCTGGGGTGTCATTCCTTAAGTGGCACGCACAGTTTTTGTAGACACAGGGCTTCTCAACAGGCTGAGACTCAACACTTAGGCTTACCCGGCTGGCCGGCAAGCCGAGGATGTGTCTCCCTTCCTTCCCTGGGCTGGGGTTATAAGAGCGTTTCACTGCTTTTGTGTGGATGCTGGGGATCAAGCTCAGGACCTCGTGTTTGCAAGGCAAGCACATTGCTGACTGAGCATCTATCTCCCCAGCCCAGCATTTGGGTTGTTTCTCTGCTTCCTTTAAGACATAACTTATGGGAGCTAGATAGATTGCTCAGTTAACCACTGGCTGCTCTTTCAGAAGACTTGGGTTCAATTCTCAGCAACCATGTGGTGGTTCCCAACCATCTACAGTGGGATCTGGCATGCATGGAGACAGAGCACTCGTATACATAAGATACATGAATAAATAAATCTTTTTTTAAAAGGAAGAAACAGCTTATGTTCCTAAAAGCATAGAATCTCTAGCAATTTTTCTCTGTTTTAAACTTTTTAGGTTTATTTTACATGTATGAATAATTTGCCTGCGTGTATGTATATGCATCTCACACATTTTCACATTTTCCTCTTTTTATTTTTTTTCAAGACAGGGTTTCTCTGTGTAGCCTTGACTGTCCTGGAACACACTCTGTAGACCAGGCTGGCCTCTATCACAGAGACACACCTGCCTCTGCCTTCCTAGTGCTGGATTAAAAGTGTACACCACCATGCCCAGCATATCTTACTCTTAAAAAAAAAAAAAAAGATGTATTTCGGGGCTGCAGAGATGGATGGCTCAGTGGTTAAGAGCATGTATCGCTCTTCCAGAGGATCTGAGTTCAGTTCCTAGCACCCATATTAGGTAGCTCACCGCCCCCTGTAACTCCAGCTCTAGGGAGTCTGCCTCCTCCTTCTCCTCCTCCAGGGCCACCTGCAACTCACATACACACATAGGCACACATGCATACATACAACCTAAAAACAAATAACAAATCTTCCCATGGATGATAGAAGGTGGATCCATGGAGCCAGAGTCTCAGGCAGGTGTGAGCTGACCCATGTGGTTGCTGAGACCCTGAGCTCTGGACCTGTACAAGAAAGTGTTAACTGCTGAGCCATCTCTCTAGCCCACAGTTTTCCTCTTTAGTAATAGGGACCAAACTTATTTTAGAGATGAGGAGACAGATCCAGAAGTCAGTTGACTGACTTGTGGACACACAGCCTGGGAGTGATAGAGCCAGGATTTGATCCCAGGCCGGCTTGTCCACTCCCCGCTATGCTGTCTGTATGAGAGGCTATGTGGTGAAAGGCCTTTGCTAATCCTGGTGCCAGGACCATTTTCACACTGATGCATGACAGGAGCAGAAACCCAGAGTGTCCCTGCTATTGCTGTGGTGGCAGGTGGATGGAAAGGACTCTGTCCTGCGGGAGACCCAGGACGCAGGGGTGTGGTCTGGGCACATCCATCTCTGTGTGTGCTCTCGGTGACTGTCAGGCCAATTCACATAGCCACAGGGACACAGCCACCAAGATTGAAGCTGCTGCACGAAGGGCCCTGCTCACCTCCAACGCCAGCCACGTGCTCCTGTGGAGTCTGCTGAAAGGGACAGAGGCCATGGAGGCCCAACAGGACCTGGAGGACAGGTGAGACCTCCTCAGGTGTGTGGAGAAGCTTGGGCTTCTTCCAGGAGCCCACAGGAACCAGTCAGAACCAGATCCCTTGGGTCCCTCATGATGTTTCAGGGTTTCTTGGGGCTGCACTCTCGAAGGAGTGGGGCTCTGGGTTCCTGGGCCTCTGACGGGAGAAGTGGACAAATATTCAAAAATTGAGTCCCAGGGTAGCTAATCTCTGCCCCAGCAACGTTCCCTGAGTGCATCCCATCAGGGGCAGGGTGGCGTCTTGTCTCTCTTGTTGCTGCTCCCTGGCAGCAGCTTCTTTCATTGCCTCTGAAGTCCAGGCTCTGGACATCTCTGTTCAGCCTTGAGCTAGACAGCACGGCAGGGTGAAGCCATGTGGCCCGCCTCCAAGAGCTGACTGCTATGAAGCCGTCACTCAGCTCAGGGGTCTCCGTTTGTCAGTGAAGAGTGACATATGGTGTTAATTATCCTTTTCATTGCTGTGACAAAAATACCTGACCCGAAGCAATTTAAAGGTGGAAAGTTTTTTTTTGTTGTTTTTTTTTTTTTTCTGGAATCCAGTTGGAGGGAGTTCTTCCAGAATAGTGAGGAAGACACTGGTACAGGGCTTGGAGTCACAGCCCGTGCTCCGACAAACCAGGTTCAGCCTCCCATCCTTGATAAGCCAGTTAACAGGCCAAATTAATACTGAAAAGCAGAAAAGGGAGATGTATCTATGTGGCCACACTGGCTAGCTCAGGCTGTAGGCTTTCCCCATGCCAGGCACTGGACTCTTGAGGGAATTCCAGTTCCTGGGCTCCACCCTTTCAGTAACAAATAACTTCCAATAACAAAGTGATGGAAACGAGAGGCTCAGAATATCCTCATCTCTGTTGGGCTGGCTACAGCATGGCTTCACACAGGGACGGCATGGGGGACAGGAGCAGGAAGTGGGCTGGTCACCTTGCATCTACAGTCAAGAAGCCAAGAGTGAACAGCAAGTGGGCCAGGGTGTAAAACCCCAAGGCCTTCCCCGCAGTGACCCACATCCTCCAGTGAGGCTCCACGTCCTAGAGTTCCACACACTTCCCCGTGCCGCTCCGCTAACTGGGGACCAAATGTTCAAGCATATGAGCCCATGGAGGTCATTTCACACTGAAACAGCAACGTATGTCAAAGGTCAGCAGCAACTGCATCATCAACCAAGATCACAGCCTAGGCCACTGTCCTTCCATCTCCCCTCCCCCAGGTAGCTTCCTCTGTAGCTTACTAAGAAGGTTCTAAGAGGGTCTTAGAACATATGGTTCTTGGGCACACAGCAGCCTGGAGCCTGGGCAGAGTGGCATTCCCAAACTGAATAAGGGCATACTGGGTTGGTTTGCTCATTTAAAAGCTTCAGAGACTAAGAGGTAGCTGTTAGGAGTGCTTACAGCTCTTGTAGAAGACCCAAGTTCAGTTTCCAGCATGCACATTGGCAGGCAAACATACACACACGCGCACACACACGCACACACACACACACAAACACACACACACAGACATAGCCTGAAATCTGCAGAGTCACAGGTCCAGATCTGCACAGGGTGAGTCTGCCAAGAAGCAGGAGAGGGCTTTGCAGCTCCAGTTAGTGTCTCTGATAAAGAAGGGTCCTGCACCCTGTTCTGTGGCTCATCCTGATCTCTTTCCTCCCAGATACCAGGAGGTACAGGCAGCCCAGACTGCCCTGGGCACAGCAGTGACAGAGGTGCTGCCCAAAGCTGAGAGGGCACTGGCCACCGTGAAGCAAGCCATTGGCGACGCAGCCCCACGCCTGGTCTCGCTGGTCACCACAGGAGCAATGGTCAGTTCAGCAGCTTTGGAGTTCCTCGTGGGGTAGCAGTGAAGGTTTTAGATTATGGAGAAGCCAGAGGACCGGGCAGAGGTGGGCAGGGCTTCCTAATAACTGAGAAGTGGCCTGTTGAAGCAGGCAGGGCTTAGCCAGTCTTCAAGACCAAGGCTGGAACTATGACATGAATGAGGGCATCAGAGGACAGAGATGACCTGTGTCCAGTTCCCACTCCACCAGTGACCTTGACCAAGGATTTCTCTCCCTGAGTTTCAGCCACCAGTTACCCTCTATCCCGTGGACCCCGCGTCCTCTAGCTTAATTTTAGAGGAGCTGGAGGGGACCGAGTGAGACCACCGTCAACACTCATCAGTTCTCCACATCCTGTCCAGCTTGTCTGTTAAGTAATCCTGAGATCTCCAGCCTCAGAAACCCGGCTTTAATAGAGCAATAAGTCAGCTCCTGGTGCAGCTCATGGGGAGAATGTCCAGCATGCACCAAGCCCTGAGTTCCACCCCTGACCCCAAGGAAGTAAGAAACAGAAAGCTATCCAAATGCGGTTGGGACACAGATTGCTTGCAGCTACTCCTCATGGCTTCCTCCACATGCAATAACCTGGATGTCCCAGATACCACTGAGGGCTTGGGACCACATACAGTTCTGCCTTTCTAATGTCTGGAACATTACACATTCTCAAGCACACAGGTCAAGGTTCAGATGGAGGAAGTACTGCGGTCTTGCAGAGGGAAACTCACCTTGCAAGGAAGAGAGGCAGACATACCCATGGGTCAGGACAGTTAGCTGGAATTGCCCAGGGCTGCCCAGCTAGAAAGTGGTAGGACTGGAGTCTGAGCCTCCAGTGACAGGTTCCCCCAACCTGTCTTTTCTGCAACTTGCTTTCTCCTGCTGCTGCTGTCCCTAGGGTATCTGAGGTGTCTGGGACAGCAGGAGGCACTCTGGGACCAGGGTCAAAAGCTTCAGTTCTGAGTTAGTAGCCTCAGGCTGACCCTCAGCACAGCAGGGCATTTTTCTCTGAGCAGAGGATGTGGTCCCCAGCCCTACCTGAGCCCACCATTTCCCTGCAGCCTCCCAACTCCCAAGCTAGCGACCTGGACCGGAAAGCAAAGGCCTTGGGGCAGAAACTGGCTCAGAAGGAGCTCCAGGCGGTCCAGGCTGTAGGAGCCCTGCAGGCAGAGGCTGGGGCAGTGCTGCAGAAGATGGAGCCCTTCATGCAGGTCAGCTATGAATCTGGGACCTGGAAGAGGGAGGGACTGCCTCCAGGGGAACCGAGGGGCAGGGGGTGCCAAGATAGAAAATCATTTTCAAGTCTCTGGTGCCTCCCTCAAAATGCCTGAGAGTGTAAAGGTGGCCAAGCCAAGGGAGGGGAGTCTGGTTGCTGTGAAGAGAGTAAAAGGATGAGGGGAGAGAGGATGGACAGACAAACAGGTGGGTGGGTGAGAGAGAGGCCCTCTCTCAGGGTCAGTCACAGCTAGATGGCTGTGTGTCTCTTCCTCCCTTCTGCCCTTAAGTACCCCATGTTCAGAGGCACCCACTCTGAGCAGCCCATGGGACTCAGTGTTAAATCACACAGCATGGTGTTGAGCCCAGAGCACTAGATCAGGAGGTTCTAGCATGGCAGTTTAACATACAACCTGTAACATGTAGCACATAACACATAACATATAACATAACACAGGATGACCTGCCAACATATAGAAGACCCATTAAAAGTAGTTGTGCTAGGGGGGTTTTCTTGGGGGATAATTTCAGACTTGTGGGACGGTTCTGCAGACAACACCCAAAGTCCCCACCCTCCCCACAGAGCCATTTGATGTTAGTGTTTTAGTCAGCCACAGGGCAGGTGTCAAACTCAGGAAAGCAATATGACACCTCCCAGGAACACAGCCTACTGACTAAGAACTCCTCGAGGGTAGCCATAGCTTTTCCAGGGCCCTCAGCTTCCCAACAAACTCAGGATGTTATCTTTAAGGAGAAAGAAAGTTTCCGAGAACTGAACCCAGGGCCTGGCATGTACCCAGGAGAGCTTGCAGTGTTGAGAACCCCACATCATGCCCTCTGACCTGACCCCCCTCCCCCCATCTTGGGTGAGGAAGCCAGGAGGGAGGCAGCCTCTGCAGCCCCTCTAGAAGCTGAGTCCTGTGAGGACCGGACCCCCACCTGCAGAGGCTCCCCCCGATACTCCACAGCTCCTCTACACCCCCTACCCCGATCTTCAAACTCATGGTGTTTATTTGTAGCACATCATACAAGAAACCTTTTCTTTCTTTTCAGCCTCAAACTGATTTTCTTGCTGAGTATACACTTTGGAATTTCCAACAGCAACAAGTTTCTATATGTTTCCTATATGTTTAATACTAATATTTATGTATGTGCCAAGAAGATACAATGAAGCATAGAGCTCACTTTACATGCCGCACTACCTAGGCCTCTGGGCCCCTCCCTTGATAAATCTTTATATCTGAGCTGTACAAACAGAGTTTGGAAATACAAATATACTCCCGCCTCAAGGGAGAACGTTCCCAGTTTCAGTGGCATTCGGCACATTCGCAGGGCTGTGCAACCCCTCCTTTCTAATTCTGGAGGGTTTTCACTACTGCTGTAGTGATCCCAGGAACCCATACCTGCAGGTGGTGCCTCGACTTCCCCTCCTGAGGCCCTGCACACCCCTCCACTCTGTCTCTGACTTCGTGGTCGAACTTGGCAGCCATCACCTTTCTCTCTCTCTCTCTCTCTCACGCACACACACACACACACACACACATTTAATTTTTGTGTCTGTGCACGGGTGGGAGCACACATTTGCCACCTGAGTGAGCATGGAGGTCGGAGGACAGCTCACAGGTCTTCACACATGTCTTCAGTCATGCGAGGCAGAGATCGAACCCGTGTCATCGAGCTTAGAGACAATGCTTTACCACCTAGCCATCTAGCCAGCCCAAATTCTTTTCTTTAAAGCTTTATATTAGCATATATTAGCTAGGCAGAATAGTGGGTTTCACCACAACAGCTTCCTACATCTAGCGTTCACCCTGTTGCCTGCTCGTCCCCCGCCCCCTCCAGCTCCAGCTCGTTAGTTCCCACTCTACCTTCATGTCTCTTTTTGTAAGCCAGCGGGTGTCAAGGGGATTGCACAGGGGAGAATCTATTTGCGGGAGATGACTCCCGTCTTAGATACTGTTCTGTTGCTGTGAAGAGACACCACAACCCACCAATAAAGAAAGCATTTAATTCGAGGCTTACTTACAAGTGCCAGGGCTAGTCAGTCCATTATCACCATGAGCGGGAGGGTGGTGGCAGGCAGAGTGCTGGAAAAGTAGTGGAGAGCTTCTATCCTGATCCACAGGCAGGAGGCAGAGAAAGCAAGACTGGGCCTAATGTGGGCTTTTGGAACCTCAAGGCCCACCCGCAGTGACACACCAACTCCAACAAGGCCACACCTCCGAATCCTTCTCAAACAGTTCCACCAACTGAGGACCAAGTATTCAAATAAACAAGCCTATGAAATCCATTCAAACTATCACACATATGGGTCCCATAGCAGTGTCTACACTTTTGAAGGAAATGTCTCCTTCCTCCATCAATCATTAGCTTACGTATAAATCCACAGGGAGGAGTGGGAACTTGTGACACCACCCCCAAAGCAGGAGGTTGATGCCGAGGGGCCTAACTGTATGCAGATCTTGTACAGGTTGTCACAGCTGCTGTGAGTTCAAGAATCCAAAGTCCATGCCATGCCCTCCAGTCAGCTTCCTGTGACTCTTACATTCTTCGTGTCCTCTCTTGCACAGCCAAACCTGAGCTCTTCACTATCTCTGGCATCTGGCAGCCGTGGGGGAGGTGATTGCTACTCTGCAAGGAGAAGCTGTTTAATAGCCACCGGCTGTCCTAGCAGAGTTGCAGACGGAAGTGTGTGGTTGTCTCCTCATCCTTTGGCTCCCGTTTTCTGGTCATCCTCCAGGCTTCTGAAGATAGAAATTGACTTGGGGTTTGGCATCCATATAATCAGTTCTGGGCTCCTAAAATCAGGGTGATCTCCAGTCACAGTCATTCTGAGGTTTGCGGCCTAGCCTGTCCATCTGGGGTCCCTTGACGTGTCCAGGCAGCTGCCCTGCCTCTCTCCTCTCCTCGCAGCTACGCCATGAGACCACAGCTGCCCTGACACAGGCTTCCTCAGCTGTCCAAGCGGCCGCCGTGACCATCACAGGAGCCAAGACCCTGCTAGCTGACCTAGAGGGTGCGTGTATCCTGGGCTTTGGGGAGTACAGGGCTCTGACAGCCAACTCGCCTTAGCCAGTGATGCCTGATGACAGGGAACAGAGTCTAGTTATGTGAACGTAAGCCAGGCAGACCTCAGTCCTTCTGCCTCTGGGGACTTCCGTGCGGTTTGTCTCTCCGTCTCGCATAGCGCTCACTGGGTACTGCCCCTGTGACCACCACAACTAGTTCCTAGCGTTGTCAGACCAAGCACAGCGTTCCTCGGGATCAGGTGGGAAGAGAACCGGTTGTCTCTGGCAGGAGTGTGGTTCGGTGGTACAGAGCTTGTCTAATGTATACGAGGTCTCAAGTCCCATCTTTAGCACAGGTAAAAAGTAAAACCAGAGTCTGAGGATGTGCTCAGTCGTTGGTATGCTTGCCAAATATGCATGAGGCCGCGTGTTACACCCCCAGCTCCCCAAAAAACCATGCATGGTAGTGCATGCCTGTAATCCCAGCATTCAGGAGGATCAGGAGTTCAAGTTCATCCTTGGCTACATAGTGAGTTTGAGACTATCCTGAGCCGCATGAGACACTATCCAAAAAAGAAAAAGAAAAAGAAAAAGAAAAAAAGAAATCTAAGGAAAAAAACCCTAATTGCTGGGTGGCGGCTCACCCTGTACTCATAGCACTAAATAAGCTAAGGTTGGAAGACAGCCTCAGGTTTGAGGCCAGCCTGGCTACCTAGTAAGTCCTGAGCCAGCTTGAGCTATTGAATGAAACCCTATATCAAAATGCCCCAAATGAAACAGAACTCAAAACTATGTGTTGTGAACTTTAAGAAAATGAAGTTATGCTGGGCTTGGTGGCACAGGCCTTTAATCCCAGCACTTGGGAGGTGGAGGCAGGTGGATTTCTGAGTTCGAGGCCAGCCTGGTCTACACAGTGAGTTCCAAGACAGCCAGAGTTACAACAGAGATATGCTGTCTCAAAAAACTGAAAAAAGCAAAAAAGCAGTCAAGTACCCCGCTTTACAGATGGGTAGACTGGGAAAATCAATCACTGTCCATCCCCGAGTCAGAGCTGAGCACTCTCTCCCCACTGCACGGTCGGCTGTGATTGACTTCTGCCGTGTCGTCTTCCTTCAGAGAGAAGCCAGCCGTTGTGGTTCTTGTCCACTCCAGCCAGCCCCTTTCCCTCCAGTCCTGCCTGCTGCACACTGGAAATGTAGCTTTAGCCCAGTGGTGCTGGGGAGGGGCATGTTTTCTAGTTTCCTTGGGGCCTGAGGTCCTGGTCACTCACTGGGGCCTCATATGGAAAGGACATGGCTGTGTGTGCATATATAACCAGAGTCACGTTTAGGAAAATGTAAAACCACACTATGGAATGTCATGTCTAATTCTGGCCCATTGTATGCCTCAGCTTCCTTCTCTCCAAATGACCTCCCAGGTGTCACCTCCTGTTGAGAAGAAGACTGTGCATGTGCTCGGTAGAAATGTGTCCCTCTGACTCTGCTCCATAACCCACACAGAGATTAACTTCCAACCTCAGCCCCAGACTCTTTACACCCTCTCGGGTCACAGTCCAGGGACTCTTTCGGCTGTGACCACTATGCGGTATGACTTCAGCAGAAAGACCACAGGACAAACACAAAGCATATGGGTCTTTGCGTCCACTGAGGACAGTGTCTCACTCCTTTTGTTAGTCCTCGGGGTCACCTGGAGAGGGGATACACAGGTATCCTGTGTCTCCAACCTCCACTTCCATTGTCCAAGGTCCTGGGGCTAGTCAAGCATCTGCAGTCACCACCCAGCAGGCTCTCCAGTGTGAGTCTGCTCCTCCTGCCACAGCCTTGACCGCTTTTTCAGGAATGAAGCTGAAGTTTCCTCTGGCCAAGGAACAGGCAGCACTGAAGAGGAAAGCAGGCAGCATCAGGGCCAGGCTCTTGGAGGACACAAAGAGGAAGACTAAACAGGCAGAGAGGATGCTGGGAAATGCAGTCTCTCTCTCCTCCACTGCCAAGAAGAAAAGCAAAGAAGCAGAGCTGATGTCCAAAGACAATGTCAAGGTCAGGTTCAGGACAACAACGGTGTTGGTATCAGCTTTCTTCCCTCGGTACCAAAGTGCCATGCTTACAAACCGCTGTGGGTCCTGGCTCTTAGCTCGGGAGTTCACGGGGGTGACCTTACCGATTCCTCATGAAAAAGGAGCCACTGGTGACCCTGTGAGCATGTGAGCACTCTAGGCTGAGCCTAGTTCAAGGCTTAAGTCATATGACCAAGACTCACACCTGGGCCCTTTGGGATGTTGTCTAAACTTCTGGGTTTTTCTTTTTTATTTATTTAATCTATTTACCTTTTTACGTAATTTTTTAAGATTTATTTTATGTGTACAAATGCTTTGTCTGCACGTATGTATGTGTACTATGTACATGCCTGGTGTGGGCAGAAGTCAGAAGGGGGTGTGGGATCCCCTGGCTGTGAGCCACCACGTAGGTGCTGGGAACTAAACCCAGGTCCGCTGCAAGAACAATGGTTGCTCTTAACTGCTGACCCATCTCTCCAGTCCCAGTCTCACATATCCTAGGCTGGCCTTGAAATTACTATCTAGCTGAGGATGAATTTGAACCTTTGATTCTTTTGCCTCCACTTCTGCTACCACCCCCAGTTTATCCTGTGCTGCAGATTGAACTCAGGCCCTCATACATTCAAGGCAAACACACATCCAGTTGAGCCACATTCCCTGTCCTCTGGCTTTAACTGGGACTAAATTCTAAGGTGTGTGTGTGTGTGTGTGTGTATCTTCAGATCTGGTGCTCGTATCCAAGTGACCTCTCCTCATGGATGCCTGTGTTTCCGAAGGACCAGCCTGAACCTGGGAGTTCCAGGCACAGTTTCTTGTCCACTTCTCAGACTTTGAGCAGCTCCTCCTCCCTCTTCCTGGCCTCTGTTTGCTCACCTATAAAATAAGTGGATTTCTCCACTAAGGAGAAATGAGTAGTTTGTAGTACTCTGCTGGAAGCACATCCTGTCTGCAGCGCATGCCTATTGAATGTGGGAATGAAGGAGTGAGTGAATGTTCTAGGTTATGAAGTAGACTGTTTGGCATCATGTCGTAAGACCCACTGTCCAGGCCAGACCTGGTGGTACAAGCCTGTATCCCAGCTGCTTTGAAGACTGAGACAGGAGGATCACAAATCCAAGACTATCCTGGGTAATTAGTGAACCCCTATTTCAAAATAAAATGTAGGAACGATTCATGACAGGTAGACTGGTTGTAGGGCACTTACCTAGCATATGTGAAACTCTGGGTTTCAATTTCAGTACTGAAAGAGAAAAACAAAGAGCAAAACCTGTCTTTCCCAAATGGCTTATTCTCTCCTTCCCTGCTGCTGTCCTACAGCTCACCAAAGCTTTGCTGAGGGAGGGGAAGCAGGACCACCGTCGTGCCAGCAGGCTTGCCAGCCAGACCCAGGCCACACTCCGCCAGGCCTCTCGGCTAGTGCTAACCTCAGAAGCACGCAAACAGGAGCTGGAGGAAGCTAAACAGGTGAGTGTGCCCAGCCCTCACGCCATTCCCCCTCTGCCCAGTGTTTTAGTTAGGGTTACTATTGCTGTGACGAAACACCATGACCAAAAGCAACTTGAGAAGGAAAGGATTTATTCCACTTATATTTCCAGATAACTTACATTTCCAGTCCATCATTGAGGGAATCTGGGGCAGGAACTCAGAGCAAGAACTTATAGGCAGAGGTTGATACAGAGGCCATAGAGGATGCTGCTTAATGGCTTGTTCCTCATGGCTTACTCAGCCAGCTTTCATAAGGTTGCTATAAAGCAACCAGGACCACCATCCCAGGGGTGGCGCCACCCACCATGCCTGGGCCTTCCCACATCAATCACTAATTAAGAAAATTCGGTACAGTCTTGCCTACAGCCCAATCTTACGGAGGCATCTTCTCAGTTAAGGTTCCCTCCTCTCAGATGACTTTAGCTTGTGTCAAGTTGACATAAAACTATCCAGCACACCAGCCACCCCAGGGAGCCACTAAAATGTTCTCTCCGGCCAAGGTGGCCTCTGGGCTGAGCACCGTGGAGCGCCGGATCCGAGAATCTCGAGTGTCCTTGGAGAAGGACATCAAGGTCCTGTCGGAGCTGCTTGACAAGCTGGGTAAGGAGATCACTGAGGGGGCAGTCGTGGGATATGTTCCTCCTAAAATCTTCCTTCTACTCTGTTACCTACCCCAGGCTTTGTAGCCATCCAGCCCTGTGTGGGGCAGGGTGGGTGTCTCCAGGGGCACGAGGGGAGACATCTGATTCCTCTAGTCCGGTGAGTCCAGTGTGTGTTGAGGGGAACAGACAATTCACTATGTTCACTTGGGTTCCCAATGGATGAGTTAGCAGGTAGAGAGTAGACATAACGATGGAAAAGCAAGGGTACATTGGTGATTAGGATTTGATTTGAAATCTGACGGACGAACATTCGAAGCTGCTCTGTCCCTTCCTGGGTGGGGGGATCTGGAGCATGTCACTTGACCTCTGAGCTGGGTTTCCCACCTATGAAACAAGAGTGAAAGTGGGTGACTTAGGGAGAAGGCAGCAAACAGCGGCTCACAAAAAGGGAGAAAAATCCCAGGTGAAGCCAGTGGGGTAGCTCACGGTCATAAGCCTAGCCCTTGGGAGGCTGAGGCAGAAGGATAGCTTCAGGTTCTAGACCAGCCTTGGGTACATAGTGAGACCATGCCTCCAAAAAAAAAAAAAAAGAAGAAGAAGAATGTGGGCTGAAGAGATAGCTCAGTGGTTAGAACACATTAGCGTCCTGCTCTTTCAAAGGACCCAAGTTCAGTCCCAGCACCCATGTCAGCAGTTCATGGAGGTCTGCAACTCTGACGCCAGGGGATCCAATCCCCTCTTCTGGCCTCTGCGGGCACTGCGCATATTCGCATAGACACACATACACACATAAAAATAAAATACATTTTTTAAAAAAAGAAGGAAAGGAAAAGAAAATTCCAGACAGGCTTTAGCCACCAGCTCATCCTGAGAAAGGCTCACTGGTATGTATTTAAAACATATTTAAAGTATTTAAACATATTTAAACACATTTACAACAGTACATTTTATGATTTTATATATATATATATATATATATATATATATATATATATACATATACATATCTTATCACTTTTTTTTAAACGTATGCTGTTCATTCCAGCCGACTTCTGTTGCCACTGTCCCGGACTCTGAGCCTGAAGGGGGCCAGCTCTTCATCCACAAGGCCCTAGCCATTCATTCACAGGTTGGCTGGTGGCGCTGTCTACGTGATGAGTTTCACAGCCAGAATGGCATTTCCATCATGGAGTCAGCTGTGCTCAGGTCTGGGGGCCTGTTACATTCCTCACTGGTCTTAGTAAATGAGTCGAATCATGGACTCATCCTGTTTTAGTTTAAGATGCGAGGCCCCACTGTTAATCCAATCAGAACGAGAATGAAAAGCCCAGCCAGTGCTGATAGCAGAGTAGCTAACCAGGGCTATCAAGAGAATAGAGATTGGTACCAAATGTTTTCCCAACCATGGCAAGATTTTCTTTAATTTCTTTTGATCAGTTAGCATGAAACAATAGGTTTTCCTAAAAGCAGACATAGTTTTCTTTAGCTCATGAGAAGTAAGTCTCTCCAATTTTGTAGGACCGTTTCCGCAGGGAATCTAACTGTTGTAATCCCTCTAGGTCCTGATCAACCTGTCTACTTAGTTTGGAAAATATTAGAAGAGGCACATTTAGTCAAACTGTTGGTACATGCCCACCAAGAAGGCTCAGGGGCTCAATATTGTCACTACACAGACGAATTAACCCAAAGGCAGAATAGCAGGCATCAGAATAAGGGGAAGTGCCTAGGTTAAAGGTTTGGGATATTAGACAAGCTTTAGCCTCTTATAAGTTCTCAAATGTTAGTTTGGACTTCTCCCAGTCATAGTGAGTCTTGTCAGTTAATGGGCCGACTGTCTGGTTAGTTAGTATAGGGGTTGGGTGTCTAAGTGTAACCAGCAATCCTGGCCAATTTCTAGCTGGGAATGGTTCACTCTATCCCCAGGGTCCCTTCCTGTGGCATAGAGTCTGACTCCCCAGGTGTTTTCTATTTCCCAAAGGCCAGAACCTTTTTAAAGGAAAGTTTTGGGAAGCCTCAGTTTTATAATCCAGTTTTTGCAATGGAAACTCTCTTGTTTCTGGCAACTAGGGGGCCTTGCCGCAGGCATGCATATAATCGTAAACCCTGTATTCTGTAGTAGTTCGTTGCTGTGGGGGCTCAGCAAGGAGACAAGGAGGAGTTCTCATACGTGCAAACTGTCAGACCTCAACAGAGGGAAGCACCATCAGGGCCAGCTCCATGCTCACAGTGGAACCCCGAGCTCTGAGCTCAGGTGTTTTTATTCTTTTAGAACTCCTACTGATAGCACATGCAGGTCATTACTAATCAGCGTCCCCCACAGAAATCCAGCACCTGCAGACAATACAGAACGGCAAGCCCTAGGCATCCCTTTTTCCAACAGTGTACAAAACAATTATTTTAAATATAACTAAAAATAAACTTCCCCGGTAGTATTCTTATCTCAAAAAATAAATTTCCATCTTTTTTTCGCATAGAACCAGACACTGAATGTAAATGTGTAAGTGGCAAGGTGGGATATGGGTTGCTGGTCTGCAGTCATACTAGCTAATACCTTTCATATATCTTCCTCAGTTTCTGGTCGAGGCATGAGGGCGGAAGGGGTTGGATGACTCTGTATTCATACCATAGGCCAAAACACAAGACTCAGGAGAGGGAAGTGGGGTGGGGAGTGGAAGGGCCTGGGGCCGATTGAAACCTTAATTTCAATAGGTCCATAGTCCAGAGACAGCCCATTTGGCGGCAACAGCAGCAGCTTCTGTGGCTTTAGCTTTCTTGACTTAGGTGTGGTAGGTTTATGGGGTAACACCAGCTACCTTCACAGCCATAAGAGTGTAGGGAATCACTGTACAGAGTCCTTTCCAAGTTGGTTTCAGTGTCTCTTTGGCTTTGCTTGATTCAAACAGGATCACTGGACTGGAACAAGGGGGACTGGTGGTGGACTTGAGGTCCACTGGATCTCTTGGATAGTCCAGTGAATAGTCTTTATGGAGGGCTGGAGTGCCTGGAGTGTAGTGCCCTGAGAAAGGAGTGGTTGCAGAGTTCTGCCAACTCCCAGTCTCCGAACCTGGGGAGCAGTGTGGGAGGTCTTCCAGACTTATCTCATGGGGGTAAAGCCCTCCCTATATGGGGTGCAGTGGGTTGAAGCAAAGTTAAGGAAGGAGGCCTATCCATCCTTTGCTGGACTCTAATGAGAGTTTTGTTAGAGTTTTTCCTCTAATATCCTGTTAATTCTTTTTACCTGGCCAGAACTCTGAGATCCATATGTATAATAAAGTTCTTAATCTATGTCTAAAATTTTAGCTATTAAATGAGAGGTTTTGGCTATGAAAGCCAGGCCATTGTTGAATGCCATTGCTAGGGAGAGGTCAGTTCAGGGGACCAGTTTGGAGAAGCTTTTTAGCTGCTATTTGAGCAGTTTCAGACTGGGTGGGGAATATTTCTACTACCCTAGAAAAGCTAGCCTATAAAAAACTATCCAGTACTTTTATCGTCCCCCAGCAGGCTGCTGGATCTTAGTGAAGCCCATTTTCCCAGAGTTAACTGGGGCATTGGTCTCTCATTTAGACCCTTCCTGGATAAGAGCTCTCTGTTTTAGATTCACTTGAGCACAAGCTTGGCATCTGGCTGAGATATCCTGCCCTGGTATCCAGTCTAGGGATATCCTGGTAAAGGTTGGTTATCAGAGTCCTGCCAGTTGTTGCTGGGAGAATGATCTTTCCCTTTGGTGTACTCCATCAACCCGTGGGTTTAAGCTGGTCCATTTCTTCTTTACCATAGAGCCAATAGGCCCTGCTGGGTCTTAGGGCCAGTAGAGCAGTCAGGTGTCCCACCACAGGCAATATCTCGGGAAAACCAAATAGCCTCTAGGAGGGGCAAGATTTTTTAGATGTCATTTTTCCCCAGTGGTGAGAAGCCCTCTTTCTCTATGTATATTACCATGGATATGCCCAGTAGTAAAGACACACTGGCTGTCCACATATATGGTAGTGGACTTTCCTTTTCCCTATCTGAGAGCCTGGGTCAGATCAATCAGTTCTGCTCTCTGTGCTGAGGTCCTTGGCTCAGGCCCACATTGTTTTGGTTTTTGGTTTTTCAAGACAGAGTTTCCCTATGTAGCTCTGACTGTCCTGGAACTCTCTCTGTAGACCAGGTTGGCCTCCAACTCACAGAGATCCCTCTGTCTCTGCCTCTGCTCTGCCTCACCTCTGCCTCTGCCTCTGGAGTATTGGAATTAAAGGTGTGCACCACCACTCCCACCACGCATCCCAGCTGGTAGTAGGTTTGTTACACTGGACTTGAGGGTGGGCCAGGAGTAGGGCCTGGTACAAGGTCACACAATCATTAAACAGGCAGCGTCCTAGTGCTCTCCTCTGAGGGATTCAACTACATCGTGGGATGCTGTGCATATAAGATCTTAACCTAGAGTTAACTTGTTTGCTCTCTTTCACTAAATTATCAATAGCTGCCATATCTCTTAGACAGATGGGCCATCCTCTGGCTACAGAGTCCAATCATCTGGACAGGTATGTCACAGGGGATTTATGTGGCCCCAAAGTTTAGGTTAGAACCCCTTTCATCTTTTGTTTCATAGACAAACAAATTTAAAGGTTTTGGGACAACTGAAAGTTCTAGGGCTGGCAAGGAAGTCAGAGCTGTTTTTAAAGCCTCAAATGCCTTTTGTTTAGTCTCAGTCCAGATCAGGGGCTTAGTGCCCACTTTGTACTGGTGTACAGAGGCCTTGTTATTTCTACAAAGTCTGGTATCCAGAGGCAGCAATATCTAGCTGCATCCAGGAACTCTTAAACCTGTCTCTTAGTCTTTGGCGTTGGGATCAAAGGAAGGCAGCAATCCCACCGTGAGACAGGCTCCTTTTGCCTCCTTTCAGCTGGTGGCCATGGTAGGTAGCCTCCTACAAAGTTAAGCTTTCTAAGCCAACATTCTTGCAGCAGTCCCTCAGTGGCCTTTTTATAAACCTCTGCTGAAGGGCAGTACTCTGCATTTAGTATCTTTTAAATCCTGGGGCAACTTGGTCCAGGTATGTTGCCCTCTGTAACCTCTCACTGGGTCTGTCCAATTAAAGGCAAAGATGGGTTGACTCATCTCTGCCAATAGGAGGCTGAAGAATGCAACTTTAGGTTTTAGCCAGTGAACACCTGTTTCTCTGGAAGAACCAGATTCATGAGAATCAGAGATCCCAGGTTTCTTCATAGGTAGGAGAGGCGTATTCCAGGGTGACTGGTGGAACATCAGGATGCCTGACTCTTCAGGGCAGTCAATATGGACTACAATTTCCCCTTTTGATTCCAGGGTCATTGGGTATTGTTTAATCTGGACAGAGGTTAGAGTTAAGGTCAGTTGAACAATTATAGGAGCTTGGTGTAGGACCAATCCTGGGTGTCGGTTTCTCCCCGTACCCTAGGGAATCTTTGTTGTCAACTCAAGATATCTTTTGACTGGAGACAGAACTTTCAGCCAGGAGATATTCTGACAGAGGGTAAGGCACCAAAATTTTGCTAGGTATCTATAAGTCTCACTGTGTCTCATCATCAGAGAAGGTGAGGGTGGCTTTCAGTTTATGCAAGAGGTCTTGTTCTAATCAGTTCTCTGTTGTTAAACACCCTTTAAGCTACCTCCAGCAACTGGGGCCTACTTATACCTTTATTTTTTTTTAACTTTCATAACTTAAAAAAAATCTGGGGCCGACTGGGAGACAAGGGAAATCTTTTTAGCTGCTGTCTTTAATCTTTTTAAAAATTGCTTAAAGTCTCCTCTTTGGACAGTGTTAACAGAAGGGAAAATCTGCTCTGTCCAGGCTGCATCTCCTGGCAGCGATCCCCCTGCCCAGCCTAAAGGTGGTTTTTCTACATTTTTTGTTTTCAGAGAATGGTGGGTTTTGTGTTTTCCAATTATGCAGATCACTGATTGAAAAAAAAGACATAGGAGTGTAACTTTCTTCTTTCCTTCTGGCTCAGCCCAGGGGAACTTTTCCTCTTCCCTGGGGCTGCTTAGAGCAGGCAGGGAGTGGAGGGGATGCTCACCTAGGGGAACTATTTCCCCCTCCCTGTGTGAATTCCACTTAGATGGCAGGAGCCCTGGATGAGAGGCCTGCCCTCCCCACCTCCACACGGGAACCAACCGTGATCATGACCACTCAGGCAAGAGTTTCTGCTCCCAGAGTGGGACAGGTAGAGTTATTTTTGGTTTTGTGGTTTTTTTTTTGTTTGTTTGTTTGTTTTGGTTTCTCTGAATGGCCTGGTAGAGCCAAAAGGATACATATCCCCAAAAGGAGTGGGGCACAGGTCTTAAGCCAGGTGTGGGGAGGGTCTCACACCAGAGAAAGTTACTGGGCAATACAGGAAAAACAAAATTGACAGAATCACCTAGAAGGACACACAGAAAGACACACAGTAAAGACAACCAGGGGTGGCTACCACACATTCACACACCTCAACAGACAGAGGGAATCCAGTGATGTCTCACATGGTTACCCACACTGGATCAGCAGCTGCATCTGACCTCTCCTATGTCCAAGGAGAAGGCACCTTCTCCAGACTTACCTCCGGAAGTGACAGACCAGGTGACTTTCTAATCTGTTTCCTTTTGGGGTGGAGGTGTTAGCCCCCTCTGAAGCATTAGGCAGTGATTGATCAGAGGCAGCCCTATGGACCTGGAACATCTCAGGTTGCACAGCCCTAGGAGTCACCTGACCGTTGCACTCTTCATTGTTCCAAGGGGCTGTAAGACGCCCCCAAGTGTCTCCAGCTCTGGTCTCTGGGAACTTGGTGGGATCTCCAGAAATGTTGTGCGATATTCACCAAAGAAGATTGCTCCAATATAGGTTTAAGCCAATAGAAAGTCTTTTTCAGCCAACCAGATACTACACTGGGTGTTCAGGATCCCAGTGTAACCCCGAGCCTTTCTCAGGATGAGCTTTTAAGCACAAAAAAACATGTTCTGGATTGACATACTTCAGTTAACAAGAACAGTTAGCCAGAAGCAGAACTACAGAAGCTAAAAAGCAAGGTTAGTATGCTTTGAAACTTTCCCAGAACTATATGGACTTTGAAGGATTAGGTTTTGTTTTCAAAGGTGGTGCTGTCTACGTGATGAGTTTCACCACCAGAATGGCACTTCCATCATGGAGTCAGTTGTGCTAAGGTCTGGGCCTTGTTACAGTAGAGCACCTATCAAGCAGGCACAAAGCCCTGAGTTCCACCCTTGGCATTGCAAGAGAATGCTCAGGGAAAGGAAAGAAAAGGTTCATTTCGGCTCTTGGTTTGAGTCCATTGGCCCTGTAGCTTTGAGGCTTCAGCAGCTTGGTGCTTCCTGGTGGTAGCACATGGTAGAAGAGGCCTGGTCACCTGGCGGCAAGCCAGGAAGGAGCAGAGATGTTAATATCCCCTCAGGGCACATCCCAAGTGACCTAGTTTCCTTCTACCAGGCCCTACCTATGGAAGCGTCCATAACTTCCTCCTCGTGCCACAGGCTGAAGCCTGAGCCCTAGCACCTGGGCCTCTGTCTTTAAACATGTTCACATTGTTGTGTCCCTATTGCCATCATCCATCTCTGGGACTTCCTTGTCTTTCCAGAGAGAAATGACCATTAAACACTGGCTCCCCCGTTACCCTTCCAGTCACCTGCTTCCTTTCTATGGCTTTGATTTCTCTAGGGAACTGAACTAAGTGGGCTCACGGGGTGTTTTCCCTTTTAAAGTTTTAAGAATTATTTCTATGTGTAGTTTTATGTGTGTGTGTGTGTGTGTGTGTGTGTGTGTGTGCGCGCGCGCTTGGGTACCTGTATGTGGAGGCCAGACTTCAGGTATGTTCTCTATTACTCTCCCCATTATTTCTTTCTTTTTTTTTTTTTTTTTGAGATAAAGTCTTATTATGTGATTCTGGGTGTCCTGGAACTCATTATGTAGACCAGGCTGGCCTGGAACCTACAGAGATCCTCCTGCCTCTGCTCTTGAGTATAGGGATTAAAGGCATGAAGGTGTGTATCACTGTGCCAAGCTATTTGCTTATTTTTTAAGGTTTTTTTTTTGTAAATTGGAGCATTTTTAAATTTTAATTTAAATTTTAAAATTTAAAAATTTTTTATTTCATTTTGAGACAAGTTCTCAAAACTCACTCACTATGTAGTTCAGGGTGACCTCCAACTCAGAGAGATCAGACTGCCTCTGGTTCTCAGGTACTAGATTAAAAGCACTGTGCCTGGCTTAGATTTATTTTACATTACTCATTTATTGTGTGTGTGTGTGTGTGTGTGTGTGTGTGCACGCCATGGCATGCAGATGAAAGTCAGAGGACAATTTGTAAGAGTCAATCCTCCCTCCCGCCATGTGGCATTGAACTTGGGTCATCAGTCTCGGTGGCAAGCACCCTTTCTCCCTGAATGATTCTCTAGCTCATATTTTGAGATAGGGGCTCACTGAACCTGAAGTTCATTGATTTGGCTACACTGGCTGGCCCATAAGTTCCAGGGGTCCTCTTGTCTCTCCCACGCACAAGCACCACAGTACACACACACACAATGAATAAACTAAACATAATGAAAATATCTTAAGTATGCAGTCTCTAAAGGCTGCCTCTTCAGGAAGTTAGGATTCCATCAGTGGATAAATCATTGATGATGTCAGAGTCTTCATAATCCAATTGCGTCTTGATAGTTGGATGAGCCAGCTGGGGACCATTTTTGGAGGTACTTTGTATCCATATAACAGCCTTCCTCTGCCCCTTCTTGCCCTCTGACCCAGTGATCATTGCCTGGGCAGTTCAGAAGCACCTGAAAGACTTGATTGGGAGCCACTTGGGGCTGACTTCTAGCCTGTCAATCCTCCACCCAGTCGAGCTCCATTTTCCTGTTGGTTGTCACACGTGGTGACAAGGGCAGCTGGGACTCCACGCTGCTCTCACCACACTGCATCCCAGTGCGAGCACCTGGCTCCACTCTCGGGTTTTTGGAGAGGCAGAAGCAGAAGGAATTCATTCAGGGGCTGTAGTGTGAGAAACTCACCGCCTGCCTTCCAAGCCTACAGCCCTTCCTGCCCCTCCGCCTCCCTGGCCTGTCTGAAGCAGACACCGCTGTCTACTCTGTAAACCCACTTGCCCCGCACACGGTGGTATCTACAAATGTGAGCTGACATTTGAGCAGGCGTAGATCCTGGGACCTCTTTCACAGAGTTTTGTAGACGAGGAAACTGGTGTTTGAAGGGGACTCCACTGAGGCTAAAAAAAGAAAGAAAGAAAGAAAGAAAGGAAGGAAGAAAAGAAAGATTTGCTGGGCAAGGAAATGCCTCAGGTGGTGAAGATGCTTGCTGCAAAGCCAGAGGACCTGAATTCCAGCCCTGGGAACCACATGGTAGAAGGAGAGAACAGATTTCCACACATACCTCCACAACAAATAAATAAATATAAATAAATTATTAAGAATAAAAAACCCCAGCCAGGTGTGGTGGCACACACATTTAATACCAACACTCAGGAGGCAGAGGCAGGAAGATCTCTGTAAGTTCGAGGCCAGCCTGGTTTCCATAACAAGTTTCAGAGAGGCCATGATTGCAATAGAATAAAAAGTAAACCCTTGAGACCTTGTTTAAAATTTTTTTTAAATTTTTATTTTATACACGAGTGTTTTGTCTCTGTGCATGCAGTGTCCACAGAGGCCAGAAGAGGGTGTAGGATCCCCTGGCACTGGAATTACAGAGGGTGTAAGCCACCATGTGGGTACTGGGAATTGAACCTGGGTCCTCTTCAAGTGTAGAAAGTGCTCTTAACTGACAATCATCTCTCCAGCCCCAGTCCTTAACTCTGCATGTGCGCTCCATGGAATGGACACCCAGGCCTTTACTCTCTCTTCCATCCCCCTCTTCGTCCATTTTTTCCCAGTGGGTGGTAGACAGACCACTTTCCAAGTGTTTAACCTGGGTCTTGGGTTCCAGGGCCTGCAGGCAGCTGGCTCCTGCTGAGGCTGTCTGTGCTCCTCTACAGGGTCCCTGGATACCCACCAAGCCCCTGCCCAGGCTCTGAATGAGATGCAGCAGGCACTAGAAAGCTTGAGGCTGCAGCTGGGTTCACATGGAGCCCTGCATCGAAAACTGAGGCGGTTGGAGCAAGAGTCTGCCCAGCAGGAGCTGCAGATCCAGAGCTTTGAGACTGACATTGCTCAGATCCATGCTGACAAGCACAACTTGGAGGCCATTCTGAGCAGCCTGCCAGAGCACTGTGCCCGCTAGACCCTGGCACACACTCCCGTCCTGCTGGTTCCCGCCTACTCCCCATAGGTGTCCGCGGTCTGCCTGGTGTGTGCTCATGTGAATGCCCATACTCACTTGCTGGTGTCTCCAGAAGACCCTCTTCAATGTGAGCAACAGGAGTGAGTACACATTTGCAGCTCCACAGTGGCCCCGTGTGCAGCCCTCCATGTGTGCTCCTTGCACGCATGTCAGCACACACCCCGCTGTCAGTAAGAGACATGGTTACATTTGCACATGTGTGTGATGCACTTGTGTGTTCAAGACCATCCATGCATGCACGCACATGACAGTCTCCAGCTGTCAGGAGGCAGCCATGAGCTTGGACACACTCCACATCCTGGGCGACTTTTGTTATGAGAAATTTCCTGCAAGGCTGACATAGCTACAACCCTCCCTCTAGAGACCGGGGGCCCAAACAGGGGTGGTACCTCCAAGGCTGAGGTTGTTCACAGCCTTGAGAAGGCTCAGCAAGTCCCATGCCCGTGGCTACACAGCTGTCCCTGGGCCCACTATGCTTCCGCACCCCCACTGATCACCCAGCAGCTCTAAGAACTGAGGTACAGGCAGACCTCGAAATGCCAAGATTCTAACAGGATTCTCAGTGGTAGCATCTGAGGCCATGGTGTGGCCTTGGAGGCTTACAGGGCAAGGCATAGATGTCATTGTCCTTTGTGGACACTTCTCTCAGGGGATCTGGATCTGTAGCAATCTCACTGAGGGAAGTGCCTACCCTGACTCGTCCCCCTTTAATCCTCTGATCTTCCTGAAGAACCAGGCTCTTTAGGGGCTGGGTCATGAAACCTCAAGCAGGCACTGGGAACAGTCCTTTGTGCCCCTGCTGACCGGGTTAGCCTTTGACACTTCTCAAACTGGCCGTGTCCCCACCTGGGTGTGGAAACCTGGCTGTTATTATTGTAGGTCTCCTGCCCATGGCTGCCTCTGCCCGGGAATCTCTGGCATTTCTTCCTGATGATCCCCCTCTTCTTCTGGGCCCTCTTTTAGCACACAGCAGGGTCCAGGCACTGGGATAACAGCCACCTTTGAAAGTCCTATCCCTTCCCCAGGTCCCAGGGGAGCTGATGGTGATGTGGACCGATTCTAATTACGAAGGAATAAAGAACCCTTCTCTGAACCTGATGCTGTGTCTTTGATCCTCCAGCTCTGTGGGCAGCCAGGGCCTGCTGTGGATGCACAGTGCACCTCTGTGTCTGGCCCAGCAAGTAGGTAGAGCCTATGTTTGTGACTGCACATGTGGGAAGAAAGTTGGCAGAACTGGGCTCATGGCATGCCAGGGTCTGTCCTGGTGGGCTTTGCAGGGGCCCTGTGACTACTCCCTTTCATCTCAGGTCCAGGAGGCTTCCAGACAAAGTCTAGGGGTCAGGGGATAGGTGAGGTACAAAGAAGTCCTCAGTCAATTCCTGGTTCAGGGTGGAGACACTGAGGCAAGAACTTAAAATTGTCTGGTAGCACTGCAAGGGGCAGGAGGGACACCATCAAGAGGGAGGGGACTTGGGCTTAGGCCTAGAAGGGTAGAGAGACAGAGGAGAGAATATTCTAGATAAGAGGTTAGACAGCAGCCAGGGTTACAGGGCCAGGGCCTGGCCAGAACAGCTCATTGCAAACCTAGGTTAGGGCAGGCTTGTAAAGCATGTTCTATTCCATCAAGGCCTTTGGTCACAAGGCCAAATGAGTCCCAGATTAATTTCAAAAGAAAAGCAGAGGTCACTGGGAGGGTGACTTGGAATCCTGGGCTAGGGAAGGCTGCCAGGCCTTAGAGAAGCCTGGAGGCTGGAGCCTGGGCTGCTGCGGTGGGCAGCTTCTCCCGTCTGCCTCCCTCCTTCGTCCCTGCTTTCTCTGTTTGCTCAGGTCTCGCTTCTGCAAAACAGCTTTCCTTGTCTTCCTTGCATTTGATGGATGATGGTGCTGCGCAGCCCCCACTCAAAGCCCTGGGCTTCATATCATCAGACTGTTGTTTTTGTTTTCATTTGGAGCCTTTATTCGTTTTTATTTTATACGTATGTGTGTCTTGCCTATACACAAGTCTGGGCACCATGTGTGTGCTTCGGATCTTCTAGAACTGGAGTTAAGGACAGTTAGCTGCCATGTGAATGCTGGGAACCAAACCCAGGTGGCCGGGCAGACAATTCTTTCAACTGCTGAGCCATCACTCCAGCCCCAGGTCAAATGTTTGAGTGGTCAGGTCTCCAGCATGGTCAAAATTACAGGGACTTCTGGTCCAAGGCTTGCGATGAGACGCCCTGTACCTCTTCCTGGAGTGGTGGGGGGGGTGGGGACAGCGTTCAGGGGACAGTGTTCAGAGGACGCTGCATTCCTCCCGAGAACCTTAAGGTCAAGTGAAGGTCAGGGTGACGTGGTGGGTGTTCTAAGCTGAGTGGCATGCCTTGGTGGGTTGCCAGGGCTGGGGTAAAGAGGCTGAAGACAAGAGACCGGGTGATTAGAATCTGGTGTGTGTGTGATGCCAAGGAAGTGACGGTTCTAAAAACAAACCCTGGCACAGGATCTTGACATTCCTCTGACCCTAACTCAGTCTTCCCACTGATAGATGGTCAGCCTTTGCCCACTTGAGCCATGCCGCTCAGCAGAGCCCAGTCCCAGCATCCCGAGAGGGTGGAGACCCAGCTTCCTCTCTGTTCCTGGTGACAAGTCTCAGGCCTGACATGTGACTCATGCAGTACAGTCATGCCCGGTGTATGCAGAGCTACTAGAAGGCCCAGAGGTGGGGCTGCTCATGACTGAGTGGAATGCTGCAGCAGCTGAACATCTGGCTAACAAGGCAGCCAGCCCTGAGCGGTAGAACTTGGGGTGGCCCCAGCCTTATCCCGTGAAACAGCCGGAACTCCTGTTGTGTAACAGTCTCCTCCCAGGTTAAAACGTTCCATTCTGCGGGGAAGCTTCTTAGACAGGGAGGTAAATAACAACAACAAACAGCTTCGAGAAGTCCCAGAAACTGACCAGATTAACTAGGCCCCTTCCTGCCTTGGTAAGCAGAGCCCAGATGCAAAGAAGACTCTCAGTTAAGAGGAGCTGTCCGGAAGAGAGGAGAGCCACTGATGCACCTGGAAAGGACACTGTGCAGCCTGTTGAGCTGTCTACAGGCTGTGCAGTGAGCTCTAGGTTCCAGCTTTATGAGCTGTCACCTATGCTGGGTGGGCTTTGGTGATCTTCTGTCTTTGAGTAGTTTCTGCTCCTGTAAGCAACCTCTCACCCATATTCCTTTAAGTAACCCTTATAAAACTCATTGGTTCATCAAGCTGGACTTGGGAGGTATCTGTACTTTGGTCTGTTGTGGGTTCCTTAACTGTGGAGAGTAGGCATGTGTATTGTGTCTCCCCAGGAAAAGTTTTGTCACACAGCAGCCGACCCAACTTGCTGGGGCAATACGCAGTCTAAGCCTGGACCGATGAGAACCCTGTTTTGAGGCCAGTTCCTGCCTGAGTTTTCAGAGGGAACACTGCCATGCAGGCTTTGAATGCACAGCCCTTGTCAGCCCAACTCCATTAAAAACAATTATGGATATTTGTGCTTTGCCTGCATGTGTGTCTATGTTAGTGTGTAAGATCCCATGGAACAGGAGTAACAGACAGTTATGGTTTGCCATGTGGGTGCTGGGAATTGAACCCAAGTCCTCCAGAAGAGCACCCAGTGCTCCTAACCACTGACCCATCTCTCCAGCCCCATCAGCCCTACATCTACATTCTGCAGTCCCTGCTCCTGTTTCCCATATTCTGCTTCTCAGGAAGCGTGGATCAAGTGTCCAGGTTCGGCTCTTTGGATGAATAAATGGGCAGAGGGAGTAACCTAGGAACAGGGAGCCCTGTTCTCTGAACATCGTTGCTCACCTTAGCACCGTCTCATTCTGTCTGCTCCCTCCCTGTATAAGCCTGGCCATTTTTCTCCACTAAAAAGAGGGCAACAGCTGCTCCCAGGACTCCCAATCTAAGGAGTCTAGACCTGAGACAAGTGTGGGGAAGGGGGATTCCTGGATCCAGTCCCCAGAGACATGCTGGAGGTGGTGGTGTCTCCTTCCCATGGCCAGGACAATTCTAATCTATGCCTGTGTCCACAACTTATCAATTCCAGGGAGACCTTTTCTTGCAGATAGGTTGGGTTGGAGACTAGGATTCATGATCTCTTACTTTACACGGCCCCAGTTCTTGCATCCACAGCCTAGCTCGAGGACTGTTTTCTTTATTATCCTAGAGGACTTGTGTCCCAGGCTTCAGCTTCCAGACTTTTCTGTCAAACAGGCATACCCGTCCTATTTCCTAGGTTGGGGAATGAAAGGTGTCAGGTACACAGTGAGAGCCCAACAGTCTTTATTAACAACACACGTGTTTGTTTAATTGATTTAAATTGGTATCATCGTGACACTACCGAGCAAAGGCGACAGTAAGGTCACAGCCTCTATTGGCATTTAATCTTCATAACCAGCTCTGCGAAGTTCTTACTGAGATGTGATTTCGTCTGTTCTGGTAAGGGGAGAGAGGGCGGTCCGTCGTGCATTTTCCGTGTCCTCCAGCAGAGGGGCGGCGGCGGGCTGGGCGTCCGGCAAGACAGCCGCTTTGGTGCCCGAGGCGCGCGCGGCCGCGGGGAGGGGCGCGGGAGGCGGGCCGCCGGCGGGGCGGGGTGTGTCCGGCCGCGCGGTCCCTCCGCCCCTCGGTCCCGTCGCCACACGCCGCCGAAACTCTGGACCAGGCGCGCCTTCCTCCCCATCGTCCCTCGCCGTGGCCGGAGTCGGGCGCACACCATGTCGGTCGCCGTCGGCAACAGGTTCCAAGGTAGGCGCCTGCTGTCCCCGCGCTGTCCCGCGCCCGGCGTCCCGGGCCGCCACCTGTGCGCGCGGCGCAGCGCGGCACGCGCGGGAACTCGGAGGGGGCGCGTGGCCCGGGAGGGCCCCTCGCTTCCCCGTCGCCTCTTTGTCTCCCGCAGGAGGGAAGGAGTTTGGCTTGCTCAAAGCCCGGCAGGAGAGGAGACTGGCGGAGATCAACCGGGTAAGCCGTGCGGCCTCAGGTCCCTTGCGCCCCGCTGTGCCACCCCATCCCCCAGACAAAATCCGCCCTTTTTTCCCCGTCCCCAACTCTTCCCCAGTTGCATCTCTGGCCCCCGCCGTGCGGCCTCCGACTCCAGGTAAGTTCACTCCACCCCTTAGCTCTCTGCCTGCAGTCTCCGGTTGCAAGTTGTAAACTCTCTAACCAGGGAGGTGGGGCCACTGAAGGATCCCGGTGCCGTGAGCAGGGTCTTCCCGGGAGCACACTGGGGACCACCTAAGGGTTTTGGCGCCAGAAGGGACCCCTGGGCCAATGCTGCCTCCGTGGACCACAGAACTTAACACTAGGGGTTGGCTAGCAAATGCTGGCATTTCCGCGTCGCCTCCCACCTCCAACCCCAACACACAGCTCTTTTCACCAGCTTTTAGAAAAGTTGCCCGAGGGGACTGAATCTCCTCCCCCTACCACCCCCCAAGTCCTGGGGAAGTTCTAGAAAGAAATCCTTCCGCTGCTGCCAGAACACAATTGTAGCTCCGTAGGTTTGCTACTGAGGGTGTAGATCCCAGGAGATAAGGAAAGGTGTCAAGGCCTCCAGTGTTGGCAAAGCACAGTGGTGGCACAGCCTGTGGCTTTAGGGTTCCCAGGATCTGGGTTCAGACCCCACTAGTGTCTTAAGTAAGGGCGTCTCACCTCCGGCAAGGTCACTATGTGGACTCAGTAAGGTAAGGGCCCTGCACGGCCTGAGGTCCATAGCTAGGGAGACATCATCCTGTGAGGATATTAGAGTTTTTTTCTTTTTCTTTTTTTGCTCAACTGGAGACCGAACTCGGGAACCTAGGACCTTCCGCATGCTAGGCAAGCACCCTCCGCTGAGTTGTTACATGTTGACACATGGGGGCAGAGCTATGTCCACAAGGCTAGGCTTTTCTCCTTATTTGCTCCTTTGGTCCCTGGATACCCAGAGGGACAAGCCCTGAGTCCCAGGTGGGAGCTGTGATGCTGAAATGTTTCCTCCCTATTCCTTTATCCCCATGGACTGCCTAGCCCTAGACAGTGTCTCTTTCCGTGCACCAGCTCCAGGGGGTCTCCTGGACGGCCAGGGCGCTTCCCTTGACCCTTGGGGCTTGTCTTAAAGCATGGCTTTGGAGTCCCATGTACATCTGGCTGGGCTCAGGGTCCAGGCTGGCTGGGCTTCTGGAAGGCCTCTCAGCACCACCCGAGCGTTGGCTGCTTTTGCTTTTTGGACAGGGATCTGGGACCCTGATCTCATCCGCCTCTGGGCCACTTGGCTAGGCAGGGTCTGAGCTAGATGACTCCACCCACAGCCAACAGGACCCTAAGCCACAGGCAGTTGGAGACCTTAGAGTCAAAAGAGCTGAGACCTTGGGACTTTCTGTGCTGAGCAAACCCTAGGGGATACAGGCGAAGGCTTGGGGTGGGGTGGGGCTGGACAGGTGGCTCAGAAGGGTGAGTGCGTGACTATCAGGGGCTGATTTTTGACTGTACTGACACTGCTGAAAGTGGGCAAGTGGGATCTGTGACCTAATCGCTCAGGACTTCAAACACCCAGAGAGGGCGAGCAGCTGCACCAAGGCCACACAGGAGCCACGGCACAGCTTTTAACCTAGTGTCTCTTTGCTTCCATATGAGTCTGGGCTGCTACCAGGCTGTAGTGTAATCCAGAGTGTGAGTCCCTAGAGGATTATGCTAGAAGGTTGAGCTGCTCCCCATCACCGCAGGCCACGGAGAATGCACCATAGTTAGAGCCAGGAGGCAGGCTGCCAAGCATTGGCTCCGTGAGTTTCAGCAAGCTGCTTCACCTCTCTGAGCCTCCTTTGCCAGCAAGAGATAATAGTAGTGATTTTTTTTCAACCAGATGATGTATGGGAAATGATCAGAGCTGGTGGCTGGGATGAGCACCATCATTTGTTTATGTGGGGTCTTCAGGCACTGGGAGTGGGCATGGAGGTATGCCAGAGCCGGGGCCATACTAGCGGCTCCCTCTGCCTTGCACTGGGAGCCGTGGGCTGCCTCTCTTGGACCCGTGCAACAGTCAGGAGAATGATAGACTCGGAGTTATGGGTAGCTCTGCTTGAAGGTCCCAGTCTGGTTGATCCGTGCCCATGGCTGTAATTTAGAATACAACATTCTAGAGAGCTGTGTTGGCAGTCAGATTGTCTTCTATTGGCGTGTACCTTCACTGCCCTGCTGGAGTGTGAATTCTAGAGCGCTGGGCTGGGCTGGGCTGAGCAGTGCCTGTTGGTCCCATAGAAGCAGGAAGCCACATGTGGGGACCACTGCTGCTGTGGGGCAGAGCCTAGCTCTAGGGAGACTTTCCTCCCCTTGGGGCTTTCCCCCTTCCCTGGGTAGCTGTGTGCAGTGCAGCAAGGCCATTCGATCTTAGCAGTTGTTTTCATTAGGGAGTCAAAGTCAAACGCTCTGGTGGGGCTAGAGGGCCCTGAGGGGGAGGGGAAGCAGGGGAGCTATGTGTGACATAGCTTTTTAGGGGTTCACTTTAGTTTCGTCTTTAAAAATTATTTCTAAAATTCTATTAACTTATTAGTGTATATGTCTGTGTGTGCAGCACACACACCGCAGGCTGTGTCTGAAGGTCAGAGGACAGCTTGCAGGACTCAGTTTCCCCTTCCACCATGTGGTCCAGGGATCAAACTCAGGTTGTCATCAGGCTTAGCAGTGAGTGCCTTTACCTGTTCAGCCGCCTCAAAAGCCCTCTTTTGGTTCCTGCTCTCATTTTCTCGTCCCTTGTCGGGTGTGGCGCCACACCAGGCATGCTGGATGCTCGCTCTCAACATTGTGTGGTGTAGGTGTGGTGTAGGCTCTCTCATGTCCATTTTATAGACTACTAGGCTCAGAGAAGCTGAGTTAATTGCCCGAGATTAAACAGGGGCAATTTAGCCAGAGGGGATGGTGTGTGCCTGTCATCAAAGGAGGCTCAAGAGTCCCAGGCTAGCCTGGGCTGCAGAGTGAGACCCTGTCCAAACAAAAAAGCAGCTACAATGGAACTCAGAATGGAATTCAGAACATATATATGTTTGCTTCAACTTAGTGACCCCTTTTGTCACTACCCAGCCCCCTTCCACACTCGGTGTGTGTGTGTCAGCACTACTGGAGCAAGCTGGACCAGGCAAGTGCCTCCTACTCCTTCCACATAGCTGGCATTCCCCACGCCCTGATGGCATGGTAGGTGACCCCAGGCCAGCCAGGCCCAGCCTTATATGGCAATGGAAGAAATTTCCTCTGTTTCCCATAGGGACTTAGAGAAGCCCTGGGGCTGGACTGGCTACCCCTTGGAGATCCTGTGCCCTGGGGATGATCTGGAGGAGCTGGGGGAGGGTGTGTGTGGGGGGGAGGCTACAACTTGAGTTTGTGATTGGAAAGAACATATATGTGGCATTTGAACACATATGAGGGTGTGAGTGTGGCAGTGGTCTGCACCTGGTGTTCACCATACATCGGCTCACAGATCCGGCTCAATGGAGCGCTCCACCACGCGCTTGTCGGGTGTGCAGAGAGAACCCTGAACATCCCTCTGGGGCAAGGCTACCCATCATAGAGATGCAGAAATGGTAAAGTCACCTGCCCAGGGGCAGTCAGCCAAGGAAGGGCAGAGGCAGGATTCAGATGAGGTCTGTATGACTCCAGACATCGTCTGTGTCCTGCTCTGTCCAGTCCCCCAGGCAGCCACAGCTTTGTGGCGACCCAGGCTCCCCTTGCTTATGTAGGATAAGGATCTCTGGCTACCATCCCCATGTCTCAGTCCTCTTGGGTCAAGTGAAGGACACTCTGCATTCCTGTCCCGTTTTGGTGCCTAGTGGTTATCTCAGTGCTCCCTCGCCACCTGTAGTGGGAAGTGAGCTGAGAGGGTGCAGGCTGGGGTGTGGGATCCCTGTCTGGAGTGACTGTGTCTCCTGCCCCATCTCCCAGACACGTGAGGCCTCTGAGACTTGACCCAGGAGACTATGCAGGTGTGTCATTTCCTGTGTCCCTGGCAGTACCGCTCTGTCCTCGCCCGTTGGCATTGAGGGCACCCGTCTCTCTTGCTCTTCCCTTAATATATTATAAAGGAGGTGGTGATAAGGCATCACGTGGGCCTCTGGGGATTCGATGTCCCCAGCAGGCTGGCCAGTTGTGACCTTGCTGTGGCCATGTCACAGGCAGCTGGAGATGGAATTTCTGTGAGGTCTGCCTTATGTGTGTGGTCACTGAGGTGTTTTCCTTTAGCTGCCCCATCTGTTGGCGAGGACACTGTGTCCGGATAAGGCCCCAGAAGGGCCCTGGGGAATGTGAGCCTGCTGCCTTGGTGGGTGCATGTTACAGGCTCCTGCTGCTTGCCAGGTGCCAGGCTGGGCATCTGTGGCCTGGCCCTGGCCTTTTGAGAGCCTGCGGGCTGTGTCAGAGGCCACAGGATCCCAGCATGGTGCTACCTATCCTTGGCATTCACAAGGCACCAGCCACCAGTCTGTTGGCTGATTCTGGGATAGTGACTCTTCTTACAGTGGTGCTGGGATGGAACCCAGAGCCTCATGCCTTTGAGACAACACTCTACCTATGTCTTCAGCTGTGACACCTGGAGGGCCAGGAACCCAGGGGCCTTGAACATGCTAAATGTACCAGGAAGGGAGTTGAATCAGAACGATGGCAGGTGACTCCAGAGGCCTGACACAGCATGGACTTGACAGCCTTTGGTGCTTTTGAGTTTTTTGTTGTTTTCTTTTGGTTTTGAATTTTGAGACAAGGTCTCATGTTACTCAGGGTTAAGTCTCAAACTCACTGTGTAGCTGAGGATAGACTTGAACTTCTGACCCTCCCGTCTAACTCCTGAGTGCTGGGAGTTCCATGTGCTCCACCACACCCAGCCATCTGTAATTCTTTACTCATGAAACTAACCCTTCCAGTCTCTGAGCATTTGGGATGGGGCTGGGTGAAGGGAGAGGGACTCTCTTGTTTATCTCAGGTTGTTGACCAAGGCGGCCGGGAGCCAGATGGCTGTCCATTGTTCCCTGCGACTGAGATGGGAGCGCAGCTCTGTACCAGGTGGACAGATGTCTCTGTCATGTAAGCCAGGAGTTTGGGGACAAAGAGAAGCTTGCCTTTAAGGAGGGGTATCCAGAGGGTCCAGTCTGCTCTGGAGGTCTTCGTGACATCATGTCAGGGTACAGACACATTGCGGGTGGGCCCTCTCTCTGTATAGCTTTCTGGGTGTGGCTGAGGGTGATGGCGGTGATGACACATGACAGTAAGGCCAGCTTTATAAGTCATCTCAGCCAGAGGGAGCTCCTTGAATCCTTACAGCAGACCATGAAGGGTCTGTCACTGTGACCCTATCTTTTAAAGAGGGCAACTGAGGCCCAGTGTGGGACAGTGAGTCATCCACAGAGCACACATGGGGAACCTGGGGTGGCACCCAGGCAACCAGAATCACCCCACTCCTTCCTTGTCTTAGCCCTTTGCCCTGCACCTGGAGTCCATCCATTATGACTTAAGGGGACTTGGTCCCTCAGTTTCCCCAGCTATTGACCACAGAACACAAGCCAGATGCTCTGAGACCCTTCTGGGTTCTGAGGCTAGGTGGATGCTTTAACTCTGCCACTTTTCCAAGCCTCCCTAGGACTTTATAAGCCACTTTAGTGCTTCCTGTTTTTCAACTCAAATTTCAGCCCCTTGTGTTCCTGAAAAAGGTGACTTTGGGGACAATAGGTTGGATTGGGAAGGAGATGGGGGAAGCAAATACCACTGGGATTGGACTGCTGACTCCTGAAGGCTTTGGAGGCACCTTCCCTGAATAACCTGCTACCTCTGGAAAGGTGACACACCCTCCTACCCCACCCCCGTTGGCTTTCTTTGCCCTGAAACTTTTAGCCTGGCCACTACCTCCTTGTTTGGGGCAAGGAAGGAGCTGGGATGGCCCAGGGATATAGACCCTGAGGGAGGTGCAAATCTTTTGTAACCCTGAACTAGTTCAACGGCCCCGCCCAGCTTCTCATCCCGGTCTGTTTGTCCGATGGCTTACCTATAAGGGAAGGCCAGGGTGAGGAATTTGCACCCTCCAAGGTCACGCAAGGTTAGTGATGATCTTCGACAATCTGGCTAAAAATGGATGGTGATCTCAGGAGTGGGAACGACAAGCTGAGAGCTAGACATAAAACATGTTAAATTCCTAACAAGCATTTAGAATTGACTGGTGTCAGGTAGTCACTAGTTCACACTAGTTCTCAGGACAAGCCTAGAAGATAGCTAGGATCTTCTTGCTCTACTGATGATGAGGAAACTGAGGCTCAGTCAGCGATATGAATTTTTACACAGCTACTAAGTGAACTTACCTCAGGCATTCTGACTCCAGTTCATCCCTCATTGATTATTTTGCTTTTCCTCCGATTATCGAGGCTGGCTGCTGTCTCTTTCCATAGTCTGATTCAAGGTCCAGCCCAAGGTACCTGTCGTTGACC